>CM027836.1:20428228-21028228 GCA_016097545.1 Eucalyptus victrix | reverse complement strand
TTTGGCCAAGCTTTTGGTGGGTAATTATTTGATAGGAAAATTCTATTTTTGGCCATGTGATTTATGGGTTGGAATTTATTAAATTAGGTCACAAAGTTTTGTGAATTATAAATCTCAATTAGGTGATTATATAATTAAGGTTTAAGGTGGATTATTAGGATGAGGGTGGGCTTGACATATAAAGACCAAACCGGCCCATAGCCCCACCCCTTTCTCGACCTGCCCACAAAGCCCAAGGGGGAGTAGCTGCCAAGGCTCGCCCAAGCCCATGAAGGGCTGTTGTCGCATGAAGGAGGGGGGAGAATCTGGTTTGCATGCCCTCCCCCATTTGTCCCATGGAGATGGCCAAGTGTCACCCATGCAAAAAGTGATGATTGCTAATGATGATGGGAAGGAAATTATGGGAAAATGATGGCCAGTTTAAGCGAGAGAGAATGAGAGAGAGAGGAGAGTTCGTCCGAGAGAGAGAGAGAGAGGAGAGAGAAAGAGAAGGAAGAAAGGAAGAAAGGAAGAAGGGAAGAAGGAATGAGTAGGGGCCATGTGTCATCGTCCGTTGCCGCCGTGTCCCACCGCTGTTGTGCTCACTGTTGCTCAGTCTAGAGGCAAGTGGGATCTCTTGATCTACTCTTGCATGCTGTGCTTGGTGTGTGTGATTGAATGGTAAAAATTTCGGAGGTTTAGAATGTGAAAAATTGAAGCTATAAGGGTGGTGCTCTAGCCTAGTATACTGTTCTTGAGAAAACAGCTCGACCTTGGATGTTCTAGTGACTTGCATGTGATGTTCGAGTTGGATTTTGGCTTTAAATTATAAATGAAAGTTATTAAGGACTTATTGGAGTATAATATACTCAAATTTGGGATAAAAAAAAGAGTAGAACTGGGTGAAATAGTTATTCTTTGGAAAGACTGGATCTGGAAATTTTGGTACTAGGAACAGGGGTTTCAATCGCCTATATTTCATTACCTAGGACGAATCTGACTTTGATGTATTCATGAAGTATTTAGCTTATGCTATTAGCTATCACATAGTAAAATTTCATGGGTTTTGAATGTCATTTGGGTATTTAATCGAAAATGTTTCTAAAACTTGGTAATCTGATGTGTTCGCACTTGGTAATGTTGCAATGCGTAATCTATACCGTTTCGTATGAGATTTTTTTGGAAAAGTGTTCTGCATTAAATATCTTTTTGTATGTCCTGAGTACAACATATTCAAATTTCGTAATTTTTGAAGTTCATTTACCTATTTAACAAAAAATGTTTCAAAAACTGTGCAAGTGGAATGGACAAAATTAGTAGTGCTGTGATGCGTGTTATGTATTGAACTATATGGGAATCTTTTGGTGTAGTGTTCTTCATGAAGTATCTGCCTTTATGTCTTGAATATCACATGTTTGAATTCCATAATTTTAATGTCATTTGGGTATTTAATGAAAATGTTTTCTAAAACTGTACTAGCTAGATTGTGCAAATATCAAAAGTTGAAATTGATCTTGTTGCCATTACATCATGTGTCATGTTGATATTGAGACACAAATGTGAATATGAATTATGATAAATGAGGATACCGTCGGAGGTGTGAGCTGACAATGCCCCGGGAGAGTTGGGATACCCGGAGTGTGGGGGTGCTGGATGCCCGAAGTGTGTGTGCTGGATGTTGTTGGGAGTTTCGAGATGCTCGGAATGTGGGGGTGCCAGAAGCCTCGGAGGTGTATGCCGGGGGATACCTCCTGATGCTGGTTGGGGTACGAGATGCCTGGAGGTGTGTGCCAAAGGTTTCTCGCGATGCCTGGTTAGGTTCGAGCGATAGAATGTGAGATGCAATTATTGGTCTCGGGAAAGAAAAATGTGGTGACCCAAATTGAAAGATAAAAAGTTGAAATTGAATCATGCATGGTATGGAGACATGTATGCATGGCTATATGATATAATATGGATTAGTGCATGGTTGTATATGCACCTATGGCATGGATATGCATGAATGCTTGATGATGAGTGCATGATGGTGTATGCACATATGGTATGATGACATATGCATAGTTGCAAGGTAAGTTATGTTTAGATGCATGAATGATATGTACTCTACTATGATGTTATGATTGTCTGTTTGATGCATTGAGTAGCTTAATAGATCTTTTACCTACTGAGTGGTTGTACTCACCCCTTTGGGGACCAACATTTCAGAGTAAAAAGATGCCTCTCTCTCCGGTAACGTGGGGTACCTTTTACGGCCTTCCATCTGACATGGAGGTCGATTGTACGAAGCTTGATTATGTTACCATCCCTGGTTTGACGTTCATACGGGTTCGGGTGCTGGTGATGTATGATGTGGGCCTGGCTAGGGGCCCGGTCGTCCAAGAGTTCTTGTCTATTCACGTTTGCCATGCCGGAGTGATACCGGGGATGTTGCTGCCGCCACTACCCGATGCACCAGGATGGGTGTGATGGCCTGCGTGAGGAGGGGGAGCTAACTTTTTGGGGATAGCCGACACTTGTAGATTCAGGGTTATACATGATCGATATAGGGGGTCAAGATCTCTCTTTTGAGCTGTAGTCGAGTTTAGCTAAAAGTCTTGGCTTTTTGGTTGTATCGACCCAAGATGTCCATCTTAAAAATGTAAATAAAAGTGGCTTGGCTTATGTTTTTCCTTCGATGTGTAGCTGATGTGTATTGTACCATCATTAAGAGAATAGAGGGATGGTGAGACTCATCTTTAATTTTGCTATGAGTTGCGCTAAACTTTTTCAAAAAAAAAGAAAAATGCCTATGGACCTCGATCCTTCTTTAAACCTCTTTATATCAAAGATATGTAACTGGTATTCATTAGGTGGAGCGATAGGTAGCTGTGGCGACCTTAGCTGTTTGGGGGTACCACAGCCCGGTTTTGGTATTAGAGCAATGGTTATAGATTGGAGTGATAAGGAGCCTCATTTGGAAATTGAGGAACATGATGACAATGCACACCATAGGGTACTAAATGGAATAATTGGTTAACCTTGAATAATGGGTGATGAGTATTCACTCGTAGATCCCTAGTAGTTTATTTTGAGTTGTCTTTAGGTACCAGTGACATGTTTATGTTACTTATGTAGTAGTAGTTGCTTTGAATAGAGACAGTGAGTCTCAGATTATTCATGAGGCAATGCTTGGAAATTGCAGGAAAGTCATAGTACAAGCTAGAAGTGCTCATCCATTGAGGGCTGAAGCCTCCGTTGTAAGGGCTGAACCCCGAATGGAAGACATCCTGCAGGCATTAGCCAACATTGGAAATATGATGGATAGGCAAGCGCAACAACAACCCGGAATGGAACATCGCCTTCAAGGACTGGTGGAACAATTTCTGAAGTTGAAGCCACTTAAGTTTAGTGGAATGGGAAGTCCTGAGGAGGCAGAACATTGGATTGATGGAATGGAGTGAATTTTCAGGTTGTTGGACTGCAGTGAAGCTAAGAAAATAGTTTTGGTAGAGTACCAGCTAGAGGGAAATGCAAAGTTTTGGTGGAGAGCTTCGAAGGATACAATCTTTCCACCAGGTACTGATGTGAACTGGGAAGAGTTTGTGAGAGCTTTCAATGGAAATCATTTCTCTGATTGTGCCGAGGATAAGAAAATTACTGAATTTGTTCAATTGGAACAAAATGAGTTCAGAACAAAATGAGTTCACAATAGATCAGTATGAGGCAAAATTTTCTTAATTGTCTAGGTATGCTCCCAGATTGATTGAGGATCGTGAGGAGAAAGCTAAGAGATTTCTGAAAGGGCTGAGGACTGATATTAGGAAACAACTGGTGCCTTTGAGTATAAGAGATTATCATGAGATTTATGAAAGGGCACAGTTAGTGGAGCAAGAGTTGGTGAGAGAGCAATCTAAGTTTAAGAGACAGTTGAACTTTAGTGATGTGAGAAGGGGTAAGAGACCCTATCCTGGTCAAGGTCAGACTTGGAATGCAAAGAAAAAGAGCAATTTTTGAAATTTTGAGAGAGCTAAAGATGGTCTGAATATAGGGAAAACACCCTATTAGCCTGATGAATGTCAAAGGTGTGATGGGAGTCATGGCCTAGGACCTTGCAATGGATGACTGAGATGTTATAGTTGTGGACAAGTGGGACACCTTAGGAGGAATTGCCCACAAGAAAGGTCGCAAGTGAGTGTTGGCTCGATGTGACAGGCACAGCAAAGTGCTGTTAGACCAAACCTGCCAAGGAATCCTCAGAGGCCACCGGCACAAGGAAGGGTGTATGCGGTCACCCAAGAGGAAGCGAAAGCTTCTAGAAATGTTATATCAGGTACAATTTTCATAAATGGCAAGAAGGCATATGCATTGTTTGATACGGGTGCTACGCATTCATTTATGTCTGAAAGATATAAATAGTTGAGTAAAATAGAAATTACGTCTCTTGAGACGCCTCTTTGTGTTTCTACGCCTTTAAAGAATATGGTATTATCTAGCCAGTGTGTAGAAATTGTAAGATAATAATGAGAGGAAAGGATATGGAAATAGACTTAGTCGTAATGGCTACGTATGACTTTGATGTTATCATAGGGATGGACTGGC
Source organism: Eucalyptus victrix (assembly GCA_016097545.1). Lineage (NCBI taxonomy): Eukaryota > Viridiplantae > Streptophyta > Magnoliopsida > Myrtales > Myrtaceae > Eucalyptus > Eucalyptus victrix. Next base: position 21,023,671 of record CM027836.1, on the reverse strand, counting down.
TTCATAAGTATCGGGCAAAAATGGATTGCTATAGGAAAGTGATCCATTTCATATTGCGTAATCAGTCTAGTTGTGACTTTTTGGGAGGTCAAACCAACCTATCTATAGCACTTATTTCAGCAATAGAAGCCCGTGCGTTAGTTGACAAAGGATGTCAAGGGTACTTGGCCATGGTTAAAGATTATACTAAGGAAGAGCCTAAGCTTGATGAAATTCAAGTGGTTAAGGAATTTCAAGATGTATTTCTTGAGGAGTTACCTGGATTACCACCAAAGCGGGAAATTGAGTTTGAAATTGAACTAATGTCTGGAATGGAACCTATATCGAAAGCCCTGTATAGGATGGCCTTAGTCGAGTTGAAGGAATTGAAGGTGCAACTACAAGAGTTGCTTGACAAAGGATTCATTAGGCCAAGTGCTTCACCTTAGGGTGTACCAGTCTTGTTTGTGAAAAAGAATGATGGGTCGATGCGTCTGTGTATTGATTATAGACAGCTGAATCAAGTGACTATAAAGAATAAGTATCCTTTGCCTAGAATTGATGATTTGTTTGATCAATTGCAAGGAAGTTCAGTCTTTTCTAAGATTGACTTGAGATCGGGATACCATCAGTTAAGGATTAAGAAAGAAGACATTCCTAAGACTACATTTAGGACTCGTTATGAACATTATGAGTTCTTAGTTATGCTATTTGGATTAACAAATGCACCGGCTGCATTCATGGATTTAATGGATAGGATATTTAAGCATTATTTGGATCAGTTTGTGATTGTTTTCATTGATGATATCTTGGTATATTCTAGAGGACCTGAAGAGCATGAGCAACACTTGAGTATAGTTTTGCAAACTTTGAGGGATCATAAGTTGTATGCTAAATTCAGCAAATATGAATTTTGGTTGGACCAGATAGCATTTTTAGGACACGTGGTGTCAGGAGGAGAAATTTCAATGGATCCGGCGAAAGTTGAGATGGTAATAAATTGGCCGAGACTAACAACACCTACTGAAATATGGAGTTTCTTAGGACTAGCTGGTTATTATAGAAGGTTTATTGAAGGGTTTTCACGATTGACAGGTCCTTTAACAAAATTAACTCAAAAGAACACGAAGTTTGAATGGAGTGGGGAATGTGAAGGGAGCTTTCAGGAACTTAAAAGAAAATTGACTTCAGCTCCAATCCTGACTATAGTGTCTGGATCTGATGATTTTACGGTGTATAGTGATGCATCTCACAAAGGACTGTGATGTGTTTTGATGCAGCATAGCAAGGTCATAGCCTATGCATCAAGGCAATTGAAACCTCATGAGCTGAATTACTCAACGCATGATTTAGAATTGGCGGCTATAGTGTTTGCTTTGAAGATATGGAGACACTATCTGTATGGAGAGAAGTTTGAAATCTATACAGATCACAAGAGCTTAAAGTATCTATTGTCACAAAAGGAATTGAACATGAGACAAAGGAGGTGGATGGAGTTGTTGAAGATTATGATTGTAAGATACGATACCATCCAGGAAGGGCAAATAAAGTGGCAGATGCCCTTAGTTGAAAGTCGGCTATGGACATGGCTAATCTAAGAATAACAGAGTGGAATCTGTTAAAGTCCATTGTGAATTCAGACTTTAAATTGGAAATGGATTGCCTTACTAGTATGCTTACTGCATTAAGGATTAAACCCAAAATTATTCAGAAAGCTAAGAACCTACAAGAATCTAACCCGGAGATTGTGAAAGTAAAAGATGCAGTGTTTTTAGGGAAAAGACCAGAATTTCAAGTCTCTGAAGATGGTGTGATAAGATGCCAAGGACAACTTTGTGTTCCCAACAATGAAGAAGTGAAGAAGGAAATTTTGTCGGAGGCACATAGGAGTAATTATAGTATTCATCCAGGAAGTACAAAGATGTACAGGAATTTGCGTCAGCAATTTTGATGGAATGGCATAAAGAAGGATATAGCTAAGCATGTCTCTCAATGTTTAACGTGTCAGCAAGTAAAGGCGAAACACTGCAAACCCGCAGGACTGTTGTGTAGCACCCCGAACCCTTCGGCAGTTGCCACAAGCACCAATGTTACACCTTGTTACCCTTTTTTACTTATACTTATAACAAAAGCGTTGTTGTTCACATGCATTTTTTTTTTAAAGCGGTCCCAGCGTGGCTCATTAGCAGAAGCAAAATAAAGCATCACCATCTATCCCCCTACCACTCCATGATACCAATACACACCACTAATCACCAGGATTTTATAAACAAGCTACGACACTTTATTTACATATTCTTTCAGGATGGGACTTCTTTTCGGGTCGATACATAGCAAGGAAAAGCTAGGACTCTGCCATGTCCAACCTAAAACCTCAAAAAGATCCTCGACCCTCTACAACGCATATGGACAATCTCCCACCATAAGTGTTGGCTAGCTAACCCCCAAAAACACAGCCCCTACTCGTCGCGCTTGGGCCTCACACCCAATCCAGTGCGTCAGGCGGTGGCGACGGCAGCATCCCTCTCATCACCCCATCGCGGCAAACATGGACAGAGACAAACTCCTGAACAACTGGGCCCCCAGCCAGGCCTATGTCGTAAGAGACAAAACATCGCACGCGTATGTGGGTGAGTCCAGGCACGGAAGGACAGCTGAACTCCTCACACTCTACCTCAACGTCGGACGGTAACCCGTAAAATGCACCCCGCGCGACAATAGGAAGCGGCATACTGCTAATCTGAAATGTTTGTCCCCAAAGGGGTGAGTATAACCACTCAGTAGATAAGAAATCCAATAACAACTCAATGCATCATGCAAATCATACATGCACTGTAGGCGTTACTTACCTTGAAGCCATACGCATACTATCATGCATCATCATCATAGTCATAACATGTACATGTATATCAACATCATAGCATACACGTCATCATCATTATGACATCATCACATTATTCACGTCATCATCATCATGGCATCATCATATCAAATATGCATATCATCATGCCATATTATATATCATCATCATCATCCATATCATCATGACATATCATATATCATCATCATCATCATTATCATGATCATGCATATCATCATGCCATATCATATGTCATCATCATCATCATCATGCATATCATATATCATCATCATTATCATCATCACATATTATCATCAATTTTAATCATCCCCTTAGGCAAAGACCTCCGAGGCTTCCGGCATTCAGCCATCCCATGCCACCGGGCATCCGGTCCCCCACATTCCGGGCATCTCGCATCCCAACTGGCATCACGAGGCATTCCCTTTGGGCATAAACCTCTGACAGGGCTTCCGGCATTTACACTCCCTGACCGGGCATCCCGCATCCCAAATCCGGGCATCGCGAGGCATGCCCTTCGGGCAAAGACCTCCAACAGGGCTTCCGGCCCCCCACATTCCGGGCATCCTGAATCTCCTAAGGCCATCCGGTAATGCATCTCTATACATTCCGGGCATTATCCTCCACCATAACCACCTCCTCACTTATCATTATCCACATTTACCATTATTTTAATCTCAATTTAACATGGCATATGGCGTGACATCAAACAAGTCATACTTGGCATAGGATTCACACATGCATCTCAATTTAATGTCATGCACACACCAAGACTTTATTACACATGCAACATAAATTAATTACATGGAATCTATGGCCAATAAAATACACTATTTTATTTTATTTTGTTTTGTTTTATTTATTTATTTATCTATTATTATTATTATTATTATTATTATTATTATTATTAATAACTATAAATTCCCAAGATTTTAAAAATCCAAGAAATTATTAAACAAACCAATAGCATGATAATTACATGCAAAATTCATGGCCAAATTGAATTTTTACAAAATCTCACAATTTTCACAAAACATCCTATGATTCTCGGATGAAACCATAATGCATGGTTTCCAAGAAATTCAATTAAAATATCCATATGGCCTCCCAAAATTATGAAATTTTACTGGATTATAGCCAAGACATTTTCGTACAACTTTCATGCAGAACTCAAAGCCAGATTCTTTTTATATTATTTTATACAGTCTCACGAAGCTTCTAGATTCATTACCACATCGTCCAGTGTATAGATCTCCGAAATATTAAGTTTTAACCTATCTATTCTCTTTAATTGTCTCTGAAATTTGGATATATTATACATCAATGTATCCTTTACAGGTTTCATGAAGAGATCTAAGTCAAATAACCAAATTATAGTCATCATTTAGGTCCTTGAAGTCTCGGGTGTCTCGAAATACATCACCAGAATCACCGTCTTCAAGATCTAGTTGATTTACTAGGCTATACTTGTTAATTTCACTTCAAATTTGAGTATGTTGTATTTTAAGATGTTCCCTACAACTTTCATCAAGAAATAAAAGTGATATTCTCAACACAACCCAACATGCAATCACAAATCCAACAAAAGGTCAGTAAAATCTTTCCAGATCTGGGGTCTCCGTAGGATGAGACTTTAACCCCTCAAATCTCCATCATTTTCCACGAAATGTTAGTATGTTGTAGTAAAAGATGTTAGCTACAACTTTGATGAAAAATTCAAAGCCGAAATCGGACTCCAAACACACATGCAAGCTCAAACAAGTTTCTGACTCACACGGTCCGAACACGAATAGCCATACCATTCAACATACATCATCCATGCTTCGGTTTTTCTCACTGAAACACTCAAAGATTCAGCATGCAAGCAACATACAAACATGCAAGAGAACCTAGAGGACTCTCACTTGCCTCTAGACCGGTCGGTCGACGGCGTAGGGGGCGGCGAACACGGTGGCACACGGCGGACGGACGGTGGTTCCTCCTCCTCCTCTCTCTCGGCCTCTCCCTCTCTTTCTTGAAATCTCTCTCTCTCTCTCTCTCTCTCTCTCTCTCACCCTCTCTCTCAGACGAATGGGGTAAAACCGGCCACCCTTCTCTCTCTTCCCTCTTATACCCCCAAACTCTCATCATTGATAATCATTACTTGTCTTAACCAAGGCCAATGCATGGCTTTCTCCTTTGTGCCACTTATCCTATTGCATGCATCATGGGCCTTGGAGTTGGGCTTGGGCTGGTCGACACTTCCTCTTGGGCCTCTATTGGGTCGGCTAGCTTGGCCCATTAAAAGCTTAGGCCAATGGGCCTAAGGCCCAACCTAAAAATTGACCTTCTCCCTTTTTTTTTGATGAAATTCTTCTATATATATTTTTAAATTTTAATTTCCAATATGGCCAAAGCCTTGTGACATTTTTTTTTATTGAAATTCAATTTATAAAACATATGGCCAAGCATAGATTATTAATTCATCATATTTAAATTCTCACAATCATATGCACAAATCATCTAATTAAAAGACTAATGGCTAAAGCATAAGCCATGGGAAATTTTATCACCTAATTAGAGATTTTAACATACCTTATGGCTTGTCATAGAATTTTGGGATGCCACAACTCTCCTCTCCTTAAAGAATTTCGTCCTTGAAATTCAAACACCACTCGCACCTTCTTGGAACAAATAGGGGTACTTTTCCTTCATCTGATCCTCACTTTCCCATGTGGCTTCCTCCATATCATGATGTCACCATAATACCTTAACCAATGGGATCTTATTGGTCCTAAGAATTTGCTCCTTTCGATCCAGTATCTGCATAAGCTCTTCAATGTACCTTACTTTCTCATCCACTTTGATGGCTTCATGATCGAGTATGTGACCGGGATCCGGCTGGTACTTCCTCAACATCGATACATGAAACACATTGTGCAGATTTTCTAATTTAGAAGGTAATGCTAAATGATAAGCCACATCTCCTATCCTCTCAAGTATTTCAAAAGGTCCAACAAATCTATGGCTTAACTTACCCTTCATCCCAAATCGAGATATTCCTTTCATTGGAGATACCTTAAGGAATACATGGTCTCCTACACTAAATTCCAAAGGCCTTCTACACCCATCTGCGTAGTCCTTCTATCTACTCTGAGCTGTTCTAAGTCTTTCTCTGATAATTTCAACAGCTTCAGTGGTAACTTGTACTAGTTCAGGTCCTGTCAACTTCCTTTCACCTACCTCACTCCAACAGACAGGGGTCCTACATCTCCTTCCATATAATGCTTCATAAGGAGCCATGCCTATACTCTTCTGAAAGCTACTTTTATAGACAAACTCTACCAAATGCAATCTTTCATCCCAATTTCCTTTAAAATCAATTACACAAGCCCTTCATATATCCTCCACTATCTGGATTACTCTTTCTGTTTGTCCATCGGTCTGGGGATGAAAAGCAGTACTAAATTGAAGCTTAGTCCCTAATGCAATTTGAAGACTCCTCCAAAAATTTGATGTAAACCTCGAATCCCGATCTGAAGTAATGGTCACTAGAATACCATGTAAGCGTACCACTTGACTCACATACATGTCCGCATACTTATCCATTGGGTAGTCCATGCGAATCGCTAAGAAATGTGCCGATTTAGTCAAACAATCCACTATAACCCAAATTGAGTCATGACTACTTGATGTCCTTGGCAATCCTTGCACAAAGTCCATCGTTATATGTTCCCATTTCCATTCGGGAATGTCTAGTTGTCTCAAAAGTCCCGCGGGTTTACGATGTTCCGCTTTTATTTGCTAGCACGTCAAACATTGAGAAACGTGCTTAGCCGTATCTGCCTTCATACTGTTCTACCAAAATTGCTGACGTAAATTCCTGTACATCTTTGTACTACCTAGGTGAATACTATAATTACTCTTATGTGCCTCCGACAGAATTTCCTTCCTCAATTCCTCATTATCGGGAACACAAAGTCGTCCTTGACATCTTACTATTCCATCATCAAAGATTTGAAATTATGATATTTTCCCTAAAGATACAACATCTTTCACTTTCAAAATCTTTGGGTCAGATTCTTGCAGGATTTTAATTTTCTGGATAATCTCTGACTCAATCCTTAATGCACTAAGCATGCCAGTAAGACAATCCATTTCCAATTTAAATTTGGAGTTTGCTACAGATTCTAACAATTCCCATTCTGCCATTCTCAAATTAGCCATTTCCATAGCCGATTTATGACTAAGAGCATCTGCTACTCTATTTGCCTTCCCTGGATGATATCTTATCTCACAGTCATAATCCTTTAACAACTCCATCCATCTCATTTATCTCATGTTCAACTCCTTTTGTGAGAACAAATACTTCAAACTTTTATGATCCGTATAAATCTCAAACTTCTCCTCATACAAATAATGTCTCCATATCTTCAAGGCAAACACTATGGCTGCTAGTTCTAAATCATGCGTCGGATAATTAAGTTCATGGGGTTTCAATTGTCTGGATGCATAGGCTACAACTTTGCCATGCTGCATCACATGTTGCATCAACACACATCCTAGTCCTTTGTGAGATGCATCACTATACACTGTAAAACCGTAAGGTCTAGTAGGTATAGTCAGAATTGGAGTTGAAGTCAATTTCCTTTTGAGCTCCTGGAAACTCCTTTCACATTCCCCATTCCATTCAAATTTCACATTCTTTCGAGTCAATTTAGTTAAAGGTCCTACTAGTCGTGAAAATCCTTCAATGAACCTTCTATAATAACCAGCCAATCCTAAGAAACTTCGTATTTCAGTAGGTGTCATTGGTCTCGGCCAATTTACTACCATCTCAACTTTTGCCAGGTCTATTGCAATTCCTTTTCCTGACACCACATGCCCTAGAAATATTATCCGGTCCAACCAGAACTCACACTTACTAAACTTAGCATACAACTTATGATCTCTTAAGGTTTGCAAAACTATTCTCAAATGTTGCTCATGCTCTTTAGGCCCTTTTGAATATACCAGAATATCGTCAATAAAAACAATCAAAAACTGGTCTAAATAAGGCTGAAATATTCTATTAATCAAATCCATAAATGCAGCCGGTGCGTTAGTCAATCCAAATGGCATAACAAGGAACTCATAGTGTCTATAACGAGTCCTAAATGCAGTCTTAGGAATGTCCTCCTTCTTAATTCTTAACTGATGGTATCCCGACCTCAAGTCAATCTTAGAGAAGACCGAACTTCCTTGGAGTTGGTCAAACAAGTCATCAATCCTAGGCAAAGGATATTTATTTTTAATGGTCACCTGATTCAACTACCTATAGTCAATACACAAGCGCATCGATCCATCTTTCTTTTTCACAAACAAGACCGGTGCACCCCAAGGTGAAGCACTTGGTCTAATGAATCCTTTGTCAAGCAACTCCTACAGTTGCACTTTCAATTCCTTCAATTCGACTAAGGCCATTCTATATGGGGCTTTTGATATTGGTCTTATTCCAGGCATTAATTCAATTTCAAATTCAATCTCCCGCTCTAGCAGCAATCCAGGCAATTCCTTAGGGAATACATCTTGAAATTCGTTAACTACACAAAATTCCTCAAGTTTAGGCTCCTCCCTTGCATAATCTCTAACTATGGCTAGGTACCCTTGACATCCTTTGTCAAGTAACTTACAGGCTTCTACTGCCGAAATAAGTGCTACAGGAAGATGGGTCTGACCTCCTAAAAATTCACAACTAGACTGATCAGGTAAAATGAATTGAACCACTCTTCTATAACAATCCATTCTAGCCCGATACTTACGAAGCCAGTCTATTCCTATAATAACGTCAAAATCATACATAACCATTACAACCAAATCTATTTCCATGTCCTTTCCTCCCATTGATATCTTACAATTTCCACACACTAGCGTAGATAATACCATATCCTTTAAAGGCATGGAAACAAAAGAGGCATCTCAAGAGGCATAACTTCTATCTTATTCAAACGTCTATATCTTTCAGACATAAACGAATGTGTTGCACCCGTGTCAATCAATGCATATGCCTTTTCACCATTTATAAGAATCGTACCTGAGATAACATTTTTGGAAGCTTTCGCTTCCTCCTGGGCGATCACATACACCCTTCCTTGTGCAGGTGGTCTCTGAGGATTTCCTTGTGGGTTTGATCTAACAGCACTCTGATATCCCTGTCGCACTGAGCCAACACTCACTTGCGACCTCTCTTGTGGGCAATTTCTCCTAAGATGACCCATTTGTCCAAAGCCAAAACATTTCTGTTGTCCCGTGCAAGGTCCTGGGCCATGGTGTTCATTACACTTCTGACAAATACTAGGCTGATGGGGTGCTTTCTTTATATTCAAACCACTCCTTGCTCCTCCAAAATTCCCAAAGTTACTCTTCTTCTTCACATTCCAGGTCTGACCTTGACCAGAATAAGGTCTATTTCCCTTTCTCACATCATTAAAATTCAACGGTTTCTTAAACTCCGACCGTTCTCTCAACAACTCCTACTCCACTAACTGTGCCCTTTCATAAATCTCATTATAATCTCTTATGTTCGATGGCACCAGTTGCTTCCTAATCTCAGTCCTCAGCCCTTTCAAGAATCTCTTAGCCTTCTCCTCCTGATCCTCAATCAATCTAGGAGCATATCTAAATAATTCAGAAAATCTAGCCTCATCCTGATCTACTATCAACCCCTTTTGTTCTAGCTGAACAAATTCAGTAATCTTCCTATCCTTAGCACAATTAGAGAAATGCTTCCTATTGAAGGCTCTAACAAACTCCTACTAGTTAACATCAGTACCTGGTGGAAAGATTATATCCCTCGAAGCTCTCCACCAAAACTTCGCATTTCCCTCCAACTGATACTCTACTAAAACTATTTTCTCAGCATCGGTGCAGTCCAACAGCTGGAAAATTCGTTCCATTCCATCAATCCATTGCTCTGCCTCCTCAGGACTTCCTATTCCATTGAACTTAAGTGGCTTCAGCTTCAGAAATTGCTCCACTAGTCCTTGAGTACAGAGTTCTGCTCCCGGTTGTTGTTGCGCTTGCCTCACCATCAGATTTCCAATATTTGCTAATGCCTGCAGGATGTCTTCCATTTGGGGTTTAGCCCTTGTAGCAGAGGCTTCAGCCCTCAACGGATGAGCACTTCCAGCTCACACCATGACTTTCCTGCAATTTCCAAGTATTGCCTCAGGAATAATCTGAGACTCATTGCCTCCATTCAAAGCAACTACTACTACTAAATAAGTAACATATACATGTTACTGGTACCTAAAGGCAATTCAAAGTAAACTACTAGGGATCTACGAGTGAATACTCATCACCGTTATTCAATTATTTTGTTTTATATTCCTATGGTGTGCGTTGTCATCATGTTCCTCAAATTCCAAATGAGGCTCCTTATCACTCCACCTATAACCATTCGCTCTGATACCAAAAAGGGCGTTGTAGCACCCCGAACCCTTCGGCGGTTGCCACAAGCACCAATGTTACACCTTGTTACCCTTTTGTACTTATACTTATAACAAAAGCGTTGTTGTTCACAGACATTTTTTTAAAGCAATCCCAGCGCGGCTCATTAGCGGAAGCAAAATAAAGCATCACCATCTATCCCTCTACCACTCCATGATACCAATACACATCACTAATCACCATGATTTTATAAACAAGTTACGACACTTTATTTACATATTCTTTCAGGATGGGACTTCTTTTCGGGTCGATACAAAGCAAGGAAAAGCTAGGACTCTGCCATGTCCAGCCTAAAACCTCAAAAAGATCCTCGACCCTCTATAACGCATATGCACAACCTCCCACCATAAGTGTCGGCTAGCTAACCCCAAAAAACATAGCCCCTACTCGTCGCGCTCGGGCCTCACACCCAGTCCGGTGCGTCAGGCGGTGGCGGCGGCAGCATCCCTCTCATTACCCCATCGCGACAAACATGGACAGAGACAAACTCTTGAACAACTGGGCCCCCAGCCAAGCCTATGTCATAAGAGACAAAACAACGCACGCGTATGTAGGTGAGTCCAGGCATGGAAGGACAGCTGAACTCCTCACACTCTACCTCAACGTCAGATGGTAACCCGTAAAATGCACCTCGCGCGACGGCAGGGAGTGGCATATTGCTAATCTGAAATGTTTGTCCCCAAAGGGGTGAATACAACCACTCAGCAGATACGAAATCCAATAACAACTCAATGCATCATGCAAATCATACATGCATTGCGGGCATTACTTACCTTGAAACCATGCGCATACTATCATGCATCATCATCATAGTCATAACATGTACATATATATCATCATCATAACATACACGTCATCATCATTATGACATCATCACATCATTCATGTCATCATCATCATGGCATCATCCTATCAAATATGCATATCATCATGCCATATTATATATCATCATCATCATGCATATCATCATGCCATATCATATATCATCATCACCATCATTATCATGATCATGCATATCATCATGCCATATCATATGTCATCATCATCATCATCATCATCATGCATATCATCATTATCATCATCACATATTATCATCAATTTTAATCATCCCCTCGGGCAAAGACCTCCGAGGCTTTCGGCATTCAGCCATCCCAGGCCACCGGGCATCCGGCCCCCACATTCCGGGCATCTCGCATCCTAACTAGCATCGCGAGGCATTCCCTTCGGCCAGAAACCTCTGACAGGGCTTCCGGCATTTACACTCCCTGGCCGGGCATCTCGCATCCCAAATCCTGGCATCGCGAGGCATTCCCTTCGGGCAAAGACCTCCGACAGGGCTTCCAGCCCCCCACATTTCGAGCATCCTGAATCTCCCAGCGCCATCCGGCAATGCATCTCTATACATTCCGGGCATTATCCTCCACCACAACCACCTCCTCACTTATCATTATCCACATTTACCATTATTTTAATCTCAATTTAACATGACATATGGCGTGACATCAAACAAGTCATACTTGGCATATGATTCACACATGCATCTCAATTTAATGTCATGCATACACCAAGACTTTATCACACATGCAACATAAATTAATTACATGGAATCTATGGCCAATAAAATAATCTATTTTATTTTATTTTGTTTTATTTATTATTTATTATTTTTTTTAATAATTATAAATTCCCAAGATTTTAAAAATCCAAGAAAGTATTAAAAAAACCAATAGGATGATAATTACAAGCAAAATTCATGGCCAAATTGAATTTTTACAAAATCTCACAATTTTCACAAAACATCCTATGATTCTCAGATGAAACCAGAATGCATGGTTTCCGAAGAAATTCAATTAAAATATCCATATGGCCTCCAAAAATTACGAAATTTTACTGGATTATAGCCAAGACATTTTCGTACAAGTTTCATGCAGAACTCAAAGCCATATACTTTTTAGATTATTTTATACAGTCTCATGAAACTTCTGGATTCATTACCACATCGTCCAGTGTATAGATCTCCGAAATATTAAGTTTTAACCTACCTATTCTCTTTAATTTTCTCTAAAATTTGGATATGTTATACATCAAGGTATCCTTTACAGGTTTCATGAAGATATCTAAGTCAAATAACCAAATTGTAGTCATCATTTAGGTCCTTAAAATCTCGGGTGTCTCGAAATACATCACCAGAATCACCGTCTTCAAGATCTAGTTGATTTACTAGGTTATACTTGTTCATTTCATTTCAAATTTGAGTATGTTGTATTTTAAGATGTTCCCCTACAACTTTCATGAAAAAATCGAAGTGAGATTCTCAACACAACCCAACATGCAATCACAAATCCAACAAAAGGTCAGTAAAATCTTTCCAAATCTGGGGTCTCCGTAGGATGAGACTTTAACCCCTCAAATCTCCATCATATTCCACGAAATTTTATTATGTTGTAGTAAAAGATGTTAGCTACAACTTTAGTAAGGAAATCGAGGCCAAAATCGGACTCCAAACACACATCCAAGCTCAAACAAGTTTCTGACTCACATGGTCCGAACACGAACAGCCATACCATTCAACATACATCATCCATGCTTTGGTTTTTCTCACTTGAACACTCAAAGATTCAACATGTAAGCAACATACAAACATGCAAGAGAAGCTAGAGGACTCCCACTTGCCTATAGACCAGTCGGTCGATGGTGTAGGGCGGCGAACACAGCGGCACACGGTGGACGGACGAGGGTTCCTCCTCCTCTCTCTATCGGCCTCTCCCTCTCTTTCTCGAAATCTCTCTCTCTCTCTTACCCTCTCTCTCGGCCGAATGGGGTAAAACCGGCCACCCTTCTCTCTCTTCCCTCTTATACCCCCAAACTCTCATCATTGATAATCATTACTTGCCTTAACCAAAACCAATGCATGGCTTTGTCCTTTGTGCCACTTGTCCTATTGCATGCATCATGGGCCTTGGAGTTGGGCTTGGGCTGGTCGACACTTCCTCTTGGGCCGCTATTGGGCCGGCTAGCTTGGCCCATTAAAAGCTTAGGCCAATGGGCCTAAGGCCCAACCTAAAAATTGACCTTCTCCCTTCTTTTTTTTTTTTTTTTTGAAATTGTTCTATAAATATTTTTAAATTTTAATTTCCAATATGACCAAAGTCTTGTGACATTTTGTTTATTGAAATTCAATTTATAAAATGTATGGCCAAGCATAGACTATTAATTTATCATATTTAAATTCTCACAACCATATGCACAAATCATCTAATCAAACGACTAATGGCTAAAGCATAAGCCATGGGAAATTTTATCACCTAATTAGAGATTTTAACACACCTTATGGCTTGTCATAGAATTTTGGGATGCCACATGTTGAGACCATTGGATATACCAGAGTGAAAGTGGGAACATGTAACGATGGACTTTATGCAAGGACTACCAAGGACATCAATCGGTCACGACTCTATTTGGGTAATAGTGGATCATTTGACAAAGTCTGCTCATTTCCTAACTGTCCATATAGACTACTCAATGAGTAAACTTGCTGAGATGTATGTAAGCCAGGTAATACGCTTGCATGGTATTCCTATAACGATCACTTCTGATCGAGACTCTAGGTTTACTTCAAATTTTTGGTGAAGTCTTTAAGATGCCTTAGGGATAAAACTTCAATTTCATCCCCAATCAGATGGACAAACAGAAAGAGTGATTCAGACTCTAGAAGATATATTGAGAGCATGTGTCATTGACTTTAAAGGAAATTGGGATGAGAATTTACACCTAATAGATTTCGCCTATAATAATAGTTTTCAGAAAAGTATAGGCATGGCTCTGTATAAGGCATTATATGGAAGAAGATGCAGGACCCTTACCTGTTGGAATGAAGTAGGTGAAAGAAAATTGACAGGACCAAAGATAGTACAAGTTACTACAGAAGCGGTCGAGATAATCAAGAGAAGACTTAAGACAGCCCAGAATAGGCAGAGAGATTATGTTGATAGGCGTAGAAGGCCTTTAGATTTTAATGTGGGAGATCATGTATTTCTTAAGGAATCTCCTATGAAAGGAATATCTCGATTTGGAATGAAGGGTAAGCTAAGCCCTAGATTTGTTGGACCTTTTGAGATACTTGAAAGAATAGGAGATGTAGATTATCATTTGGTGTTGCCACCTAAATTGGAAATTTACACGATGTGTTTCATGTGTCGATGCTGAGAAAGTACCAACTGGATCCTAGTCACATACTCGATCATGAAGCCATCAAAGTGGATGAGAAAGTGAGGTACATTAAAGAGCCTATGCAAGTACTGGGTCAAAAGGAGCAAGTTCTTAGGACTAAGAAGATTCCTTTGGTCAAGATATTATGGCGACATCATGATGTGGAGGAAGCTACATGGGAGAGTGAAGATCAGATGAAGGAAAAGTACTCCTACTTGTTTCAAGAGACATGAGTGATGTCTAATTTCAAGGACGAAATTCTCTAAGGAGGGGAGAATTGTGGCATCCTAGAATTTCTTGTCAATCCTTAGAAGTGCTTTAATTCATGTTTTGCATTGAGATTTTGGCCAAGCTTTTGGTGGGTAATTATTTGATAGGAAATTCTATTTTTGGCCATGTGATTTATGGATTGGAATTTATTAAATTAGGTCACAAATTTTTGTGAATTATAAATCTCAATTAGGTGATTATATAATTAAGGTTTAAGGTGGATTATTAGGATGAGGGTGGGCTGGACATTTAAAGACCAAACCAGCCTGTAGCCCCACCCCTTTCTCGACCGACCCACGAAGCCCATGGAGAAGTAGCTACCAAGGCTGGCCCAAGCCTATGAAGGGCCGTTGTCGCACGAAGGAGGGGGGAATCCGGTTTGCATGCCCTCCCCCATTTGTCCCATGGAGATGGCCAAGTGCCACCCATGCAAAAAGTGATGATTGCTAATGATGATGGGAAGGAAATTAGGGGAAAATGATGGCCGGTTTAAGCGAGAGAGAAGGAGAGAGAGAGGAGAGTTCATCTGAGAGAGAGAGAGAGAGAGAGAGAGAGAGAGAGAGAGAGAGAGAGAGAGAGAGGAGAGAAAGAGAAGGAAGAAAGGAAGAAAGGAAGAAAGGAAGAAGGGAAGAAGGAAGGAGGAGGGGCTGTGCATCACCGTTCATCGCCACCGTGTCCCGCTGCCATAGTGCTCGCTGTTGCTCGGTTTAGAGGCAAGTGGGATCTCTTGATCTACTCTTGCATGCTGTGCTTGGTGTGTGTGATTGAATGATAAAAATTTCGGAGGTTTAGAATGTGAAAAATTGAAGCTATAAGGGTGGTGCTCTAGCCTAGTATACTGTTCTTGAGAAAACAGCTCGACCTTGGATGTTCTAGTGACTTGCATGTGATGTTCGAGTTGGATTTTGACTTTGACTTCTAAATGAAAGTTTTTAAGGACTTCTTGGAGTATAACATACTCAAATTTGGGACAAAAATAAATAAGTATAAGTGGGTAAAATCGTTATTCTTTGGAAAGATTGGATCTGGAGATTTCAGTACTAGGAACAGAGGTTTCAACTGCCTATATTTCATTACCTAGGACGAATCAGACTTCGATGTCTTCATGGAGTATTTACCTTATGGTCTTAGCTATCACATAGTAAAATTTCATGAGTTTTGAATGTCATTTGGGTATTTAATCGGAAATTTTTCTAAAACTGGGTAATCTGATGTGTTCGGACTTGGTAATGTTGCAATGCGTAGTCTACACCGTTTTGTATGAGATTTTTTTGGAAAAGTGTTCTGCATGAAATATCTTTTTTTATGTCCTGAATACAACATATTCAAATTTCATAATGTTTGAAGTTCATTTGCCTATTTAACCAAAAATGTTTCAAAAACTGTGCAAGTGGAACGGACATAATTAGTAGTGCTGTGATGCATGTTCTGTATTGAACTATATGGGAATCTTTTGGTGTAGTGTTATTCATAAAGTATCTGCCTTTATGTCTTGACTATCACATGTTCGAATTTCATAATTTGTTAATGTCATTTGGGTATTTAATAAAAATGTTTTCTAAAACTGTACTAGCTGGATTGTGCAAATATCAAAACTTGAAATTGATCTTGTTGCCATTACATCATGTGCTATGTTGATATTGAGACACAAATGTGAATATGAATTATGATAAATGAGGATATCGTCGGAGGTGTGAGCCGACAATGCCCGAGGAGTGTTGGGATGCCCGGAGTGTGTGTGCCAGATGGTCCTCGGGAGTTTCGAGATGCCCGGAATGTGGGGGTGCCGGAAGCCTCGAAGGTGTGTGCCGGGGGATACCTCCTGATGCTGGTTGGGGTACGAGATGCCCGGAGGTGTGTGTCGGAGGTTTCTCGCGATGCCTAGTTGGGTGCGAGCGATTGAATGTGGGATGCAATTATTGGTCCCGGAAAGAAAAATGTGATGACCTAAATTGAAAGATAAAAAGTTGAAATTGAATCATGCATGGTATGGAGACATGTATGCATGGCTGTATGATATAATATGGATTAGTGCATGGTTGTATATGCACCTATGGCATGGATATGCATGAATACTTGATGATGAATGCATGATGGTGTATGCACATATGGTATGATGACATATGCATAGCTGCAAGGTAAGTTATGTTTAGATGCATGAATAATTTGTACTCTACTATGATGTTATGATTGTCTGTTTGATGCATTAAGTAGCTTAATAGATCTTTTACCTGCTGAGTGGTTATACTCACCCCTTTGGGGACCAACATTTCAAAGTAGAAAGATGCCTCTCTCTCCGATCACGTGGGGTACCTTTTATGGCCTTCTATTTGACATGGAGGTCGATTGTGTTACCATCCCTAGTTTGACGTTCATATGGGTTCGGGTGCTGGTGATGTATGATGTGGGCCTAGCTGGGGGCTCGGTCATCCAAGAGTTCTTGTCTGTCCACATTCACAATGGTGGAGTGATACGGGGGATGTTACCGCCACCATCGCCCGATGCACCAGGATGGGTGTGATGGCCCGCGTGAGGAGGGGGAGTTGACTTTTTGGGGATAGTCGACACTTGTAGATGGAGGGTTATATACGATCGATATAGGGGGTTGAGATCTATCTTTTGAGCTGTAGCGGAGTTTAGCTAAAAGTCTTGGCTTTTTGGTTGTACCGACCCAAGATGTCCATCTTAAAAATGTAAATAAAAATGGCTTGGCTTATGTTTTCCTTCGATGTGTAACTAGTGTGTATTGTACCATCATTAAGAGAGTAGAGGGATGGTGAGACTCATCTTTAATTTCGCTATGAACTGCGCTAAACTCTTTAAAAAAAATGCCTATGGACCTTGGTCTTTCTTTAAACCTCTTTATATCAAAGATACGTAACTGGTATTCATTAGGTGGAGCGATAGGCAGCTGTGACGACCTTAGCTGTTTGGGGGTGCCACACCCGAGCAAGCATTGTCCATGATCTCAATATCGGGATGGCATATGGGGTTTTACCCTAGGCAACGACCCGGCATTCCTCAGCATCGGTGATAAAAGTCCATTGTGTGTTCATGTATATCAAGCATTAATTAATTCATTTTATCTTGAATCTTTAACCAAATGTAAAGGCTTGAAGGCGTGCCATGCAAAGTGAATCAATAACTTTTATGCCCTATTCATAGTGAAATACCTCTAAACTTTATCTTTACGCCTTTTTGCCAAAAATAGCATTGAGGTCAAGTCACGATAAACCCTCCTGCCACGCGAGGTTCAAGCTTGGGAGAGATCAGACCATGATTAAGAGAACTCGTGGTACCGATCCCAAAGGATGAGGTGATGGCATCATTGGAGTTACATGCTGTGAGGACACTCTCATGGTTAACCACATATAAACCTTACGTTTACGCTGTCGCTCACTAATGTGGTTGCCGAGGTCGGGTTGCGACATATGGTATCTAATTATCATGCAATTCCAACTAATTCTTTTTGAGTTCTTCTTTCTAATGAAAGCTAAATTATTCTATTCTAACCTAGGGTAGACATGTATGACTCATTATTCTAATGACATTGACATATAATTTAAATGACCCAACTCTAATGACAATTAAATGAACTATTTTAACATGGCATGCAATTTTAATTGAAATTCTCTAAACATGCAACCACTAAATGACATGGCACTGATATAGTGGAATGATGATAAAGCATAGTATGATGTCATTGTCATGATATCCTAGATTTTATAGTTCTGCTTTCAATTAAATTAATTGGGCATTTCATCGACGCGCCTATAGTGTTGTTCTCAGAGCTGATCACTCTTGAGATAACTAGACTAACTAAGGAAGTCATTAAGGAATTTTAATGCAATAAACTTAAGGATTCGACCAAGAATAGACTACTTGACCGTGCTCATCTGTAGAGATCATTACAGCACAGATATAAGGCAATTGGAAATCAAAATTAGGTTGGTTCGACTGAGATGTGTGGTTAAACGTGGGTTATTCCACCAAATTGAGAAATTCTCGTCGATCGGCACTACACTGATTTTTCTATCGTTTTGGTGCTTTGTGTTCGTATTTGAAGTCTCAAGATTTTCACGACAATCGAGAGTCACCAATGTGTCGAAAAGGTTCATTGTAGCTCGAAGAAAATCGACCATGGGTCATTTGCACTAAAAATTTCTAAAAGTAACCCGGTAAACTAGGTCATGCTAAAAACACACCAGGGTGAAATTAACCGTGAAATTGAATCCAATTTCATAATTTGAAATTTCTATCATGTCACAAATCATTTTAGGATTGTTGACTTAGTCTCTGAAGATTTTTCTGCAAATCGAGACTTTTTGGGAAAAAGTCGTCATAGGGCCGTTTTTGTACAGGAAATGTTAGAGACCGCTTTTGATCGCGCAATTGGGAAGCAAGATGGTTCCATTGGTAAGGAAAAATACCAATTTGATTGTTGACTCAGTATTAGAATTTATCGAAGCCGAATTGGATGGATTCAAAGAGGAAATTAGAGTGCACTTCAGAGAAACCATTGCAAATTCGTGTGCCCTCCATTGCCTACACTTTTCGACCTTTTCCTTGGCATCTTGAGGAAGATTGTGGGCTGAAGATTGGAGTGGAAGCCAGCTTGGGTGTGGTGGAGCTCTCAGGGGGACAATTTGGGAGAAAATAAGGCTAGTGGCCCCCTTGCTCCCTCCCTCTGCCATCGAGAGTCTCCCCCTTCTTCTTCATTTTCTGTTTTTGGAGCTTAGCATTTGAGAGCAACCGAACCAGAAGCCTCCCACACTGTTGAGCCATCGTCGAAATGCTATCACCTTGCCGCTCACTGTCCCCACGTGCTCGCCAACCCGCAAACTCACCATCATCTAGCCGCGTTGTCTCCCTTGTTCTCACCTCCAACAAGCTGGCGAGGATGCCTACAACACCGCCAAAGCTGCCAAAGCTCTCATCGCCACCACCTGGACCCGGTTCGGTCCCCTTTGTCCACCTCAGCCCATTGTTGCCTCAACCCGCTCTTATTTCAACCTTTCACGGCCTTGGACAACAACTGAAGTTGTGAGTTTTTCAACCACTGTTCAATTCAACCCGTTTTGGAGGTGTTCATGACCCTGGTTGGCGGTCCTCCTTTGGATTTTGTCGAGCTCCTCCACGTCCCTATTATTTTGAATTGAGCAATTTGTCCATCAAGTGAGCTTAACTCACTAATCCTTGCTTAGTAAAATAATGATGTTTAAGGGTTGATTAGTTTAGACTAAGCTAGGGTTAGGTGGATAGTTAGAATGGTTTAGTAAATTAGTTACTTATCGATGCATGTTAGGTGGTTAGAGTAATGTAGTTAGAACCTAGACAAGCTCTAGTATTTAACTAGAGTGGTTCAGTAATTTTTAGGTCGGTCTTGGCTTCCAATTAGGTTTTACGGGCCTAAGTTCTATTTATTGGCATTTATAATTATTAAATTAATTATTTATTTTCTAGAAATTAAACGGAGATAGCCGGTGACCCCAATTTTATGCTGATTGCAATGGTGTGATTTGTTTATTTAATTAAGTTTTAATTTGTGCTGATTGAGGGTGATTTATGGTTGGGGGTATTTTATCCTAGAATTAATTAATTTAGGTAATTAATTAGAAAATCACCGAGTGTCGGTTTACAACACCAAAAATATGTTCGTGGGCTATTGAAACTAGTGGGATTTTCAAAGGTGAAAATATTATATTTTGGCTAAGGCCGACCGTGTACCCACACACGATAATTTTTATCGGTATGATAAAAATGGTATTTTGGTCAGCTTCTGGTGAGCAATAAATTATCAACTTTGAGCAAGCAATAAATTATCAACTTTGGGCGAGCAATATATTATCAGTTTTGGGCAAGCTATACTATCTAACTTTAGCTTAGCGTGAGCAGTCATGATTTGATAGGACCTTATAGATAGTATTGAATGGGCCGACCATGGGAAGGTCGTGATGACATATAATCGACTAAGTCGATTGATTGATAGTTCGATCTGATTGAATTGATGTGATTTGTGTATCTATGAGATAGACTAACTTGCAGGAGGAGACTGAGGCCAAGGTAAGTCCTCTGACTTATGTTGTGCTTAGGCAGCCCTCAGGGCGTATTTTCTTCCTAGTTGGGTCTTAGAGGGTAGAATTCACCGAGACTTCGTCTCACCCTATTGTGGAATAATATTTCAGGTCCTTAGATGGTAGCTCTTGAGTTTTTTGGATGACCTAAGAAAGTGAAAGAGCAGACCTCTTATATTCCGATGAATCAGGGCCCTAAGGGTTGGGACTATGAGCTTGTAAGGTCCATAATCTGGGTCGATGTGGGTCTCAAGCATAAGGTGCCCCATCGATATCGATCATGGTATCGCTAGGCTCAAGATGGCTAGAGAGAGGGTCCTATTCCGGAATCTAAGATTCTTCTGTACGCTTTGGAGGTCGCTTTTGGGAAGGGCACGGCTGATCCTCCTCAAAGCTCAATCGTAGATGCAGTAGACCCGACTCTTGCAGTACCAGAGTTCCCGATGCAGTTTGTTGAAGGCTCCGACTGAAGTGTAGAGGAAGGTGATATCATGGAGGATGATGAAGAGGAGGAAGATGACCCGTAGTGCTGTGAAACCCCCACCTTTGGTTTTAGACTTGTTTTCCTTAAACTGGTTTGTATTAAATATGACATGATAGGTATGTTATGTATATATAAGTGTGATGTTGGTTTTTAAAACATCGCCCTACTTTCCTATCCCATTGTGTTATTGTCTCAGGATTATTTATCTATTTCCGCATGTGCATTAAAATGAATGGGTGGACGATGCGTCATGGAACGTCGCTATTTAATCGACTAGTGAGGGATGGACGCACGTTTGAGGATTGGGGCATGACAATTGCACATATGAATGACATGGGATATGACGTGGTAATGAAACCTAACCATATATCACATGCCCATGATATGGAGACTATTTATGACCTTAAAATCTTAATGGACCAAAATAGAACCAAGTCTTCGATTATCTAAGGACAAAAAACTCAAGTCTGCTTTTGCATTATGAAAACCTTATCAAAATGGAGGCAATCTGTATGAAATAATTACATGCCCTTAAAGTATCTCACATCACAGCATATTGCCCAAAAAAGAACTCTAGAGATTTAGATATCAGATTTGCATGTACTTTATATGGTATGGCCACCTTCTTAATGAGATGGGGTTTGCAGTGGTGATTGTACTGCTTATATATATGTAGGGATTTTGTTTAATTTCATACAACCAGTTGCACTGTCTCATCTCATCGTAGCTTAAAGAAAAGTGAGAAGAGGTCACAAACATGGCTTTAGGAAGAGTATCTTCATCTGTAGTCATTCTTTGCCTGATATCTCTCTGCTTTGCAGGTTTGCCTTAGCATGACAAAAGGAAAAATACAAATGCCATCACTTTAGTACTTCCATACAGTGCTCATTTGAGAGCAATGGCTTTTCAATCGATTATTTGAGTACTATGACTTTCGTATGGCCCTCACTTGGCATTCACAATGAACATTTCTTTTTTGACAAAGTATGACACTTAAGAGATCGTTTAAAAATTTATTATAGTACTCAAGTGAGTGCCATACAATGAATTCACTTTGAAGTTAGACTATCTTAACTTAGTGAACAACTTGAAGTCTATAGACCACTCGCTATGGGGAGACTGCGCTTCCGTGGGCTCTTGCTTCTTTTATCTAATTTGTGCAAATCATGTGGAGGTGCTATGCAATTGGGGAAAGTATGCCTACATTAGCTAGATTTTTCAAAATTTTCAAATTATGTCCTCATCATTGTGCTATGACATACGGATGTGGAAACAATTTCCTCAACTTGAATATTCTAAATTGAAACACCGTGACTACCATCTATATTGTATCTCACATTGTTCACTGAAATTTTGCTGAATTTTGGTGCATCTCAGGAACATCAGTTGCGGAGGGAACGAATTGGGTTTTGGACATAGGGTCGTGTTCGATGTTCCCGAATTGCAACCAGACTTGCACCCAACAATTCGGTGGACATGTGACAGGAGAGTGCCGGGCCAAAGGACCCGGAAATTTTCATTGTTATTGCACATCTGCTTAGATGAAATTACATAATATCGAGCCATGTCATCCTGTTTGTTATCATGGATTCGATTTTTATGAATAAAATTCCATTTTCGTATAACTTTTCTCAAGGAACGATGGATATTTGGTGCAAGTTCAATCATCGCCTCACATGCTTACCCTCCTCTGTTTCTTTTTCTCTTTTTTGCTCTTTTTCAAATTGGTAGATATTACAAACTTTGCAAGCTTAAAATTTGCGCATGATATTGCTAATATATAATCTATAGTTGTAAAAGTTTACTTGGGATTGTATGAGCTCCGCTTCCCGCAATTTTTTACTATTTTCACGATTGAACTCAAGAATAATGAAATTCATTAGAGGCGAAACTTTTTAGTTCAATCATTCCAAGATTAATTTCATAAATGAGAACTTTTAAAGATTTGTGATCTTCGAAAATGTAAAGATTGTTACGTTGTTTCCATTTCGACGCTAGCATGAACATAGAATTACAATTATCCGCAATCGTGGATGTTCAATGAACAAGGCCAAGTCGACTCTTGCATGGGCTCGCGAACAAGTCCTTTCATGGTGCTCGATGGAATGATTATTCGCCTTCTAAATAACAAGCATATTGATGTCATCTGGTTCTACATAGTTGTTAACCTTTCTTCAACAGACGAGTAGGAAACTGTTACCAACGTCTGGCATGAGAAATACAGTGAAAAGAATATATAAACGCGTAGAGAAAGAGAACAATGTAAAATATGAATATTTGATCTATTTTAAATTTATGAATACCAATTCCAGAAAATTGGAGGAGAGATGTTATAAGTCAATCTCTAATTATCTTTTTAACTTAAAAATAACGAATTATATCGATTAGTTAGTCATGAGTTACAAAAATGCAAGAAAAATTGTCCAAAATGTCTTAAACTTACTTGCACGATGGCCAATTCAGTCATAAACTTTTCAATTGTACTAATTCATTAATGAACTTTTAGAGAATTTTCCAATTCAGTAATAAACATTTTCATTATACCAATTTAATCTGAGAGAAGTACACTAGAAGAGCTAAAAGTTGCATATGATGCTCACTTTTGTGGTTGACTCACTTAAGTATTAAATTGGAGAAAAAAATGATAATTTAAGTGTCTCCGATGAGAATTTATGGTCAAAATAAGTACATGGCTTCAATAATTAAAATTTAATCTATATTGGCTTTTATTTTAAAAAGAAGTTGTCATTTCCATGTGTACATTTTTCCCTCCTCTCCCTTCACGTCATTTTTCCTTTTCTATTTTTTTTCTTCTCTTTACTCCCTTCTATGCCCTCCTAGCTCCACACTGGTCACGTGACGGACTACTCTCACCGGCGCTCCCCCATCAACATCTAGACCTACGCTGCGCCACAACCCCTGAAAACCCCTCTGCGACTTTGGCTCCTTGTCACCATGAGGGTGTCGAAGGGCTCAAGCAACCCAAGATCTCCGGTTGTGCGAAGACGAGGTTAGAATGAGACTTAATGATGTTGAGTCCGGTGTGTCGAGTGACTTAGTCTTCTTCTTTGGCTCTCTCTGTATCGATCAACTCACCGCTACAGCCACTACTGACCATCGCCTTTCATCATCCCGAAGCAACAAAGGAGCGACTCTGTTCTAACCGTTTCTCTTCAATGTCAACTTAAGAGATTTTATTTGAAATCTATAATGAGAAAATTTCAGAGATTTGAGGGGGCAAAATCATGAAAGAGAACATGGCCAGCCAAGCGGAGAAATCAATGAGATATTTTCACTCGAAGATATGGCAGGCAAGAGGCAAGATTGGCGGGAGATTTAGCAAGGGGTTAAAAAGAGAGAAATTGAGGGAAGGAATCAAGAAGTTAATGCTCATGGAATGAGCTGGCCCTAAAATTGCGGAGGTGATGAGGGAGCTTGAGAAAGGAATCGATGGAATTTGCAGCAATATGAAAGGATATTCATTCACTTGGCCAAATTTGGGCGTTCACATGTAGAAATACAACCGAGAAAAGTTGAATGAAGCGAATGGAGATTTGATGGCAAATGACAACAAAAGGACACTCAGACCCCTGGAGTGCCAAAAGTTTGCACGAAATGACACTTAAGTGCCAACAGTTACAAAAGTAATATTTAAGTGCTAAAATTTATGAAAATAACACTTAAGTGCCAAAATCGGAGCGCAATTGATCACCTAAGTGCCAATCCAGCCAAAATCCGACAAAAATGCTGATGTGGCGATTTTCTAGCAAAGTAAGTGCAAAACGGCATCATTTTGCACGCTGACGTCGCTAAACAATGCAAAAACGATGTCGTTTGGTGCTGAAGTGGTAAAAAATTAATATAAAAATTAATAAAATTAAATTTAAAACTAAATTTATTTAAAACTTTAAAATTTTTGATTTTTTTCTTTTAAAAGGCGGTAGGCAGTTGAGGGATGAGCCCTCGTGACCGCCACCAGGAAGGGTCGGTGATGGAGGGGAGAGGGTCGGCCGGTGTCACACCCTGATCCTCGAGCGCATCACATCCCTCTGCGATTACAAATGCGATGTTCCCAAGATGCGTCACCGACCCAATCATTTTTAATGCACATGCAGAAGTGAAATAATAACCCCTGACAACAAATAGCATGGGATAGGAAAGCAGAGCAACATTTCACAAAAGCACACTTTTATAAACAATGGGTTTAGATACAAGACAAGTCTGGTCAAAGGTCTACAAAATGGTCGGCTCTCAAGAAGGAGTTGTCCTATGACATACTAGTTGGATACATACGTCAATCCTTTAGACTCCACCTCCACAAAATTCGGGGCTTCGGGTCCTCCACAACCATTGGCTAAGGACCTGACAATTTAAGCCCACGACAAGGTGAGACAATATTTCAGCAAATTCACCCCCTAAACCCTGATTAGGAAGAAAATACGCCTCAAGGCGCTCTAGCCACACAACCACACATTTAGAACATAGGACTTACCTCGCCTCAGTTCCTTCCTGCACGTCAGCATAATTCATATCACAAATACATATAATTAATGCACACAACAATTGAAATGCATCATCAACTCAATCAATCATAAGGGTCCCGATTATAAGGCAAAAATGTTATGACAAGTCTCATACCATATCACACAGTTTTGTCTCATAATTAGGCTCAATTAACTCAACTAACCATGTGTTCCAATTGTTAATTACACCCCTCAAGGGTACGTCCAACTTTGATTTTAATTGTCCTCTGGCATAGCCAGGCGTCGTCTTATCTCCTTTAAGCACAGCTACATTTCTCAAAGACGTCTTTTCCAAAGGAGCGTAGGTCTAGAATCTACTGCAACCTGAGTCCCAATGAATGGGTAACGTCTGGTGTAAATGCTTGGGACGGGTTCTCTTAACCGACATACGACTAATCAATCTCGGCCCAGGACACCGTGCATTGCACTCAAATGCCTCCATTAAAATAGTGAACCCGGCATATTTTCTTCATATTAAAAACATCCCGGAAAATAGTCATGTGTGGGTACATGGTCAGATCGAATAGAAAAACTGATATACTTCCTTTTTAAGATCCCATTATTTTATATAGTATGTAAAACCATTTTTTGTGTTAAAATTCGACACCCGGAATTTTCTAAATAATTATTGAAATTTCCAAATTTGGGAATGAATGACCAAAAATCCAATCAGCACTCAATTTGCACAAATTAACACACAATTGCATAAATTAATTGCACCATTGCAATTAGCTCGAAATTCCGATCACCGGCTATCCCGGTCTAATTTCCGGAAAATAATAAATGCCAAAAATGCAAACCTAGGCCGGAAAAGCCTAATTAAATACCAAAACAGGCTAGAAAAATTTCCAAACATATCTAGATAAATACTATGACCTATCTATTCTCTAATTATACTACTCTAACCACTTAGCATGTAAAATTGGCTAATTAAATCACTAATCTAATCTAACTAACCACCTAATCCTTAATTAACTTAAATTAATTACCCCTAATTATAATTAACCTCATAAGCGAGGTTTAGTGAGTAAACTCACCGGATTAGCGTTCCGATGAGTCCACGGTGATGGCAACGCAGAGACGGGCGATAAACTCCGAAATGGCGACGCCAACAGGAGCTCGGACTAGGCCGAAAACAACCAACAAAGCCCACGGTTGCTGCTCGGACCGATGCCAACGTGTTGGTGGAAGGGTGAGGGGGAGTCAAGGTCGGTGGTGTTTGCATAGGAAGGTTGGCTCGATGGAGACAAAACTTGGTGGAGGAGCATAATCAAGGTGGAGCGGCAAAGCTATAGTCTTCGAAGGAATAGAAGAAAAGCAAGAACAGACAGAGGCGGTGGAATTGGCGTGCAAAGGAAGAAGAGAACGGATGAGGGAGAGAGACGTGCGAGAAAGAGAGACCGAATGAGGGGGAAGGGAAAAGTCAAATTAAAATATCTATTTCATCATTTCCTTGGACCAAAAGTCTTCAAGCATATCCCTTATGTCCCCCAAATACTTTTTTTTTTTTTTGTAACCTGGGAACTCTTGTACAGCCGGCAGCCGGTGAGGTAAAAACGAGGTGATGCTAGCGGAGGACCCACCACCCCGACATCACGCTCAAGATCCCGTGCGGCCAACGGAATTCGAACTCCTCTTCTCCTCGCAAAGGGTCATGGGAGCCTTATCCAACTGGGCCACCGCAAGTGGTGGTGTGTCCCCCAAATACTTTCTAGCATATAATTTCCACACATTAATCCACTTTGGTGCCAAATGTTGCAACCCCCATCAAGTCTCTGAATTTACTCAATCTGGACTTTAATTTCTTCATGAAATTCCATAATTTAATGTCCATTTTTGTTGAAGAAGAAGCCCACACAATTTTCACAAGTTCCCATCACCAAATAGCTCAGTTTGGAAGTCAAAAGTCCCTTCAATTTAGCCAATCAAAATTTCCTTTCGTTTCCAAATCATCCGAATTGATTTTCCATAAAAATCCTAAGCTCGCCGAATATTCTTCGAAGGATGAGTCGACGTTCCTAAAATAAATTGTGATATTACAGAACTTTCAATTTTTGAAATAGGGTTCAAATTCGCGGTTAATTTCAATTTGACGCGATTTTAGCGTGACCTAACCTAACGGGTAGCTTTTAGGAATTTTTAGTGCAATTGACCTGTGGTTGATTATTTTCAAGCCACCACGTACATCATTGGCACATTAGCAACTCTTGGTTGTTGTGAAAATCTCAAGGTCTGAAATACAAACACTAGGTACGAAAATGAAAGAAAAATCGGTCTAGTGTTGATCAATAGAAATTTTGCAATTAGGTAGAATCATCCACACACTAATCACATACATCTATTGAATCAACCTAACTCCAGTCTCTGATCGATTCTTATAGTGTTGTATCCTTGAAGACAAGTATGGTCGAGCAGTCGATTCCGAATCGAATTCTCAAAGTTATTGCGTTAAAATCCCTTAACGGCTCCACCTGATAGGCTAGTTATCTCGTGAGGGGCCCACTCAGAGAATAAGGCCATAGGCGCGTCGATGAAAAGTCCATTTCATCTCATCAAAATCAAACTTGAAAATCAAGATGTCACAGCCAGGGTCGCTAGGCCCTAGCCAAGGGCCCTTGGCCCGGCCGGGTGAGGGCCACTGACCCTCCCCCCAGATCGGGGCGAGGGTTCGCGGGCCCTCGCCATCGGTCAACTAGGGTTGCCAGCCCATGGCCAAGGCCCAGCGACGCCGGTCGACCCTCTCTCTTCCATCATCGGCCATTCCCGGTGGTTGTGGTGAGGGCTTAGCTCTTAGCCGCCTTCCTCCACCTTTTTCTTAAATTATAAATTATTATTATTATTATTATTATTATTATTATTATTATTATGTTTTAAATTAAATTAAATTAATTTTTATATTAAAATTCAAATTATACCAAAATGACGTCATTTTTGTGTGTGTTTTGCCAAGTTAGTCTTCCGGTGAGCCACCTAAGCGAGAAAATTAATAATAATAAAAAAATGCCATGTAGGATTTCTAGCTGGATGTGGCACTCAAGTGTCCCATTTTTCATAAAAAGTGGCACTTAAGTGTCATTTTCGTAAGTTTTAGCACTTAAGTGTCCCTTTGTGTCAACTTTTGGCACTTGAAGCATTCTTTTGCCACAACAAAAGGATGGCCAAAATCCTAGGATTTGAGTGCATGAATGAAGTTTTGGCTCAATGAAATGAGAGGAATTTTCACATCTTAAGGGTGACTTTTGGCTGGAGTGGAGGCCAATACGAGGAACCCAAATAGAAAGAGGACGAGATGTGAAAGGACTTTTATCTTTTTGCCGAGCAGTTCACGATTAGCATCCCTACACATAAATGCATTGCAAGTTTCTCAAGAAAAGCTCATTCCTAGTATGATCTCACAAGGTATGGTTCCGTTGGCTTTTTTCCTCCAAACTCCATGACCATCCACCATCTCCGACAACAATGGCTTAGGTGACGGTAGCCACGATGAAGACAGAAGCAACTCGAGACATGGTGACAATCACTCCTAGAAAACCACTCCAAGGACTGAGGACGCCATCGCAACTGCCATTCTTGTTGGGAGTTTGCTCATAAAACAAATTAAGATGTGCCTTATCCCATGTCAAAAAGATGTGAGTGTGCATGAGGAGGAAATTTGGTACTAACCAATGGTGAATATTTTTATTTATTAAAATTCGCATTTATAATGATAAAAAATTAACCATAGTGTCCTATTGAAATAGTGCAACTGTTCACAAAGGAATTACGAATTTTCTTTAATTTTTTTTATTTTTTACAATGATTATCTCATAGTTCATCTATTCAAACATAATTATCTAATGCTTAGAAAGTTGTATTTGTTCCGATATAACTTCTTCTTTTTTGCTATTAATTAGTGAACATGTTTGTTCAATTATAATCTTATTCTTCCATTTTAATTCTTTCAAAAGAAAATATAGCCATTATTTTCTATTATTTCTTTTGAGAGACCCTGGAAAAGTATTAGAATTGCTATTTAGTATTTTTAAACGAGATTTTGTTGTATCTTGAAGGAAATTTGTCGGTGACTTTTAGCAATGTTGTAGGGCAAATAATTCCTCAAAGAAAATGATATCGCGTCTCAAAGTCTGATTTCATTGTTATTCTCGATCGTTTGTCCTAACAATTTTAAGGAATTATTTGCGCAACAATGGAGTTAGGGACTTCTTCACCATGCCTTCCTGTTTCATCTTTGACATCAATTACAAAGGCTTCCCTTCCATGACCATGGGTGCCCGAGAGATCAAGGCATTGTGGGAAACCACATCTTTCCTATCCAGTTCCTAGAAGATTCACTCGACATCTTCAACTCTTCCACATTTAGAGTACATGAAAATCAACAAATTGTAATATGTAAGTGCCAAGCCTAATATGATTTTCTCGAGAAAAGTCACAGCCCAATTGCCTATCTCTAGGGTGCCAAGATGCCCACATACTAAAAAAACACTTGTTAGGAAATCATGGAGTTCCAAGAGGCCACATCCTTTTCCAACATTCAATAAAAGAGCTACCTAGCCGAGATCATGGCATTCCATGTGACAATGCTCTTATGGGGGCCCATATCATCAAAAATTCGCCTACAGTAGCCAAGCATCCACATTTGGCATACATGTCGCGAAGCGCTGTCTTGAAGAAGCTGTTGAAATCGATTCTCCTTATCTAATGAAGCAACCTGTGTTGGAAAGACATCTCTAAGTGATTTTGATGATGTTCAAGCTATACTTAGTATAATATTTGCTAAATGTCCTAATAAGGCTTTTCCGTAAATAGTACCATTGGACCTAAAAGATCAGCAGTTGATGTTTGTGTTGAAATTGTAAAGATCAAGTTGATGGTGTTGTGACAACTATAGACATCTGACAATTTTCATTAGGTTAGCAAAGTAGTTGTTGTGGCCTTGGATTTGCACAACAACAGAATCTAGATGAAATATGTCACACCCTTGCCCCACCCTTGGAACGAAAGTGTGACCTAGTGGGTTAGCATCGACATCTTATGCATGTTGAACGTCCTAAAATACTTTATCTTTGATTAAGCACATGCAGAAGCAATTTATAAATAATCCCCATATACAACAAACATGGAGGTTGGGTGAAACATATACAAGCCAAGCAACAAAGTAAACATATGTTTATACATACCAAAAACTATTATAATTACATGTCTATCCTAGTCCTGAGCTATCTATTTTCATTACCACACATAGTCGATCAAAAGGCTAGAGTAGCCTAGCTCCTCTATTGAGCTCCTCCAAAATTGGCCCCCATCCAAGACCCAACTTCCTACGAAGCTCCCATAGGATCTTCTGGAGGAATGAAGCCATGGATGGACCGATGATGTCCCCGTAAAAAATGAGGCACCAAACCTCATACATGTGGGGAACCAATGTGTCTAGCCCTTCTTGGACCCATATGGCAGTAGTATACTCTTGGTAAGTGACGTCCCCTTCTAAGTCTAATATATCTATCACGGTAGTAACCATATCAATAGGAAGGCCAAGATGGATGGGTGGTAAGGTTGGCTCATACATCACACATTTAAAATGGTGAAAGCAACAAGCATGAGTTGATGACTTAGTAAGTGGATGCCATGCCCTGAACCTTGAGTACGTGCACATCCTTTGGCGGTTGATTAAAAGTACGACGTCCTAGGACGCATCACCAATCCATTCTTTTATTAAATGCATGCAGAAGCGAACCCCTGGTCAATAAACAAACTATCGGGATAGTAAACTAGGAAGTTTAATAATGACAATCCTTTTTACGGCCACTTCCTCTCGACCCTCTGAAAAACCTTCAGGGATTAGGATTAACCTAAATTCACTAACGATAGGGCCAACCAAAAATGTGTCGCATCTTATGCCCAGCACAACTGCACTTGGTAGTTCTCCATGCTACGGCCTCGAAAAAGGTTAACCATGACGGGGTGAGATAAAATCTCAATGAGTTAAAATCCCTAAGCCTCGATTATGATGCAAATTCATCTCCGAGGCAGTCTAAACAAGCACCACACATAAACTCACCTCACCTTGGCACACCCCTATTGGTTAGCACATTACATATGCCTTTATCGATATAATTAGCTTAAACAACAATCGAAACACAAAATACTCATTCTTTAAGCATTCAAACGGGTCCTGATCATAAGGCAAAACCGTTTTGGCACATCAGATACCATGCCTAATAGTTTTACCCCATAATCAAGTGCAGTACATCACAATCATTCACACGTGTTCCGATTATTACGACCCCTTAGCCACGGCCAACGCAAAAGCCGGTGGTCATCCAGTGTAACTGGGCATTGTCCCACCCCATTGGGCATAGCATCATCCCATGTATGCATACACCTTAGGACAACATTCCAATAAGGAGCTTTGTTCCAAAATCCATCCGCGAACGCATCCTGTTGACCTGAGGGCATCCGAACTTAATCGGGCATCATCCCGCATAATCATACACATCATGATGGGTTCATTACGTGACCATACAGGCACACCATCAATCAAACCAACATTTTATTACCATTATTTAGCCAAGAAAACCGAAATCCCTTTTCAATAATAAACTTGGCAACTCTTTTTTTTTTCTTTAAAATTTTTTGAAATAAATTCGTACATGGTCACGTACTCAAAATCAACCTGTTAAACTTTGTACGCACCTAGTTGAAAACCTCATTATTTTATTGAGCAAATAAGTTTTGGTGTCCGAACTCGACACCTCATTTGTTTTGTATTTAATAGTCTATCATACCATGTTTTGTATATAAAAAAAAAAAAAAAATCGGAACCTACCATAGGGCAATCAATTGCATAATTTCACACATACAAACCATCAAAATCACGCATAATTTCATCCAAGAAAATGAGCGTAAAATTCTACATGACGCCTAATCCGTCACTAATTACGCTAATTGCGATTAATTAAACTAAACCAACTTAATTAACCTAACCATGATTAATTATCCTAATTATGATTAAATAACCTAACCATGATTACTTAACCTAACCAAGTTTAATTAACACTAATCTATGATTAACTAAAACTAATCCTCATCAAGACTAATCTAACACCCCTAAGCATAATTAACGGCCTAATCAACGATTAGGGAGTTAACTCATAGTTTTCGATGGCGGCGGGCTCATGGCGACGGCAACTCGACAGTGACAAAAACACAAACCAACCATGGCTTTAACAGAGTTCAACGACGGTGGTGACAATCCCTCCAAGCTCTCAGCCAAGAGGGGAGCTCGGCTTGGGTGGACGACAGCTCGGCTGGACACAGGGGAGCTGGGCAAAGCTAGTGGCCGCGGGGGTGAGCTGGTGGTGGTGCGGTGGAGTTATGGTGGGCTGAGGTTGCTGGACGCTGGACGAACGGGGATGGGCGTGTGGGGTGGTGAGGTTGCTGTTGGTGTTGGCGGAACAGCTAGAGGTGGTGGATGATGGTGCGGCAAGAAGGAACAAAGTTGAACGTGGGGTGAGGATGGTGGTGGAACGAGCGGGTGGTGTTGCGGCTGTGTGGCGGTGGTAAAGGAGTTGCTGGCGGAGGATGTAGGATGGTGCGGCAGCAAGGAAATAAAGAAGAACAGAACCAATGAAAGGAAAGAGGAGGCTGGCGGTAAGGAAAATAAGAGGGGAATGAAGGGAAGAGAAGAATACGTGAGGAAGAAATGGGTAGAAGAAATCAGTAGAGGGGGGGAGAGCTTTCACACGTGAGAGAGAGGGGGAGGAAGAATGGGAGAGAGAGAAAGAAAGAAAGGGATAGGCTAACCAATCAAAACCTTAGCGAAGTATTACACCATCATCACATGGCATCCAAAGTCTTCATGCCTCAAAAGTCCTAAGCTTATCCAATCACCATTTTTTCTCTAATTTCTCACAAACAAAGCCTTTTTAGGGTAGACAAATCCTAATTTCTCATCCCATCTAAATTTCCTTTCCATTTTCTTTTTGTCCGAAAATCGTTTTTCCGCAAATTTCGAACTTGTCAAAAATTCGCTGAAAGATGAGAAGACATTAAATAAATCATGACACGCTCGAACTTCTAATTTCTGAAACCGAATTAAGTTTCATGGTTAAAATCAGTCGAACGTGACTTTAGTATGATTTAATTTACCGGGTAGCTTTCAGGGGTTTTAACACGTTTGACCCGTGGTCAGTAATTTTTTATCCACGTTTGTGTATCTTCAAATTGTAGACAACCCTCAGTTGTCATATAATTGCAATGGTTCAATTACGTGTTCCGAATATATTATTAATAGAAAATCAATTTATTGCCATTCGACGCGAATATCACAATTGTGCGGAACCACCTGCAATTCGACTATGAAATTTCATCGAATCGACTTTTATTTGTTCGCTAATTGATTTATAATGGTGTCGTATTGACCTTTACTGATTATTATGGTCAAGCGATCGATTTCCAATCAAATTCTCTAGTCTATTATGTATATATCCCTTAACAGTCTCGCCTAATAGATCAATTTACTCGTGAGTGATCATTTCCTAGTAAAATAACCATAACTGCATCGATGAAATAACCATTTCATATATTCGAAACATGGACCAATTTTCAAAATGTCACAGTAGAAATTCCTAATTCCTTTATAAGAGGACATCTCACCGTCAATCTTTAGGTACAAAATCACCACCCACTTGTCAATGGCAAATCAATGGCAAGGCTCGTGACTTGCCTTACTTATGCATATGAAAACCTCTTAATCTTCTATGTGCTCTTGAGGATTAAAGACAAAAAGTTAGTGCATAAAAACAAGCTTTTCAAAGATTTATGGCTTACTACCATTTCAATTCTAGGAGGATGCGTGCAACACGCAAGACTTGTTTATGCACCAAGTGACCCAATGCAAACATATGTTCAAAATGATGCAAGGACTCAAGAACTAATATCAAACAAACCCAACTTTTGCAAGCATCAATTCAAACACCACACATGTATCAGTCAAGAACCACACATGGATTTCCAATTTAAGGTGTGCTTGAAATACAACAACAAACATATGGAAACATAACAAGCATATGGATTTCCTTCTACTTACCCAAATTGTCCTTATTTATGTAGAATAATGATATATGGAGAAAATTAGGAAATAAT
This sequence comes from Eucalyptus victrix, assembly GCA_016097545.1. Classification (NCBI taxonomy): domain Eukaryota; kingdom Viridiplantae; phylum Streptophyta; class Magnoliopsida; order Myrtales; family Myrtaceae; genus Eucalyptus; species Eucalyptus victrix. The sequence continues at coordinate 20,988,643 of CM027836.1, read as the reverse complement.
GGCAAAATGGAGGAACGGAAAACTCTATAATTCAAGATTTCAAATCAAAAAGCAATTGCATTGCATTAGGATTCTTAAATATATCCTATAAATAGGATAATATAGACAGCTAGGTTTTTATTTTTATATTTTTATATTATTTTAAGTTTTTCTCAAGCATTCTGGAGAGAAAACAAAGTGGTGACATAATTCTTATTCTTTTATTCAAGATGCTAGATTTAATTTATATTTCCGTTTCTTTTTCTATTATATTCTAATTTTCTTTTGTTAGGGCTACAATGTAGACTAACTATAGTGATATAAATTTTATGATTTTTATGCGTGCAAGTGATTCATTCATGTGAGTTATATATTATTGTGCTTAATATTTTTAAGTAACTGTTCACCACTTGAATGATTTGATTTGCATGTTTGAGATTGAGAAGTGTTAATATGCAATTGTTCCTTATGATATATAACAAAAAATGAACCGATTAGCAAGAGAATGCGTTTTAGGATCATTCACTAATGTTGATCTACCCATATGTAATTATTATCTAGCCAAAAAAAGCAATTAGAAAACAATTTAGTAAAGGAGCCAAAGCGAAACTTCTAATGCAACTCATACATTTGACATTTGTAATTCGTTGAATATGAAGGGAAGGCATGGGGCCTCATATTTCATCACTTTTATAGATGAGTTCACGTGTTTTCGTTATGTTTTTTTTTATCTTCCATAAGTCCGAAGTATTGGATTATTTTAGACGATATATAGTTTTGATAGAGAATCCATTGAACAAAACAATAAAGCCATTAAAAACTAATCATGGACGTGAGTATCTATTTGAGTAATTTAAGATTCTTTGTGATTAAAAGGGAATTGTAAGACAATTGAATATTTCAAGTACTCCATAACAAGAATGGGGTTGCCATATTGGAGATTGTTAGGCGAACAAGTTGATAGAAGTTTGGATCATACTTAAAATGTTTGCGACGATTGATCAGTTATGCCCTTTGATGCACCCAAGCTAGCTTTGATAGCTAAATGTGCTCCATATTATTGACAAAATTATGTCCCTTTTATCGAATCTTTTTTTGAAATAACGCATATTCTTGCCAATTGTCCATAAAATCTTTTTTGGGCATCACACGAGCCATATATTGATTGTTTCACTGGCCATGAAATGCATGTGGATATGTTTGGTGCATGATGATAGAATAAGTGATCCATTGTTGGCTCACTCAATTGTTTGATTGATTGAGAAATAAGGTCATGATGATTGAATAAGTAATCCATTGTTGACTCACTCAATTGGTTGATTGATTGAGAAATAAGGTCAAATGGCCAAGTGCATGCTTTCTTACACGCTTTACATGTGATTTTTACATGTATGATCTAGGTGCAATACATGATCACGTGTGTTACTTTGGGATGACATTTAGAACTCACATTAGGGACTTTTAGCTTTAGTCACCATACAAGAACACAAATGGTGGCTAGTAGCTATAACTAACATTACAATGAATGGGGTAGGCATCATAAGTAGGCCGTTGCATGTACAATCCAAAGGCCAACCTCGAGGCCATTCATGATTGATTGGTGATCTTTTTAATGCCCTGGATGTTTTGTTTGGTTGCTTGCATTGTATATGTAAAACGTCCTCTTGAATTTCCAGTTTAGTTCTCGCAATAGACTAGAATTGAAATAGGTCCGTGGAGATGGCGATCCCGAGGACTCGAAGACAATGAACGGTCAATGTGCAATCCGACCTAACCATTTTTACTATTCATTCCTCGACATGTGTCTCGGGTTTTTCATGTGTTAAATAAATATCCGACAAGTTGCAGATTTATTTTCTTGCATTTAAAATCGTATGGGTGGGCTTTACTTGTTTTTACTAAACTGCTTTGGTTGTTTACTTTTACGCATTTTTTTTCTTTCAATTAATTGTCTATTTTGTTATTGTTCCCATTAGAATAGAGTGGAATGGCATGAATGAATCATCCATGCATGATTATCTTTACCTCGTAAATTTGCATGAAAAAGTAAAAGGAGATGCATGATCATGTCAGATGACACATTGACTATTAGGTATCGAAAGGGCACTAATAGCAAGATTAGTATAACCCAAGTCCCCAAACTCTAGATCTCTAGTAGCGTAGGTATTGAGGGATTACTCCCAACTCTCGATTGGGCACTTTAGCCAACCCTAAAAAATGAGGCTAGTGGTGACTCCTAAATACCATTTAGCTTGTTTAAATAAAACTTTAAAATGAATTTACCCGCAACGTGAGGTACGTGCTTTGGAAAAGCTCATGGCTATGATTGAAAGCTTAAGCGGTTGCGACTCGAACAAAAAGATGAGGTGACAATATCTTGTTAGGGGGAAGTATATTAAATGAACTTTCATAGTGAAATACCTCTAAACTTTATCTTTACACCTTTTTGCCAAAAATAGCATCGAGGTCAAGTAACGATAAACCCTCCTGCCACGCGAGGTGCGAGCTTGGGAGAGCTCAGATCATGATTAAGAGAACTCATGGTACCGATCCCTAAGGATGAGGTGATGGCATCATTGGAGTTACATCCTGTGAGGACACTCTCATGGTTAACCACATATAAACCTTACGTTTATGCTGTCGCTCACTAATGTGGTTGCCGAGGTCGGGTTGTGACATATGGTATCTAATTATCATGCAATTCCAATTAATTCTTTTTGAGTTCTTCTTTCTAACGAAAGCTAAATTATTCTATTCTAACCTAGGGTAGACATGTATGACTCATTATTCTAATGACATTGACATATAATTTAAATAACCTAACTCTAATGACAATTAAATGAACTATTTAACATGGCATGCAATGTTAATTGAAATTCTCTAAACATGCAACCACTAAATGACATGGCACTAATATAGTGGCATGATGATAAAGCATAGTATGATGTCATTGCTGTGACATCCTGGATTTTACAATTCTGCTTCCAATTAAATTAATTGGGCATTTCATCGACACGCCTATAGTGTTGTTCTCAGAGTTGATAACTCCTTAGATAACTAGACTAACTAAGGAAGTCATTAAGGAATTTTAACGCAATAGATTTGAGGATTCGACCAAGAATCAACTATTTGACCGTGCTCATCTGCAGAGATCATTGCAGCATAAATATAAGTCGATTGGAAATCAGAAATAGGTCGGTTCAACTGAGATGTGTGGTTAAACGTGGGTTATTCCACCAAATTGAGAAATTATCGTCGATCGGCACTACACTGATTTTTTTTTTATCGTTTTGTACTTTGTGTACGTATTTGAATCATCGAGATTTTCACGACAACCGAAAGTCACCAATATGTCGAAGAGGTTCATTGTGGCTTGAAGAAAATCGACCACGAGCCATTTGCACTAAAAATTTCTGAAAGTTACCCGGTAGATTAGGTCACACTAAAAGCGCACCATAGTGAAATTAACTATGAAATTGAATCCGATTTCAGAAATTGAAAGTTCTATCATGTCACAAATCATTATATAAACGTTGACTTAGTCTCTAAGGATTTTTCTGCAAACTGAGACTTTTTGGGAAAAAGTCGTCATAAGGCCGTTTTTGTACATAAAATGTCAGAGACCGTTTTTGATCACGCAATTAGGAAGTAAGATGGTTCAATTGATGAGGAAAAATATCAATTTGATTGTTGACTCATTATTAGAATTTATTGAAGCGGTATTGGATGGATTCAAAGAGGAATTTAGAGTCCATTTGAGAGAAACCATTGCAAATTCGTGTGCCCCCTTTTGCCTACACTTTTGGACCTTTTCCTTGGCTTCTTGAGGAAGATTGTGGGCTGAAGATTGGAGTGGAAGCCAGCTTGGGTGTGGTGGAGCCCTCAAGGTGACAATTTGGGAGAAAATAAGGCTAGTGGCCCCCCTTGCTCCCTCCCTCGCTCCTTCCTCCCTCTGCCATCGAGAGTCTCCCCCTTCTTCTTCATTTTGTTTTTGTTTTTGGAGCTCAGCATTTCAGAGCAGTTGAACCAGAAGCCTCCCGCACTGTTGAGCCACCGTCGAAACACTATCGCCTCGCTGCTTTCTATCCCCACGTGCTCGCCAGCTCGCAGCACCTCACCACCGTCCAGCCATGTCGTCTCTGCCGTTCTCACCTCCAACAAGTTGCTGAGGATGCCTGAGCCACCGCCAAAGCTCTCATCGCCGCCGCATGGACCCAGTTCGGTCCCCTCTATCCACCTCAGCCCGTTGTTGCCTTAACCCACTCTTATTTCAGCCTTTCACGGCCCTAGACAACAACTGAAGTTGTGGGTTTTTCAACCATTGTTCAACCCATTTTGGAGGTGTTCCTGACCATAGTTGGCGGTCCTCCTTTGGATTTTGTCGAGCTCCTTCGCATCCCCATCGTTTTGAATTGAGCGATTCATCCATCAAGTGAGTTTAACTCACTAATCCTCGCTTAGTAAGTTAATGACGTTTAAGGGTTGATTAGTTTAGAATAAGCTAGGATTAAGTGGATAGTTAGAACGGTTTAGTGAATTAGTTACTTATCGATCCATGTTAGGTGGTTAGAGTAATGTAGTTAGAGCCTAGACAAGCTCTAGTATTTAACTAAAGTGGTTTGGTAATTTTCCGAGCCAGTCTTGGCTTCCAATTAGGTTTTACGGGCCTAAGTTCTATTTATTGGCATTTATTTATTATTTTTCGTAATTATTTAATTAACTTTTTATTTTTCGAAAATTAAACTAAGATAGCTGGTGACCCGAATTTTATGCTGATTGCAATGGTGTGATAAGTTTATTTAATTAAGTTCTAATTTGTGCTGATTGATGGTGATTTATGGTTGGGGGTATTTTATCCCAAAATTAATTAATTTAGGTAATTAATTAGAAAATCACTGGGCGTCGGTTTACAGCGCCAAAAATATGCTTGTGGGCTATTGAAACTAGTGGGATTTTCAAGGATGAAAATATTATACTTTGGCTAAGGCCGACCGTGTATCCACACACGATAATTTTTATCAAGTATGATAAAAATGGTATTTTGGTCAGCTTCTGGTGAGCAATAAATTATCGGCTTTGAGCAAGTAATAAATTATTAATTTTGGGTGAGCTATACTATCTATCTTCAACTTAGGGTGAAAAATCATTATTTGATAGGACCTTATAGATAGTATTGAATGGGCTGACCAAAGGAAGGTCATGATGACATGTAATCAACTAAGTCGATTGATCGATAGTTCAATCCAATTGAATTGATGTGATTTGTGTATCTATGAGATAGACTAACTTGTAGGAGGAGACTGAGGCCAAGGTAAGTCCTCCGACCTTTGTTGTGCTTAGACAGCCCTCAGGGCCTATTTTCTTCCTAGTCGGGTCTTAGAGGGTAGAACTTGCCAAGACGTCATCTTACCCCGTTGTGGAATAACATTTCAGGTCCTTAGATGGCAGTTATTGAGTTTTTTGGATGACCCAAGAAAGTGGCAGAGCAGACCTCTTATATTCCAATCAATCAGGGCCCTAAGGGTTGGCACTATGAGTTAGTAAGGTCCATAGTTTGGGTTGATGCGGGTCTCAACCATAAGGTGCCCCATCGATACCGATCATGGTATCGCCAGGCTCAAGATGGCCAGAGAGTGGGACCTATTCCGGAATCTGAGATTCTTCTATACGCTGTGGAGGTCACTTTTGGGAAGGGCACAACTGATCCTCCTCAAGGCTCAATCGTAGATGTAGTAGACCCGGCGCTTGCAATACCAAAGTTCCCAATACAGTCTACTGAAGGCTCCAGCTGGAGTGTAGAGGAAGGTGAAATCATGGAGGATGATGAAGAGGAGGAAGATGACTCGTAGTGCTATGAAACCCCCACCTTTGTTTTTAGACTTGTTTTCCTTAAACTAGCTTGTAGTGTGATGTTGGTTTTTAAAACATGGCCCTACTTTCATATCCCATTGTGTTATTGTCTGGGGATTTTTTATCTGCTTCTGCATGTGCATTAAAATGAATGAGTCAACGATACGTCCTGGAACGTCACTATTTAATCGACCAGCGAGTGATGGACACGTGCTCGAGGATTGGGGCATGACAATTGCACATATGAATGACATGGGATATGACGTGGTAATGACACCTAATCATATATCACATGCCCATGATATGGAGACTATTTATGACCTTAAAATCTTAAATGACCAAAATAGAACCAAGTCCTCGATTATCTAACAACAACAAAATTAACAATAACAAAATTAAGTCTGCTTTTGCATTATGAAAAACTTATCAAAATGGAACAATCTATATGGAATAATTACATGCCCTTAAAGTATCTCACATCATAGCATATTGCCCAAAAAAGAACTCTAGAGATTTAGATATCAGATTTGCATGTACTTTATATGGTATGGCCTCACCTTCTTAATGAGATGGGGTTTGCAGTGGTGATTGTACTGCCTATATATATGTAGGGATTTTGTTAATTTCATACAACCAGGTGCACTGTCTCATCTCATCGTAGCTTAAAGAAAAGTGAGAAGAGGTCACAAACATGGCTTTAGGAAGAGTTTCTTCATCCGTAGTCATTCTTTGCCTGATATCTCTCTGCTTCGCAACTATGCCTTAACATGACAAAAGGAAAAATACAAATGCCCTCACTTTCGTACATCCATATGGTGCTCATTTGAGAGCAATGGCTTTTCAATTGATTATTTGAGTACTATGACTTTCGTATGGCCCTCACTGGGCATTCGCAATGAACATTTATTTTTTTGACAAAGTATGACACTTAAGTGATCGTTTAAAAAGTTATTATAGTACTCAAGTGAGCGCCGTACAATAATGATTCACTTTGAAGTTAGAATATCTTAATTTAGTGAACAACTTGAAGTCTAGAGACCACTCGCTATTAGGAGACTGTGCGCTTCCGTGGGCTCTTGCTTCTTTTCTCTAATTTGGAGATGGTTCATTGGAATAGGGCCTCTAATAATGTAGCTGATTGGATTGTAAAGTCCTATAAGAAAAAGCCCTCCCCCATAAGCGGTTGACAAGCCCTCCGAAGGCCCTTTGGGACATGCTTCGTTTTGATACTTTGCTAGTGGGTTTTGTTTCTGCGAGCTTTAAAATGTATAGATGGAGTTTAAACCCAATAATAATAATAATAATAATATAAACGCCGTACGAAATATACAGCACTTTCGTTGTCCTTATACCATTTAGCTTCCTTAGACTTTATCGAGAAATTCAATCAAATCCAGTTAGACTTTGCCAGCAGAAAATTGAAAGGACACAAGGATGAACAGGAAGCAGAGAGTATCAAATTCAAATGCAAACGTTATTTGACATCCTATTTTTTTGTGCAAATCATGTGGAGGTGCTATACGATTGGGGAAATTACGCCTACATTAGCTAGACTTTTCAAATTATGTCCCCATCATTGTGCTATGACATACGGATGTGGAAACAATTTCCTCAACTTGAATATTCTAAATTGAAACACCGTGTCTATCATCTATATTGGATCTCACATTATTCGCTGAAATTTTGCTGAATTTTTGTGCATCTCAGGAACATCAGTTGCGGAGGGAACGAATTGGGTTTTGGACATACGGTTGTGTTCGATGTTCCCGAATTACAACCAGACTTGCACCCAACAATTCGGTAGACATGTGACAGGAGAGTGCCGGGCCAAAGGACCCGGAAATTTTCATTGTTATTGCACATTTGCTTAGATGAAATTACATAATATCAAGCCATGTTGTCGCAACCCAATTTTTTCGGTTCATCACCTAAAACTAGGTTAATGGATTACTAAGTCTTTAAGCTTAGCTTGGGTTCTCTCAAGCCCATACCAATTCGCGACTTAGGTTTGAATTCTTAACATGCAAATGATTTTCAATCAGAAGTCACCACTAATATATTTTTGGTGGGTCAATTAGAAACCCAAGTAAAGTAACGGGAGATTTACTTTACTCCTTCGAACTAGAGATTTATGAGTTCGGGGACTTAGTTACACCAGACTGTTCTAGTGCCCTTTCGGTACCTTTCTATTTCATTTTCAAAAAAATGTTTGGCAATTGAATTGATTTTAATTTAACTTCCTAACATGTGAGGTGATCATACGGGTGCACATACCACCAATTTAATACTCAGGATAGCAATTAAATAATGCAAAACCTATCACAAAGCAACGAAAATATCTGCGTTGTTAAATCATAATTCACATTAGCAATCCTAAATACGATTTATAATTAACACGCCATTATTCAATTTTTGTTTTCACTTTATTTAATGAAAGTCATGTGATGCACGCTAATAATCTAATATGACATGGCAATCCTATATGACATGACGAAATGCAATCTAAATTAACCAGGACGATTTAATTCTAATGACGTGTGATGAAATGCAATGACATACAAGATTATTTTAACTAAAATGACATACGACATACAATTTAATACACGAGCTATATGTCACGTGACATTTATTAAGTGACCTAATCTAATGACGGGCAATTTCTAATTAGAAGTGAACATAACAATAATCACTAAAATGATGTGCATTTCATGGACTTACTTCTATATAACGTGCACATGATTTTTTTTTTATTCTAAAAATGCAATCTATCCTAGAAATTGCAACTAATTTATCCTAAGACAAATTTTATGAAATTCGAAATTTAAAAAATGCAAAAATGATCTAGCTAGATTAAGATTCTATCTAATTTAAACTAGGGATTAAGTCATATTAAATCCTAATTTAAACTAAGACATTATCTAAATCTAAGATGCCATTTATCTAAAAAGATGATCTAAATTTAAAATGAAACATGAAATTCTAATCTACAATGCAAAATGATTTTTCTTGTGCTTTTCCTTAAGAAATTCGAAATTAAAACTTCACATAATTAAACATGCAATTCAAATAAAAAACTAACAACCTAAATGAATGCACTTTCTTTTTTTGGATTTTTTTATTTAAAAATTCGTAATAAGATTGTAATCCTAAATATGCAAGATAATACAAACAAACCTAATCCTTATTCAGATTTTTTTATTTCCTTATTTAAAAAAAAAATCGAAATAAGATTGCGATTTTAACCCTAAGACTAGAATATTCTAAAACAAACTTAACCTTAATTCGAATATTTTTTGGATATTTTTTAGTGGTATTTCAAAACAAGAAATTATCAAATAAACATCATATTAAAACTAATCAGGACACTCAATCAAATAAAGGATTAAAATAATCGAAAAAATAACATGTTGTCTCACAGGTCAAATTAACGATTATCCTAACCCTAATTATCACGACAACAAGATCAAAATAACTAAAAATCTTATCCAATTTTTTACGGATCAAATTAATAGTTATATTGATTCAACACTTAAAATACTATCAATGAGACCCAAAAATTAATATAATTAAAAAAATGATCCGATATCTTACGGATCAAATTAATAATTACAATAATTATGGGGAAGACCCCGAGATAATGCCTACAAAATCCATGAAATAAAGATCACTTCAAATTTACACAATAACAACTAAACTTAAAAGAAATAAATAAAATAAAGTTAATAGAAAAAGAAAATAAAACTACCTAATTACCTTTTCTTTTTTTCTTTTTTTTTTTCTTTTCCTGCTTCCTTCACCCATGGCTGAGCAGCTTCGGTGGATCATCGGAGGTTGAGTCGTCGGCGTTGAGAGCTCCGACAAAGGTAGGCTAGTGAATCGGCGGCAGCAGAGGGATGCGGAGCACGGATCACATGTGGGCGGATGGCCACCGGCGTTGGCTTTGCGGATGGCAATTGGCAAGCACTCAGGCAAAGGAAGACTCAAGCATCAGGGACTCGGAGCGGCGTGGCGATCGCAACTGGCTTCGGGATGGCGAGCAGTGTGGGTCGACAGGCGTCGAGGGAGCGAGATCGGTGCTCCGGTGCGGTAGATTAGGCTCCGAGCAAGTGCGGAGACTGAGCAAAGGGCAATGATGGTGCGGTGCGGTGCAAGTTGTCGGAGCGGGGCTCGGGCACGGTGGGCTTCAGCCACCGAGCGAGCAGGAGGAAAAGCTCCGGCGTCGGGCTTCACGGACGACAACCGGCGGGCTTCGTGAGGAGACAGCAGACGCACGGCGAGAGGCGAGTTGCTGTGGCGCCGGTGCTCAAGTGGAGGGATGCAGGCAGAGACGCGGCGTGGAGATCTGAGCGTGATGGTGCATCGCGGTGCCAGGGCACGGTGGTGCGACAACCATCAGTGTGCAAGCAGCAGTGGTTCGGCTCAAATCTATCGGAGTCGAGCGCTCAAGTAGGCATATCAAGACAGCGGCAGTGGTGTCGTCTATCAGGCGCGGATCAGCAACACTCGAAGCAGGGGCACACAGTGATTAGAGGTTGCGCGCAGGCAGTGCAGGGCGCAGGAGTAGCGATGGCGTGGAAACGATGACCAGCAGGTGGTGGAGCGGCGGCAGCGGTGCGGAGCCAGCAGCAAGCGGACGAGGCGCGGGTAGACGAAAGCAAACCTCCGGAGAAGAAGAACAGTGTTCTTTTTCTTTTTCTTCCTGTTTTCTCACGTCATCTCTTGTTCTGCTTTTTCACTTTTCACCTTTTTGACTTTTTTTTTCTCCCTCTCTCTCATGTCACTCTTCCTCTACTCCCTGTGTACTTTATGTAGGAGACTTTCTTCTCTTTCTCTCAAAGATCCGACGGACGGCCCCCTCTCTCTCTTTCTTTTTCTGAATTTTTTTGTCCCCTCATTCGGCAAAGAGAAGCCCCCCTATTTATAGAGAGAAAACCCCAGTTTGTTCTACGTACGACGATTCGCATATATTGACCTAATCGCTAAGGATCATCCCTCGAAATGGAGAGATGTGCTCAACAAGAAAATAACCCCCAAATTCTTTATGAAGATTTTTTTAAAGATAATTCACTTAACGTTTGATATGAGCTCGTTATCCAAAAATCCTTCAAAATCTCATTCCTCCACAAAATATTTTTTAACAACCTTTTTTAAGAGATAAGTTAAATATCATTGTTACCCTAATAAAAATAAAGAAAAATAAAATATAAATAGTTAAAATTTGGGTGTCAACAACTGCCCCTCTTTGAAGGTGAACTCGTAGAGATTGTCTTCAAAGATAAATTGAGACCTAAATTTTGGTTATGCATATGCAATGGATGATTTTTGTTGGAAAATGAATTCCATTTTTTGATGCAACTTATATGATGCATGGAAATGGTAATGCAAACGATGAAGGAACTTACCTGGAATAACTTACCTTCAAAGAGGGTAGAGTGTTTAAAGATAGTTGGTGTTACATGTCCAGGACCTGTACCATTTTACGGTCGCCCAGAATTTTAACATGGCTTTGTAAAGAGACTGCTTTCCCAGGACTCGTATCATTCTACGGTCACCCAGTATGACAGTATTTGGTTGTGTCTAGGACCTGTACCTTTTTACGGTTGCCTAAATGGGGATCTACCTTCCAGGACCTATACCATTCTACGGTCGCCTGAATAGGGAAATAGGTTTTGTCTAGAACCCGTACCATTCTACGGTCGCCTAAACGGGGATTTACCTTCCAGGACCTGTACCATTCTACGGTCACATGAATAAGGAAATAGGTTTTTTCTAGGACCCGTACCATTCTACGGTCGCCTAAAATAAGGAATAGGTGTTGTCGATGACCTGTACCATTCTACAGTCGCTTTGACGAAAAATTGATTTTTCAAGACCCGTACCATTCTACGGTCGCTTGAATGGGAAAATTGCTTTTCCAGGACCCATATCATTCTATGGTCGCCTGTTAGAGCAATAAATGTTGTTTAAGACCCGTATCATTCTACGGTCGCCTAAACTGAGGTTTTGCTTAGCTAGGACCCGAACCATTCTTCCGTCGTCCAGCCTTGCGATAGAGATCAACTAACTAGGATCCGAACCTTTCTTCGGTTGTCTTAATCAAACTGAATCTGAAGAAAAATCTTTGGAGGACAACTCAATTGAGTGGCGGTATACCTATGCCATGACAAGTATTTAAGATATGGATAGAGATATACTTACCTAGTAACATCTCTATTCCTAGGGAAATGTCTCCTGCAAAACATGGTCATAGGAGAACCAATATGCATTTGTAATCACAAACATGCATTAATTTAAGGGAGGTTCATGCACTATGATTTATATCAAGCTTGCATCACCTAATTTCCATTGGGAAAGATTTCAAAGAGAATGTTCCAATCTAAACACATGAGTGTCATGGATGTGCCAAATGGGGGATCTTTTGGTTTAAAAGGACTTCTTCTCTCATCCTCATTAAAATGGCCATTTCATCTTGACCTTTGATGCAGGATTTTGTCAATCACTCTATCTCACTATCGTCATGCCAAACAAGGGTCTGAGCAATCTCGCAAGTGGTACTAACTTACCAATATGAGAAGTCTTTAATAGGGACTGTAATGATGGCTTGGTCAACGGCTTAGCAAAGGAGACTCTTTGAGTCGAGGCTAAAAAATGAATGATATTTCACAATCATCTTGGGGTTTACAAGCCAAGAAACATGAGAAATGAAGTAGAAATTATCTTACTCGCACTTCTTCAAGCGATACTTCCAAACATATGAACTTTTACGTTAATTCAAGTGCCCTAATCTGAAGAGACTTTGTGAGGGACGTAACGTAAGCTAAGTTCATGGGTTGAGAAGTGGAAGGATGATTAGGCCAAAAAAGTGTTTAGGGGGTCAAAGTTGGTGATCATCTTGACATTTCCAACAATTTTCCTCCCCATCGTCGAAAATTTTCTTCACATCACAACTCCACTGATTGCAACATTTCAACATTTGCTGCTTTTTTTGTTTTAGGTATCACCTTGTTGGGGATACGACTCACTTCATCAAGTGTTTGATTTTTTCTTTGGGCATTGGCCTTGCTTTTACCAGGCACACTGCTTTTTCATGCCCCATTTTTTGCACTTATTTTCTTTGGACTTGCACAACCTTTCATCTTTTATCAGCATTGTAAACCATGCTACTTGAGTGGTTCGATTTTTCTTGCCTTGCCCCAGTGTGGAGAATGATCACCAACTGGGTTTAATATGAAATGAATTCATAGGCTCAAGGGGTTATGCAACGGATAAAGTGTATATGATAGAGAAAGAACTGTTCTTCGTCATCCTAAGGCACTTTAAATTATCGTACAAGTTACACTGCGAAAGCAATACTCGAAGATTGATGCAAGTGCGAGTAAGAAAATTCCTATCATTCATTTCATATCTTGTCCCAGTATGAGACAATTCTTGACAGGGATAATTTAAAAAAGCTCTTCATGTGTGTGGGCTCAAAGGGCTGAACAATGGATATACTTATAGTGTTTCAGGTAGCAGAAGAAACTGCCTCTCATCACCTTGGTTGACGTACCCTTTGTGAGATCACCCTTTTCTGGAATTTTTCCACACAACTCACTGGGGGTCAGTGTATGGAATAAGGTTTTCCTTTCATCATTCCAAAGTATCCCATTTTCACACATTCAATTTATCTCACACGATTCATCAAAGAAAACATGCAATATTTGTAACTAATGTGGAAAATTGAATTTGTAACTCAATGAGGCAATTTATTCATCATAAAATGTTTGCAATTCAAAACATGGCATTGCAAATTCTATTATGGGTAATACTTCTCGACAGCATCTGAATTAACTAGAGTGGAAAACTCACGACCATCCATTTCAGTCAAGATCCAGGAAGTACCTTCTTCACCATATATGGGCCGCTATAATTTGGAGCAAACTTGCCCCTAGGATCCGGAAAAATTGGTAACAACTTCCTTAGAACAAGATCATTTACCTTAAAATGTCTCAGCCGCACCTTTTGGTTGAAAGATCTGGCTACTCTCTGTTGATATGTTTGGCCATGGCAGAGAGCCTTTAGTCTTTTCTCATCGATCAAGTTTAACTGTTCAAGTCTTTGTTGCAACCATTCTGCCTCAGATAATTCCACTTGGGATAATACTCTCAGGGAAGGGATCTCTACTTCCACAGACAAAACTGCCTCCATGCCGTATACCAACGCAAAAGGAGTTGCCCCAGTAGAAGTACGAACCGATGTCCGATACGCCATCAGTGTGAAGGGTAATATGTCATGCCAATCTCGGTAATTCTCAGCTCTCTTAGCCAAGATCTTCTTAATATTCTTATTAGCCGCTTCAACAGCCCCATTCATTTGAGGGCAATAAGGGGACGAATTCAAATGCTTGATCTTGAACTCGCTGAACAACTCATCAACAAGCTTGTTGTTCAAATTTGTCCCGTTGTCAATTATAATTGTTTCAGGGACACCATAGCGAGCAATTATGTTACGTTTGATGAACTTCACAACATTGCGAGCAGTGACACTTGTAAAGGATGTAGCTTCGATCCATTTTGAAAAATAGTTTATGGCCACTAAAATGAATCTATGCCCATTGGAAGCCTTTGGGTTTATTGGGCCGATCACATCAATGCCCCACATTGAGAAGGGCCATGGCTCAGAAAACTGGTGTAGCACAGTTGGAGGAATATTTATCTTATTACCATGGACTTGGCAACGATGACAACTTCGAACGTGCTGAATACAGTCATCTTCTAGCGTGAGCCAATAATAACCTAATCTCATGATCTTCTTAGCCATCATGTGTCCATTCATATGGGGGCCACACACTCCGTGAACCTCCTGCATAATTTGAGTGGCTTCAGCTGCACCCACACACCGCAATAAGACTGAATCATAAGATTTCTTGTACAAATTTTCACTACTGACAAAGAACTTTGAGGCCATCTTCATAATGTACTTCCTATCAACTGGAGTGCTTCTCTCAGGGAATTCCTGTTTTTGGATGTAGTTCATGATATCGTAATACCATGGTTTTCCATCAGACTCTTCTGTCACCATCATACAATAAGCCGGTCTTGGCAGAACCTCTATCTTCAATGGCTCAACTTCTAATCCGTTAGTGACTTGCAACATAAATGATAAAGTTGCAAGTGCATCTGCAAATTGATTGTGAGACCTCGATAAGTACTCGAATGAAACTTCATCGAATTCCTTGATCAAATTTTCTAGGTACTTGTGATATGGGAGCAATTTAGCATCCTTAGTCTTCCATTCACCTACGGTATGCAGTATGATCAACGCGGAATTCCTGAACACTTTTTATTTGGCTACACTCATCTCGATTGCAGCTTGAAGCCCGAGGATGCAAGCTTCATACTCAACTATATTGTTAGTGCATGGGAATATCAATTTCGTAGCTACCGGGTGATGTTGTTTGTCTGGGGATATTAAAACTGCCCCAGTGGCTGAACCAGACAAGTTCACAACTCCATCAGAGAACATTGTCCATGAGTCTTCATTTACACTCAAGATACGGTAATCTAGGGAACGATCATCATTATTTGAGGCTTCCGGATTCTCAGCCAATAAATCGGCGATCACCTGACCCTTAACCGACTTCTGTGGCATATATTGCACATCCAATTTTGAGATCAAAATGTGCCACTTAGCCAACTTTCCCACCAAAGTTGGCTGATCAAGTAGGTACTTGATAGGATCGTTCTCAGTTACGAGGAATGTTTGGTAATGCAGTGTATATTGTCTTAATCTATGTAACACCCACACTAGTGCAACACAAGTTTTTTCCACATCAGAATATTTTAGCTCTGACACGGTGAATTTTTTACTCAAGTAATAAATGGCTCGTTCTTTTTTGTCAATGGGACTTTCTTGTGCCAACATTGCACCCAAAGACTCACTATGAATGGTGAGGTAGAGAATTAGAGGATGCCCTAGCAATGGCGGGACAAGAACTGGTGGATTCATCAAGTATTGCTTCAACTTGTCAAACGCTTTTCAACACTCATCATCCCAGTTGACTTGTGCATTCTTCTTTAAGAGCTTGAAGAATGGCTTGGCGGTTTCAGAAAGTTATGAAATGAATCGAGCAATATAATTCAATCTACCCAAAAGACTTCGAACTTCTTTCACTGTTGATGGAGGTTGCGGCTCACATATGGCTTTAGCTTTAGCCGGGTCGATCTTATTCCCTTTACTGTTCACAATAAATCCAAGTAATTTACCATATGTTGCTCCAAACACGCATTTAGTGGGGTTTAGACGAAGCTTGAACTCATGGAGTCGATCGAACAACTTCTTCAAGGTTTCGGCATGGCTTTTCCCAGGTCGAGTCTTTGCGATCATATCATCAACATAGACCTCGATCTCTTGATGCATCATATCATGGAATAATGCTACCATGGCTCGCTGGTAAGTTGCCCCTGCGTTCTTGAGTCCAAAGGGCATAACCTTGTAATGAAAGGTCCCCCATGGGGTGATAAATGCAGTTTTCTCCCTGTCTTCCTCCTTCATCCTTATCTGATTGTACCCAGAAAAACTATCCATAAATGAGAATAGTTCAAATCCGGTAGTACTATCAACAAGGACATCTATGTGAGGTAGCGGGAAGTCATTTTTTGGGCTAGCCTTGTTCAAATCCCGATAATCGACACAAACTCGAACCCGACCATCCTTCTTCATCACCGGCACGATGTTTGCTACCCATTCAGGGTATTGCAAGACTTCAATGAATCCGACTTTTAGAAGCTTCATCACCTCCTCCTCTATCTTCTTCGAGAGCTCAGGCTTAGTTCTCTGCAACCTTTGCTTCTTAGGAGGCATGTCCGGGTTGGTAGGCAAACAATGCTCCACGATTGATGGGTCTAACCCAGGCATGTCGGCATAGGTCCATGCAAAAATATCATGATATTCTTTTAGTAACTGAATTAGGCGTTTAGCCTCGTCTTTAGAGAAATTCACCCCTATTTTCACCTCCTTGGCTTCTTCAGTGTCATTTAAATTAATAATGACGGTCTGCTCGGATGTGAGAGCCTTGGCTTTTTCATGTTGTTCCCAGCTTCGCTGCACCTCGATGGAATCTTCGATCGAATCTTTAGGATCATCATTATCATCACTTGTAGCATTGGATTGGACCATTTCCACACCTTTGCATACTATACGATTGCCCTCTTGTGGGCGAGGGCCCGTTTCTTTCCGGAGGTTCTCCATCAATGGCTCCAATGGAGAGGTCATCGAACAAACTTGAAATTCCTTCCAGGGTATCGTCAGAGTTTTCCATCTTTGAAGGCGTCGGATCATCCAAGCCATCCCATCCGCTTGGAACTATATTGCGGGCGTCAAAGTAAAAGCTGGGAGGAGCTGAATACTTCACCATATAGTCGAACTTCCCACTTGGCTGTCCGAGAGTATCCATCACTTCAACTTCATCTTGTATCAT
Organism: Eucalyptus victrix; assembly: GCA_016097545.1. Taxonomy (NCBI): domain Eukaryota; kingdom Viridiplantae; phylum Streptophyta; class Magnoliopsida; order Myrtales; family Myrtaceae; genus Eucalyptus; species Eucalyptus victrix. The sequence continues at coordinate 20,971,356 of CM027836.1, read as the reverse complement.
AATTGGAGGACCAGGGAACGTCTCATAAATGTTTGGAGGTGGTAAATTTTTCCTTCCTCGCCCTTGCTCAGGTGGCGAGATATGCCTTCCCTATCTTTGCTTTCCAGAACTTCCTCCACCTCTTCCATGGTACCCTAACCCAGCAGATCGGGACCTCTGAGGAGCTTCAATGGGGTTTTGAATACCTTGACCTCTTCTTCCAAGACCATGGCCAGGGACAAAGCCATTCCCAACCATCACCCTTCCTATCATAAGGGTAGCATTTGAAACTTCAGGAGTGGGTGGTGACGAATCTCGAGAACGATGTATGGTGGACACTAATTCAAATGAGTGATAACTTGATTCAAACTTAGAATTCGGCTCTACATAGGGGATAGTCGTCTCGTGATAAATCCGGTGGTCTTGCTCACCATACACAGTGACCAGCTTCCTTTCGATTACAAATTTCACAGCTTGATGTAGACTTGATGGGACTGCTCCAGCAGTATGTATCCATGGACGACCTAGCAAAAAATTGAATGTGGTAGGGATATCCAGCACTTGGAAGGGATTGTTGAAGACGACCGGCCCTAATTGCACGTCAAGATGGATTTCCCCGATCACCTCCTTTTTCGTTCCATCAAAAGCTCTCACCGAAGTCTTTGCAGTATGTATCTTTGACGGGTCTACCTTGAGCCGGTGAAGAGTGGCCAATGGACATATGTTTAGGGCAGACCCATTATCAATGAGCACTCGGGACACATGAGAAGCCTTATGCTTGACCGATATGTAGAGTGCTTTGTTATACCCCCTACCCTCAAGAGGAAATTCTTCATCAGAAAAAGTAATCATATCCTTGAGAAGGACCGACCCCACAAAATCCTCTAACTTATTTGCCTCAACCGTTTCGAGTACACAAATTTCACTCATCACCTTCATTAGTGACTTTTGATGCACAAGGGATGTTAGGAGGAGTTTGAGCAAAGAGATATGAGAAGGCATCTTTCGCAACTGATCGACCACATTATATTCGCTTTCTTTAATCACAACCAGAAATTCCTTAGCCTCTTCGTCAGTGACAAGCTTTGTAGGTTGAGTACTAGCTTGAGCATAAGTTCGACCAGACCTTGTAACGAGGTCAACATCATAGGACCAAGATACTGCCTTATTGTTGACATACTCATATGATTAAGGCATCTCGATCACAATCTCCTCATCAGATGCATCTTCTAGCGGGGGCATATCTGCGAGTGACGGATCTACTTCTTCCTTACCATCATCGAGAGCAGTCTGCTCCTCCTCCCAATCGATGATGATGTGGGGAATAATAGAAACTACGCAGTTACGGTTAGCATACACGATGATGCCGTCATCCACCATTTTGGCAATTCTTTCCTTCATCAGCGACAGGGGAACATCCTCTTGATCTACATAATATCCAGCTCTCACCAATCTATTGTAGGTGTTTTCCACATGCACCTTCGAGTTCTTGATCCGTCTGACTTCAGGTTCTAAGATAGCATTCACTGTACCCTCATGCTCCGGTAATGGATTTTTCTAGACATTTGGCTGAGTAGTTTGAAATGAGAAGGCCTTCGTGTCCAAAAGATTTTGGATCTTGTGCTTGAGGGTGAAACATTTGTCAGTTGAATGCCCCAATTCACATTATGGTAGTCACACTTCTTTGTCGGATCATAGCCACGAATGTTTTCGTGATTGAGACGCTTTGGTTCACTAGTAAGCAAACCTTTCTTTCGGAGGATTGTCAATACTTGGGATGGAGACCCAAGGAGAGGAGAGAATTACCTTCTATTACTCGCTTGGGCAAACAATTGACGGCCAGCGGTTTGTGGTTGTCTTGGATTCATTTGGATTGACGGGGCACGTTTGACATTTTCTTGGCTATAAGCCATATTCACATCCATAGCCGTTTCCTTCTCCTTCCTGGCAATGAATCTTTTATTAGATGGCTCAGTAAACCATCCTTCCCTTATCCCCATCTCGATTTGTTCTCCTATAGGAATAAGCTGATTGAAGCTTTCAACGTATGTACTGGCCATTTGGTTACGAAACTCAGACGGGAGGGTCTTCACAAATAACTTCATCAGCTCCTTGTTGGTAGGCTCAGGAGTAATTTGAGCCGCTAGGTTCCTCTATCTCACAGCATATTCTTTAAATGACTCACTCCTTTTCTTTTCCATCCGCTCCAAGTCTTCTCGAGAAGGTGCAATGTCCATGTTGAATTTGTACTGTTTGAGGAACGCATGAACCACTTCATTCCAAGTGTCAAGGAGGTTCACATTCTTCATCACGTACCAGTTTAGTGCGGGTCCAGTCAAGCTAGCATGGAACGATTGGATCATGAGGGGCTCATTTTTCACATGCTGGGCCATGCGCACGTGGTACATCTACAAATGAGATTTTGGACAAGATGTGCCATCATATTTCTCAAACTTTGGCATTTTGAACTTGCTTGGCATTTTGACCTTCTCATAGACCGAGAGGTCGAACGAGAGTGAGCTTTGTGACTCCGGCAGCTGTCTCACTTTCTCTTCTAGCTTCGCAACACGCTCGTCCCGATCTGTCTTGGGAACGCCATCAAGCTTAGCCTTTCCAACAATGATTGAGTCATCCTCCAGCTCAAGCATGCCGTCCTCAATCGTTTGAACCTTGTTTGCTTGCTTCGGGATAGCTACTTTAGGAAGAGCGGGCGCAGCCGTTGGATTTGCTTGGAGGAATTGGAGTTGATCCGTCACAAGCTATATAGAGGCGAGTACTTATTGGAGCTGAATCTCCACAGCGGACATACGATCACGCATTTCATTTTGGTCAGCCATTTTAGCCATTGATTGTGTAATAATACGTGATCAGCGGGGATCCGTTATGACCTAATTGGATAAAAGTAATGTAAGAGCCAATGACAAGACAGGAAAAATGGCCCATGACAATGGTCTAATCACCTGATTTTATTTGAAATTTTAACCAAATTTCCTAACAACTAACTAAGAATTGAAATCCAAAATCCCTAAACATTGAATCTAAAAATTGACAACATTGAACTAGAAATCAAAGTCCCTAAACATTGAATCAAAATTCAAGATGTCTCATTTTATATGCTTTCGGGATTTCAACGCCTTGTGAAGCTTCTTATTTTCCGCTTCAATCATTTCCACTTTCCGCTTAAGATGCTCAATTTGCGTTCGTTGGGTTGGCTTCTCAGTCACATCAGGGACCACTGGACGTAGGGTGGCGGAAATCCGGTGTTGTTGGATGTAGAATGTCGATGCATGGTGAATCTCCTCCTCGCCTTTTAGTCTCTTGGGCACCAAAATCTTCTCTATGTGGCATTCATTCCATGCAACAATGATCATCTGGATCTCCTTGGAGTAGTCATAGTTTGCTCGAATAAAACAACTCTGTCTTGAGTGGCGGAAGAATTTCTTGAAGAGCTTTGTACTGACGGGCCACCCTATACGGGTAGTAAGAAGTCGCACCAGAAAGGCCCAACAACGGAATTGGCTCATCATGCTTGTGTGAGAAACGAGCTTCCTCAACTCAGAACCATTTAGTATGCCATAGGAATGCCTTAGGATCAGGATTTTTCAAAAAATTAATCCAATGGGCATACTGTTTATTTGGGGAAAAACGTTCTAAGACCGCAAACTTTTGTATGGGGTGCCTAAAATCATCAATCCTAAATTGCTTCATAAGGTGCCCAAATCCTCTTATGTGGGAGAAAAAACATATTTGCAAAAGTTCGGGGAGGGCACGCATGGTCTTTTCCTCATTTTGTTTGAAATGGGTTAATGACAAAAATGTTTCGGCTAAAACCATATTGACATAATTCAACCCGTCGCAGACACGATTAACCACCCATGAAATTGAAGGATTAATGGCATTTTTTTGATAAAGAAAAACGATTAGTCCAAAAAATGCTAAAATTAAAATCCTAGCTTTTGAAATCATCGATCGGTTTGAAAAACAGCCTTCCAAAAATGAAAATGGGCATGCATAGCAATTGGCTTTAACAACCTTCCTTACTTCTTCGGCTTCAATTTCTAAAAACTGCGATAATTCAGAAATAGAATCTATACCGATAGGCAGCCTAACAAGTTCCTTCTCCAGGGGCATTCCAATGACAACACTATATTTTTCAAGTGTTGGAGTCAATTCGAACTCACCAAACATAGAGGTGGAAGTCTGTGGACACCAGAAGTGAGGGAACGCCTGTATAACACCAAAAAGGATGTTGATTTCTAACAACGAGAGAAGTCAGGCGATCCTGGCTTTCACGTATCTCTGACCATCTTGATCTAATTGGTCCAACCACCTCTTGAGCTCTTTTTTGGGAGTGGAAATGAATTGTACATCGGTTTTCCCCATTGCATATAAAATAAGGCCAACGAAGAAACCTAATTGTCATGGACCAACAAAATTACAATAAAGTAAATAAATTGCAAAGAATTTAAACAACTTACTTTCACTGGAAATGGATGACAATCACATAGACATACGCATGAAAAGTGAGGCTCGATTTCTACCTAGACGGCTTAACAAAGTGAGCTAAGAGGGTGATCTGATCGTTGCAGTCTCGCATTAACGTGTCAAGTCCCCTTAACTCCGGCTCAGTCGAATGGAATGTCCAATAGTCGCGCAGTCTCGCGGATATGGACAAAACACATTTCGACACCATGAAAAACTTTCGGGAAAAGAAGGTCAACCTCTACATAGCAGTCTCGCTTTGGAGGAAGTATACTTCTCAACACCATCCTAGAAATCCTATCGCAGCCCAGGTCCGACCGTAGGTTGTGTGTGCAAATAGTGTCGTGCTAAAGCAATAAAACATGCACAACAGTTTAAATGCAAACAACACTTCTAATTAGGAAAAATAAATCATTAATCTTAACACCTCTCTGCAAGACAAGCGTTAGCAAAGACTACTCCATTTATACCTCACATCTGCAAGAACATTTAATACCTTAGAAATGTTAGGGCCGTACCTAGGATCCTTGCTGCCAAACAAAAACATTTTTAAAAGAAAAAGAGAAATTGGCCTTAATCCACTAAGTGTTTTAACACAAGTCCCCAGCGGAGTCACCAAGCTATCGTGACCCAATTTTTTTGGTTCACCACCTAAAACTAGATTAATGGATTACTAAGTCTTTACGCTTAGCTCGGGCTCTCCCAAGCCCATACCAATTCGCAACTTAGGTTTGAATTCTTAACATGCAAATGATTTTCAATCAGAAGTTGCCACTAATATATTTTTGGTGGGTCGATTAGAAACCCAAGTAAAGTAACGGTAGATTTACTTTACTCCTACGAACTAGAGAATTATAAGTTCGGGGACTTGGTTACACCAGACTATCATAGTGCCCTTTCAATACCTTTCTATTTCATTTTCAAAAAAATGTTTGGCAATTGAATTGACTTTAATTTAACTTCCTAACATGTGAGGTGATCATACGGGTGCACATACCACCAATTTAACACTCAGGAAAGCAATTAAATAATGCAAAACCTATCACAAAGCAAAGAAAATATCTGCGTTGTTAATCATAATTCACATTAGCAATCCTAAATACGATTTCTAATTAACACGCCATTATTCAATTTTTGTTTTCACTTTATTTAATGAAAGTCATGCGATGCACGCTAATAATCTAATATGACATGGCAACATGACCTAAACTATATGACATGAAGAAATGCAATAATTAAATGCAATCTAAATTAACCAGGACGATTTAATTCTAATGACGTGTGATGAAATGCAATGACGTACAAGATTATTTTAACTAAACTGACATAATCTAATGACGGGCAATTTAATATGTGAGCTATATGTCACGTGACATTTATTAAATGACATAATCTAATGACGGGCAATTTCTAATTAGAAGTGAACCTAACAATAATCACTAAAATGACGTGCATTTCATGGACTTAATTCTATATAACGTGCACATGATTTTTTTTTTTATTCTAAAAATGCAATCTACCCTAGAAATTGCAACTAATTTATCCTAAGACAAATTTTATGAAATTCGAAATTTAAAAAATGCAAAAATGATCTAGCTAGATTAAGATTCTATCTAATTTAAACTAGGGATTAAGTCATATTAAATCCTAATTTAAACTAAGACATTATCTAAATCTAAGATGCAATTTATCTATAAAGATGATCTAAATTTAGAATGAAACATGCAAGTCTAATCTAAAATGCAAAATGATTTTTCTTGTGTTTTTCCTTAAGAAATTCAAAATTAAAACTTCACATAATTAAACATGCAATTCAAATAAAAAAAACTAACCTAAATGAATGCACTTTCTTTTTTTGGATTTTTTTATTTAAAAATTCGTAATAAGATTGTAATCCTAAATATGCAAGATGATAAAAACAAACCTAATCCTTATTCAGATGTTTTTTATTTCCTTATTTTAAAAAAAAAAATCGAAATAAGATTGCGATTTTAACCCTAAGACTATGAATATTCTAAAACAAACTTAACCTTAATTCGAATATTTTTTGGATATTTTTTAGTGCTTTTTCAAAACAAGCAATTATCAAATGAACATCGTATTTAAACTAATCAGGACACTCAATCAAATAAAGGATTAAAATAATCGAAAAAATAACATGTTGTCTCACAGGTCAAATTAACGATTATCCTAACCCTAATTATCACGACAACAAGATCAAAATAACTAAAAATCTTATCCGAATTCTTACAGATCAAATTGATAGTTATATTGATTCAACACTTAAAATACTATCAACAAGCCCCAAAAATTAATATAATTAAAAAATGATCCGACATCTTACGGATTAAATTAATAATTACAATAATTATGGGGAAGACCCTGCGGATAATGCCTACAAAATCCATGAAATAAATATCACTTCAAATTTACACAATAACAACTAAACTTAAAAGAAATAAATAAAATAAAGTTAATAGAAAAAGAAAATAAAACTACCTAATTTCCTTTTCTTTTCTTTTTTTTTTCTTTCTTTTCCTGCTTCCTTCACCCACGGCTGAGCGGCTTCAGTGGATCACCGGAGGTTGAGTCGTCGGCGTCGAGAGCTTCGACAAAGGTAGGCCAGTGGACCGGCGGCAGTAGAGGGATGCGGAGCACGGATCACATGTGGGTAGACAGCCACCGGCGTTGGCTTTAAGGATGGCAATCGGTAGGCGCTCGGGCGGAGGAAGACTCAAGCGTCGAGGACTTGGAGCGGCACGGCGGTTGCGACTGGCTTCAAGGCGGCGAGCGGCGCGGGTCGACAGGACGTCGGGGGAGCGATATCGATGCTCTGGTGCGGTAGATTAGGCTCCGAGCGGGTGCGGGGACTGAGCAAAGGGTGATGATGGCGCGGTGCGGTGCAAGCTATCAAAGCGGGGCTCGGGCGCGGTGGGCTTCGGCCACCGAGCGAGCAGGAGGAAAAGCTCCGGTGTCGAGCTTCACGGACGATGACTGGCGGGCTTCGTGAGAAGACAGCAGACGCGTGGCGAGAGGCGAGTTGCTGTGGCGCGGTGCTCAAGCAGAGGGATGCAGGTGGAGATGCGGCATGGAGATCCGAGCGCGATGGTGCGTCGCAGTGCCGGGGCACGGTGGTGCGACAACCAGTGGTGTGCGGGCAGCAGTAGTTTGGCTCAGATCTACTAGAGTCGAGCGCTCAAGCAGGCATATCAAGACAACGGCAGCGACGTCGTCTATCAGGCGCGGATCAACAGCACTGGGAGCAGGGGCACTCGTGATTGGAGGTTGGGCGCGGGCTGTGCAAGGCGCAAGAGTAGCGATGGTGTGGAAACGATGATCGGCAGGTGGTGGAGCGGCGGTAGCGGTGCGGTGCCAGCAGCGAGCGGACAAGGCGTGGGTAGACAAAAGCAAACCTCCGGAGAAGAAGAACAGTGTTCTTTTTCTTTTTCCTCCTGTTTTCTCACGTCATCTCTTGTTCTACTTTTTCACTTTTCACCTTTTTGACTTTTTTTTCTCCCTCTCTCTCACGTCACTCTTCCTCTACTCCCTATGTACTTTCTATAGGAGACTTTCTTCTCTTTCTCTCAAAGATCCGACAGACGGCCCCCTCTCTCTCTTTCTTTTTCTGAATTTTTTTGGGCCCCTCATTCAACGAAGAGAAGCCCCCTATTTATAGAGAGAAAACCCCAATTTGTTCTACGTACGAAGATTCGCATATATTGACCTAATCGCTAAGGATCATCCCTCGAAACGGAGAGATGTGCTCAACAAGAAAATAACCCCCAAATTCTTTAGGAAGATTTTTTTAAAGATAATTCACTTAACTTTTGATGTGAGCTCGTTATCCGAAAATCCTTCAAAATCTCATTCCTCCACAAAATATTTTTTAACAACCTTTTTTAAGAGATAAGTTAAATATCATTGTTACCCTAATAAAAATAAAGAAAAATAAAATAAAATAAAATGACAAAAATAGTTAAAATTTAGGTGTCAACACATGTCATCCTATTTGTTATCATGAATTCGATTTTTATGAATAAAATTCCATTTTCGTATAACTTTTCTCAAGGAACGATGGGTATTTGGTGCAAGTTCAATCATCGCCTCACATGCTTACCCTCCTCTATTTCTTTTTCTCTTTTTTGCTCTTTTTCAAATTGGTAGATATTACAAACTTTGCAAGCTTAAAATTTGCGCATGATATTGCTAATATATAATCTATAGTTGTAAAAGTTAACTTGGGTTGTATGAGCTCCGCTTCCCGCAATTTTTTACTATTCTCACGATTGAACTCAAGAATAATGAAATTCATTAGAGGCGAAACTTTTTAGTTCAATCATTCCAAGATCAATTTCATAAATGAGAACTTTTAAAGATTTGTGATCTTCGAAAATGTAAAGATTGTTACGTTGTTTCCATTTCGACGCTAGCATGAACATAGACTTACAATTATCTACAACTGTGGATGTTCAATGAACAAGCCAAGTCGACTCTTGCGTGGGCTTGCGAACAAGTCCTTTCATGCTTCTGGATGGAATGATTATTCGCCTTCTAAATAACAAGCATATTGATGTCATCTAGTTCTAGATAGTTGTTAACCTTTCTTCAACAGACAAATAGGAAAATGTCATGCCCTGATTCTTGGGCACGTGCCCATCCCGGCTTGGTCGATTAAATAGCGACGTCCAAGAACGCATCGACAACCCATTCATTTTAATATGCAAGCGGCAGCATATAAGATTCTCCTAGATAATAAAACACTAGGATAGGAAAGTAGGACTAAAAATCTCAAACTTGGAAAACCAAAACACTTATATAATTTCAAACCATAGTGCAAATATATACAAGGTAAACTACCAAGCCAAGTCCTAATCAAACAAGCTCAGAAAATAAAGTCTTAAGATAGGGGTGAGGTTTCAATCCTCCTCCTAATCCTCCTTCGGGTCCTCCTCCTCCTCCTCAACGATCTCTCATTCTTCCTCACTCCAGCTAGAGCACACGGTTGAGTACATCAGAAAGTCATAATCGCCCTTGAGCTTAGGATCCATCGCATCAACCTCCGATCCATCCTTAGGATTTGTTGTACCCTTCCCGAACGCAACCTCTAAAATGTACAGAGGTACATTAGATTCAAGTATAGGGCCCACCCTTCGTACATCATTGTAATGGTGATACCACAACCGATATTTATGAGACACCTTTTGGGGTTCACCCACATCAACCTAGACGGTGGATTTCACCATTACATATTCCAATCCTTCCGAATGATGGTGTATCGGAATGTAATAACCTATTTATGTGATCTCTTCTGGTATATCAAATGTTTGGGAGAAGCTAGAGGTGCTACCATCTAAGGACCTGAAATGTTGTCTCACAACGAGGTAAGATGATGTCTCAGAAGTTCTACCTTCCCCCTAAAACCCGATTAGGAAGCAAATATGCTCTAAGGACTACCTAAGTACAATCACGAGTCAAAGGACTTACCTTGGCCTCAGTTCCTTCCTATCAGACAATATAATTTAAACAATTATTCAATCAAATCGAATCATCGATCAATTGACTTAGTTGATTACATGTCACAACGACCTTCCCCTGGTTGGTACATTCAATACTATATATAAGGCCCTATTAATTCAAGACTGCTCACCCAAAACTGAAAATAGATAATATAGCTTGCCCAAAGCTAATAATATAGTATACTATATATGCTCACCCAAAGTTGGTAGATTATGGCCCCTAGGTCAATATAGTATACTATATATGCTCGCCCAAAATTGATAATATGTGCCAACCCAAAGCTGATAATATGGTATACTATTATGCTTGCTCAAAGCTGATAAATTTACGCCCCCTAGCCAAAATAGTACACCACTCCAATCATATAACAAATTTCTCATTTTTATCATACCCGATAAAAATAACCATGTGTAGGTACATGTTCGGCCTTAGCCAAAATGTTATAATTTCACTTCCATAAATCCCACCATTTTATATAGTTCACCAAAATATTTTTGGCATTGTAAACTGATGCTCGATTATTTTCCAATTAAGTACTGAAATTAAATCAATTTAAAAATAAAATCCTAAAATCACAATTAGGCAAAATTAGCACAAATTAAGGTTCAAATAAATGAATAGATTACACCACAATAATCAGCATAAAATTCCGGTTACTGACTATCCCGATCTAATTTTCAAAAAATAATTAATTAATTACGAAAAATAATTATTAAATGCAATAAATAAAACTTAGGCTCGATAAAAAGCTAATTGAATGCCGAGACGGACCCGAAAAATTTCCGAATCACTCTAGATAAATACTTAAGTTTGTCTAGATCCTAATTGTACTAACTATCCACCTAACATGCATTGGTAATTAATTAAAATTCTCTAATCTAATATAACTAACCACCTAATCTAGCTTAACTTAAACTAAGTAACCCTAAGCGTGATTAACCGACTAAGTAAGGATTAGTGAGTTAAACTCACTTGATTCATGATCCGGTTGGTTCAAATTGACGGGGACACAAGGGGGGACAACTTTCTCTAAAGCAAGCCTAACTTTTGGAGCCGGGAATGACCTCAAAATGGGCCAAACCTTCTGTTGGAGACCCACTTGGTTGCTCTTTGCTTTTGGTTGCAAAAGAGAGAAACAAGGGCTGGTTTGGTGGGGCAAGGCAGCAATGGACCGGCAGAGGCTTCAACAGTGGTCCAAAGCAGGTCACGGTGACTTGAGCTACACAGAACAGCTCCTGGAACATCGGGACAGCCTACTAGAACAACGTGAGGGCAAGAGAGAGGTGGAGGCGCACGCGCGAAAGCAGTGCAGCGAATGGCGACGGGCAGCGTGCAGCTTCAAGCACGGCTGCTCCAGCGATCTTCTTGGTTGCTATGGGTGCTCAAAAACAGCAAAGAGGAGGCTGAGGGGGTTTGGCCAGCCAGCTTGAGGGAGAAAGGGGAAGAAATGAGACAAGAGGGGGACACTTGGTCTAATTTTTCTCTCAATTTGTCCTCGTGACTAATTCCTACCCACAGCCAGTCCCTTGGCCTCAATTCAGCCACCAAGGCTTTACTTGACAAGCTTTATAGTGGTCCAAAAGCCTTAGGCAAGGGAGAGCTACGAATTTCATGGGTTTCTCCCTCGATTGGACTTAATTTCTTTCTTAATTCAACACAACCCGACCTCTATAAAATCAACCAACACCTCATTGATCCAGTTGATATTTTTCATCACCAATCAATCCCACTTGCTTCCCAAATTTGCGATCAAACACGATCCCCAACATTTTCAGGACAAAACGGCCCTACCTTGACTTTTTCCCAAAAAGTCTCAGTTTGCAAAAAAATTTCTAAGACTGAGTCGACGCTCCTAGAATTAATTATGACATGACAGAACTTTCAATTTCTGAAATCGGATTCAAATTCACGGTTAATTTCAATTCGATGCGATTTTAGCGTGACCTAGGCTACCGAGTAACTTTCAGAAATTTTTAGTACAAATGACCTGTGGTCGATTTTCTTCGAGCCACAATGAACCCACTTGACACATTGGTGACTCTCGATTATCATAAAAATCTCGATGATTCAAATACATACACAGGGCACCAAAATGATAGAAAAATCAGTAAAGGGCCGGTCGACAAAAAATTTTCAATTTAATGGAGTCACCCACATTTAGCCACACATCTTAGTCGAACCAACCTATCTCTGACTTCTAATCGATTTTTAATTGTACCATATTGACCTCTAAAGATGAGCACGGTTGAGTAATCGATTCCCAATCGAATTATCAAGTCTATTGCATTAAAATCCCTTAATGACTTTTCCAGATAATCTAGTTATCTCGAAAGTAATCAACTTTGAGAGCAGCCCTATAGGCGCATCAATGAAATGCTCAATTTATTCAATGGAAAACATAATTGAAAATCTGGGATGTCACAACTGTTCCCCTCTTATAAAAATTTCGTCCTCGAAATTTAAACCATTACAAAACCTAAGCAAATAGGTGGGGGGACAACTGTCTTATTGACTCTTCAGTTTCCCATGTTGCTCCTTCAGTACTGTGGTGTTGCTAGACCACTTTAACTAACAAGATAGTCTTTGTACGCAAAACTTATTCTTTTTTGTCCACAATTTGAACCGGGCTTTCTATGTATGACACACAATCATCCATGTTTAATTCCTCGAAATTAAGTACGTGGGTTGGGTTAGGCTCATACTTCCTCAACATCGACACGTGGAAGACGCCGTGCACTTGTGCCAATCTCGGCAGCAACGCAAGATGATACGCTAAGGTTCCAATTCTCTCTAGAATTTCAAATGGATCTACGTACCTCGGACTCAATTTTCCTTTTTTTTACCAAAGTGCAAAGTTCCCATCATTGGTAACACCTTAAAAAAAAAATGTGATCACCAACTTGGAATTCCAATGGCCTCCGACGCTTATGTGCGTAGCTTTTTTGCCTATTCTGAGCGGTCTTCAATCTGCCCTTGATCACTACAGCGGCTTCCAATAACTACTGGACCAATTCTAGGCCTGTAATCTTTTTTCCCCAACTTCATCCCAACACACTAGTGTTCTGCACACTTTGCCATACAACGCTTCGAATGGAGCCATTTGGGTACTTTGCTGATAACTGTTGTTGTAGGCAAATTCTCCGAGATGAATTTGTTCCTCCCAACTTCCTTTAAAGTCCAGTACACAAGTGCACAGCATGTCCTCAAGGGTCTGAATTATCCTCTCAAACTGGCCATATGTTTGAAGATGATATCACATTCTAAACTGCAGCTTGGTACCTAAGGCACTCTATAAGCTCTTCCAAAAAGTGGCAATAAATCTTGGGTTTCGATCTAAAGTAATCGTCACCGGCACTCCATGTAGATGAACTACTTGAGGCGCATACAAGTCTGCGTGTCTATCCACACTGAGATCCTTTCAAACTGCAACCAAGTGAGCCGACTTTGTTAGTCTGTCGACCACTACCCAAATCGAATCATTACCTCTTTGACTCATTGGTAATCCGGTTACGAAATCCGTCGTAATATGCTCCCATTTCCATTTTGGGATCTCGAGAGATTGCAGAAGTCCTCCTAGCTTGTAATACTAAGCTTTGACCTACTAACAAGTCAAACACTTGGCGACATGCTTGGCGATGTCCACCTTCATACCTTACCACCAATAGTATTGACGCAAATTCTGATACATCTTGGTACTACCAAGATGAATGTTGTAGCTACTATGATGTGCTTTTGATAAAATATCCTCTCTAAGTTCCACATCGTCAGATACAACCAAACGTCATCGGAACCTTAGTGTTCCTTCATTAGAAATCCGAAAGTCAGCTTTCCTTTTTTCAATGTCCTCTTGAAGGATCTTTTGCACATTTGGGTCTGTCGATTGGAGTAATTTGATTCTAATTTGGACATCTGGTTCAATTTTGAGGGTAGCCATAAGACTCGACATGTGGCCTATCTCAAGCTTGAATACCAAATCTCGAGCTTTCTTGATTAAATTCCACTCCTTCACTAACAAGTGAGCAATTGAAGACTTTCGACTCAAAGCATTGGCGACATTATTCGCCCTCCCCGGGTGATATAGGATATCACAGTCATAGTCCTTCAGCAATTCTATCCATTGCCGTTGTCTCATATTCAACTCCTTTTGAGAGAATAGGTACTTGAGACTTTGATGATCCGTGAAGATCTGGAATCTTTCTCCACACAAAAAGTGTCTCCAAATCTTCAAGGCAAAGATAATTGCCGCGAGCTCTAAGTCATCCGTTGAATAGTTCTGCTCATGAGGCCTCAACTGACAGGAGGAATATGCAATAACCCTGCCATGTTACATCAACACACAACCCAGTCTTCTGAACGACGCATCACTATAGATCTCATATCCTCCAGGACCATATGAAATCGTTAGCACAGGTGCAGTAGTCAGCTTTTGCTTCAGTTCTTGAAAACTACTCTCGCACTTATCTGTCCTCACAAAATTTTCTTCTTTCTTTAGGAGTCTTGTCAAAGGTGACTCTAATGATGAGAATCTTTCCATGAACCATATATAATAACCTACCAAACCCATATAACTTCTTATTTATGTCACGGTAGTCGGTCTTGGCCAATTAATCACAGCTTCAATCTTGCTTGGGAGATATTCCTTCGCCTAAAATCACGTGACCTAAGAAAGCAACACTAGTTAACTAAAACTTGCACTTGCTAAACTTGGAGTATAACTGATGAACTCTTAGCGTCTACAGCACTAATCTCATATGACTCTCATGTTCTTCATCACTTCTTGAATACTCGGTTCCTCAAATCCATGAAGATAGCTGGAGCATTTGTCAATGTGAATGGTATCACTGTGAACTCGTAATTACCATACCGAGTACGAAATGCTAACTTAGGAATGTCCTTCTTCTTGATCCTTAGCTGATGACATCCTGTCCTCCAATTGATCTTCGAGAATATCAATGCTCATTGTAATTGATCAGACAAGTCATCAATCTTTAGGAGTGGATACTTGTTCTTGATCGTTACCTGATTGAGTTGCCGTTAGTCAATGCACAAGTACAATGAACCATCTTTCTTCTTTACAAACAGAATTGGTGCTCCCCAAGGTGATGCACTGGGACGAATAAATCATTTATCCAATAATTCCTGCATCTACACCTTCAATTCCTTCAAATCAAATAACGCAATTCAGTAAGGAACCTTACAGATTGGCTCTGTCTCAGGTGCTAGCTCAATCACGAACTCAATTTCTCTCTCTCTTGTGGTAATCCTGGCAATTCCTTTGGAAATACATCTGGAAATTCTTGTACCACAGTAATGTCTTCCATCTTCAGCTCCTCAACTGTCGTATCCACAATAATTGCCAAGTAACTTTGACAACCCTCGTCTAACAAACAAGTTGCCTCTGGCGACGAGATCAAGATAATCGAGGGTCCTCCTCAATTCCTGACAAACTCGAAGCTCTCACCCTCTAACGGGTCAAAATAAATCACCTTGCGATAACCAGTCCATTTTAGCTCGTTGCTTAGTGAGCCAGTCCATGCCAATTATCAAATCAAAGTCATACATGGCTAGGACTAACAAGTCTATTTTCCCATCTCGCTCACCAATCACTAACTTGCAACTAAAACAACTCAAAGCAGCTATCACTTTATCCTTCAATTGTGTAGATACGCTAACTGTCGACTCCAACAATACAGGATTTACTCCTATTAACTTAACATACTGCTCGACAATAAAGGAATGGGTTGCTCCTGAGTCAAATAAAGCATAAGCAGGATGGTCATTCAACGAAACCATACCTGTGATAACGTTAGGCGTAGCCTCTGCCTGACCCTATGTGATGGCATACACCGTGCCTTAAACTGGTGATCTATTATGTCCTCCTTGCAGTGCAATCTACAATGCATACCCCCTAACCTGACCCATAAGTAGTGGCAGCAACAACTGTGGTTATCGTCTTGGTCTGTTGAGACAATCCCTGATCATGTGACCCTATTGGCCACATCCAAAACAAACACCCAGCTTTCAGGGACACGAAACTAAACCATGTTGCCTTCCACAGAAGTGACACGGGCCATTCTAACTTGGCCTTGACTTTCCAACTCCACCCTTCCTATTGGATAGAATATGGAATCTACCTCCAAGCATGGGCCTCTTTCCCTGGTGAATTCCTTTTCGATGTGAAGTAAATTTCGATCCAGACGAAGTAACTTGCTCACTCAGGCTCCTTTCAAGCAGTTGTGCCCAACAATAGACTTCTCAATAATCAACCAAATCGAACAGCACCAGCGGATGCTTTAACTCTTGTCGAAGGCCATTCTTGAACCTTCGAGTCTTCTCTTAAGGATCTTCAATCAACCTCAGAGCATATTGAGATAGGTCCACAAACTTGACCCCATATTAGTCAACAGTCATTGTCCCCTAATAGAGACATAGAAATTCTTTTATTTTCTGCTCCCTGGCGTTCCTCGAAAAGTACTATTCATTGAACGCCTGGAGGAATGCATCCCACAGTGGGACTACTGCTTTTGGAAACACTGTCTTTCTAGGGGCTCTTCACTAGGTGTTAGCATTGCCCTGCAACTGATGCATTACCATGCAACTGATATACTGCCAGGTTCACCTTCTCTGCCTTAGTGCACATGAGGAGTGCAAAGGCCTTCTCCAGATATTGTATCCATAGAGATGCAGCCTTGGGGTCTCTAGTACCCATGAATCTTAGCGGGCTCAACTTCAAAAATTGTTCCACCAGCTTGTGTATCGATCTCTCTCTGCACCACTATGTTCTCAGGTTGAACCTTAGTAGGTGCGGTAACAGGTGCGGCAGCGGTGTGGCCTCAGCAGTGGTGACAATGGCAGCAGCAGTAGTGGCTTGATTCTATGCCTATTGTGCCATCACGTCTCCCATGGCTTCTAGTGCCTGCATGATCCCTTCGATTCTGGGATCACTAGGGGCTACTACCCAGGCACCAACGGGAGGAGGTGCCACTCCACTCGCGTTAGCCTATGCTAGCGCTTGACCTCAGCCTCTTCAAGTACCGACCTTGGTCGGTGTCCTACCCCAAGTCACGACCCTAACGGTCCTCTTACTAAGAGTTCTTGGCTCATGATCACTCATGGCTCAGCTTTAACTATTGAAACCTACTTCCAATTCCACACCAAATTAGAAACAGACATGCACCAACATGAATTTAAAGATCCATAATACTACTATCCCATGAATCATCACACCTTATCACTCCAATTCCAAACCATTACTCTGATGCCACTTAAACAGGGATGTCATGCCCCAATCCTAGGGCATGCGTGTGGCATCCCAAAAAAAAAAAAAAAAAAAATTCAAGACAAGCTCTAAGGTGTATTAAAGCCCATAATTAGGTAATGAAATTACCTATGATTTATGCTTTAGCCATTAGTCTCCTCTTAAGACTAAGTGATATATGCTTGTGTCATGAATTTTTGAAATTAGTATTATAGAATAAATTAATGAGAATGATTTATTCTTGGCCATGCATCTCATAAACTAAATTCCTATAGATAAAATGTTACAAGATTTTGGCCATGTGAAATTTAAAATTTGGAATCTAAAAAAGAAAGAATTAAAGATGAATAACTGAAAGTGAAATTGTGGGTTTAATTAGGTTGGGCCTTAGGCCCAGGAGTATGGATTTTGGTGGGCCAAATGGCCAGCCCATGAAGCCCATGGGGAGGCTGCCGTCAACCAAGGAGGGGAGGAGTGGCCGGCCCATTTCTTCCAAGCCCAAGCCCACGCCCAAGCCCATCTTGCATGTGTCTTGCCAAGTGGCAAGAGGAAGGCCCCATGCATTGGCTATCAAGGGTGGCTACTAATCATTACTAATGATTGTGGCTTAGGGAAAATAAAAAGGGGAGAGAGAGTGGCCGGTTGAGGGATGCCATCCAAGTGAGACAGAGAGAGAGAGAGAGAGAGAGAGAGAGAGTGAGTTGCGAGAGAAAGAGAGGAACCGAGAGAGGAGGAAGGAGCTCGCCATTTGTCCGCCCGCACACCATCCGTCCATTCGTCCGCTTGATCTTAGAGGCAAGTTAGGATCAATTTCTACTCTTGCATGTGTGTCTTGCATGTGTGATTGGTTGGTGGTAGATCTCGGATGTTTAGGGTAGGCAAAACCGAAGATAGAGTGTGACTTGTTCTTGAAAAAGCTTGCTGATTTCGTGTAAACCGCCTGAATCAGAAACTTGTGGAGGCTTGCATGCATGTTTCGAGTTGGATTTTGACTTTGACTCCTTCATGAAAGTTGTAGAAAACATCTCAAAGTATAACATACTAAAATTTTGAGACACAAAGGATGAGTGTTAAGGGGTGAAACCCTTCTCCTATGAACACACTAGATCTGGAACTGCTTTCCTGACCTTTTGGTAGTTTCGTGGGTTTCATGTTGCTTTTTACCGAGAATCTCCCTTTGACTTCTTCATCAAAATTGTAGATAACATCCTAAAGACTAACATACTCAAATTTGAGGTAAAATGAGCAAGTGTAACCTAGTGAATCGACTTTCTCTTGAAGACGGTAAATCTGGAAACACGGTACTGGACACCCGAGACTTCTTGGACCCATATGGTGACTATGCATTGGAAATTTCACTTAGATCCCTTAATAAAAGTTGTAGGGGACCTCTTTTGAGGTACAACATATCAAAATTTCAGAGGAAATGAAGAAGGACAATTAGGTGAAAAATCAATATTTTGGAGATAGCTATACTGGACGTTTCGGTGCTAGAAACAGGAGACTCGGACGCCTATAGAAAAATTTCTAGAGCGAATTTTGCCTAGATGTCTTAATGAAAAATATACTTTAGGGTCTTAACTAAAACCTGGAAACTTTTCATAATTTTCGGAGGCCATTCGGGTATTTTAATCGAATTATTTCAAAAACTGCAAAATATGTTTCTATCCAAAATTACATGCTGTATTTGTGTGAATTATATCTTCTTGTGTGAAACTCGTTTGGGCATGTGTTCTTCATGAAATTGTTATCTTATTGTCTTGTCTATCACATGTCCTAATTTTATGATTTTTGAGAATCATATGGATATTTAATTTAAATGTTTTCAAAAATTGTACAAGCTGGAATTTAATAAACTTCTAAAAAGGCATGATATATGGACTATTCTAAATTGTATGGACTCCATGAATTGTATTGTTATGAATGATTGTGTCTTGACGCATGCATGATGATGATTGGAAATGCATATATGAATCAAAGGATGAAAATGATCTCGATTGCCATCACATCACATGCCATGTTAAAATTGAACTATAATTGAAGATGTGAATTAAGATGAGTGAGAAGGCCGTCAGAGGTGTGAGCCGACGATGCCCCGAGAGTGTCGGGATGCCTGGCTAGAAAGGTTCGGCCGGTTGCCCGGTGGCCATGAATGGCCGGATGCCGGAGGGTCCTCGGGAGTTTCAAGATGCCCGGAGAGTGGGGGAGCCGGAAGCCTGGCTAGTATTGAGCCGGGGGATGCCTCGTGATGCCAGTTGGGGTACGAGATGCCTGGCAGGTATTGTGCCGGATGCCCAGCAGGTATTGTGCCGGATGGTTCTCGCGATGCCAGATGAGGTGCGAGTGATGAATGTGTGATGCAAACATTGATCCCGGGAAAGAGAAATGTGGCGGTCCAAAATGAAAGGATGAAATTGAGAAATTGAAATTGAATTATGCATGATGATATGTGCATGGATGCATGGTAATGATGATGGTACATGCGATATGATGATGATGAGTGCATGGATGCATGGTAATGATGATGGTATATGTGATATGATGATGATGAGCGCATGGATGCATGATAATGGTAAGTGCATGGATATATGTGCACCTATGGCATGATGGTACATGTGACATGATGATGGCAAGTGTATGATATGATGGTGATGACTATATGATGATGTATGTACATGAGGTGTGATGGCATGTGCATGATATCAAGGTAAATTGTGCATGGATGCTTTAATGACATGTGATGCTATGATTGTGATGATCGTATTGCATAATACATTGAGTGGTTTCTTGGTCCTTTACCTGTTGAGTGGTTGTACTCACTCCTTCAGGGACCAACATTTCAGACTAGCAGGATGCCACTCCCCGCTATCACGCGGGGCATCTTTTACGGCCTTCCTTCGGATGTAGAGGTCGAGTGTGTGGAGATTAACTATCCCACCATTCATGGTTTGACATTTATTCGAGTTCGTGCCTTAGTGATGTATGACGTGGGCCTAGCTAAGGGCCCTATCATTCAGGAGTTCATATCCGTTCATATTTGTCGGAATGAAGTGATGTGTGGGATGTTGCCGCCGCCACCGCCTGATGCACCGGGATGGGTGTGAGGGCCCGTGCATGAGAAGTAAGAGTTGCAACTTTTTGGTATGATAGTAGACACTAATTGATGAGGGATCTTGCACGATAGACATAGTGGGTCAAGTGTTTCTTTTTGGGGTTATGGCCAAGTGTAGCTACAAGTCTTGGCCTTTCTTTTGATGTACCAACCCAAGGAAACCCATCATGGAAATATGTAAATAAAAGTGTCGTGGCTTCATCTTTTCTTATGATGTTTAGTGGTGTGCAATTGTATCATGATTGTTGGAGGGAAAGATGACGATATTAAATTATGCTTCCGCTAATGAGTCGCACTAGGACCGTTTTCAAAAAAAAATAAATAAATAAATAAATAAATAAATAAATAAATAAATAAATAATAATAATAATAATAATAATAATAATAATAATAATAATAATAATAATAATAATAATAATAATAATAATAATAATAATAATAATAATAATAATGTCTATGAACTGCGACGCTTCTTTTAAGAGATGTAATTAGAGTTCATTAGGTGTAGCAATAGGTGCCTGTGGTGACCTAAGGTATTTTGGGGTGCCACAATGCACCCATCCCGGCTTGGTTGATTAAATAGTGATATCCTAGGACGTATTGCCAACCCATTCACTTTAATACGCAAGCGGAAGCATATAAGATATCCCCAGACAATAAAATAATGAGATAAGAAAGTAGGACTAAAAATCTCAAACCTGAAAAATCAACACACTTATAAACATTGCAAACCATAGTGCAAATATATACAAGGTAAACTACCAAGCTAGGTCCTAATCAAATGAGCTTAGAAAATAAGTTTGAAGACAGTGGTGGGGTTTCAATCCTCCTCTGGATCCTCCTCCAGGTCCTCCTCCTCCTCAATGATCTTTCCTTCTTTCTCGCTCTAGCTAGAGCCCACGGCTGGGTACACCGGAAAGTCAGAATCGCCCTCGAGCTTGGGATCCTTCACATCAACTACCGATCCATCCTTAGGATTTGTTGTACCCTTCTCAAACGCAACCTCCGAAACGTATAGAGGTACAACAGATTTCGATACAGGGTTCACCCTTCATCCATCATTGTAATGGCGATACCACAACAGGTATTTATGGGGCACCTTTTGGGGTTCACCCAAATCAATCAAGACAGTGGATTTCACCTATACATATTCCAATCACTCATGGTGGTGGTGTATCGGAATGTGATAACCTATTTCTATAATTTCTTCTGGTATACCAAAATGTTCGAGAGGAGCTGGAGGTGCAGCTATCTAAGGACTTGAAAATGTTGTTCCACAAAGGGGTGAGACAACGTCTCAGCGAGTTCTCCCCCCCTAGACCCGATTAGGAAGCAAATACACCCTAAGGGCTGCCTAAGCACAATAACAAGTCAGAGGACTTACCTTGGCCTCAATTCCTTCTTGTCAGACAATATAATTCAAATAATTATTCAATCAGATCAAATCATCGATCAATCGATTCAGTCGATTACATGTCACCACGACCTTCCCCTAGTCAGTACATTCAATACTATCTATAAGGTTCTATTAATTCAAGACTACTCACCTAAAGCTGAGAATAGATAGTATAACTCAACCAAAGCTAATAATATATTATATTATATATGTTCACCCAAAACTGATAGATTAGGGCCCCCAAGCCAAAATAGTATACTATATGTCCTCGGCCAAAGCTGATAATATGGTATACTATATATGTTCGCCCAAAGCTGATAAATTTAGGCCCATTGGCCAAAATAGTATATCACTTCAATCATATAGCTAATTTCCCATTTTTATCATACCTAATAAAAGTAGTCGTGTGTGGGTATACGGTCGGCCTTAACCAAAATACCATAATTTCACTTCCATAAATCCCACCATTTTAATCAGTTCACCAAAATATTTTTGGCGTTGTAAACCGAGGCTCGGTTATTTTCCAATCCAGTATTGAAATTAAATCAATTTATGAATAAAATCCTAAAATCACAATCAAGCAAAATTAGCACAAATAAATAAACAAATTACAACACAATAATCAGTATAAAATTTCGGTCACCGGCTATCCCGGTCTAATTTACGGAAAATAAATAATTAACTAAATGATTATGGAAAATAATTATTAAATGCAATAAATACAACTTAGGCTCGGTAAAGCCTAATTGAACGCTGAGACGGACCCGGAAATTTTTTGAATCACTTTAGATAAATACTAGAGCTTGTCTAAACCCTAATTGCACTAACTATCCACCTAACTTGCATCAGTAATTAATTAAAATTCTATAATCTAATCTAACGAACCACCTAATCTAGCTTAACTTAAACTAATCAACCCTTAAGCATGATTAACCTACTGAATAATGATTAGTGAATTAAACTCACTTGATTTGCGATCCGGTTGGTTCAAATCGACAAGGAGCAACGGGGGACAACTTTCTCCAAAGCGGGCCTAACTTTCCGGGCTAGGAACAACCTCAAAATGGGCCAAACCTTTTGCTGGAGACCCACTCGGTTGCTCTATGCTCTTCGCTGCAAAAAAAGAGAAACAATGGCTGGTTTGGTGGGGCAAGGGCAACAATGGACTGGCAGAGGCTTCAACAGCTCGAAAGGGGGGTTTCAGGCTTCAAGGGTAGTCCAAGGCAGCTCACGGTAGCCTAAGCTACATGGAATAGCTCCTAGAATGTCAGGACAGCATGCTGGAACAACATGAGGGCAAGAGGGAGGCGGAGGCAAGCGCGCAAAAGCAATGTGGCAAACGGCAAGGGGCGACGTGTGACTCTAGGGATGGCTGCTCCAGCGGTCTTCTTAGTTGCTAGGTGCACTTGAAAACAGCAAAAAGGAGCCTGAGGGGGTTTGGTCGGCCAGCTTGAGGGAGAAGGAGGAAGAAAGGAGACAAGAGGGGGCTACTTGGTCTAATTTTTCTCTCAATTTGTCCCCTTGACTAATTCCTATCCACAGCTAGTCCCTTGGCCTTAATTTAGCCACCAAAGCTTCACTTTACAACCTTTGAAATGGTCTAAAAGCCTTAGGCAAGGGGAAGCTACGAATTTCATGGGTTTCTCCCTCAATTGGACTTAATTTCCTTCTTAATTCAACACAAATCAGCCTCTATAAAATCAATTAACATCTCATTGATCCAATTGGTATTTTTCCTCACCAATTGATCCCACTTGCTTTCCAAATTTGCGTTCAAACACGATCTTCGACATTTTCTGGACAAAACAGCCCTACCTCGACTTTTTCTCAAAAAGTCTCGGTTTGCAGAAAAATCTTTTGAGACTAAGTCGACACTCCTAGAATTAATTATAACATGACAGAAATTTCAATTTCTGAAATCAGATTCAGATTCACAATTAATTTCAATTCAGCGCGATTTTAGCGTAACCTAGGCTATTGGGTATCTTTCAAAAAATTTTAGTACAAATGACCCATGATCCATTTTTTTGAGCTACAATGAACCCACTCAACACATTGATGACTCTCGGTTGTCGTGAAAATCTCGAGGATTCAAATATGAACATAGGGTACCAAAGCAATAAAAAAATCAGTCTAGAGCCGGTCGACGAGAATTTTACAATTTAGTGGAGTCACCCATGTTTAGCCACACATCTCATTCGAACTGATCTATCTCTGACTTCTAATCGATTTTTAACTGCACCGTAATGACCCCTAAAGATGAGCATGGTCGAGTAGCCGATTCCTGGTCGAATTCTCCAGTCTATTGCATTAAAATCTCTTGATGGCTTTCCCGGATAGTCTCTAGTTATATCGAGAGTGATCAGCTTTGATAACAGCCCTATAGGCACATCGATGAAATGTCTGATTTATTCAATGAAAAACAGTATTGAAAATCTAGGATGTCACAGAAAATGTTACCAACGTTTGGCATGAGAAATACAGTGAAAAGAATATATATAAACACGTAGTGAAAGAGAACAATGTAAAATACAAATATTTGATCTATTTTAAATTTATTAATTCCAATTCCACAAAATTGGAGGAGAGATTTTATAAGTCAATATCTAATTATCTTTTTAACTTAAAAATAACGAATTATATCAATTAGTTAGTCATGAGTTACAAAAATGCAAGAAAAATTGTCCAAAAAGTCTTAAACTTACTTGCACAACAACCACTCCTAAACCTTTCAATTATACTAATTCATTCATGAATCTTCAGAGAATTTTCCAATTTAGTAATAAACATTTTCACTATACCAATTTAATCTGAGAGAAGTACACTAGAAGAGCTAAAAATTGCATACAATGCTCACTTTTGTGGTCGACTCACTTAAGTATCAAATTGAAGAAAAAAATGATCATTTAAGTGTCTCCGGTGAGAATTTCTGGTCAAAATAAGTACATGGCTTTAATAATTAATGTTTAATCTATATTGGCTTTTATTTTTTAAAAGAAGTCTTCATTTCCATGTGTACATTTTTCCTCCTCTTCCTTCACGTCATTTTTCCTTTTTTCTATTTTTTTCTTCTCTTTACTCCCTTCTATGCCCTCCTAGCTCCACACTGTTCACGTGACGGACTACTCTCACTGGCACTCCCCCATCAACATCTAGACCTACGCTGCGCCATAACCCCTGAAAACCCCTTTGCGACTTTGGCTCCTTGTCACCATGAGGGTGTCGAAAGGCTCAAGCAACCCAAGATCTCCGGTTGTGCGAAGACGAAGTTAGAATGAGACTTAATGATGTTGAATCCGGTGTGTCAAGTGACTTAGTCTTCTTCTTTGGCTCTCTCTATATCGATCAACTCACCGCTACAACCACTACTGACCATCGCCTTTCGTCATCCCTGAGCAACAAAGGAGCGACTCTGTTCTGACTATTTCTCTTCAATGTCAACTTAAGAGATTTTATTTGAAATCTGTAATGAGAAAATTTCAGAGATTTGAGGAGGCAAAATTGTGAAAGAGAACATGGCTAGCCAAGCGCAAAAATCAATGAGATATTTTCACTCAAAATATGGCAGGCAAGAGGCAAGATTGGTAGGAGATTTAGCAAGGGGTTAAAAAGAGAGAAATTGAGGGAAGGAATCAAGAAGTTAATGCTCATGGAATGAGCTGGCCCTAAAATTGTGGAGGTGATGAGTGAGCTTGAGAAAGGAATAGATGGAATTTGCAGTAACATGAAAGGATATTCATCCACTCGGCCAAATTTGGGCGTTCACGTGCAGAAATACAATCGAGAAAAGTTGAATGAAGCAAATGGAGATTTGATGGCAAATGACAACAGAAGGATGGCCAAAATCATAGGATTTGAGTACATGAATGAAGTTTTGGCCCAATGAAATGAGAAGAATTTTCACATCTTAAGGGTGACTTTCGGCTGGAGTGGAGGCCAATACGAGGAACCCAAATAGAAAGAGGACAAAAAGTGAAAGGACTTTTATCTTTTTGCCGGGCAGTTCACGATTAGCATCCCCACACATAAATGCATTGCAAGTTTCTCAAGAAAAGCTCCTTCCCGGCATGATCTCACAAGGTATGTCTCCGCCGGCTTTTTTCCTCCAAACTCCATGACCATCCACCATCTCCGATAGCAATGGCTCAAGTGATGGCAGCCGCGAAGAAGATAGAAGCAACTCAAGACACAATGACAATCATTGTCACGCCCCAATCCTCCGAGCGTGTGCCCATCCCTCTACAATCGATTAAATAGCGACGTCTTAGGATGCATCGCCGACCCATTCATTTATATGCACATATAGAAGTGAATAAATAATCCCCAGACAAAACAAAATGAAATAGGAAAGTAGGGCCATAATAATTTTTATCTTTTCAAAACCAAACCACACTTATATATATACAGAGTAACCCATGTCATATATAATACAAGCTAATATATAGATACAAGGTCTACAAAACAAGGGGGCTTTTCAAGCAGCTACTAGTCTTCCTCCTGCTCCACATCCTCACTCACATTGGAGCATGTAGCCGAGTACACCAAACTTCCGAGGTCTTCAAGATCCGGGTCTACCGCGTTTACAACCGAGCCTTCAAGAGGATCTATTGTACCTTTCCCAAAAGTAACCTCCAGCACATACAGAGGTATCTCAGATTCCAGTATAGGATCCTCTCTCTAGCCATCCTAAACCTAGCGATATCATGATCTGTATTAATGGGGTATCTTTTTGGGTAGACCCGCATCGACCCAGACTACGGATCTTACCAACTCAAAAGTCCAACTCCTAGGGCTCCCATGCAGTGGAATGTAAAACCTCTATTCCGTGACTTTCTTCGGTTGTCCAAAATGCTCAAGAGGAGCTACCATCTATAGGCCTTAAATATTATCCCACAATGGAATGAGACGATATCTCAGCAAGTTCAACCCCCTAACACCTAACTAAGAAGAAATTACCAAGGCTACCTAAACATAAGCACGAGTCAAAGGACTTACCTTGGCCTCAATTCCTTCCTACAAATCGATATTATTCAAATAACTATCCCGTCACTTCAACCAATCAAATCGAATCATCAGTCAATCTACTTAGTCGATTCCATAACAACAAGATCATTTCCCGGTCATCTCAATTAATAATATATATAAAGTCTTATCATAATCAGGACTACTCACTCTAAGCTGATAGTAGATAGTATAGCTTGTACTAAGTTGATAAAAGTATATTGCTCGCTCTAAGCTAACATATCGCCCACAGGCTGATATAATATACTAACACTGCTCACTCTAAGTTGATAAATAATATAGCTCACTCTAAGATGATAAGGTATATTGTTCGCTCTAAGTTGACATTTCGAATCCGTAAGCTGATATAGTATACCGATATATTGCTCGTGCTAAGCTAACAAAACAAAGCCCGTAGGTTGATATAGTATACTATCTTGACCATCTAATCAATTTACCCTTTTTATCATTCTTGATAAAAATAATCGTGTGTGGGTACACGATCGACTTTAACCAAAATACAATATTTTTACCTTTTAAAATCCCACTAATTTCAACAGTCCACATTTCCATTTTTTTAGCGTTGTAAATTGATACCCGGTGATTTTCTAATTAATTAATGAAACTATTAAATTTTTTGATAAATATCTAAAATTGCAAATCGCACTCAATCAACATCAAATAACAGTCAATTAAATAAATAGATCACACCACTGCAATCAGCATAAAATTTTGATCACCGGCTATCCCAGTTTAATTTTCAAAAATTAATTAATTAATTAATTACAAAAATTAATTATTAAATACAAATAAATGCAACTTAGGCCGGAAAAGCCTAATTAAAAGCCAAGGCGGGTTTGAAAAATTTTCAAACCACTCTAGATAAATACTAGAACTTATCTAGGCTCTAATTACACTACTCTAATAATTAAATTGCTAATATATTCTAACTATCCACATTTCCATACTTAGTCTAAACTAATCAACCCTTAAACGTCATTAACTTACTAAGTAAAAATTAGTAAGTTAAACTCACTTGATTAAAGATCCTCTTTGATCAAAACGACGAGGACGTAGTGAGGCTCGACAAACTCCAAAGCGAGACTGCTTTTCGAGGTCTGGAAGGCAACAAAAACGGGCCAAACAGTGGTTGGAATACCCACACTGTTCAATCTCTGCTTGGTGCTTGAAGAAGCTGCAACAGTGATCGGTTAAGGCTGAAATAAGTGATGGGGCTGGTCGTGGGTCCAGGCGAGGTGTGGCAACGCTTCACGGCGACAAGTGGGCAGCCAAGCGGCTCCAGCAATGGTGGGGGAGCTACAACTAGTTCCAGGGACATCCTGGGGTCACGGTGGAGGCAGAATAGTGGCCTAGGACGCATGGGTCTCACACGCGAGCAAGCGGACGGCGAGCGAGCTCCGAGCGCAATGGTGGCACAAGCGGCAATCCGACAGGGCTTCAACAGTGGAGGAAGAGGTGCTAGTCAGTTTTCTGGGCTTTGCTGGAAGTCTCAAGGGCTGTAATGGAGGGGGAGGGGAAGTCGAGAAAGAGAGGGGGCCACCTTGGTCGATCTCCATCTTCTTGTCCCCTAGGTGAGGCCCATCATTCCCAGCTGGATTCCTCAGCCCAAAAGAAGCCACAAACTTGTCTAGGAAGCTTTGAGGATGGTCCATATGTTGGGTCCAAGGGGGGCATACGAATTTTGGTGCATTTGGCTCAAATTGGACTTCAATCCTCACTTGAATCAACTCAAATTGGCCCCTAAAAATTCAACCGTCGAGTCCTCAATCAAATTAGTATTTTTCCTCGCCAATTGATCCTAGTTGCATCCCACTTTCAAGATAAAAAAAATGGTCATCGGAATTTCCCGTCGAAAACTGTCATATGTCAATTTTTTTTACAAAAATCTCGGTTTGCAGAAAAATCTTCGGAAATTGAGTCAACGTTCCTAAAATAACTCGTGACATGACAAAACTTTCAATTTTTGAAATTGTATTCAAATTCATGGTTAATTTCAATCTAGCGCGATTTTAGCGTGACCTAGGCTACCGAGTAAATTTCAGAAACTTTTAGTGCAAATGACCATTGGTCGATTTTCTTTGAGCCACAATGAACCTCTTCGACTCATTGGCGACTCTTGGTGATCATGAAAATCTCGAGATTTCAAATGCGGACACAAGATACCAAAACGATAGAAAAATCAGTCTAATGTCAATCGATGAGAATTTTGTAATTTAGTGGAATCACCCACGTTTAGCCACACACCTCTATCAAACCGACCTATCTCTAATTTCTAATCGACTTTTAATTGTGCCGGAATGATCTCTACATATGAGCACGGTCGAGTAATCGATTCTTGGTCTAATTCCCAAGTCTATTACATTAAAATCCCGTAGTGACTTCCCCAGATAGACTAGTTATCTCAAGAATGATCGGTTTTGAAAACAGCACTATAGGCGTGTCAATGAAAGGCCCAATTAATTTAATTGAAATCAGAACTAAAAAATTCAAGATGTCACAATCACTCCCGAAAAACCACTACAAGGACTGAGGATGCCATCGCAACTATCATTCTTGTTGGTAGTTTGCCTGTAAAACAAATTAAGATGTGCCTTATCCCATGTCAAAAAGATGTGAGTGGCATGATGAGGAAATTTGGTACTAATCAATGATGATTATTTTTATTTATTAAAATTCGCATTTATAATGATAAAAAAATTAACCATAGTGTCCTATTGAAATAATGTAACTATTCACAAAGGAATTACGATTATTTTTTTATTTATTTTTAAATTTTATTATTTATTATAGTGATTATCTCAGAATTCATCTTTACAATACAACTTTTTAATCCTTAGAAAGTTGTATCTATTCAGATATAACTTCTTCTTTGTTTTGGCTATTAATTAGTGAATGTGTTTGTTTAGTTATAATCTTCTTCTTCCATTTTAATTCTTTCGGAAGAAAATATAGCTATTATTTTCAATTATTTCTCTTGAGAGACCCTGGAAAAATACTAAAATTGCTATTTAATATTTTCAATCGAGATTTTGTTGTTTCTTGAAAGAAATTTTTTGGTGACCATGTGATATCCGGATGTCGCCGGACCTCGAATATGTAGAGGTTTGTGATGGGTTGACAAGTTTGTCGTCAGACTACGTCATTGGTATCGCTTATGACCCCATTTCATCACCATCCACACCGTAACAAAACGTCACATATTGTTACGTCCTCTCAATAGCTCCTTCTCTAAAATTTCCCGCTTAATGCGTTTACTATGAAAGAAACATTGGCCCGAACTACCTCGCCAACCAACCGAACTGAAGGATTGGATCACGTGTGCCCCGCCACAATCACTCCTCTCTTCGGACGAGCGACCATATTTTCAGCTATGCACACGTCCATCAAGGAGTCAATAGAAGATTGAGTCCAAATTTTGCAGCTACGTTGAACCATGCAGCCACGTTAAACGGCCCCTCCTCCATGCAGCTAATGAAGACCGTTGACTCCCGAATGCTGCAGCCACGCCTCCCTCTCTTGGATGACTCAAGCAACGGCCACGCTGCCTTTTCTTCGGTGGCCAGCAAGCCTCAAGACCGAGACATGCAGAAGCCACGTTCCCCTCTCTTGTCAGCCGGTCAACCAGAATGAAGAACTTGACTAAGTGGCCACGTAACTCCTTCTTCGGTGGCTAGCAAAGGGAGAACTTGAATCAGCTGCAAGCCACGCTTCAGCTGTGTCTTCAAGGTGGCGAAGAGGGCCACCAAAGGCGGCCACGTCTCCCCCACTTGTCCCCTCCTCTTGCTGCCACAGAACTTGGGTTTGTTGACTAAGATAGTCAACCAGCGAGCAGAACAGGAGAAGAACCGTTCTCTCCTTTGATACCTCATAATAGTTGGCCAACTACTTCACCAAAATTCAGCAAACTTTACCCAAATTCCAGCGCTGTTCCACTCGCGCCTTGCTGCCGTCGCCGTCCAGCTCGCTTCAACCACGCCCACAGCCCGTAGTTCACAGTTTACCTCGCTGCCGACGCCACCAGATTTGAGGCAAGTCGATATCTACTAACCTATACCACGTAACTCAATCGCTGCTTGATGAAATGCGTTCCGCAAACTAACTCTATTCTAGGATATTTGCATTGATTTGTGAACTCAGAGGTCGTCGGATCGACCCCGGACTATTTGAGAAAAGATTGTGGCGTTTGAACGGATTGGTTTGAGTTTGGAAACATGTACGTGTTGATCTTGGTATTTCAAAACCTTGATTTCAAAATATTACGGCCGGGATACGAAACTTTTGACCTGCCAATGTGTCGTTTTCGACATTTCAAGATATATGTACTGTTTTGATGAAAATTATCAAGTTTTGAGGCATGAATGCGTTTTAAGTCCACACTTATGAATTTTGGACTATGATCGGGGTGGAACGATAAAGATTCATTCCAAATTATTCTGGTATTTGAACTTGAGATTTTATGTGAGGTTTATTGCCACTGATTTGGTATATCTCTAAAGTTTTCATTGCATGTTGCTTTATACCATGAATTGGTATTTCGAAAACTAAGGCCATTTCACTTATTGTCGATACGAAAATATTTTGGCATTAAATCGATTAGACTACTATACCATGGTTGAAATGTTATTGATGCTGTTGGACCCCTAAGACAACGATGCCCCGGGTGTCCGGTTGCCTGGAGGATCATGATGGTGATGCCTCTAGATGCCTAGGGACATCATTGACATGGTGAGCCCTAGAGGTAACCCCGAAGGCGGGATGCCCAAGAGTGTGATGTAACACATACTGGATGCCTGGGGGCATCATTGACATAGTGAGCCTCGAAGGTTCCTCATGATGCCAAGTGGGGTGTGATATGCATGAAGGTGTGTCATAACACACTCCGGATGCCTATGATTGAAATACGGAACTGAAGGTCCTCGTGATACCAGGTAGGGTGCAAGAGGGTGCAAGAGCCTGGAGGGATGCAAACACTGGTCCTCCAGAAGATGGTGGTAGTGGATTTGAAATTAAAAAGAAAAGGAGTTTCTAAATTCTCATTGTTTCTGATATGCCGTTTTGTTATGATATTCTTCTGATTTGATGCATATCCCTGGCTCTAGTTGTGTGTTTTGTTTTGGATTGTGTGGAATCGGGTGGTGGTAGATGTGCGTAATATAGTTTAGTAGAACTTTGATTGTTGAGTAGTCGTACTCACCCCTCATGGGGCTAACACATTACAGAGTTATAAAGATGCCATTACAGCCCACATCCTCTAATACTTTTTATGGTATCCCCATCGATCTTGGATGGGAGCTGTAAGAGAACCCTGACCCCGACCTGGGGATCACCTTCATCGGGATTCGGGTGATTCTTACAATAGATACCAGACTCACCTCAGGTCCAGTGCACATGGAGTTCATGGTCTTGTACACTTGAGTAAACAGGCACACCGTGGGGCCACTACCACTGCCGGAGATGGCGATGGTGGCTCAAGCAGGGTGGAGTAGCGGAGCCACCATCGTCATCCTCCGGCAGTGGTAATGGCCCCATGGTGTGCTCGTTCACTTGAGCGCATAGGACCACGAACTCCATGTGCACTGGACCCAAGGTGAGTCTAACGTCTATAGTAAGAATCACCCGAATCCTGATGAAGGTGATCCCCAGGTCGGGGTCTAGGTACTCCGACAGCTCCCATCCAAGATCGATGGGGATACTATAAAAAGGATCAAAGGACGCAGGCTACAACGGCATCCTTATAACTCTGTAATATGTTAGCCCCACGAGGGGTGAGTACAACTACTCAACAGTCAAAGTTCTATTATTTATTTTTGTGATCCCACATTTTCAGACCCACATTTTCTCTTTAAAGTGGCAATTATTCGACATATTGTTTTTCCACATTTCGTACCTTTTTGTGACAACCGTCCATTTGATAACCGTCTTGATGGGAGACAGTATATAAAGGAACGATTGTTCATTTCTAACGAGGTAATTATAAGGTCTAACACAAACCCTCTATTTTGGAATACACCATCAGTATATGTGAGGGAATTGTGTTAGGAGCGTGTGTCCAATATTTCTTTTAATTTTCAAGATTTTCCGACGAACGTGAATACAAACAATGGCTGGAGGTTTGTCTATAATTGATCATGGCTTCCGCATTATGAATTTTTATGTCTTACATTTGGTATCAAAACCATGTTTAGTACCTCTGCCTTGTTTTTGTCGAATTTATGGTGTATTTTCAGGCATTCCTAGAGATGAATAGTAATTCGGAATTTTAAGGCCAAGAAAGAAATTTGCCGATTCCAGGCAAATTCCAGTGACCCACCCCTTGATTTGGGACCCACACGGTCACACCGCCATGAGGAACATTAGCCATGAGTTATTTCGGCATATCAGAGCTCGCCGGAGACTAATCGAGCGCCAGGAGTTGCAATGGTGGAGGATTTGTGTTTTGGGAAATTTTCGTTTGATTTGGGGCCAATTTCTTGCTCATTTTTACCAAAACTTGGACCCATGTGGTTGTGCCGGAATGCTCTTCAAAACCCGTTATTTAGTTGTGTCAAAGATGGGCTACTGGAGAAGAAATGGCGAAGAAACCGCGGCGAAACGAAGAAAACGACTCTGTCACACGAGGAAGAAGGCGCGTGGGCCCCACACGTGCGCTACAGTTGCAGGCACATGGAACCCACACGCCATGCTCCGTCACGTGCCCGCCAACTGCTAGCGCGTGGAGTCCATGCGAGCGAAACTGCCCATGGTAGTTGACAGGTGCGTTAGACACACGCGTGTAGGCACGCTAGGGGTGAGCATGATTCGAGTTGAGCCGATCCACCCCTTAACCCTAGAACCAATCTATACAATGCCAGTCCTCAATTTTTGCAACTGAGGACCGATCCTATTGAGCTTGGAACCGAGGACCGGACCGAACCCATTCCAGGGTCAACTTAGGACCAATCAATAATTTTTACTTCATTTTTAGTACTCCTTTAAAAAAATGATTGAGGACTAGACTGACCCAATGGGTTCAGTCTGATTTCAAGGTCAATTCAATACTAACCAATAATTTTTTATTTCATTGTTTGTACTCCTTGAAAGGATAACCGAGGACTGTATCGACCTAATGGATTCAATGAAGAGCGAAATCAGCTAAGAAAGGCAAGCGGTGAGGACCAAGTGTGGTAAACGTCAAACAGAATGATCATTGAATGTCGAGTGGGAAGCAACAAGCCAAGCGAGCATCGAGCGGCGAGCAACACGAGTGACCCAAAGCAAGCAAGGCGAGTGTCGAGTGGTAAGCGGAGAAATTGTTTCTTTCGATTTTGGCAAATTGAAGACTAAGGCTGCGTATGAAAACACTTCATTCCGGGAAGAGTTTTTTTTTTAGAAATAGTTCTTTTTTATTTCTATTCCAAGGAACAATTTCTAAGTAAAAGAACCTATTTGATAACTACACAAAATTTATATTCTGTGAATAGAAAAAAAATGGAAATGCATTTGGTAACGTAACAATTTCTTTTTTGTATTTATTCATATTTTATTCCTGCTCACGGATTGCCGCCGTCGGTCGCCGCCGAACGCCGCTCGTCACCTGTTGCCAATCGACGGTGGCCAGCGTTGGGCGGTGGCTCCAGGCGGCTGATGGTGGCCACAGCAATAAAGAGAAATAAAAGAAAAATAATAAAAGAAAATTAGCTTATTTCTAAAAATTGTTTCTAGGAGCAAGAAACAATTTTTTTTTGCTTCCCATTTCTGCTCCAAATCTATTTCCGAGCTAACTTTCTATTCCTGGAAATAGACAAACAACTTGGCGTTACCAAACGAATTTCTATTCTTTTTTTGTTTTAGGGAATAAAAGAACAGAAACCATGAGAAACAGAAACGTTCTCATGTGCTACCTAAGAGGACAAATAAGATAGAAGAGAATGAATACTAGAAGAAGATACCATAAGGAGTTGTTTATACATTTCTGGACGCCATGATGACTTCTCACAAAAATATTTTCCTTCTTCATAAATTATGCTATTGACACCGTAAAAGACATTAAAAATCTAATTTATTAATTAATAATGTAAAAAAAAAAACTCAAACTCCTCACTAAAGAGCTATTTAATGTTATTGACGCCATTTTTTTAAGATTTTCTCTATATAAAAAATTTTTAAATAATATATTAAAAATATATAGATTTAGAGTTGATCCAAATTAGATCGACTCGAAACTCTCAAGACCGAGGATTGACCCGTATAGTGCCGGTCCATAAATTCTAGGACCATGGATCGACCTAGTTTCCCTAGAAATCGGACCAGGACCAATAGGGTCGGGCCAGTCTAGGGTCAACCCTAGGGCACACGCATAGACTGATGCTCACCTCTAGGGCACACACCTGATGTACCGCGGCGCTGTTTCTACTCTTTTGCCCCTATGCCATATTTTAAATTCTCGTTTTGCCCTTCCCGCAATTTTACAATCCTACCCTTGGCCAATTTATTTAATGTTCTGCCCCTTGGTACATTTATTTATTATTTTGTCATTTCATGCATTTTTATGAATATTTTATGCTTGAAATTAAATTTCCAATGATCCATATATTTAATTAATTAGAGAGTGGCCACATCATCTTTAATTAATTAAATTATATATTAAGAGCATCCAAATCATATTTAGAAATGGACATTGATTGTAATTAATTATATTAATATGATGAATTTTATCCCACAAAAATTTTCATTATATTAATATAATTAATTAGGATAGAATATCATATTATTTTTCTTAATTTACCCACATGGATTAAGAAAAGGTAGATAACATGATAGTTTCTTCATGATGTAATTATAAATCTATTTAAATTGAAAACTTAGCCAACAAGCAGTTTTTATGTTATGTGATTCATATTCGTGACATGTTTACATTGGTAAAACATGATTTATGTATATTTGACTCAAATTATGCGACATAAGCATGATTATTTGATATACAGTTTTGCAACCTGTGAATTTCTCTGAACTTAAATGTGATGTTCCCATACCGAATGGTGAGAACTATAAAGTTTGGAATGAGTTAGTTCTTCTTCAATTTGGGTGGATGGACATTGACTATACTATAAGGAAAGACGAACCACTTGCTCCTACCAATTCAAGCACTACAGTTAAGATAGCCCTTTATAATCAATGGAAGCGGTCCAACCACATTTGTGCTATGTTTATAAGGGCTAAGATATCTCCTAGTATTCGTGATTCAGTTGCTTAGCATAACAATGCTAAGGCTTTATTGGAGGCCATAGATACACAATTTGAGAGTTCTGAGAAGACGCATGCCATGACCCTAATTATGAAATTTTCATCATTGAAACTCATTAGTGTTACAAGTGTGCGTGATCACATCATACAAATGAGGGATATTGCGGCTCAACTTAAGAACCTTAAGGTTGAGATATCTAAATCCTTCCTTGTGTATTATATTTTGAACACTCTCCTACATCAGTATACATCTTTCAAGATCTCTTACAACACATATAAGAATAAATTGTCAATTAATGAACTCATGACCATGTGTGTTCAAGAGGAAGAAAGACTGATTATGGAATTGGGAAAAGTGGTCATTTAGCAACACAAGGAAAGAATAAGGGCCATGGCAAACATAAGAAAAAAGGTAAAATACCTCCCCAAGCTCACATTAATAAAGAATTCAAATGTTTCTTCTGTAAAATGAAAGGGCATATAAAGATGGATGGCGTCAGATTTAAAGCCTGGCTTGAGAAGAAAGATAATCCAACCTCTTGTGTTTGTTATGGGGAGAAGTACACTATCAGTGCCATAAGTTGTGTACAATGCTCACTTGGTGCCAAAAGTTTCAATCGGATCACTTAAATGCTAAATCGGAGGGAAAACGATCACTTTGGTACCACTGGCAAAGATTCTAGCCAAAATGATTATGTGACTTTTATATTTTAAAAAAAAAAAATCGACATGGCTTGAGAAACAACATCATTTTCCGTCCTCCTTAAAAAACGACGTCATTTTTCCATCTAAGTAGATGGCCTCACAAAAACGACACCGCACAACTCATTTTGGGATTCTTTTTTTTTTTTATTTGGAGATTGAAATTAGGGTTCCGATCCTCGTCGGTTGCAGACCTAGCTCGCTCGGCCGCCGTCGCTCGACCATCGACCTAGCTCACTTAGTCACCATCACTTGGTGACGTGAGGTTCGCACTTGAGCGAGATCATGGCCTTCGACTTGGCCGCCAAGTGGCCAAGTCAGGGTCAGGGTCGAGGTCAAAGTCTCGGCCACCAAGCTCAAAGGCCGTCAAGGACGGCAACTGGCCCGTCACTGGCGAAAGCGGAGGCGAGGGATGTGGGTAGTTGAAGGGGGAGGAGGAGGGAAAACCGTTATAATATTTAAAACAACATTGGGGAGTGACCGAGATTATCCGACACATCGAACCGAAACTAGTTGTCGTTGATAAAATGGTGTCTAGATCCATGTCGAAGAGCTCCCGTGGGACCGACCTGTCAAACTGGAGGTCCAAGAACTTGAGTGCCGGGAGCTCTAGCACGACCCTCAAGAACTTCCCGGCGAACCGATTGTTGCTCAGATCCAGCTCAAAGAGCCGCTTCAAGTTCAGGAACTTCTGCAGCACGCTACCGCAAAAGTGATTAGAGTTGAGGTGGAAGAGTGTGAGGTTGGCAAGCAAGTCGAGCTCCTCTAGGAGTTACCTGGCGATGCCAATGTGGTTGAGGTTGACATCAGTGATGGTGTGAACGCTATGGTCGTCGAGGGTGGGGGAGCAGAAGACATTGGAGTAGCCACAAACGTTGGGGCTGACCCAATTGGCGGTGAAGTTGTTGGGGTCGGAGAGCATGGCCTACTTTAGGGCCTGGAGGGCGACATAGGCGTTGTAGAGGCATGAGTTCTCGAAGGAGGTGGAGGGGTTGACGGCGACTTACTCGCCGCAATCACCGAACTTGTCAAGGTAGTGGAGGAGGTGGTGGTGGTTGGCGGCGCCATGGGCAGCGGCAGAAAGAACGGCAAGGGAGGAGATGAGAACAAAGAGGGAGGCGATAGCCGAGAATATCTAGCAGATTTAGGGTTTAGGGTTTTCAATTGGGGTAGAGACACCAAAGGATGTTGTTTTGTGGTTTACATGCTGACTATACTCTCCGAGGAGCCATATTAGCGTAAAAAATTTAATAAATAAGTGTCACATCGAATTTCCGGTCAATCTTATCGGAGTTGGCACTAAAATGATCGTTTTTTAAACTTTTTGGTACTAAATGATCTAATATAAACTTTTTGTACCAAAGTGAGCGTCGTACATAACTTATGGCACCAATAGTGTACTTCTCCCATTTGTTATGAATCTAATATGGCTAATGTAAGTTACAACACTTGGTTGATTGATTCTGAATCTACAATCCACATTTTGAATTCCTTGCAAGGTTTTCAAAACCACAGGAAGCCAATGGGAAGTGAACAAAGTATTTATTCAGAAAATAAGATGTATTCGCATGTAAAAGCTATTGAGATATGTAGACTAATTATCAATAGTGGTTTTGTTTTGAATTTGGAAATGACCTTTTATGTTCCTAGTTTGTCTAAAAACTTAATTTTAGTTTCAAGACTTGTACCTTTGGGTTACTCTTTTAACTTTTCAGATTTAACCTTTTGTTTATCATTTAAATATGAAATTGTTAGGAGTGGTACTTTGTCTAATAGTCTTTTTTAAATTAATTTACAAGATAATGTCTACTATATGCGATGCATGTTCATGATAACACTGGTATAAAACAATGTGTTGTGAAAGAATATTCCTCTATGTTGTGGCACCGAAGATTGGGATATCTCTATAGAAAGAATTAAATTATTAGTAAATGATTGAGTACTTAGTACTTTAGATTTTACTTATTGTGATAATTGTGATACTTGTGAACTATAGATACAAATGGTCCAATGGGAGCAAGAATTTCCATGAACATTTGGAACATTTCGTTTCTAAGCAGAAGAGCCGTTTTCAAGTAGTCTTCGATCGATTACGTATTAATCAATATTCGATTGATTGGTCTGAGGTTATCAACAAAAAAGATTTGTCTAAGTCACTTCGTTTCGTTTTGTCCAAGTTACTTCTCTTTTTGTCCAAGTTTCTTCTTTTTTTGTCTATCTCACTTCCTTTTTTCTTTGTGAGTTTCGGGAATACCCCCATTCATAGGTCCGAGATCCACATCTATGAATTGAAAGGTTTGAATGATCAACTCTGCAATCAGTTGTTAGAATCAATAGGTCTTCAAATCGTTCATTTGAAAAAATGGAAACCATTATTATTGGATGATCATGATACTTCCCAAAAATCGAAATTATTGATCAATGGAGGAACAATATCACCATTTTTTTCAATAAGATACCAAAGTGGATGATTGGCTCATTCCATACTAGAAATAATCGCAGGAAATCTTTTGATAACACGGATTCCTATTTCTCAATGATATCCCACGATCAAGACAATTGGCTGAATCCTATGAAACCATGTCATAGAAGTTCATTGATATCTTCTTTTTATAAAGTAAATCGACTTTGATTCTTGAATAATCCACATCATTTCTGCTTCTATTGTAACAAAAGATTCCCCTTTTATGTGGAAAGGGCCCCTATCAATAATTCTGATTTTACATATGGACAATTTCTCAATATCTTGTTCATTCGCAACAAAATATTTTCTTTGTGCAGTGGTAAAAAAAAATACGCTTTTTTGGAGAGAGATACTATTTCACCAATCGAGTCACAGGTATCTAACATATTCATACCTAACGATTTTCCACAAAGTGGTGATGAAAGGTCTAACTTGTACAAATCTTTCCATTTTGCAATTCGATCCAATCCATTAGTTCGTGGAGCTATTTACTCGATCGTAGACATTTCTGGAACACCTCTAACAGAGGGACAAATAGTCAATTTTGAAAGAACTTATTGTCAACCTCTTTCGAGATATGAATCTATCGATTCGAAGGGAAGAACTTGTATCAGTATCTCAATTTCAATTCAAACATGAGCTTGATTCACACTCCATGTTCTGAGAAATATTTACCATCCAAAAAGAGGAAAAAACAGAGTCTTTGTCTAAAGAAATGCGTTGAGAAAGGACAGATGTATAGAACCTTTCAACGAGATAGTACTTTTTCAACTCTCTCAAAATGGAATCTATTCCAAACATATATGCCATGGTTCCTTACCTCGACAGGATACAAATATCTAAATTGGATATTTTTAGATACTTTTTCAAACCTATTGTATCCATTTGTCATGATATTATGCATGGATCAAATATATCATGGCAAATTCTTCAAAAAAAAATTTGTCTTCCACAATGGAATCTGATAAGTGAGATTTCGAGTAAGTGTTTACATAATCTTCTTCTGTCCGAAGAAATGATTCATCGAAATAATGAGTCACCATTGATATCAACCCATCTGAGATCTCCAAATGTCCGGGAGTTCCTCTATTCAATCCTTTTCCTTCTTCTTGTTGCTACATATATCGTTCATACACATCTTCTCTTTGTTTCCTGAGCCTATAGTGAGTTACAGACAGAGTTCAAAAGGTCAAATCTTGGATGATTCCATCATACATGATGGAGTTGCGAAAACTTCTGGATAGGTACCCTACATCTAAACTAAATTCTTTCTGGTTAAAGAATCTCTTTCTAGTTGCTCTCGAAAAATTAGGAGATTCTTTAGAAGAAATACGGGGTTACGCTTTCAGCGGCAACATGCTATGGGGTGGTGGTCCCGCTTATGGGTTCAAATCAATACGTTCTAAAAAGAAATATTGGAATATCAATCTCATCGATCTCATAAGTATCATACTAAATCCCATCCATCGAATCACTTTTTCGAAAAAGACGAGACATCTAAGTCATACAAGTAAAGAGATCTATTCATTGATAAGAAAAAGAAAAAATGTGAACGGTGATTGGATTGATGATAAAATAGAATCTTGGGTCGCGAATAATGATTTGATTGATGATAAAGAAAGAGAATTATTGGTTCAGTTTTCCACCTTAACGACAAAAAAAGGGATTGATCAAATTCTATTGAGTTTGACTCATAGTGATCATTTATCAAAGAATGATTCTGGTTATCAAATGATTGAACAACCGGGAGCAATTTACTTACGATACTTAGTTGACATTCATAAAAAGTATCTAATGAATTATGAGTTCAATACATTCTGTTTAGTAGAAAGATGGATATTCCTTGCTCATTATCAGACAATCACTTATTCACAAACCTCGTGTGGGACTAATAGTTTTCATTTCACATCTCATGGAAAACCCTTTTCGCTCCGCTTAGCCCTATCCCCTTCTAGGGGTATTTTAGTGATAGGTTCTATAGGAACTGGACGATCCTATTTGGTCAAATACCTAGCGACAAACTCCTATGTTCCTTTCATTACAGTATTTCTAAACAAGTTCCTAGATAACAAGCCTAAAGGAAAAGCATACCAACAAGTTGAAAAAATGTGCCAAGAGGAGTAAAGGAATATTAGAAATCATACATACGAATATATGTAATCCGGATATGGACTCATGTGGTTAGAAATACTTGATATCTTTCATAAATGATTACTCACGTTACATGTATCTCTACTTGCTTCATAATATATATGAAGCGTTAGATGCCTTTAAGGTCTTTAAGACGAAAGTAGAGAAACAATGTAGTAAACAAATTAAGATCGTGAGATTAGATAGAGGTGAAGAATTTTATTGTAGATACACTGAAGATGGACAAGCACCTAATCCATTTGCAAAGTTTCTTCAAGAGCATGAGATAGTTGTCCAATATACTATGTCTGGTTCTCCGGATCAAATTGGTGTAGCGAAAAGAAGAAACCGAACTTTATTGGACATGATGCATAGTATGCTTAGTGGCTCTAAACTTCCTAAGTCGTTGTAGACTGAAGCACTTAAGACGACAGTGTACATATTAAACCGAGTTCCAACCAAGGTTGTCCCAAAGACACATTTTGAGTTATTTAAAGATTGGAAACCAAGTTTGCAGCATGTACGCATTTGGAGTTGCCCATCTAAATTGAGAGTTTACAATCCACCAAAAAAAAAAAAATTTGACCCAAGGATCATAAGTGGGTATTTCATTGGATATGCGGAAAGGTTCAAGGGATACAGGTTTTATTGTCCATCTCACACCACTAGAATTATGGAATTAAGAAATGCAATAATTCTTGAAAATGACTTGATTAGTGGGAGCAATCGATTGAAGGACTTTGTTCCTAAGAAAGATTATTCAGACACTCAACCTTTCACCTCAAGTTTAAGATTGGTTATTGTTCATAATGCCCCTTCAGTTCAACCGGTTATTGAAAAACCAATCGGTGAAGTTCCCCAATCTGCTGAAATTGATCTAATAGATCCAGTTGTTCAACAATTACCAAAAACTGTTGAACAACCAATTGAACAACAT
This sequence comes from Eucalyptus victrix, assembly GCA_016097545.1. Taxonomy (NCBI): domain Eukaryota; kingdom Viridiplantae; phylum Streptophyta; class Magnoliopsida; order Myrtales; family Myrtaceae; genus Eucalyptus; species Eucalyptus victrix. Next base: position 20,929,135 of record CM027836.1, on the reverse strand, counting down.
GCTCCTCAAGAGAATGTTGATGCAACATTGAGAAGATTTGCTAGAATAAGGAAATCAGCAATTCCTAGTGATTATATTGTGTATTTACAAGAGTCTGACTAAAATATTAGAGCTGAGAATGATCCTGAAACGTTTTCACAAGTCATGAATAGTAATAAATCCAATTTTTGGTACAATGCCATGAAGGAAGAGATGAGTTCTATGGCATCTAACGAAGTTTGGGATTTGGTTGAGTTACATGATGGTGCAAAGGCCATTGGTTATAAATGGGTCTTCAAAACTAAGAAAGATTCATTGGGTAATATTGAAAGATACAAAAGTAGACTCGTTGCCAAAAGATTCACTCAAAATAAAGGAATTGATTACACGGAGACATTTTCTCATATATCTAAGAAAGATTCTCTTCGTATTATTTTGGCGTTGGTTGCCCATTTTGATATGGAATTACATCAAATGGGTGTGAAAACGGCATTCCTCAATGGAGAACTAGAGGAAGAGGTTTATATAAAACAACCTGAAGGATTCTCCTCTAGTAAATGTGAGCATTTTGGGTGCAAGCTTAAGAAATCTATATATGACTTGAAACAAGCATCACACCAATGATACTTAAGATTCCATAATATCATCTCTTCATTCGATTTTGTAGATAATGTTATAGACAATGTATATACCAAAAGGTTAGTGGGAGCAAAATTTGTTTCATTATCCTATATGTGGATGATATTTTACTTGCAACCAATGATAAGGAATAGCTACACGAGGTGAAACAATTTTTCTTTAAAAGTTTTGATATGAAGGATATTGGTGAGGTATTTTATGTCATTGACATTAAGATCCATAGAGATAAATCTCGATGAATTTTAGGACTACCTTAAGTAACTTATATCAATAAGGTTCTAGAGAGATTTCAGATGAAAAATTGTTCACCGAGTATAGCGCCCATTATGAAGGGTGATAGGTTCAATTTAAGCCAATGCCCGAAGAACAATCTAGAAAGGGAACAAATGTACAACAAATGTACAACAATCCATATGCTTCTGCTGTCGAAAGCTTGATGTGGGAATGTTGGGAAGATATCAGAGTAATCCAGGTATAGACCACTAGAAAGCTACAAAAAAAGTGATGAGATACCTTTAAGGTACCAAAAAGTACATGCTTATGTATAGACAAACCAACAACATGGAAGCAGTCAGTTATTCGAGTGCGAACTTCGCGGGCTACGTTGATTCATGAAAATCAATATCTATATACATTTTTATGTTAGCTGGCAGAGCCATGTCATGGAGAAGTGCAAAACAGACTCTAATTGCTACTTCCACTATTGAGCCTGAGTTTGTTTCTTGTTTTAAAGCTACCTCGCATGGTTTATGGTTGAAGAGTTTCATTACTGGGCTTAGAATTGTTAATTCTATTTCTAGGCCATTAAGAATATATTATGACAATTCAGCTGCAGTTTTTATGGCTAAAAATGCCAAAAATGGCAGTCGAAGTAAGCATATCGACATCAAGTATTTAGCCATAAGGGAACATGTTAAAGAGAACAAAGTGGTCATAGAACGCATTACCATTGAATTGACGATAGATGATCCTTTAACTAAAGGCATGTCACCAATGAAGTATAAAGATTATGTGACTAGTATGGTAGTAGGTCCCATAATGTAATTTATCGTCATATGGACGATTTTGTTGTATGAAATTCTTATTCTGTTGTAATGTTGATTCTCAATTTTTGTGTACACATTTTGTTGTTTATGAGAATAACATTTATCCTTAATTCTAAAATAAACATGAGGTTTATTCATTAAGATATGTTGTCACATATAAGCTAACATTAAAGAAATAAGATGTATTGTGATACATGGAAGATATTACTCACTCTTAGAGGATATGTCGCTATGATCCATGTGTTTTGTTTCTTTTCTTTAAGCATAAAATTTTTCGTGGAATTAGTAGGATAATCTGCATGATAAAAATGATGGGATTAAGTGGGAGAATGTTACTTATTTTTGTGATCCCACATTTCCGAATCCACATTTTCTCTTTAAAGTGGCGGTTATTCAACATATTGTTTTTCCACATTTTGTACATTTTCGTGACAATCGTCCATTTGGTAATCGTCTTGAAGGAAGATGGTATATAAATGAACGATCATTCATTTCTAATGGGGTAATTACAAGGTCTAACACAAAACCTCTATTTTGGAATACAACATTAGTATATGTGAGGGAATTGTGTTAGTAGCGTATGCTCAATATTTCTTTGAATTTTCAGGATTTTCTAACAAACGTGAATACAAACAATGGCTAGAGGTTTGTCTATAATCAATCCTGGCTTCCGCATTATGAATTTTTATGTCTTACAAGTTCTACTAAACTATATTACGCACATCTACCACCACCCGATTCCACGCAATCCAAAACAAAACACACAACTGGAGTAAGGGATATGCATCAAATCAAAAGAATATCATAACAAAATAGCATATCGAAAACAATGAGAATTTAGAAACTCCTTTTTATCTCAAATCCACTACCACCATCTTCCAGAGGACCAGTGTTTGTGTCCCTCTAGGCTCTCGCACCCTACCTAGCATCACGAGGACCTTTGGTTCCATATTTCAATCACCGGGCAACCGGAGCGTGTTACGTCACACCTCCAAGCATCTCTCACCCCACTTGACATCACGAGGAACCTCTGGGACTCACCATGTCAGTGATGTCCCCAGGCATCCGGTACGTGTTACGTCACACTCCCGGGCATCCCGCCTTTCGGGGAACCTCTGGGGCTCACCATGTCAATGATGTCCCCAGGCATCCAGAGGCATTGCCATCACGATCCTCCAGACAACCCGACACCCGGGGCATTGCCATCTTAGGGGTCCGATGGCATCAATAACATTTCAACCATGGTGTAGTAGTCTAATCAATGTAATGCCAAGACATTTTTGCACTGACAATAAGTGAAATTGCTTTAGTTTTCAAAATGCCAATTCATGGTATAAAGCAACATGCAATGAAAACTTTAGAGATATACCAAATCAGTGGTGATAAACCTCACGTAAAATCCCAAGTTTAAATACCAGAATAATTCAAAATGAATCTTTATCGTTCCACCCCGATCATAGTCCAAAATTCATAAGTGTGGACTTAAAATGTGTTCATGCATCAAAACTTGATAATTTTCATCAAAACAGTACATATATCTTGAAATGTTGAAAACGGCACATCGGCGAGTCTTCATGTCCCAACCGTAATATTTTGAAATCGAGGTTTTGAAATACCAAGATCAACACGTACATGTTTCTAAACTCAAACCAATCCGTTCAAACACCACAATCTTTTCTCAAATAGTCCAGGGTCGATCTAATGACCTCCGAGTTCACAAATCAACACAAATATCCTAGAATAGAATTAGTTTGCCGAACGCATTTCATCAAGTAGCGACTGAGTTACCCGGTATAGGTTAGTAGATATCAACTTGCCTCAGATTTGGCGGTGCCTGCAGTGAGGTAAATCATGAGCTATGGGCTGCGGGCACGGTTGAGGCGAGCTGGACGGCGCAATCGGTAGAGCGGGGACATGGCTGGTGGCTGGCTACAGGATGGCGAGACAGCGACGAAGATAGCGGGCAGCGTCGGCGACTATGAGTAAGAAGGACAAGCTGAGCTATGGGAGGTTTTTGGCCGAAGATTCGCTGGCGTCGTTGATAGGCAGAGAAATTGAAAAACGAGAACTTTGGCCTTCACCGAACGAAGAAGAGGGCAGCGTTGCTTCCATGCTGTTGACTCCACAAGTCAACATCATTCATTCGGTGGCAGCAGGAAGTGAAAGCAGCTCCCACGTTCAGCCCCTGCATGCAAGAACGTGTCCTCTTGCATGTGAGGGTCTTCATCCGTCGGCCACCAAGGGAGAGAGGGAGGAAACGTGGCTGCAGCGGTCAAAGTCTTCAAACGGATGTCCAGCTAAAGAAAACGTGGCTGCATGGTCAACAATTGAAGGTGTCTCGAAGTTCTCTGGTCGCTGGCAGCAGGAGGAAGGCACAGCTGGCGTGCGTGTCACGCCCGAAGCAAGCGAACGGCCACCTCTCCGCATGGCCAGCAGGAGTCTTCCTTGAAGGTGACACGTTCCGGTCAACCATTTTCTCTCTTTCAGAATGCATGGTCACCGCATGGTCCAACTTATGCCCATGACCATTAGCAATGTTGTAGAACAAATAATTCCTTCAAGAAAATGATATCGCACCTCAAAGTCTGATTTCATTATTATTCTCAATTGTTTGTGTGGCATACTAGAATTCCTTGCCAATCTTTAGGGGTGCTCTAATTCATGTCTTGCATTAAGATTTTAGCCAAGCTTTTGGTGAATAATTATTTGATAGGAAAATCCTTTTTTTTTTTTTGCCTATGTGGATTATGAATTGGACTTTATTAAATTAGGTCATAAAGTTTTATGAATTATAAATTCTAATTAGGTGTTTATAAAATTTAGGTTTTAAGGAAGATTATTAGGATGAGGTGTGGACCAAAATTCTAGCTCAAGACCAACCCACAAGAAGCCCCACCCTTCGGCCGTTTGGGCCTAGCCACGAAGCCCAAGGAGGAGGAGGAGCCGTCGGCCCATGGCTGGCCCAAGCCCAGCCGAAAAATGGAGGCCCATCTTGCATGAAGAAGGCCATTTGTCCCTCCTAGCTGCCAAGTGTTCCCCATGCACGTCTAATGATTGGTCATCATTGAAAGGAAGAAAAATTAAGGGAAATGATGGCTGGCTTAAGCGAGAAAGAGAGGGAGAGAGAGGGGTTCATCTGAAGAGAGAGAGAGAGAGAGAGAGAGAGAGATACCGAGGGAAAGAGAAAAATCAAGAGAGAAAGGGAGAGTGACCGTGCGGAAGAAGAAGGAAGCCGATTGTCCGTCGTTCGTCGCCGCCGTGTCAAGTCGCCGTGTGCTTGATATTTGCTTGGTTTAGAGGCAAGTTAGGATCCTTAATCTGCTCTTGCATGTTGTGCCTAGTATGTGTGCTCGAATGGTGATAGATTTCGGATGTTTAGGGTGTAAAAAGTTGAAGTCTTAAGAGGGATGTTTGAGACTAGTAAACTGTTCTTGAGAAAACAGTTCGACCTTGGATGTTCTATTGGTTTGCATGTGTTGTTTGAGTTGGATTTTTCTCATGACTTCTAAATTAAAGTTGTTAAGAACTTCTTTAAATATAACATACTCAACTTTGGGACAAAACGAACAAGTGTAAGTGGGTGAAATCTTTATTTTTCGGAGAGACTGGATCTGGAGATTTCGGTAACTACATTTGATGAATGCATGGAATGTAAGGCTATCTTTTTGTTGAAATTTCACTTCAATTTCTTTAAAAAAAATATTTAAAGGACATCTTGAGTTTTAAATATCAAAAATTTAGAGAAAACTAACAAGAATAGATAGGTAAAATCGTGGTTTTTTGGAAGTAGTCAGATCTGGAAACTTTGGTATTAAAACAGAATCTTTAATCGTCTATATTTAATTATTAAGGATGAATATGACTTTGATTCATTCATGAAAAACCTACCTTAGGATCTTTACTACAACATATTTGAATTTCATGAATTTTGAAGGTCATTAGGATATTTAATCGGAAATAATTCTAAAACCATGTAATCTTACGCGTTCGGACTTAGTCAGTTTCAATGCGTGGACCATATCATTTTGTATGAAGTTCTTTCGGCAAAGTGTCCTTCACAAAGTATTTTTTTTTATGTCTTCCCTGAAACATATTCAAATTTCATAATTTTTGAAGTTCATTTTCCTATTTAACTGAAAATGTTTCGAAAACTGTGCAAATTAAGTGGTTATGATAATGGTGTTGTGATGTTCGGTCTATACCGCATGCTATGAGGGTCTTTTGGTGCAGTATTTTTCACGAAATGTCTGCCTTTATGTCTTGACTATCACATGTTTGAATTTCATAATTTTAAAAAATCATTTGGGCATTTAAATAAAATATTTTCTAAAACTGTGCAAGTTGGATTGAGAGAATTTTCAAAATGCGGTAATTTATGACTATTCTGTTTTGGATGAGCCTCATGAATTATATTGATTTAAGTGATCAAATCTTGCTGCACATGTGATGATATTTGGTATTGCATATAGAATCAAATGTTGAATTTGACTTTGTTGCTATTACATCATGTGCCATGTTGATTGTGAGACATGAATTGGTGAATATGAATTATGATGAATGAGGAAATTGTTGGAGGTAAGCCGACAATGCCCTGGGAGTGTCAGGATGCCCGGGATGGGGGGGTGCCGGATGCTCGGTTGTATTACAATACATGCCCGAATGTCCTTAGGAGTTTCGAGATGCCTAGAATGGTTGGGTGCAGGAAGCCTTGGAGGTTTGTGCCCGGGGAATGCCTCGTGATGCCAATTGGGATACGAGATGCCCGGAATGTGGGGATGCTAGGATGCCCGGTGGTGTGTGCCAGAGGTTTCTCGCGATGCCAGGTTGGGGTGCAAGTGATAAAATGTGGGATGCAATTACTGATCCCGAGAAAGAAAGATGTGGTGATCAAATTGAAAAATAAAAAGTGGAAATTGAATCATGCATGGTATGGTGACATGTATGCATGGATGTATGATATGTTTGGTGATGAGTGCATGATGATGTATGCACATATAATATGACGACATATGCATAGCTGCAAGGTAAGTTATGCTTGAATGTATGAAAGATATGTACATTGCTATGATGTTATGATTGTAATGTGTGATGCATTGAGTAGTTAATGGATCTTTTACCTGTTAAGTGGTTGTACTCACCCCTTCGGAGACCAACATTTCAGATTAGGAAGATGCCTCTCACTCGGTCACGCGGGGTACTTTTTACGACCTCCCATATGACATGGAGGTAGAGTGTTCGGAGATTGATTGCGTTACCATCCCTGGTCTGACGTTTGTAGACAAGTTCATGTGCTGACCATGTATGATGTGGGCCTGGCTGGAGGCCCAATCATCCAGGAGTTTTTGTCGGTCCACATCCGCCGAGATGGAGTGATTCAGGGGATGTTGCCACCGCCACTGCCCGATGCGCCAAGATGGGTGTGATGGCCAATTGAGTAGTGAGAGCTGACGTTTTTCGAGAGTAGCCGACACTTGTAGATAGGGATGACATGTGATCGATATAGGGGTCGAGATATCTTTTGGGTTGTGGCCAAGTGTAGTTAAAAGTCTTGGCTTTTCTTTTTGGTTATACCAACCCAAGAAATCTATCATGAAAATATATAAATAAAAGGGGCTCGGCCTTATCTTTTCTTATGGTGCGTAGTTGGTGTGCATTGCATTATGGTTATTGGAGTGAGAGATGGTGAAACTCAATTATGCTTCCCCAAATAAGTTGCGCTAGGACCATTTTCAAAAAAAAAAAGTAAATATATATAAATATACCTAAGGACCTCGGTCCTTCTTTAAAACCCTTTATATAAAAGTAGATTAAAGGATATCTTATTGAGATAAAGAGATAGACAGGCTGTGGCGACCTCAGTTGTTCAGGGGTGCCACAATTTGTCCTAACAATTTTAAGGAATTATTTGTGCAACAATGGAATCAGGGTCTTCTTTCCTCTTTCTTCTTTGACATCAATTACAAAGGCTTCTCTTCCATGACCATGGGTGCCCAAGAGATCAAGGCATTGTAGGAAACCACATCTTTCCTTTCTAGTTCCTGGAAGATTCGCTAGGCATCTTCAACGCTTCCACATTTAGAGTACATGAAAATCAACAAATTGTAATCTGTAAGTGCCTAGCCTAATATGATTTTCTCGAGAAAAGCCACAGCCCAGTTGCCTATCTCTAGGGTGCCAAGATGCCCACATGCTTAAAAAAAAAAAAAAAAACTTATTAAGAAATCATGGAGTTCCAAGAGGCCACATCCTTTTCCAACATTCAATGAAAGAGTTGCCTAGCTAAGATCATGGAATTCCATGTGACAGTGCTCTTATGGGGGCTCATATCATCAAAAATTTGCCTACAGCAACCAAGCATCCACATTTGGCGTACATGTCGTGAAGCGCTGTCTTGAAGAAGCTGTTGAAATCGATTTTCCTTACCTAATGAAGCAATCTGTGTTGGAAAGACATCTTTAAGTGATTTTGATGATGTTCAAGCTATACTTAGTATAATATTTGCTATGAGGTATGTAGATATTTGGACTAAAGGACCATGCAATATCCATGGTGTGATCGATTGGAAAGAAGTTTGCAAAATGTCATGATAAGGTTTTTCCATAAACAGTACCAATTGTCATGCCCTAAACTCCAAGTGTGCAAACATCCCTCGATGGTCGACTGAAAATGCGACATTCCCAGGACACATCACCGACCCTTTCTTTTTATGCACATGTGGAAGCGAATTAAATAAACACCCAGACAACCACAACACAAGGATAGTAACACATATGCCAACACCTTTTTCACAAACTACTATTCTCATATATATTAGGTCAACCCTACAAGCATAGACACATAAGATGAGACCAAAAAGAACTACTAAGCCACCTACACTCCTAACCCTGCCGCCTCGGGCTCCAAGTTCTCCATGCTAGGGATTAGAAAAATGGTTAACCATGATGGGGTGAGAGAAAATCTTAGCAAGTCAATACCCTAAACCCCGATTAGAATGAGAATTCACTCAAAGGCAACCTAAACAGGCATCACATACAACTTACCTCGCCTCAACACCTCCCTACACATTAGCTCATCATATATATTATATGCACACAGCAAATGTATTTAATAACCAAGACACTTCATTTCATTCTCAAACAATCACATGGGTCCCAATTATAAGGCCAAACCATTATGACACGTCTCATTCCATGTCACATAATTTTGTCTCATAATCAGGCACGGTTATCTCAATCACTCACACGTGTCCCAGTTATTACGACCCATCGGCCATGTCTAATTCAATAGTCAGTAGTCATTTGGCATAACCGGACATCGTCCCACTCCGTCAAGCACAATATCGTCCCGCATAAACACATCAGAACGGCATTCCATAAAGAAGTATCAACTCAGCCTCCACTGCGACCGGCATCTGTTGTCAATGGTATATGAACTTAATCAAGCATCGTCCCGCGTAAACGCATCGGGAAGGGTTCACTACCCCGTGTAAACGCATTAGGGTACGTAAGTGATCACACACTAACACATACTTGGCCAAGAATATCGTGCTTTGCACTCAAATACCTACATTTCAAATAATGGACTTGGCCAATTTTCTTCGTATTAAAAATCATCCTAGTAAAATAATTGTGCGTGGTCACGCATATAAATTGAACCAGCAAGCATGCTACACTTTCCTTTCTAAATTCCATGATTTTATATACTATATAAAATTTTGGCGTCAAAAACCAACAGCTGGTATTTTTTTAATTAAATACCATAAAATCGGATTTTTGCAATAATGATCCATAATGAACACCAAGCACTCAATTGCACAATTAAACAGTCAATTCCACATATTAACTCATCCACGACGATCAGCGTAAAATTCTGCAAAATGGCTATTCCCTCACAATTTTACGCTAATTATAATTAATTAAATAAATCTCAATTAAATAAATAAATCGCTATTAATTAAACTGAACCACTTAATTAACCTAACAATGCAGGCACCTTATCAATCAGGTCAACCTTATCCTCCCTCATATAGTCATGAATACCAAAAATCCCTTTTTAAAATCAACTTGGCAACTCTTTTTTTTTTTAAAGTTTTCGGAAATAAATTCGTACGGGGTCACGTATTTAAAATTAACCCGCCAAAATTTGCACACATCTAGTATAAAACCTCATCATTTTATTGAATGAATAAAATTTGGCATTCAAACTCGACACCTCATTTACTTTTTATTTTCTTTTCCAAATGCCCCTTTTTGAAGACAATCTCTAGTAACCCATTTTTTTTGTTCAAAAATTTTAGAAATAAATTCGTAGATGCTCACGTATTCAAAATTAATCCGTCAAACTTTGTACGCACTTAGTTTAAAACCTCATTGTTTTGATGAGCAAATAAGTTTTGGTGTCCAACCCGACACCTAATTGTTTTTCTAATTAAAAGCTTAAAAGGCCATCTTTTGCCGTAAAACTCAGAACCAACATAGAGCAATCAACCTCATGACATCACACATAAGTTCTCAGCATGCCTAACATCACCCAAATTACAACATATTCATTTCCCAACAAGCAAGATACCGAGAACAACTACAAAACTACAATTGGCTCTAACCGGCAAAAACCGGGCCACTCGCGTGTCTTCAAGTTTAACTCCATAAACATAATCAAATGAAATCAGAAAATTCTCAAATTTAAATATATTCTAGAAGACACTTAAACGAACATTTTTTAAGAGACACCTTGATCCAAATCTTCCTAGAATAAGAGCAATAATTCGCTCATGTTGTTACCAAAATTGTGTCCGTGTCTAAAAATTACGTTTTCCAAAATCAGTTTGATTCGAGATTCAAAACTTGTTTGTTTGATCAGAAATGTGACTATGTTAAACTACAAGATGTGATGAACAATTTGTGAAGAAACTCTTTTGAAAATCAAACCCTAAGAGTTGATAAAAATCCTTTGAACACCAAAAGGTCATTGTCTCTAGAACAATTCGAGATTCCGTTATGCAAGTAACGAAACTAAAATCTCATTCTTTTAAATCCCTAAAATCTTGAGTAAACTACATTTCATATATGAAGATGTCTAGAACATTTCTCAGGAAGGAAGTAACCTCAAAATCGTAGCACATTTTTCCCCACAAAAATGGCAAGCAGCGAGCATCCAGCAAACTAATCCGAGAGAAATCCACTAAACCAAGCTAAATCACCCTCATTAGCACTAATCCAATCAATTAGATCGATAATAATCCATCTTAAGGCTAATATAACCAAACTAAATTAACACTAATCCATCTTAAGGCTAATCTAACATAATACTAATTTAACTAAGCTAATTAGTACTAATCTAACCCCTTAAGTGCAATTAACAACCTAATCAAAGATTAAGGAGTTAACTCATCGGAACTCGATGGCAACAAGCTCACGGCAAAGGTGGTGTGACGGCAGTGAGGACCTAAGACTACCATGTCTCCAACAGAGGCTCAATGGCGAAGGAAATGGCCCTACAAGGCTCTCGGCCAAAGAGGGAGTTCGGTTCTGTTTGGGCTGGTCCTTGCTGGCCGCAGGTGCTGCTGGACACGAATAGTGAGGCAACTGGGATGGGATGAGGTGCTGGGCGTGTGGAGCTACTAGAGGCGTGAGGGAATGGGTGTGAGGGGCTGTGGGTGGAGGCGTGCAATGGCAGTGGTTGGTATTCCACATGAAGTGAGGTTTACAAGCTATGAGGATGAAGAGAAAGTTGTTGGCATGAGGTGGCTTGTTGACTGAGGCGGTGGTGGCATTGGAATTAAAGGACGTGGGGTGGGCTGATGTTGGTGTTTGGCATGAGGCAGTGAAATAAAAGGAAACAAAATCAGATGGAAGAAAGGCAGGCATGGGGGAAGAAAGTGGGGCTGCGGCAGGAAAAAAAGGGAGTGTGTGAGGGAAGAGATTGAGAGAAAAAGGTGGTGGGTGGCTGCTATAGGGACTCATGCACGCAAAGGAGATAGAGGGAAAGGAGAGTGGAAGAAAGTCAAGTTGTTGGCCAATTAAAAGCTTGGTGAAATATCTAAATAATCATAAAAGAGCCACAAAAGTCTTCAGCCAATTTGTCAAGGGGCCAACTGTAGCACCCCGAACCCTTCGGCGGTTGCCACAAGCACCAACATTACACCTTATTACCCTCGTGTACTTATACTTATAACAAAAGCGTCGCTGTTCATAGATATTTTTTTTTTAAAGCGGTCCCAACGCGACTCATTAGCGGAAGCAAACATCACCATCTCTCCCCCTCCTAACCATGATACAAATACACACCACTAATCACCATGATTTTATAAACAAGCCACAACACCTTATTTACATATACTTTTAAGATGGGACTCCATTTTGGGTCGATACATAACAAGGAAAAGCTAAGGCTCTGCCATGTCCAGCCTAAAACCTCAAAAAAGAACCCTTGACCATCTACATCACATGTGTACAACTCCCATCATAGGCGTTGGCTAACTATCCCAAAAAAAAACTACAGCCCCTACTCGTCACGCTCGAGCCTCACACCCAATCCGGTGCATCAAGCGGTGGTGGTGGCAGCATCCCTCTCATCACCCCGTCACGGCAAACATGGACAGAGACAAACTCCTGAACAACTGGGCCCCCAACCAGGCCTATGTCGTAAGAGACAAAATAGCGCACGCGTATGTAGGTGAGTCCAGGCACAGAAGGACAGCTGAACTCCTCACACTCTACCTCAACGTCGGATGGTATCCCATAAAATGTACCCCACGCGATGGCAGGAAGCGGCATACTGCTAATCTGAAATGTTGTCCCCAAAAGGGGTGAGTACAACCACTCAGTAGATAAGGAATCCAATAACAACTCAATGCATCATACAAATCATACATACATTGCAGGCGTTACTTACCTTGAAGCCATGCGCATACTATCATGCATCATCATATCATACATGTCATCTTCATCATGGCATCATCATATCATACATGTCATCATGCCATATCATCATATATCATCATCATCATCATCATCATCATCATCATCATCATCATCATCATCATCATCATCATCATCATGCATATCATCATCATGCATATCTTCATATATCATCATCATGCATATCATCATGCATATCATCATATATCATCATCACCTTCATCATGCATATCATCATGCATATCGTCATATATCATCATCATGCATATCATCATGTATCATCATATATCATCATCACCTTCATTATGCATATCATCATCATGCATATCATCATGCATATCGTCATATATCATCATCATGCATATCATCATATATCATCATCACCTTCATCATGCATATCATCATGCATATCATCATCATGCATATCATCATCATGCATCATGTCATACATATATCACCATGCATGATTTAATTCCAATTTCATCTTGGACCGCCACATTTCTCATTCCCGAGACCAATGTTTGTGTCCCACATGTATCCAAGATATAATTCAGATCATCTGGCTCCCCCACTCTCCAGGCATCTCGTACCCCAACTGGCATCACGAGGACCTTCCGGTATCCAGCCATTTAAGGCCACCGGGCAACCGGCCGCACCCTTCAGGCCAGGCATCTCGAACCCAATCCGGCATCGCGAGGTATCCCTCGGCATAATTACCATGCCGAGCTTCCAGCTCCCCCACTCTTCGGGCATCTCGATACCACTCGGTCTCCCGAGGACCCTCCGGTATTCAGCCATTCATGACCACCGGGCAACCGGCCGTACCCTTCTAGCCAGGCATCCCGACACTCCCAGGGCATCGTCGGCTCACACCTCCGACGGCTTCCTCATTTATCTCAATTCACATCATTATGATTCAATTTATCATGGTATGTGATGTGATGACAAATCAAAATCATACTCATCATTGAATTCATACATGCATCTCAATTCATTGTCATGCATGCATCAAACCTTATCATACATGCAGCAAGGTACCATTATTCATAGAATAAGATTCATGGAATTTGTACCAATTAAAATAATTCATAAATCATGCCATTTTTCATTTATTTAAATTCCAGCTCAGATCACCTTCAAAGATATTTAATTTAAATACCCATATCATTCTCAAAATCATAAAAACTAAGGCAAGTGATAATCAAGATAATGGGGCAATGATTTCGTACAAATACATGGCCAAATAGAATTTCCACACAAATCCATAATTCACACAAAACAGCATATAATTTTCGGATGAAATCAGAATGTACATTCTCCAAAGAAATTCGATTAAAATATCCATACGACCTACGAAACTTTACTGAGTCATAGCCAAGACATTTTCGTACATCTTTCATGAAGACTTCCAAGCCAGATTCTTTCTAGATTAGTTTCTACAATCTCACGAAGCTTCTCGATCCATTACTGCATCGTCCAGTGTACACACCTCCGAAATATTGAGATTTCACATACCTATTCTCTTTCGTTTTCTCTGAAATTTAGATATGTTATACATCAAGATGTCCTTTACCAGTTTCATGAAGAGATCTAAGTCAAATAACCAAAGTATAGTCATCATTTAGGTCCTTGAAATCTCGGGTGTCTTGAAATACATCTCCAGAATTTCTATCTTCAAGATCTAGTCGATTTACTAAGCTATACTTGTTCATTTCACTTCAAATATGAGTATGTTGTATTTTAAGATATCCCCTACAACTTTCATGAAGAAATCGAAGAGAAATTTTCAACACAAACCAACATGCAACCACGAATCCAGCAAAAGGTCAGTAAAAACTTTCCAGATCTGAGGTCTCCGTAGAATGAGACTTTAACCCCTCAAATCTCCATCATTTTCCACGAAATTTTAGTATGTTGTAGTTCAAGATTTTAGCTACAACTCTCATGAAGAAATAGAAGCCAAAATCGGACTCTAAACACACATGCAAGCTCAAACAAGTTTCTGACTCACACGATTCGAGCAAGAACAGTCACACCATTCACACACAACTCATCCATGCTTCGGTTTTTCTCATCTAACATTCAAGAATTCGACATGCAAACAACATACAAGCATGCAAGAGAAGCTAGAGGACTCTCACTTGCCTCTAGACCGGACGGACGACGGCACACGGCGGCGAACACGGCAGCACATGGCAAGCAGCTCCTCCTCCTCCCTCTCGGCTTCTCCTCTCTCCCTCGAAATCTCTCTCTCTCTCTCACTCTCTTGGCCGAATGAAGGAACCAGCCACCCTTCTCTCTCTCTTCCCTTTTATTCCCCCATTTCCTAATCATTTGCAATCATTAGATTGCCTCTCAAATTGGCCAATGCATGAAGATCCCCTTCTTGCCACTTGTCACCACATGCAAAATGGGCTTAGGCCTCCTCTTGGACCGGCAACAGCCCCATCCGCGGGCCTAATTGGGCTGGCCATTCGGCCCACTAAGCTTAGGCCAATGGGCCTAAGGCCCAACCAAATAAAAATTAACTTTTTCCCCCCCTTTTTTTTTTTGAAAATCTTCTATAAATATTTTTAAATTTTAATTTCCAATATGGACAAAGTCTTGTGACATTTTGTTTATTGAAATTCAATTTATAAAACATATGGCCAAGCATAGATTATTAATTTATCATATTTAAATTCTCACAATCATATGCACAAATCATCTAATTAAAAGACTAATGGCTAAAGCATAAGCCAAGAGAAATTTTATCACATAATTAGAGACTTTAACACACCTTATGACTTGTCATTAAATTTTGGGATGCCACACCAACCACTAAGAAATTAGCTTCAATTTCCACAAAATTAACCATTTTGGCAGACAAAAGTCCCTTAATTCTAACCATTCGAATTTCCATTGCTTTTCCGATTTGTCCGAAATTGATTTTTCCACAAAATTCCGGGCAGGACGGAATTTCTCCAAAAGATGAGACGATGTCCTAAAAATGAATCATGACACGCTCTGTGGCACCCCTCGACGGCCCCCGATCTGTTAGGGTCACCACAGTTCGTGTACCTTTCACTTTCCCTTATAACATGTCACTCTAATACCATTTCAATTGCAATTGATCCATACAATATGAGGGTTTACATCTTTTAGATCGGTCCCTTGTGCAGTTTATATACGGAAGCCCATCCAACAACTCCCTTCCCTATATTTAGAAAACATTGCACACCAACTAAACATCTTATAAAAGTTAAAGCCGAACACTTTTATTTACTTAAACCAGATGGACATCATTAAATCGATACATCAAAATGCCGCAGTCTTCTATACTCGACTATACTTCAAAAAATGATCGACATCTCCTCCCACAATCGTATGCTTAAGGTCCATCAACCAGTGTCGGCGTCCAAAAGTTCCCTCATTTACTATCCTCCTCCTCACGGTCATATCCAACCGCTCAATCCATCTACTAATCTGAAATGTTGGTCCCCGAAGGGGTGAGTACAACCACTCAGCAGGTAAATGACCAATAAACCACTCAATACATCATGCCATGCAATCATCACAATCATAGCATCACATGTTATACAAGCATCCATGCACAACATACCATGGCATCATGCACATGTCATCATACCTCATGTACCATCATCATCATATAGACATCACCATCATATCATACACTTACCGTCATCATGTCACATATGGCATCATCCTTACCATGCATCCATGCATATAACAACATCATCATATCACCATATTACATGTACCATAATCATTACCATGCATTCATGCATGTAACATCATCATCATATCATCATATCACACGTACCATCATCATTACCATGCATCCATGCATGTAACATCATCACCATATCATCATATCACACATACCATCATCATTACCATGCATCCATGCATGTAACATCATCATCATGTCATACATATACCATCATACATAATTTGATTTCAATTTCATTTTGAACCAATGTTTGCATCCCATTTCTCTTTCCCAATCCTCGGACCAATGTTTGCATCCCACATTCATCACAACCGGGCATATGATGTGATGGCAATCAAGATCATTTTCATCCTTTGAATTATACATGCATCTCCATTCATCATCATACATGCAGCAAGACATAATCATTCATAACAACACAATTCATGATCCATCTAGGCCATATGTCATGCCTTTTTGAAGTTTATTAAATTCTAGCTTGATAATTTTTTCGG
Source organism: Eucalyptus victrix (assembly GCA_016097545.1). NCBI lineage: Eukaryota > Viridiplantae > Streptophyta > Magnoliopsida > Myrtales > Myrtaceae > Eucalyptus > Eucalyptus victrix. The sequence continues at coordinate 20,912,325 of CM027836.1, read as the reverse complement.
ATAGAAATAGATTGCACAGATTTTGAAATAATTCGATTAAAATACCCGAATGACCTCCGAAAATTATGAACTTTTACCAGGTTATATTTAAGACACTAAAGTAGATTTTTCATGAAGACATCTAGATATTCGTTCTAGATAATTTTCTACAGTCATTCGAAGCTTCTGATTCTAGCACCAAAACGTCCAGTGTAGTTATCTCCGAAATATTGCGTTTTCACCCACTTATTCTTCTTTTTTTCCTCTGAAAATTGTATATTTTGTACTTCAAGAGGTCTCCTACAACTTTTATTAATGGATCTAAGTCAAATTTCCAAAGAATAGTCACCATATGAGTCCAAGAAGTCTCCGGTGTCCAATACCGTATTTCCAGATTAACCGTCTTCAAGAGTAAGTCGATTCACTAGACTAAACTTGCTCATTTTACTTCAAATTTGAGTATGTTAGTCTTTATGATGTTCGCTACAAGTTTCATGAAGAAGTTGAAGAGAGATTCTTGATAAACATTGACATGCAACTCACAAATCTACCAAAAGGTCAGTAAAGCAATTCCAGATCTAGTGTCTTCATAGGAAGAGTTTTGACCTCTTAAATCTCCACCATTTTGTCCCAAATTTTAGTATGTTGTAGCTTAAGATGTTGGCTACAACTTTCATGAAGGAATCAAGGTCAAAATCAAACTCAAAACATGCATGTAAGCTCTCACAAGATTCTAGTTCAGGCGGTTCATACGAAAACAGCATGCAAACTCAAGAACAAGTCACACTCTAGCTTCGGTTTTGCCTTTCCTATGATCCAAAACCTACCACCAACAAATCACACATGCAAGGCACACATGCAAGAGTGGAAATCAGTCCCAACTTGCCTCTAAGATCAAGAGAACGACGGCACACGGGCGGCAAACGAGCGGCGATGGGTGGACAGCTCCTTCTCTCAACTTCCCCTTCTCTCTCGCCACTCCCTCTCTCTCGCAACCTCCTCTCTCTCCCTTTAGCCAAATTCTCCACCAGCCACTCTCTCTCTCTCTCTTTGGTTGTATACATATATATATATATATATATATATATATATATATATATATATATATGCATCTTATTTTGCATGAGGGACACTTGTCCCCAAGGAGGAGACAAGTGTCTCCTTTGTTGAAGACACTTGGAGGCCATGCGGCTCCTCCTTCCCCCCCTCCATGCGTCGACAATGGGCCGGGCTTATGGCCCACTTTAGGCCCATCTCACTTGGGCCTAAAGTCCAAGCTTTAATGGCCCAAAATTTTCTTAAATAAGTCCATTTTACTTTCAATAATTTACCTTAAATCCCCACTTATATAAATACTAAATTATGATTTCATATGGCCATAAATCTTGAAATCATAAATCCATAAATTCCAACTTATAAAACATATGGCCAATGATAGGATTTTCTTTCCTATCAAATAATTATCCATTAAAAGCTTGGCCATAAATCTTATTGCAAATTATGGATTAAATGGCCATAACTTGATGGTACTTCCATCACCTATTCATAGACTTTAATGTAACTAGAGGTCATTATGAATTTTGGGATGCCACACGCTCAAATGTCTGATTCTTGAAACCGAATTCAATTTCGTGATTAAAATTGACCAAATACGATTTTAGTACAACCTAACTTATCGGGTAGCTTTTAAGGGTTTTAACGTGTTTGACCTGTGGTCAATAATTTTCGATCCCCATGTTTGTGCATCTCCGACTCGTAGACAACTCTTGATTATCATAAAAATCACAAGATTTCAATTACGTGTACCAAATATAATTTTGACATAAAATCAGGTTAGTATCGTTTGATGCAAATTTCGCAATCAAGCAAAATCACCCGCAATTCAATTACGTCATTCCATCGAATTGACCTATATCCAATCACTAATCAATTATAATAGTGTCATATTAACCCTTGTAGATTATTATGGTCAAGCAATCGATTTCCGATTGAATTCTCACATAATAGATTAGTTAACTTGTGAGTGGCCAACTCAAATAGGAATGACCATAGGCGCGTCAACGAAATGCTCATTTTATATATTCAAGATGAGATCAAATTTCAGGATGTCACACCAATAGACCTAAAGAATCAGCAATTGATGTTTGTGTCGAAATTGTAAAGATCAAGTCGATGGTGCTGTGACAACTACAGACATCTAACGATGTTCATTGGGTCAAGCGAAACATATACAAGCCAAGCAACAAAGTAAACGCATGTTTATACATACCAAAAGCTATTATAATTACATGCCTATCCTAATCTTGAGCTATCTATTTTCATTACCACACATAGTCGATCAAAAGGCTAGAGTAGCCTAGCTCCTCCATCTAGCTCCTCTAAAAATGGCCCCCATCCAAGACCCAACTTCCTACAAAGCTCCCATAGGATCTTCCGAAGGAATGAAGCCATGGATGACCGATGATGTCCCTATAAAAAAATGAGGCACCAAACCTCATACGTGTGGGGAACCAATGTGTCTAGCCCTTCTTGGACCCATATGGCAATATTATACTCTTGGTAAGTGACATCCCCTTCTAAGTCTACTATATCTATCATAGTATTAACCATATCAATAGGAAGGCCAAGATGGACGGGCGGTAAGGTTGGCTCATCCATCACACATTTAAAATGATGAATGCAACAAGAGTGAGTCGATGACTTAGTAAGTAGAAATTCCTAATTCCTTTATAAGAGGACGCCTCATCGTCAATCTTCAGGTACAAAATCACCGCCTACCTGTCGATGACAAATCAATAGCAAGGCTTATGACTTGCCTTACTTATGCATATGAAAACCTCTTAATCTTCTATGTGCTTTCGAGGATTAAAGACAAAAAGTTAGTGCATAAAAACAAGCTTTTCAAAGATTCGTGGCTTACTACCATTTTAGTTCTAGAAGGATGCATGCAACACGCAAGACTTGTTTATGCACCAAGCGACCCAATGCAAACATATGTTCAAAATGATGCAAGAACTCAACAATCAATATCAAACAAACCCAACTTTTGCAAGCATCAATTCAAACACCACACATGTATCATTCAAGAACCACACATGGACTTCCAATTTATTTCAATCAGTTTCAGTTAATCGAAATTCATTGACTCTTTCATTATCAAATAGGCATCGGTCCCCCTCTTGGCAACCCGCATCATCTTGATCTTATTATTAGGACGGCATCCTAGATGACCCCATGCATCAACCTCACCCGAGCCGGCATTGTCCATAATCTCAATATCAAGATGGCATCCGGGGTTTTACCCTAGGCAACAACCCGACATTCCTCAGTGTCAGTAGTAAAAGTCCATCATGTGTTCATGTATATCAAGCATTAATTAATTCATTTCATCTTGAATCTTTAACCAAATGTAAAGGCCCAAAGGCATGCCATGCAAAGTTAATCAATGACTTTATGCCCGGCAAAAGAACACTTCAAGTGCCATAACTTGGCACAAAGAGACACTTAAGTACCATAACTTATGAAAGGTACACTTAAGTGCCACATTCGAAGAAAAACGGATCACTTAAATGCCACTCTAGCCAAAGTCTGGCCAAAAAGTTGATGTGTCATTTTTCTGGCAAAGCGAGCCCAAAATGACGCCGTTGTGCACACTGATGTGGCCAAATAATGCAAAAACGATGTCATTTTGGGCTGACATGATAAAAAAAATTATATAAAAATCAATTAAATTTAATTAAAAATTTAAATAAAAAAATGGTCGGGCGGTGGCTGAGGGCTCAACCCTCAGCCATCGCCGCCGCCTCCCCGATCAACGGCGAGGGTTGCAGCCCTCGCCCAGATCCGGCAAGTGGCGAGGGGTCGCAGCCCTCACCCAGATCCGACGAGGGTCGGCGACCCTCGCCCGACTGAGCCAAAGGCCGCCACCCCACTAGGGGTTGCCCCGACAAGCGACGGCCCTTGGCCCAGCCGGGCCAGGGCCACCGACCCTCGCCAGATCTAGGCAAGAGCTGCAACCCTCGCCTCGATCTAAAGCGAGGGCTCACGAGCCCTTGCCATCGATCAGCCGAGGTTGCCGGCCCTTGGCCAAGGACCGGCGACCCCAGCAAACCCTCTCGCCCCCATCACTAGCCCTTCCCGGCGACAGCGGGGAGGCGGCGACAATGGCTGCGGGCTAAGCCCTCAGCCATCGTCCGACCATTTTCTTTTTCTTTTTTTAATTTTTAAAATTTTTAAATTATTATTTTTTACTATTTTAACTAAATTTAATTTTAAAATTATTATTTTCTAATATTTTAACTAAATTTAATTACAAATTTAATTTAATTATTTTTTATATTACTTTTTTACCACGTCAGCCCAAAACAACGCCGTTTTTAAATTATTTGGCCACGTCAATGCGCAAAATGGCGTCGTTTTTGGCTCGCTTCGCTGGAAAAATGCCACGTCAGCCTTTTGGCCGGATTAGCACTCAAGTGATCCATTTTACTCCAATTTTGGCACTTAAGTGTACATTTTGTAAGTTATGGCACTTAAGTATCCCTTTTTGCCAAGTTATGGCACTCCAGGGGTCCGCGTGTCCTTTATGCCCTATTAAACTAGACTCATGTTGTTGTATCAAGTAAATTCATGGTCTCGCATGAGTGTCATGCTCATGGTCTTGACTTGGAATCATTCGCTTCGGCTTCAGCATCGACCCGATGCTTGTCCCGAGTAACAACAAGCCTCAATGTTGTTTGAAAACCAAGTGTGAATCATGCGCCCACCTCAGCACACGTCTAAAGTCACCGAGACATTTCCTCAACATTCAGGTGTGCTTGACACTCATATGAGACCATGAATTTACTTGATACAACAACAAACATATGGAAACACAACAAGCATAATAATACAAGCCAAAGCAAGTAAATGATGACAAGATCCTAAAATCGATACGTGTAGTACATCACCCCATCAAAGAGTTAGGAAATTCCACTTACAATTTTTTGGACCTAGCTCCAAGATGCTTCTTTGGGAACCGCTCGGCCCTTGGGCGGCTTTGAGGAGGAGAGGAAGAGGAGAGAAAATGCTAATCCTTAAAATGTAAGGGTGGCTCCTATTTATAGGCCTCATCCTCTTAGATTTTTAATGCAAGCTCATGATTACACCTAGGAGACAAGTTGACCTATCTATCCTCTTGAGTTGGCACCTATGTCCCTTGATGTTAACCTATTATTGGTCCATCTATTGGCTTATTCTCCAAGGCTCAATTTACGTTCATAATTTGCCTATGGCCCTAGGAGACACATAAGCCCTTTAGATGACTAATGTCCTTTTCTAATCAGTTGGGCCTTGCCTTGTTCACCAAGGCTATATTTTTAGGGTCATCGCAACCTAAAATTCTAGGGGACACCTAAGTATGGCGATTCATCCATGCCATTAATGAACTAAAGTCCAAAGTTATTAAATGAGGTCTAGATGTTTTTGCCAAGCTACTTGGAAAGCAAGTTTTCTCCTTCTCTCTTGAAGTGGGCATGTGGCTCTTAATGGATAGGGTGGACTATGTCAAAAAAGTCATGGAAGGTTCTAGAATTCTTATCATCTCTTGATATTTGTCCAATAACTTATCCCCGCATTAATAGTTTGCATTTGAAATTCATTCAAGGAATTTATGAGACTAACATAGGGTGTCGCCTCATTGGAGAAGTTGTTCATATTTGCACACGATCGATGATTCTATGAGCACTGAGGTTCGTGCCAAGGATTCACTAAATTTTAATCAAATGAGTGCAACTAAGTCAGTAGCCCTCTTGAACTTGTTTGTGACCATCTACAATTAGAATTGGTCCAATGGATGTCTTAAAAATGACATTTGTGGTCGACCTCGATCATTCACCCTAATCGGGTCTCAGTCGGGCGAACCAAGTCCATGGCCAAACATGTCATGCCTTGGTCTATCCAAGGTTTATGCCATCGATTCCCATGATCAACTCTTGATTGTCACTTGGTCATGTGGACTCAATCAATCCGCAACCGATTCGTCACCAAACAGGATCAACTCATGGATCGTTCATGGCCAGTTTTCGTGTGAAATCAACTACGACGGTGCACCGTCCACACATAATTGATCCATGATCGCGCTTCGTGTTCATGATGGTGCGGGATCAATCCACAACTTAACCTCATGATCAAAGGCCCGACTCACCTTCAAGAGTAAAGGATGAGTGCTAGTCATTTATAACTTTCTAAGCAAATTCCTAGTGGAATCCAGCCCATCTTGCAGCTATTAGTTTGAAAAGTTGACATACGCTTATGGATAAAGCCGAACCACTATAATTCTCTATGTGATGTTGTTTTCATCTATTTATTCTTATTTGCACATAGTTACTTCATGACTTTTCGAAACATCACGTAAACCTAATCTTTACTTAACAATTAGCTAATTTTCGTGAAATATCATCAAATTTCCTAAAACAACCTATTCAACCTCCTCTATGATGTATTGTTAGCCACCAACAATTGGTATTAGAGCCTTGTTGCTTGTTATTTGAAGTGTATTTCTTTTGAGTATAAAGATCTTTACATATGGCTAACCTTAGCAACTTCTTTACCAACGATACTCAAGCTCCCAACAAACCACCTACTTTGATAAAAGCAACTATGGATACTGGAAGCAAAGAATGAAATTATACATCGAAACCACAAATTTGGATATGTAGGATGTAGTTGAAAAAGGGGTAGAAGTGCACAAGTTCGTACTCTCCAAGATGGTCAAGAAGCTATTGCTGTTAATAACACTGAAGAAGTTTGAAAAAAACTGCTCTTAATGCTAAAGCTAAACATCTATTATACTATGCTTTTACACCATCTGAGTTTAACAGAATTGCTTCCTATACCATAGCAATGGAAATATGGGATTGCATCTTTCTGACATTTGAAGGAATAGACAGGGTGAAAGAAACAAAGCTAAACATCCTACTTGGAAGCTACGAGCTATTCAAGGTTAAATCTGATGAAATAGTAATACCAATGTTCACTCAATTCACTAAGATAGTGAATGTTTTACTCTTCAAGGAAAAGTCTATACTTATACTGAAAGGTGAACAAGCTGCTGCGAGCCTTGCCCAAAGAATCAAGCATTGTGAAGACTTCATTGAGAGAAATAATAAGGATTCAACCAATCATGATGAATGAGTTGATAGAAACCTTCATGCCCTATAAAGTTGAGCTTCAGAATGAGGAAAACAACTCAAAAGGTAAGAAAATTGTTGCATTTAAAGTCGATCACGATAATGCAAGTGGACCAATGTCTTCAGATGAAGAAGAAAGCGATGAAGACATGGCATTATTGATAAAGAGGTTCAAGAATTTCATAAGGAAAGAAGAAAACTATAAAGGAAAAAAATCATCTAAGCATTCAAATGATAAGAAGCCTTATGGAAACAAAGAAGAATCCAACGATAAGGACATCGTGTACCATGAATACAAGAAACCAGGTCACATAAAGCCAAATTGCCCATCTCTCAAGAAAAAGAAAGGAAAGTTCAAGAAGAAGAAAAAGACGCTAAAGGCAGAAACATGGAGTGACACCAATTGTGAGTCAAGAGATGAAGAGGAAGCTAATATTTGTCTTATGGCTAACTTAGAACATGAGGAAGAAGATAAGGTAAAAGATTCCGAACTATCTTATAAAGAGTTACGAGAGTTTTTAAGGGAAATGTTTGAAGAACACTAAAGAGCTTCAAAAAGGATTTCTATTTATAAAATGAAGTTTATGATCTCACTATTGGAAACTTCGCTAGTAAAGTTCTTATTGACGAATTGAAGAAGGAATATGATCTCCGAGTGAGAGAAGTAAATCTTCTTCGACTCAAAAATGAGAGTCTCAGGGATGAAATTTCAAAAATCAACACCAAGTTTTCTCTCAGTTCAAAAACATTGAAGCATATCCTCTCGATTCAAATTCCTCACTATAACAAGAGTGGAATGGGATGTAAGGAAAATGAAGATGAGAAGATTCCCTTCCCAAAAGAAAACGATAGATTGAAGCACAAATCTCTTGAACGTTGTTATAAATATCACTTTAATAGACAATTCATAGGAGCTACTGGCTAAAGATTCCCTGAGTGCTCAGACTCTTATGAATATGACCATTTCAAAATGGACTGTCCAAAACAGTAGAAGAGGTCCAAGAAAACTCGCTAGTCCTTTGGCCCTAAATGAAAGCCTAACCACAAAGGACCTAAGTTTATGTGGGTGCCAAAGAAAATATGAGATTTTCTTTTATTGCAAGTGATTTTGAAGAAAAAACAAGTGGCATTTGGACAGTGGGTGTTCTAAACATATGACTAGAGACAGCACCAAATTCTTAACACTCACCACCATAAATGGAGGAACTCTTACTTTTGGGGGAAAAGACAAAGATAAAATCATCGGCAAAGGAAACATCAAGTTGGGAAATCTGATAATTGAAGATGTTTCATTTGTCAAAGGATTGAAGCACAATCTCATAGACATTAGCCAACCATGTGACAAGGGATACAAAATAAGCTTCGAAAAAGGTAAGTGCATTGGCACTAGTAAGGACAATTCTCAATCATTCACTAGAAATAGGTATGACAATATTTACTTACTTGATATCAACTTTGAAGAATCTTATTGTCTAATGTCTATGAAGGAAGAGTGTAATCTATGGCACAAGGAATTATGTCATATTAATGCCAAGTGGATTCAAAAAATATTTTGAAAAGATCTTGTTCGTGGATTATCAAAGATCAACTACAATAAATGTGATTCTTGCAATGCCTATACTTTGGGAAAGCAGATAAGAAGTTTTTTTCAAATCAACAAAAACTATTGCTACTAACAAATCTTTACAGCTACTACATATGGACCTATTTAGAGTAACATGAACTACCATTTAGGTTGAAGAAAGTACTGCCTCGTGGTGGTTGACTATTTCTCACAATTTACACGGGTAATGTTATTATCTCATAAGAATGAAGCATATCACTCATTTGAGAAATTTGCACGATAAATTCAAAATGAGATAGGATACAGCATCACCACTTTCAGAACTGATCATTTAGGAGAATTTGATGACCAAAGCTTTGTCAATTATTGTGATGAAAATGAAGTGAAGCACAACTTTTTCACTTTCTATACTCCTCGACAAAATGGCAAAGCCAAAAGAAGGAATCAATCACTTCAAGTAACCAAAATGGAATAGGAGAAGGTAGCAAGTGTGCGATGAAAGCCTTGTTCTCCCCTGGAGCAAACTTTCATTTCACTTCATTTCGCAACCTTTCCACGCATATTCTCGGATATGTAGGTGTCATAATTTTGTAGCCAAAAAAAATAGACATGGGTATTAATGTAGGAAAATATAATAATTGTATCATTAAAAACATGATTAAGTACAAATACTACTTTTTATTTACATCAAATTAATCGCGTTGACTCGTAGTGTGAAAATCACTTATCTAGTTTCGTTTTTACAATATATATCATCTACATATAATTCTAATGTCTCTTTTCGCTTGTTCATTAACCGCCAAAAAGATAGATTAAATAGAAATATTCAAGAAAAAAAAAGGGAACTAAGACAATTTCAACCGTCATTTTTCTTTTTTGTTTCAAGAAGCTCTCTAGAATCTATCTAGACCACCAAGCATCAAGAACTTCACTAGTCCGTGAGACGTTGGATGCCTGCCATCGATGCCCGCTATCGGATGCCCGCTATCGATCACTGGATGGCTGCCGCTGCTCCCTTAGAAATAGAAATTGTATTCTATTATCAAAGGAATTTCTATTCCAAAAATAAAAATGTTGAGTTGTTATTAAACGCGTTTTTTTGTTTATAAATTTGTGCAAAAAACCAAAATTGAAAAATCAATTTATAGCCAAAAATTGTCATGCATGCCCTTGATGACCAATGGTCACTAATGAGATTGCGGCCGACAGATCCCATGATCGGACCGGTCTGGTCATTGCTTGGATTGGTTCAGCTAGATCCACTACAGTTCTCGGGACCACGAGCCTTTCCTTTCGCCGATGCCCAGTTGACGCTCTGTGAGTAAGTAGGAAGAACATGAGAAAAAGAAAAAGGACGGGAAAGTACTTAGTGTACTTAGTGGTTGCACGGTACCACATTATAGGCTCACAGGGTAAGTATTTTATACCAAAATCTAATCACAATTTGACACGTGCCTATGACATGACATCAAAAACATGAGCCTTTTATTCTCTCTTCTATCTCCGCTATCGTAGCACCTCCTCCGTACGCAGTCACTCGCGGAATTACAGGTGCTACATCGGCCACTGCTTCACGTCCCGGGCTGCGTTGCCCATCCATGGTCAGGTTATCCACTTCGTCATCGCTTGCGCCCGGGCTCGTCCACTGCCAGTTTTGGAGTTATGGTCCATGGAGGAGCCACCTTATTAGTTGTTGTGGCGGCTTGCAGTGATTGACCCTTTATGCCGGAGCGACCCATTTGTCAATGCCCGCGGTCGAGCTCATTTGTCGCTAGATCTAGAAGTGGTAGTAGATGCCAGGTCATTTCAGAACAATTCTCATCTCGGTCCATCCATATCGAGCAATACATGTCCCTTTCTTCCTTTTATACCTCATGGGTAGCAGAGTTGTTAGGAACAAAATGGGATGTTTGTTTAGGTATTGCTCTGGAAACCATCGGACCATGCACAGAGAGAGAGAGAGAGAGAGAGAGAGAGAGAGAGAGAGAGAGGGTATTAGCGTGTCTGAACAAGAAAAAAATGAGACTGCATGGTCTCTTGTGGTAATATAGGATCAGTATTATATACTGAATCTACTCTTCTCAGCATTGTATTTAACAGGATTCTTACGTAATTTCGGTCAACTCAAAGCTACCATATGTGACCCATTCGCAATTAATTACTAGTGAATTATGTGTTTAAACATTTGAAACTTCTATCTTCTGTAAATTGACTCAGAATACTGTTCTAACTTACTTCAAAAAATTTCCTACCAATCCTTCATGGCTGTGCAAATCAATTAACTCATATTAGAGGACAGATTAAATGATACTATCAATTAGTAATTTACTTTGAACACGGTCATATCTACTGCGAGTCGGATTATAGTGGATGAGTCATCGTTTCATGAGGTCAAGAAATGCATCGGATACTTTTCTTCCTCATCCACCGCCAACCAAAAGATTCTTTCACCAACTAAAAGATGTAGACATTTTGCCAACATACAATATATTAGAGTTTTGGATTTTAGATGACTGTGTATGGCTAGGTCTTTTAACACGTTATTCTCGTGTGCTAAATAATTAATATCGCAACTTCGAAACATCATGAATTTTCATTAAGACCTGTTTTCAAGCAGGAAATTTTTTTTTCTTCCAATTTTTAGTCGTAGTGATAAAATGAATAGATTATTTTTAGCCTTACTTTTTGGGCCACCAATCAAAGCCTTTTTTAATTTATTATTCGGACCCACTTATTTTATTTTCGCCCGAAAATCTTCCATAAACATGGCGGGTCAGTACAAATTATTGGTGCTAAGTGGAGCCCACTGTTGGCGACGCATCCAATCTTAATTTTCTTTTTATTCAACCCAATTGTATCCTGAAATTCTTTTCCGTCCCATCTAGTGTAATAAATAAGTACCATATTCCTTCAATGAGGTCAAACGAAGATTGTTTGCAAGTTTCGTATTACATTTGCAAGAGGCTAAAAAAATCGAGCCCCCTCTCCATATGCGCAAGATCCGAATTTGCTCCAACAATGTGAGCCATCTCACACGACATGGACCCACAAAAATAAATAAGTACAATAGATAAAAGCTGGCGCTTCCACGTGGTGCTGTCTCTATTTTTTCACATATTCATGTCATACATTGGATTTGGGGGGCTTACCGGACTTAGGAAAAATGTTGTAATATTTATATTTAAATCATAGCGTCACTCAATCTAAAGAATCTCGCTCACCACTTTTAGTTATGGAGCCTTTCATAATGCATGTAGACAGAGCAATTTGTATAGATTTCTAGAGATTAGTCCAACTAAAAGTTTCTATATTGTAATTGAAAACGTTTTTTTTATATACCCATTTGTCCTATTCTATGTGTCAGAGTCTCCACTTAATTAAACTCTTGGTTTAGTCAACCATCGGCTGTGGCCACTGGTTTTTGAGTCCCTACTACTTTATATTATTTTGGTAAAAAATAATTTTCTTTTTTTTTTTTTTTACACACAATTCCAACGCATAATTTATACACCGCCATTCACTTTATGTGTGTTTCCGGTTTCCACAAGCAGACCCCCAAGTTATTTGTGCCTTATCCATTTATTAATTGATAGTGACTAAATATCAAAGTGTTCCATATCCCGAGTAAACGATCCAACGAATGGCTCTATGCGAGCTTTATGCATGAAGGATTTTCTACTACTTGGCCTCCTACTTGGCCTCCTATCTCTGAAGGACTCCATTCACAAATTACATTAAAAAAATCGCGATAAATAAAGTTTGAGAGAGTCAAAACAAAGATGCCATATTTGGACTCTCTTGATGTTCACTTTGAAAGGGCTGCTACAGTAACCTCCGTAGGCATCAAAGTAACTTTTCACTGCTCTTACTTTCTTCATACGGAAAAAGCAACAAATTTTATGTCTACTATCTTTCATCCGTTCTCAATAGTCAATACTCACATGCCATTAGTGATTTTGAGGCATGTTGGAAAAACTTTCAATTCGCTTTGTCGGCACGCTGCATGTCCACCAAAAGGAAAGGGCACGTGAGCATATAAATGCCCAAAGAAATCCCACGCCGCACCTCCCAGTTCACCTTCGCAGCTCAAAGCAAAACGAGACGACAAATGAGTCGCAAAGCGATAACGACGACGGTTTTGGAAGTGGGCGACGATGGCGTCGCTCTCATCACCATCGTCAACCCTCCTGTCAATGCCCTCACCGCCGACAGTACGTCCTCTGTTTCCTTTCCGACATCCTTCGATTTCTCGAAAGTTGCTGCCTCGACTGGTTTTGCCGTCCTCGCCGACATTTTTTCCTTTGTGGGTCTGTGGAGTTTCCTCATGTTTTTCAGTTGCTTGTTGTGGATAAAGTAATTTCGAGGTGATCATGATCAACTGACCTTGCTTTCATCAACTAGTTAGAGCTTTTTTGAGTTTTAGTTGAGAATGGAATGCATCTCTTGGCCTCACTCTGCATGCAGTCAAAAGCTTTCGTTTCAGTCATTGGATGATGAACTGAAGCACTTGGGTCGCTTTTATTTCCTATATGTATCATATGGATTCAGATCGTGTCCGGTTGGAGTAAGCATATCCCAATATTTGTTGTGTGAAGAGTTGACTGAAAGTCCCAAACCGTCGGTTCGGAGCCTGATTAAGTCCCGAATCGTCCAATTGACGCGAGCAAGTCACGAACTTTTTACCAAAAATGGCAAATGAAATCTGTCCCTTGCAAATCGCGCACTGGGCAGGAGAAAATTTCCTGTGTGGTGGAGGTTGCCAGGTGTTAGCTATTGGAGAAGTGATGACTGGAATGGTGTGATTGTAACATATTCAGAAAAAGGATTTGGGACTTGATTGTGACAATTGAAAGGTTCGGACTTGATTGCACTATGTGTGCAAGCTTCATAAATTCTAGTGTACTTTATCCCGTTTGTTACGTAGTTTAATCAAGTATGGTAGACTTGTGTTGAAATTTCTGCAGAAGAGAGATAACGATAAAACTCATGCACTTGCATCAACTCAATTCACTTCGTGGCGAACAACTCGCTGATATTGAACATTAGCGTACAGGAAGCTGCTGTTAGAAGAGGGTGATGGGGAATAAGTTGTACCTGTTGAGTTGAATGTGGCACGTTTCAAGTCAGTCTTTGGGATATGTTTTTTTACCAAAGTTCATATTAACATTAGATCTCTACAATGCCTGGAAAAGTCTAATTGATCTCTTCATTTGACTTTTCCAGTATACCGTAGCTTAAGTGAGAGTTATGAGCAGGCTTTGAGGAGAGAAGATGTGAAAGCGATTGTAGTAACAGGTATTCATCAGGCTTCTTTTTTCCTCTTGTACATCTTGCATCCATAAGGATTATGATGCTGGGACATTTCTTTTCTGGAACAGGTGCAAAAGGCATTTTCTGTGGGGGCTTTGACATTAGCGGTTTTGGTGGACAAAAACGCCAGGAAGGTATTTTAGCTGCATGTTTAGTTCATACTCTATTACTTGACTCTCGACATTGTAACATTATCATGTCCTTTTCTTTTTCTGAATTCTGGCAGAACAAACCAAGCCTGGTTATACATCAGTTGATTTCTTCACTGAGGGAATTGAAGGTATGTGCTTGACTTTTATTGCTTTCGACTTCAGTTCTTGCTTATTCAATCGTGTGCTTTCTTTTTAGGGGCTAAGAAGCCTTCCGTTGCTGCTATTGACGGCATCGCTTTGGGTGGAGGATTAGAACTTGCTATGGTGCTAGTACATTTTTTATTATAGATCATTTTTGTTTTATGGGTTGAAAACATTATTTTTCAGTTGTCAATTTTTAGTTTTTCTCAATCAGGTATGCCATGCAAGAATATCAACTCCTACCACACGATTAGGCCTCACTGAACTTCAGTTCGGCGTCATTCCTGGACTTGGAGGTATTGCCATAATTCAAGTTGAGCATTCTAGATATGTGTTTGACTGGGCATGTTGTACATCATCTGTAAGGTGAATGTTAATGCAATACTTCATGACCCAAATCAGCTTCCCTTCACTAATTTTAACAGAATAAACATCATTTCTTCTAAGCATGTTCACTTTTTTTTTAATTGTTTAAGTTCATGCAATTCTCGAATGCGAACTGGGATCGGGTGCATATGATGTTTTTATTGCTCATGATAATTATCTGACTCCCCATTGGTTTTTGATACTTGTAAACAATGAATAATAGATGAAATTGCATCAAAATCATTTTACAAAATGCTGCAGATTGCTTTTTTTTTTTTTCCCCCTTTTAACTGCTATGTTGACCCAAGGAATATAAGGTCCTCATTCTAGTGACTCATGCAAGGTCTCATCATATTAGCTAAGCTTGAAGTTCCATGTTACTGAAGTTGCATATGTTTTTCTTTTTTCTTTGGCCGTGCATATGAAGGTAGCTGGAAACTTGGAAATAGCCAACATGTCAAGGTGCAAATAACTAGTTTTCTAAGCCTATAGTGCCAAGTTCTGAGTTTTCCATATCCATCACACTTGAGTTATATACAATTTCTTCGGCTTTTTCCCCTTTGGGACCTCAGTAAATTCATTGGAATTTTAGCCATAGAGCAAGGGACCTAAGCAGTAACAGAAGAAGCATTGGGCAAAGGAAGTTTTTATCCACAACCTGGACTTAAGATAGATGTGTATAGGATAATACAAAGTCCATCCGTATGATTTTGTTTCTTTGAATTCAAACCAAGCTACTTCTTGACCTGTCTTGCATGTTGGCAATCCAGTGCCACATCATGCGTGGATCTTGACTGAGAGCTCGGCCCATTAATGTAGCGTGCCTGTTATCAGTCTGATCAAGTGCTTTTAGTTATTAAGGTGTGGCATTAGGCTATTTGAGGATGATAGAGATCTAGATTCTAACTGTTTAGCATATGTCTCTCAATAAAGACTAGGATCTGTTCTTTGCGCTGTTGAATTTCTCTATTTTTGGGCATAAGTTGCACTTATTATTTTCTTTGTCGAGATACCATGGTCTCACGTTACGCAAATCACTTAAAAAGATAAATACAGACAGATATGCATTTAATGACCCATGCATTGAACTTTCAATTCTTTGCAATTGATGCCCTTTGACTGGAGCCCAGCCTCTTTTCCAGTAAAAATAATGACATTTCTGAAAACAGGCAAATTTTCTGGACACGAGGCCATGTGGCCACTACACCAAGCTTGTTGTGGAAAATTGACCGGATATCTGTCAAAGTGCATCAATTGAAAAAGGACAAAGAAATGAAAGTCTGTGCATCAAGTAGTGACTTAAACGCAAAATCTACTAAAGTTTAGTGACCACCAATGAAACTATAGCAGGACAATAAAGACGGCTATGTTTTATTTCAGTTTTTTGCATCTCTTTACTTTTGTATATAGTCTTGCATATTTATATGGTCCATTAGCAAGTGAATGTTAGAATTGACAATCTATGTTCTCTCGGTTATAATCCATGATTAAAATGCTAAATTCTGGACTGGGACATTTTTTTTGTTACAAAGTGAAAATCTGAAGGTGCCTAAAGAACAAGGGTTACTGCATTTCCTGAGTGGTGGTATTATAATGACCTCTTTAGTATGGCATACAGTTCTTATGACGGCTTAACCTAAAGCTTGATCTTATTACATGCACTAGCATACATTTATTGTGATTTTCCATTTTTATCTATTTATATATTATTAAGGTCATGCACCTGAACTGCATCAGGAACACAGCGGCTTCCACGCCTTGTTGGTCTCTCCAAGTCGCTTGAGATGATGCTGGTACCCTTTGGCCTTATGGGTTTTTTATTATTTTGCTTCTCTACTTGTTCTGAATATGTTGAGTAACTTGTTCTAGCTTCCCCAATGATTTACCACGTAGACCTCAAAGGCAGTGGAAGGGACAGAAGCATGCAGTTTGGGCCTTGTAGATGCTGTTGTATCACCAAATGAACTGCTACCAACTGCCCGTAAATGGGCTCTGGATATCTCACAGTGCAGGAGACCATGGGTTGCTTCTCTTTACAGGACTGACAGGCTAGGATCCCTTAAGGACACAAGACAAATACTTAAGTTTGCAAGATCTGAAGTCAAAAAACAGGCTCTTAATGTCAAGCATCCTCTGATCTGCATTGACGTTGTTGAAGAGGGTATAATCTCTGGTCCACAGGCTGGACTTTGGAAGGTACTGCCTAATCTACCTTTTGTAGCCTTCTTATTGGAGCAAATTGTGAAATATTGTGAACCAGATCCTATATTTGCAGGAGACTAAAGAGTCTCAACAGCTTCAAAAATCTTACACCACCAAGTGCTTGGTCCACGTCTTCTTTGCTCAACGTGGAGCTTCGAAGGTTTGAACATAACTACTGTTTGTAAGACTGTTGATCTGGCGTAGAATAAAAGGAGGATACAACAAAGCTTTTGGTTTTGAATTTGGAATTTTACATGCTTTGGGCAATCGCAAGGGTTCATGAATGCTATATTTTTTCCCAAAACATTCTGGGGCAATCTTCATGAAATTCTATCCATATCCTTTAGAATGGCTAGTATGAATTTCAAATTGGCTTTTGGTTACTTTAAGTAGTTTAACCAAAGATTGTTTTATGATTTGTCACCCGGTAGTGTGGATTACCTTCATGCAAAAGATGTCTGATTTTTTAATTCATGTGAAGGTACAATGGTTCGACTTGGCAACTGAGTGGATTGGGTTCTGGGTCAATATGGGTATGACTTATAAAGTGGGCCCATTAATGGGTCGAGATTTGATCAGCCCATACTGGGTTGATCCTTTTTTGACCTGTTATTTGATCTTCCTTAAAAGACATGCTTTTATTATGCAAAAACTTTAGATGATAAATATCTGTGCCAAACTAATAAATAGAAAATTCATGTGTTGATTGCAGATCTACAATTGCTTCTAAATAACCGCACAAATTAGTTAGCTGCACACATCATAATATTTGAGAAATTTGATTTCACAATTCCTACAATCAAATAAGTATAGAACTATTAAACAAAAAGAATATCTTAAAACTATAATAAAGCTGATCCTGTTAAAGTGTATATTGTCGAAAGCATTTGTAGCAAATACCATATCTTTTAACCAAAAAATTTAAAACACAATAGAGCACTTGTGAACCATCCAACTTAGCTTCTAATGGAAAAAGTGACACCTCTTGAAAGTTACAAGAATCGCATATTTTGTTATGATATTACGCATATATTCGCTTACGAGACTGAGTATTTCGTAATTATGACTACTCCAGTAACTATGATTTAAGCTAAAAAGATTTTTCGCACATCAAGTCAAATTGGGTTAAATTAGGTCAATCTGACCTAACTTGTAAATTGTTTGAGCAATGCTAGAGGTATTAAGATTTGTATTGTAAATTAGTTTGTTAAGTAATGTGAAAATCTGCAAATAGTTATTTGAGCTAGTATACCCATTCAAGTGTCCAATTGAAAAGTTATCACATGACTTAGCCAAGCAAATTTACTATGATTTTTACTATACCTAGCATTATTCAAATTATTTTGATTCATCCATCCAATAAATGAAATATATAGATTATATATTTCCTCAGATAATATTCAAATGTTAAGCTAACAAGACCAGATATTGTATCATTCTGACTCTTCAAAAGTTTCAACCATGATCAAGCACAAACGAAAAAATTGTTTTTTCACATGTTGGGTCATATTGGGTTGAACCAGTTTGCCCCAAACCAACCTGGAAATGTCCTGGTCAGGTTTGTCTTGGTTTTTTGCGGATTGTCAAAAAGTCCACCCTTACCCTATTTTTCAGGGCAGGTTATCGGTTTGATTTCAGTTTTCTTAGATCTAATAACAATTTCACCATATTCTTTTCTCAATGTAGTACATGTCTCTCTCCATTTTTAATGACATGTTGCTTTTTCAGATGTGGCTTCTACAATTCTTTTGACTATTAAACTGTATTGGTGGAAAAAGATTGTAATTAGCTTCATCAAACCTGTCTGTGTTCACAGAAGCTCAAGGAGTTATTGCTTTCTCTAAACATAGAAGGAACTTGATTAGATGGCCCTTTATAATGGTATATGGCCCTGGCTGGATTGTAGTGGATGAAAGCTTTTGAAAGTCTATGTTACTCATCTTGACTTACTGATTTTATTAGAAACTTGGGTATATTGACCCTCCACAACTGTGAAATAGGTCCCTGGTATCACAGACAGAGGTTTGATGCCTAGGCCACTCAACAAGATTGCTGTTCTTGGTGGAGGACTAATGGGATCTGGAATAGCAACGGCATTGATACTTAGTAATTATTCTGTGATCCTCAAAGAAGTAAACGAGAAGTATTTACATGCTGGTATAGGACGAGTCAGAGGTAACAATAGTATTATTTTGGTGCATCTGAGTATTCACATTCAAGCACCTTTGCGTTGCTGTTAGCTTTTACTTTTTTAGGCCTGCCATTTGTTAACTTTTATGTCCTTTCAGCAAATCTGGAAAGCCATGTTAAGAAAGGTAAAATGACCGAGGAGAAGCTTGAAAGAACAATGTCCCTTCTAAGGGGTGTGCTTGACTATGAAAGCTTCAGAACTGTGGACCTGGTTATTGAGGTAGTTAGAAGATCTTCTCCAACAGTTTTCATCTTATGTAGGACTATGGGAAGATCCTTAGGTACTTGTACCTGATGCTTTAAACAGGCTGTTATCGAGGATGTTTCCTTGAAGCAACAAATTTTTGCTGAGCTCGAAAAATATTGCCCTCCATATTGTATACTCGCTAGCAACACCTCCACTATTGATTTGACCATCATTGGTGAGAGAACCAATTCTCTAGATCGGATTGCTGGGGCCCATTTTTTCAGGTGATCTATAGTGTGAGATTTTTATTTTTGTTTTCTTTTTCCTGCCTTCCATTTGCTAAAATACTGGGAGCTACTTCCAATGCAGTCCTGCACATGTCATGCCTCTTTTGGAAATTGTTCGTACTCAGCATACATCTCCCCAGGTTGTTGTCGACTTGCTTAATATTGGGAAAAAGATTAAGAAAATCCCAGTGGTGGTTGGGAATTGTACAGGCTTTGCTGTGAACAGGATGTTCTTCCCATACACACAAGCTGCTCTTTTGCTTGTTGAGCGTGGCACCAATCCCTATAGGATTGATGACGCGATTACCAAATTTGGGATGCCAATGGGTCCTTTCAGGTCTTAAAGCATTCTAGAGTTTGAATTATTTTCGTTTTGCTCTCCAAAATGGTCTAATGTTTGACTGAGTTTTACTGTATGCTGGCAGATTAGCTGACCTTGTTGGTTTTGGGGTTGCAATTGCTACTGGTATGCAATTCCTGGAGAAATTCCCTGAAAGAACGTATAAATCAATGCTTATCCCCATCTTGCAGGAGGATAAGAGAGCTGGTAAAACTGTTACTGATGCATCATGACCTGAATCTCAATCTTTTAGGAAGTCTCACCCAAAAAGCCTAAAAACATTAGGTGGAGGGAGACTTCATGCATATAAGCCCTATCAAACACTGTGGATGAGTGATGTGAGATATACTTTTAGCACCCTGTGTAAACCGGACAAAGGACGACGCTGCCAATTATCAAATCAAAAATAAGACAAATAAGAACCACACATGAAATGAAATATTTAATGGGGCATAAAAAATTGGGAGTTGGCTTTTTTCAGCCCTTTGGTTTTCTTTTCTACTCTTGATTCTTCTTGCTGTTGTTGCAGGAGAATCTACCAACAAAGGTTTTTATCAGTATGACCAAAGGCGCAAAGCTACCGCTGATCCTGATCTAGAAAAATATATTGAGAAGGCCAGAAGCATTTCTGGTGTTACTGTGGACTCTAAGGCCTGTCTCTGTCTTTGTCTCTCTCTTTCTCTCTCTCTCTCTCTCTCTCACCCCCTCCCCCTCTCTCTCCAATTGATTTGACCACATTTGCTTGTACCCTACAACTTGGAAGGGGATGACCATTAACCCATATCCAGGAAAAAAAAGAAAAGAAAAGAAAAGAAAATTGATGCCTGTCATGTTGGTTGAGTTTGGATAGCTTCTTTCTGAAGTTTAAATCATATCAAATCGCTCAAAACTGATTGCTCATCCTTGCTTGTGCTCTAAAATCTTCGAGTGGATAACCATTAATCCGTACCCACAGGGAAAAACAGAAGAATAAAGAAAATCAACACCATTTCAAGCTAGTCGAGTTATGATATCTTCTTTGTGAAGTTTATTCTGTATTTCTGTGGAAAGCTCAGAAGTAGTTGGCAACTTTTTGAAGTTGCAGTCTTATCCTATTGATGACTATCATTCTTCTTCCCTAATATTGCGTTTGTAATAAACAGCTAGTAAACATAGCGGAAGACGACATCATAGAGATGATATTCTTCCCTGTGGTAAATGAGGCCTGTCGAATCCTTGCCGAAGGAATCGCTGTCAAGGCGGCGGACCTTGACATAGCTGCTGTTATGGGCAGGGGCTTTCCACCTTATCGGTGTGTAATTTTAAGTGCTCACAAGTCCTGCTTTATTCTGTTCATGTAAAATCTAAAGATGTGCCGTGCAGGGGAGGCATTGTCTTTTGGGCCGATTCACTGGGTTCCAAGCACATTTGTTCAAGATTGGATGAATGGTCAAAGATGTATGGAGATTTCTTTAAGCCTTGCCCTTATTTGGCTGAAAGAGCGGCCAAAGGGATTCCTCTGGTGAGAAATCCTGAACTACATGCCTTTGATTATGCTAAGCTCAGATCAATTTTAGTTCAATTTGAAGTTGCTAGAGATCCATCGAACTTAGGGCGCTCCATTGCATGGACCTAGAATTGTAGATGCATGATTGGTCATCCTCAGAAGAGCATTACGATATATGTAGATAAGTTGCAATCATCAGCGTATAAGAACATGGTAGCTTTAATTTTCATGCACCCACATCACTTCTCAAATATCTGTATTGATTCCGTTGCAGAGTTTGTCGTCAGATCAAGCCAACTCTCGATTGTGACATCAAGTTGCTCATTTCCTTATAGACATGGATAAATTCCAGTCTTCTCTGCCTTGTGAGTACAAGCTAGACTACCATGAGCTCGAGTCCTATTATTGATGTATTTGATGGATAATTAGTAGACGATGCTAGACATTGTATGATAAACTCCACGATTTCTATAATATGATCTCTTTAAGTAGCATGAATTCTCTATTGAAACCTTTTTACTGTCTTGACTTTTTGTATGTTGTTTTGTCGGATGATGAGCGTCCCGATATGCACATGCACGTTCGTTAGTGGAGTAACTGAAGAGTGTAGATTCATGAGTAACTTAACCAAAAACATGGCGGAAGTGTCTGCATTTAGACATTATATTTTGTCATCATCAAATGAGTTCTATAACATAAAAATATCAAGCTATGACTTATACAAAAAGAAAACACAGAGACATCAATTCACTGAAGTCGTACACGGCATTCATTTATTATGGAATCTATTTCAAAAATTTTTCCGCAAGCTCTCTCAGTAATAACATAATAATCAACAGAATACTCATCCTCAGCAGTCAGCCCTGTTTTTTTTTTTTTTGGTCGGAAACTGAAATATATATTAGATAGGAAACGATTTACATCCTGCTAATATAGCATCCGAGAGAATGATATCGACAAAAGGGGGAGGGGGAAATATAAGCCAGTGTCTAGATGGGCCAATAGATCTGTGAGCTTTAGCGGCCCAGTCAGCCGCTAGGTTGGCATCTCTACAAGCGAATCGAATTGAAAAATTAGGGCAACTCGAAAGAAGATCGTGAAGGGCATGGAAGAGGTGCCTCTCGTTCCAGGGTTGCGGCTGACGATTCCGAAGGATCTCCACCAGTTGGAGGCAGTCCGATTCAATCTGAACTCGCTGACGATGAAAGCCCTGATTGATCAAATGTTGGAGAGCTCGAATAAGGGCAAATATTTCCGCCTGAAAAGCCGAAAGGGCTGGGACTGTGGCCGTAAATATATCGGTAAGATTGTGTGAGTGTATTTTCATTGGAGGATATGCCATAGATTTTACAGATTTCATCAATCCTTGACATAGCTCGGAAACTGTGGAGAAATTGCAGAATTTGGGACATCGACGAATGCCAAACCCTTTGGTGCTGCACAAATTCTCATACGCATGTTATCCCGTTCTATGGTGATCGCATATGATCCACTGGTAAGTTATTGCCACTAGTGTAAATTGCTGGGATGAACAAACTAACACAGAGATTTATGGCATCATTCAAGCAAATACAGACTGAGATCGTTGAACAATGATGTCTCAATAAAACATATTATCGAGTTTTTCCTCTTCCACAATAGAAGGAGGATCCATGTCTGGGATCAACCGCATCACGTTTCTTACCAAATAATTTTACTTCTTTGTAGTCGATACCAAACCCTTTTTTTGGGGGGTCAAAAGTCGATACCAAGCTTACTGCTATCAATATGTCTGGAGATTTACGTTGTGAAGCTCGACAAATATCATGAGTAATTATCATGAGTAATTGTTGAAATGTCTCTCAAGATGAAAGAGAAAAACAAACTTAGATGACTTCTTCTCATGTATACGCCCTAACAGGATCATATGGTCCTTTAAAATCAAGTACCTCCAGTCCAAAAGTAAAGGAAGAATTTTTGGATGTCACGTTTATTTTCTGTTAGGAGCACGGCGTTTTTGTCTCACATCATAAGCATAACAAGTTTTGCAAATGTCTACAGTATCTTGATATCTATATTAATAATGAATTTGGAAAGTCAAAGTAACATACTTATCAACTATATAGTGGTAAGTTTAAGATCCAAATGCATGTTGCTAGCTACTATGTTAAAAATAGCTGCCTATCAATGCTATCTATGAATTTCGATGGCCACCAGCATAATTGATATTGAAACGAAGGTTCTAATGTATTTAACTACCAATTGGATTTTTGAAAACATAAGTCGTGAAGTAATTAACACATAATCAATCGATTATAATTACTATTATGCATTGTGAATTCAAAAGAACCCAAAATTTCGTGACTGAAAACTTGATCAAGATGCTTTTAGAGATAGAAGGTGATGAACTTTTTCAACAAATAACTGTCATAACCCTATCAGTATTTCGTCTCGCTTCAGTGGCAAGCTAACCTGAACAAATAGAAGATTTCGAAAGATAAAATAGATGAAATGTAGGGTGAATTCAATCAGAGTCTCTTTCTCTTTCTTTTTCCAAAGGATTAAAGAAAAAAGAGGAGCAGAGGGAGGAGTACGTCTACCTATCAACAACCTAAAAACCATGAGAACTGTGATGATGTACTAAATCCTTGTGACCTATTTGACTTCAGCCTTTGAGGCAGACAATTGAGTATTATGTCATTAAAACTCAAGTCAAGAATACACACCGGCTCTTATCGCTACTTAATTAGAATCCCTTTCGTTTTATAGTCTTGTGTTCGGTTGTTTGTTTCATAAGGTTGAATCGTCATTTTGTTCATATGTAAGACTTCACCGACACTCGAGTGGTGGTGCCAAGGGATACGATGCTTGATAAAGGCTTGTCAATTAATAGCTTAAGCCTTTTGGATAAGGGATAAATTGTAGCTGGGTTGAAATTATCTAAATACATCCTCTCCATCTAGTTTGTCTCTGACCCACGATTCCAAGAAGTCGAAACATTCGCCCAAATTGGTGTTTTTGGGCACTGCAATTACGATGAGCTGATAAGTTCTTCGGAGGAAGGTTTTGGTCGATCGGATTATTTTCTCGTGGGGAGCGAGACAAACTTTCCCAGTTACATCTCCTGTCAAGAAGTTGATGAGGCATATCGAGACCAAAAGGCGATCGATGTACAAAACCATTTTTACGTACTGGTCTTTGGAGTGCATTATGCAAATGCTTTCTAACGCGTAATTACGGTTGGCTTGTTCGCTTTTCCTGCGGAGATGGACGAGGATGTCAATCCTGGACACAGCAGGATCACACAAGTTCGGCAGCGATAGGACAACCCATGAATACGCCAAGGACATATGGAACATAAAGGTATCAAAATGGGTTGGACCATGTTAAACCCGACCCAGCCCACCAATTAACAACCCTAATGGAACATTATACCATGAGCACTTGTCTTGCAATGGTCTTAGCTCCTGGCCATTGTGGTCGAATACTAGCGTGAATACTGATGAAGATAAAACAGAACATTTCAGTACAAACACTCAAAGATAGTAGCTATCGGTTTGTACCCACAGTATCCGCACCTCAATCCCTGTCAATATGAGTGGATGCTCTACTTCTCCAGTACTCTTTCTCAACATCATCACATATTATGTTACTTTCTATTACACTTGTAAATTTCTCCTTGCTTTCCATTCATTTTAATAAATAAAAAGGGGATAATTTCAACTCTTGATTTTTGAAACGATTTTTAGATCTACCCAAAATATGTGAAATTACTTTATCTCAGTCATTATATGATGTGAAAGACAACATGATTTCCAGGTTCAGAAGGAATGAGCTCAAGTGCATCGGGTGCATACAAGGCTTGCTTTGACTTTTGGCCTTTTCTCAAGTGGGGCTCTGTACTTCTTTTATTGTTATTATAAATTTCTCAGTGAGTAGAATGTGCATAGGGAATTTATGTCTTAATCAAGCCTAAATTAGTTATAACGTGAGGATATCTACCGGAAATGAGGTCATCTCGACTTGTGTGCCCGTTATTTAGAGATTTATTTCAAGTTTAAAACTGTCGCAAATTGTTAAGCCAAATTGGTTTAGGGCACTCGATTGCAAATTACCCATAAACAAGACATAAAATCTCAACCTCAGGCGATCTTGAAATTTTTCACATTGCTTCATTGGAGTCACTACGTACAACTTTCACTAGAACCCCACCTTATATCAGTCGAGATGGATTTTGATGATTGATTTCCAAAATTTGTCTTAAAACAATCTTTCTTTCTTCTTTTTTTTAATCTCTTTATGTTGTTTTGTTCCCAATTCGATTATTTGTAGTTTTGTTTTAAAAAGTTTTTTCTTTTTTTTATGCTAAAGGAACCGCTTTGACCAACAGCCACCACATAAACCCTCAGGTGACGCTAATCCAGGACCCACCACTAGGACGTCATGCGTAAATCACCTAATGACCTGTCAACCTTCCTGCATCTTGTATTGCAAGGGCTTTGAACTCCTGACCTTCCCCTCAAAAGTCAGGAGCCTACCCAGCAAAGCCACCACGGTTGGTGGTTTTGTTTTAGAAAGTTTATCCTTCTTTTGAACCCAATTCTTGATACGATACAAGGCTTTTGACTTAAACATTATATAAATTCCAACCAAAAAACCTTCAACTTTATAAAAATGACTATGAATAGGAGAAAATTAACAGATTTGCCAATATCATTGAGGTTGGATAGCTCATTAAAAGACGTGATATCTCGTGATTTGGACATCACATTTGGGCGAATTGGGATATCACCGAAAAGCTCTCTGACTTATATTGTCCAATAACACTATTTGATCGGGTTTTCATTTTCAATTAAGTTTGATCTTGGGACAAGTCAGTCAAATCTGAAAATTCTAAAGTTAAAATTGAGATGTCTATTGGAATTTCAATACTATCTATGGCAAGGCAATCCAATTCCACATTTTTTTTAGGATTTTTCCATATCCACATTTAGATTCCTTTCCAAACATGAAAAAATATCAAAGGGTTCGTTAATTGAGGAATTCAATTCGCATTGAACCAAAGGAACCATGTACGGGTACTTAACCAAATGGCCTTTACGAGCCCTCGTTGTTGCATGGCTGCCACCACATTTGGCCCGTTACTGCTGTTACTATCGGCCCATTTTACTCGTCAATGGCCCTTGCTCGTATATTTAGACATCATGCCAATGATCCTAAAATATTTTATTATAGAGGATTTTATATTTGTTAAAGATCCATTGCACGAACTATATTTATTAAAATTATGTGACCAATTATGAATAGCCAACACTCAAAAAAGAACAAAGCGAATTAGAAGGGAAATGAATTGGAAATTTTACTTAAGAAACCATCAGTGTATTAAATTTCAACTATTGAATAATTTTTGCTTTAGCATTAGTAGCAAATTTATGCCAAATTAAAGCTCAAGGATGCCAATAAACGAAACAAGTCAAAAATTCATTCTTTTGGTAAATTAAGAAAATTGATATCATATTTGTTTCCATTGGTAAGTGTTTCACAACCCAAAGGACAAAATAAAAGAGATTAATGTTCAGATTATATTGGTCAGCTATAACAATGAAGAAGCATTGGACAGAAGATCCATTCCAGCGGAAAAGCATAATGAAATGTATATCCTATCGAATTAATCAAAGTTCAACGATTTTTGTGAGAATTTCAGGTAAAACATATGTTTGAGTTTAAAATTGAATCAACATTAAAGTTCACAAATTAACAGCACAATTTATTCAAATATAGTTTCTATTAGCTAAAAGAAACCGAATAACGGTATCATATGCGAGAGATTCTAGGATTTCAGAAGCCATAGGACTAAAATGTAATTGTTTATTGTAAACTTAAGCATTATCTATATGATGTAAATCCTTTTCTTTTCATTGAGCTATTTTCCATTTGAAATATCATATCAACTCCAAAGATAATTCATCGTTAATAATATTATCTATTTACTTACATATCTTGAGTCTTGGAGTTGTAATTTCCTTTGAGTAACAAAAATGTAATTATCTTTAACATGTTTTCCAAATGACGTCCTAGATTTCTTTGCGTTATCTTTTTAAAACCATGATGAAACTTCTTCATGTGCATAGCACATGTTACCAATCGAGGACATGCGTAAGTGGATGAGGGATTTTATCTAGCAATCGAAGATCACATGGAACTCTGAGTATGTAGGGGGGCAAATGGGGGAACAGAAAGAGGTGAGAAGAGGGCAGAAGCCAGTTTCTGCATCACCAATTGTTACGTAAATAGCTGTATAATTTGGCAAGATATCAAAGTTTAGTGGGTTTTTAAAGCATTATAATATCTGGACATGCATCGTGATCATAAATTATATGACTTGATTAGATATCTAAAATCACGTTAGTGCATGGATAAATATACAAAAAGACTTCAAAAACTTCTTCCACTTAGCCCACCCCCCATCAATCAAAGTAGTCCTGTACATTCGGAATTGCTCTCTCATCCCTGCGACCGTTGGACCTGAAGAAAAGGGAGAAAAATCCCTAAGCTCAAGCACGCTTCTCCTCCTCCTCCACGCAAAAATCTTAGGGTCCTCATCGGCACGATTTGAGAACAGTGAGACTTGAAATCGACCCCTCGATGAAGGCAAAGAAAGCAAAGACAAATCCCTCACGGCCCAACCGTGAGGACCCATCTCACTTGAAGAAGTAGGTAAAATATAATTCCTCACAGCCCAAGCCTGATCCTCCAAAATCTCAGCTGGGGTTTTCATCGGCCCAAAATGAGTGGGAGCCACCCTTTCAGAGGACATGGAATGACGAACAGGAGATAGCCCTTTTGGAGGGCATGATTGATTATAAGAAGGTAGGGAACCCCTTTAACAAGTGCTAGCGCAATCCGGCATTATGCTCAGGGATTACTCATGCGAGGCTTCATGGACGATCAATTAGCTACTAAGGTTCGGGTTTTGAAGAGGAAGTACAATAATAAGAAGGGAAAGGCTGGAGAGGACATGGTATTTTCTAATCTTCACCAGCAGAAAATTTTTGAGTTGTCCAAGAAGATCTGGGGTGAGAAGAATGGTGAGAATGGCGATGACAAAGAAGAAATTCGTGCTAGCAAGTTTGTCACTGTCCGGAGGCATTTATTGATGTATTGCATACGTTTAGGATTGGCAGCTGGGACGAGGGATTCTTGAAGAAGGGGTTAGAATTATTGCAGGAGTCGAAGAAGGCTGGGTTCAAAGAAAGATTGAGGAAACTGCACTTTGCTGAGATGCAAATGGTGGGGAGAAAGGTGCATCAGTCAATCATTTTGGAGGATTATTCTCTGAAGTAAGTTGTGGTTATGGGCACTGGATTGATTTTTTGAATTTTTTATGATTAGGATAGTGTTCTAACAATGCACCCTGGTTCCCATGACTATATAGTCATTGAAAGGACAAAATTGTTCGATGACTATCAATCATTTTGTGCATTGTTTGTTTGGAAACCTGATCTCCCATACAGTTGTGTTGTACATTTGTATTAATCAGCAAGATGCCGTTAGGATGCTGTTGGAAGTGTCTGAAGTCCGCTTGAATGAAATGGGAGATAATTTGCTTTGATTTTTTTTTTTATTTTTTGGTAAGCAGCCACTGCCAACAGCGAAGGACGGTGGTGAATGGACTCATTAATTAACACATTCATCTTCTTCTCTTTCTCCAAGATGCCAACAAAGGCAGAGGGAGGGAGGGAGGGAGGATACTAATGCGAGGAAAGCCAGAAGAACTCTTGTGACTAAAGCAGCTCACTTTACTCAACAACCGGATCTCATCATTCACAAAGATTACGACATTTCAAAGGGGAGGGGAGATTGAATTTCATCAATCAAATCGCAACACAATTGCAGATAGAAAATGCCCGCAATTGTTATTTTCTTCGATAGATAGGAAGAATGAGAAAAATCCCTCTTTGCCAAGTTTTATAAAGAGCGTAATTAACTATTGATTTAGGAGTTTTTGATGAAATCATAATCAATTGCATGATAGAGCACCTTAGGACCTTCAATTTTTTCTTGGCCAAGCTTTATAAAGATGACTATCAATATTGATCGTTGATAATAACATGTTGATTGAGTTAGGTTTTGCATGTTTAGATAGAAAACCTTTGAAATTGAGAGAGAGAGAGAGAGAGAGAGCTACTTTCTTGAAGAAAGCAAGCACAATTGCAGATAGAAAATGTCCACAATTTTCTTTTCTTTTACGGATAGAAGATGCAAGCACAATTTATAGACAGGAAGAATGAGAAAAATCCCTCTTTGCGAAGTTTTATAAAGAGCGTAATCAACTATTGATTTAGGAATTTCTTATGAAATCATAATCAATAACATGATAGAGCACCTTAGTACCTTCAATTTTTTCTTGGCCAAGCTTTATAAAGATGACTATCGGTATTGATCGTTGATAATAGCACGTTGGTTGAGTCAGATTGTGCATGTTCAGATAAAAAAACCTTTGAAATTAAGCGAGAGAAAGAGAGAGAGAGAGAGAGAGAGATACTTTCTTGAAGAAAGCAAGCACAATTGCGGATAGAAAATGCTCGCAATTATTATTTTCTTTGATGGTCCTACTTTCTTGAAGAAAGCAAGCACAATTGCATATAGAAAATGCTCACAATTATTATTTTCTTCAATGGTCCTTCTACAGATAGGAAGAATGAGAAATATCCCTCTTTGCCAAGTTTTATAAAGAGTGTAATTAACTATCAATTTAGGAGTTTTTGATGAAATCATAGTCAATTGCATGATAGAGCACCTTAGGACCTTCAATTTTTTCTTGGGCAAGTTTTATAAAGATGACTATCAATATTGATCGTTGATAATAGCACTTTGATTGAGTTAGATTTTGCATGTTCAAATAGAAAACCTTTGAAATTAAGCTTAACATATATTTAATTGTAATTTGGAATGTTCAATTCTTCTATAATTCAATTTCAGCGGGACTTCTTAACATGAATTTTGATGTTCATTTGATGCTAATTAGCCCTGGGATTGATGTATGTTAGATAATAGATAATTAGGAGTGAAGGGATTGAGTTTTCATGTTGATTTCTTAGAGTTTTTGTCAAATTGTTATAAGATTTAATGATTTTCATATGTTGAATTTTTGAATGATAGTTGGAAAATTCATAGAAAGAGTTTTAAGATGCTCTAATTCTGGAAAAAAAAAATGCTTAGAATATAAGTTGAAAATTCTGAGTGTGTTTGAAAATACAAAAGAATTACTAATAGAATTGGAGTCTGACCTAACCTTTGTATGTACATTGATTTTTTGGAAAAATCTAAAACAAATTGGCGAAACGTGTCTGCATAAGATATGTAGTTAAGATCATAATCTTTCTAGTGGTATAAAGACAATCAAAATCTGAATTCATTCGGTCTGTCAAAGCTTTCATCAAAATGTCGAAAAAAATCGATGTTTGATCTGTAAAAATTTCTCCCTCGTGTATCTGATGTTTTTTGCAATTCTATTGCTGAGCATGGCAATCTTAGGATAGGAGAAAATCATGATGATGAAGCAGGTGTAAAGATATCAAAACCCTATAATGTAATGTATTGTGATGAAAGATGTCTAACTAAATGAGAACGTATTAAGTTTCCAAAATACATGGTTAGAGGCACTTGAGTCAAGAACCTTAGGACTTAGTGAAGACGATCATTAGTCAAAACATTGTCACTGAGGATCCTGAGCTAGCAGGAGAAGCAACAAGCTAAAGACAAACGATGTTTGCATGGCTATGCAAGAAATCATTGTATTCCACTACGAAAACAACATCGGTAATCTGTCGAGCTGGTTGTGCACCAAATTGCAATGAGTAATCATACATCTCCATGGTCTAGAGTGGAGTGCTTGCTAAATCTCTATTATCTCAAGAATAGTCCTGGACTCTTGATTGTTCTTGGCCTTAAAGTTGGTAATGAATTATTGGTCAAACTTACAAGAGATGATAAACTACTATTATAGAAGGAATTGGCTCAAAAATACTAACCTGTCATCCCTTTAAATTCTGTAGAAGCAGAAAATAGTCGGCACTTCAACACTTGATGGAGTTAAAAAAAAATTGATCAACGTAAATGTGTGCATTATCTCGTAAAAAGCTGAAGGGTTATCACTAGAATGACATGCATTTTATGTTGATCATATGAAAATGCTTTTCACTAGAGTTACGTTATTTTGGTTGAGCCCATTATTCAATGGTTTCATAGTGTCACATCTGGATGTAGCGGACCCCTATTTACTCATGTCCAATTACAACTTTACGCATGTCTATTGATTTAGAATAAATATAAAAAATTCAGGGAAAAGTACAAAAAAAAAAAAGTCTTTAACCTATCACATTGGTATAAATTTAATCATAAACCATTTAATTGGACTAATTTTACATTAGTACCAATTTAGCCCATCCGGTCAATTTAAGTCGGAAATCGATGATGTGAACGTCGGTGAGCCTACGTGACATCACCAACACTAACATGGACATTTTTAAATGATTTTTTTTGATAATTTTTTTATTTTTTTATTATATAAAAATATCATTTTTTTTCTTTTTTTTTTCCTTATTTTCTTTCCTTTTTTTTTTTTTCCATTCTCTTTGGACTGTGGTCAACATTGACAACAAGTGAGGCTTGAGTCCTTGCTTGATTCAATGAGGGCCGCCACCACCTAGGCCATGAGAGTCTCACCCCGCCTGTGGCCGACGAGGGCCACAACATCCCTCACTAGCCCCCCCTATGGCTGGTCGCCAGTAATGGCTAGTACCTTCCACAATCCAAAGAAAGGAAAAGTAAAAGGGGGAAAAAAATTTTAAAATTACAAATCAAAAAATAAGTAAAAAAATCATTGTAAAATGTCCATGCCACATAATCGTAAACATCTACATCATCGATTTCCGGCCTAAATTATCGGATGGACTAATTTGATGCCAATGTAAAAAGACTTTAGACTAAATTAGTTTAATTGAGAGGTTTAGAATTGAATTGGTACCAATACAACATGTTTAAAAATAAAATAAAATAATTAATAATTTAAATGTCCACGTCACATAGGATAATTGATATCCACATCATCACTTTTCAGCCTAAATTGCCAAATGGACTGAATTGGTATAATTGTGAAAATACTTAGAATTAAATTGGTTCAATTGAAAGGTTTAAAACTGAATTAGTACCGGTGCAACACATTTACAAATTTTTGGTACTTTTCCCAAAATATTCAATCTCTCTCTTCTCCATTCATAGCCACTGCCCGTTCGGCTAGATTGGAGAATCATGCCCGGCCGTCTCTATTGCCCAGGCCACCGCAATCTTCACCCTTAAACCCACCGCCCCACCATCTCGCTAGTCGCAGCGATGGACGTGCCAGTCATTGCCAGATCTGAAGGACATGACCATTGCAGCCATGGACGCCTTCGTGGCCCAAATCTCAAGCAGATCCGTAAGTTCGCCCACACCTGGTTCAAATCCTGACATTTAAGAGTCCGTTACCGCCGGTTTAGAGCAAGCTTCCACTCAAATCGCATCTCGTGCTTCCACTTGGGGCTGTCGTCCCACCTCTTGACAGTCAAGAGTTTGTTGTAGTTGGTTCAGGGCGAGCTTCTTGCTCAGGTTGTCGCTGAGGAAGAAAAAGGAAGAAAGTAGAGCAACGGGTAGAAGAAAAAAGTGGAGTTTTAGATATAGCCGGTGACCCTTGCCAGCCATAGGCGAAGGGCTAGCCGACCTGGGCAGGGGCGCAAGATAATGAGGGCCATAATGCCCTCACCAGCAAAGGTGAGACACACAAGCTGTCGCCCAGAAATGGCAAGGGCCGCAATGCCCTCACCAAATCTGACTAAGCAAGGGCCCACATTGTAGCCCTCACCCAAAGCCAACGAAGGTCAATTAGCTCTCGCTTGTGGCCGGCAAAGGTTGGCCGCCAACCCTTGTTAGATCTAAAACCAAAAAAAAAAAAAAAAAAAAAACAAAAAAGGAAAGAAAGAAGAAGAAAAGACCATATCCATATCAGTAAATTCTAGTAAAAACTTATCAATGGACTAAATTGACAAAAAGTGAAAAAGTTTATCACTGTATTGGCAAAATTGAAAGATTTGAGACTGAACTAAAAAAAAAGTTCAATAGGTTTAGGACTTTTTAGACAATTTTCCCGATGTTTATATGTCAAGATGTAATTAGACATAAGTAATAAGCACGTACCACATCAACAGCTGATGTAACACTATGCAATCGCAAAATATTTTCTCAGAAAAAGACAAATATATGCACAACTCTTTACTTTTCGTTATAATTTTCAGTTAGACCCACTTTATTTTTGTATTACCTCATTCCTTGTCATTTCAAAGTTAAAAGAATTCATTTACAATTCAATTTGTTTTATCTCGCACTTAGATTCATGTAGTTTCACCCCTCCATCTAACGTCCCAGGCGTACACTTTGTCATTAATTTAGGAACTACAAGCAATCTCAGTCATTCTCTAATCGTCTAAAGTTAGATCTCATGAGCTCAATCACTTTACTTTCTTCTTTTTTTTTTTCCAATGCCTATGTCGAGTTTTCTCGAGCACATCTTTTTATTTTTCCCTTTTTTTGTTGTAGCGTCAGAGACTACTATGAATACTTTGTGGTATTTTGAAATGAATATGTTCTTATTTTCATGCAAATGACATGCAAATAATTTTATATGTACTGAGAGCTATACTTTCCTTCACATCTTATTGGAGTATCTATGTTTCCGATTGATAAGATATAAGTGATTAACTTTATCTACGACAAAATTTAAGTAAATCTAATTTAGGTGATGTTCATTTATGTAATTAGCCCCATAGTGTTTCGGGCGCTTATTTAGCACGAGATCTACGAGTATCCTTTTGAAATAAGCAATGTCGGTCACGTGATCTATTTGTCGCGAGTAAGTACCATCAATCAAGGTCTGAAAATGAGTGGGCCCAGCTTTTGCTTGGGCTCCACGTCTGAGAAAGGCAAAATGGCTTGTGCCACAAAGTATGGCCTAAGGCCCAAAAACATGGTCCCTTGGGCTTTTTCCACTCTAGATCATTTTATCTACGGCCCAATGCTTAAAAAGAGGGACTAAAACACGAAATTCGGGCAAAAGTAATCTCAATCGAAATCCACAATAAAGAACAAACTAAAACACTTAGAGCAAAAATAATCTCACTGTTGAAACCCCCCCCCCCCCCAAAAAAAAGCACCAATTTTACTCGATAGACAAAATTATTCGTTGGATCTCACAAAAAGGATGAACTTTTTACCTTTGCGACAAAAATTACTCCACTTTTCAAAAGAACAAAAAAGTAGCATTAATTTTCACTAGAGAAACAACAATAAAACAGTTAGACCTTCCTTCCTTATAGAGAAGCTTATTTGTCATTTGATGTGATTAATGGCAGTGATGTGAACAACAAACATGTCATTTGAGCCATATGAATGTCATTTTGCTCGAATCATAATGAATTTTTTGTTCCATTTCCTTCGAAATTGATAAATTGAGAATTCATGACAGCAACTAAACTTCATAATTTGTTTGAACTCCACAAATTGGCTCATAGTCGATTATAAGAAACTCCAAATTGCAAATTTGTTTTGGGGCAAAATCCTAGCCATCCAATCTGGGACCTACATTTGAGGTTATACTCTTTTTCTTTGACTATTACTTAAAAAGAACAAAACAAAACACACCGAAAGGTTGTCTTTGTTTAAAATTACAGTATTAGTTTGGCAAAAGTGACATGTCTATCGTACACTATTAGCCATGCCAATTGCTAGTATAGTTAACAATGGATATTTTTGTCGCTAAAGGGGGAGGGGAAGGGGGGATTTGTTTGAAAAATATGGTTAGTTTAGTCCTAAGGGTATAATTTCATGCTTTATTTGGAATCCGGCGGATATTTTTGTCCCACAAGCAAAACTTCATAATCTTTTTGTCATTTCAAAAGTGCGATTACTCTTGTCCTGTGTATACAACTTTTAATGCTTTTTTTGAGCGTTTGACCGTTTATATTTGCATCAAACAATCAATCAGTCAACTACCACTTAACCATAATAAAGAAAGAGAACCCCATAATTTGCTCAATTACCCACTGGAATCTGATGAATAACATAACAATAAAATTGGCACTTGAGATCTGTCTCGGCGATGCCACGTGCACATGTGGTCCACGCAAATAAACAAATCATTAGGAATTTCATTAATGTATTGCGTATAATCGTGCCCTAGAAGTAGACATGGTCCCTCCCGGGGGGCGCCCCCAGTAGCAACATCAACTTTTCATTTATTTAAAAGAAAAAAATAGTCATGGGGGCCTTAGTTTATTGCGATTAATAAATGATTTCTTATACAACTTTCAGCACGGCCGCTTTAAGCGTAAGCAAATGATCTGCCAGCAAGAGAATAAACATATTGTTCTCATGAATCTTGACCATCCATGTTTTGCAAATTAATAGAAAATTCCAAGCATTTGCTGATTTATTGATTTTAATCTAGATACAAATATTTATGGTCAGAGGCGGTCGACCACTTGTTTATTGTGGGAAGGAAAGGGTGTAACCTCTAGCAAACCTTTTTATATCATCTATGCTCATAATAGGTCTAATCCCCTAAGGAAACTCTCAACTTTAGGTGCAATATTAATTCTACTTGAACTTCTTCTTTTTATCTGAAAATTTTTTTATCTGAAAATAAAATTATTTTTTTTTAAAAAAAAAAACTTCAAATTTAGTCAGAAATCCACCTCAAACTTCAACTCCAGTCCCAAATCTGCTGCCATTAGCCCTTTGTCCAAAAATTGCCGTTAGTCATTCCTAATCCCCTAATTTTCATTACCGTGGAAATACCATGATAAAGAACTAATGGTGATTTTTGGATGCAGGATTAATGGAGGAAAATTTGATACTAGATTGAAAGTTGGTATTTAGAATACAAACAAAGTTTTGGGCATATTTGGGACTAGCATTAAAATTGGTGAAATTTTTTAGACAAAAAAATTTGAGGCAGATTTGGGACTGGATTTAAAATTTGGTTTTTCTTATAGAAAGAAGTTTGGAATAAAATTGGGATTGGAAATAAAGTTATGGTTTTTTTTAGACAAAAAATTTAAGGACGAAATTGCGACTAGACCTAAAGTTATGTCTTTCTAGGGGATTAGGCCACTAATAATAAAAAGAAATAGATTTAGGATTGGATTTAAATTATTATTTTTTTATAGAAAGAAGTTTGGGATAAAATTGGATTGGAAATAAAGTTAGGTGTTTTTTTAGACAAAAATTTTAAGGATGAAACTATGACTGGACCTAAAGTTATGGTCTTTCAGGGGATCAGGCCCCTGATAATTAAAAAAAAAAATTATTTATTGTCCAGTCCTATCATTTTTTTAGATCTATTATTCTAATCGAGCTCTTATCACTCGCTAAAAGATCGAGGCTGTAAGGAAATGCATGTTGTTGATCTTCTAACTCAAATTATTGACGACCATCCATAATTCTTGATTCCATTCATCCACTAATTGGTGCCTCTTATCCATTAATTCACGAGATGGTAGCTACTCGTAATTTCAAGCAATATACATCGCAACTAACTTCTTACTTTGCGATGTCTCTGCATCGGTTCATTATGGGTTTCTTAATTCACGCATTACTCGTTTTGATTGTTCAATTCATATAGACAATCTTTCGGACATCAATATTGATTGAACTTTTTTTCAAGTGTGTGAAAAAGAGCATGAAGAAACTAGGCACGCATGTACCGCGTGCTTGAAAAGAGACTTCCATATTATCGGATTTTTACACTCGTCCTCTATTAATTGTCTATTAGATGCCTTAGTCCATAGATTCGATAATTGAAACACATTACAAAGATTGCCTTGAGCGCAATTATCATTAACCCCTTCGCTGCTTGACATGCTATATCTTTTCTAGTAAATCTTTGGTTTCAATCCATGAGAGCACTCTTGATCTACAAAGAAAGAGAAGTTAGAAACTAAAATATCCTATATGTATTCTATGGCATTATTGATGAAGTGAAATCGTTGTTTCCATAAGAGTGTAGCCGAGAAGAAATGCTTGGTTCGTTGTTAACAAGTGCTTTAGGGCGCTCTTTTAGCAACTAATTAATTAAAATTTTCTGTTTCCAGTAAATACATGATATATTCTGGTATTCTGCATGATTGATTACTTGGAAAATGAATTATTTCTAACTAAATAAATTTAACGATATTTAATTAAGTAAGCTGAACCAATACCCTAAAGTACTTGTTAATACGAAAAAAAAAAAAAAAAAAAAAAAGAACTCTTACCGTACTGGAATTATCTCTTTTTCGGTACACTTGACCATATTTTGTGCAGAACATGAAAACATTCGTAATTCAACCTAGAATCGCTCGAGAGTGTCTGTAAGCCATCCATTAACAAAACCACCTTTTATTTTTCCAAATAACTGCAATTGATGAAATTCCAGTCAGAAAAAAACAGCAATTAATGAAATGCCTGTTGCCATTTTATGAGCGGAGGACCCAACAAGACTTATGGTAGATGCGATGGGGGGTTAGTAGGATTTCGAGAATTCATTGCTGGGGACATTGAAGTCGATGGTCAAAGCTTTTCATGATCGGACGGTGTGCTTGTGTGGGCACGGCAAGCGACCGAAAATACATGGATGGGGACTCATCGACAGCCCAAAAATAGTGTTTTGTACATGCCACTGCCAATCATCATGTGCCCTTCTTTGTACAACCTTGACATTTCAAGAAACCGTCAGATCCCTACTCAAATTTACTGACATGGGTAATTACAGTTTTAAATAGGGCATCACAATTCTCTAATGCATTCTGCTAAATTTCATCAGATATGATAGTCGCATTGTTGGAGATTTCGGGTAATTATTAAAAACACATAGATGCGTACTCTTGGGTTTATTCGAAGAAAATGCACTAATATTATGATTCAAGCTTAGTCATTAAGCGAGAAAAACCATTTGCTCCAACTTCTCCTTAGAGCAAGAATGTACTTAAGTCATATGCTATGAATACACAATTGACCCGTTTTAGGTCAAGGATTCGAGTCTTGATACGGTCTCCTATTTGTTAGTCTTGTTATTCTGTCTCTTTTTATGTTTCACTAGTTATCTTATGTTTCATCCCCCAACTTGTCTTGTGCATGTAAGACCGTCATACACACGGGAGACTTGTCAATTTATGTGTTAAAAGTGGTGTAACTATTAAGTCGAATGTTATGAGGGGACATGCTAAGTCATATGTTACAAATACATTGTTGGCTTGTTTACTAAGAGTTTAAATGGACCTGTTTCCTGACAGCCTAAATTTTTGGAAACCAAAAAGGTCTAGCGACAAAAAATAAGTATTTTATGTTACGGATACATAATGTGGAGGTGACATGTAATTTAATAAGTCAATTAAAAAGGAGATACGTAATGCTCATATTGTCAAATTAAATTAAATTCATAATGTGCGGACAATAATAATTGATCGATTATAAGAGAGTTGGAGATGTTGACTATGCTTTATTAGTAGTTGATACAACATATTCGACTCATTCAATTATTGGAAAAACTTTCTCTTCCTTTAACGATCTCCCACTTAAAAACTCACGATGAGGACCATCATTTGATGTTTAGATTTGGTTGATCGAAGGAATTCAAATTTAATTTATGATTTGGAAGAGAAGTAATTCATCCTAGTCCCCTCTTCTTCTTTTTTACAATTACAACCCATATGATTGTTTTCCCCTAGGCCCACTTAAGTATTTGTGCAAATTTATTTTT
Organism: Eucalyptus victrix; assembly: GCA_016097545.1. Taxonomy (NCBI): domain Eukaryota; kingdom Viridiplantae; phylum Streptophyta; class Magnoliopsida; order Myrtales; family Myrtaceae; genus Eucalyptus; species Eucalyptus victrix. Next base: position 20,873,143 of record CM027836.1, on the reverse strand, counting down.
CATTCTTTTTCCATACAATTCAAATTATAATTTTAAGGATTTTTTTAGTTTTCATTATTCCAAACAATACGGGAAATTTTACTTTTTCGACATTTCTTCACATACATTTTTCTTACTAATCTATCCACCTCTTAAAAATTCTTCCAAAGAGGGTCGTGAAAAGAAAATTACTAATCTTATCCGAAATCATTTTTTTATTCTCCAACAAATATGCATGTGTAAATGATATTAAATTATTAACATAAATGATCACGTTCGACGTATTGATTTCTTTCAACCTTTTACTTTTGGATTACATTGGGAATTCAAGCTTCTCAACTCAATTAATCTTTGTGAATGCACACAAATCATTACATCCACATACATCCTTCAACAATGAATGCATGCAAACTCGGAAAAGTTTAGATACTTTCGAACAAAAATCTTGTGACATAGCTTTCATTTAAACAGAAATACTACATTGAGTTATTGAAAACTTGAAGTACTTAATAAAATAAAATAAAATTAGGTACTTGATTGAAAAATAAACCAAAATTCGGGTACTTTCACCTTGCTAGGATATTCTCCCTTTTCTGTTAATTTCAAATTCAATTTTTGAGTTTTCATTACCTTTACTTTTCATCGTTCCAATCAATTTCAACAGATTTTCTACGAAATTTCTTCACGTTCACTTTTCATACTCGGTTTTTGCACATCTTAAAATTACTTCGAGTTCAATTATTACTTTCTTTCAACTTCTTATTCTTGGATGATATTAAACATCCCAACATTTCATCTCGACCAATCTCCATAAAGGCAGGCCAACCGTCCCATCCACATGAATCATATCCTTCAACCCAATGAACGAACACGGACTTCGAAAAACACTTATCCATCGTCAATATACCATGACAATACATGTCAATAGGACAGCAAGGATAAGCAGCATTGAAGCTGCAGTTGCACACAACAGAAAGTTACTATTTAGATCTGCCACAGGGACAATAACCCAAAGAATTGTCAACTTCAGCATTGGGATCCCGCCCATCCCCTCCAGACCCATCTTCTTCCTTTTGGTAGGGTCAGTTCATAGACTTGAGGAAACGATGACTCCCCAATGATCTTAGGTCACATCTTCGAGGCCTATTTAGCAAATGATGAGAGCATCCAAAAGGAAAAACAGTGCTTTTAGAGATAATGTTTTCCTCTGATTGAGTCGTACATTGACATTTTCGGTCGCAAAAAGCATCGCCTGAGTTTCCCAGAACGAGACGATGTAGGTCCTGTGGCCAAACATGCATCTCCATGGATACGTCCATGCGGGGTCTCCATGGATAGATTGCTGCTGTCGTTGTTGTGCTCGACATGGTTTTTTGTTTGCTCTTCTCGAATCAAGGATTCGCTCGAGGTGCTATCTGGCCACTTGAAACCGGGAAATAAACGATTGAATCCTTATGCATTAAACGCAGGTTCGACAAGATAAGAACGGCCACCACCTTGGTCCATGAGGCTTCATGTCATGCTTCCTCCAAACAGTTAGATTACCACAAAGCAAAGATATTTATCTTCAATGTATGGTCTACAACCACTTAAACATTCAAGCTACAGCCAGTCCCTACCTTTTATTGTCATGGAGTGTTGAATCGTGTCCAATTAACAACTTGAGCTTGACCCCGACAGCTCATAAACATCATAAAGATATCACATCAAAAGCTTTAATTTTTTTCCTTTTTTTGTGCAACGAACTAACTCAGTCCATGTGAACCAACCTCTCAAAAAGTATACTCAAGTGTAACCATACAAGTTGATGACTATTTAGGAAAAAACAATGAACTAACTTATGACATAATGAGCTCACACTTAATGCATGTGGACTGGAGATCTCACAAATTCCTTTACTTAAAACACTAAGATTAGCGTCATCCATTATAGTCCGACCTTAATTTAGTGCATGATTCGGTCACTTGCCTTCCTTAACCTAAAAGCCTATACGGTGATATACCTTATCCAAACTTTCTCATCCGACAATTGCTCCTCAACATTGCAAATTATATATACATAGGGAGAAGTTTTACTACCTCTTGTAATGACTCAACTTGATCCATGCGAGTCAAACTTCCAAAATGAGCACTTAGGTATGACCATGCAAGGTGTTGACCAATTGAAGGTGTTTATCAACTTTATATCATTCTATGGGCTCTTTCTGAGGGTCTTGTAAAGTAAGTTCTAAATTTTTCAATTATAAAGTAAAATCTTAATTTTTGTCAAAAAGTGTTATCTGAAACCTTTTTATTAAGGAAAAAAAAAAAAGGGGAAAAGTTATCCTTATACATTGACTCGATACATTGACTCGATGCTAATTTGTCTCTTCTCTATTGAAGATATCACCACCTATCTTTCGTGACTCTTTGTGTTTTGATTGAAAGGCGGTTCAGTTTCCAACATAAGTCTTTTCAACACACGTATTAAAATGTCTTTATTACTATTTATTTAAACATGTCTTTTCTTATATCTAAAGTATGTCTAAAGTCATGTTTTAAACCTACATATAAACGAATCTTGTAATCGTTCCAAATAATGAAGAGTGAAAGACTTTTCCGTAAGTAAAATAGTGTATTCATCTCATTCTTTAGTAGCTTCTCTTGTGAGAGTGTTATTAGAGCTATGCGACTTTGATATTCAATATTCTCTTTCTGGAAATATCACTTTGTAACTAGCAACAAAACCTCATCGCCACGAAGACCAAATTGCCATTTCCATGAAATACCAAACTTACCTAATTCCGAAATCACCAATAACAAATGTCGTAACTCCTAGGTCTCCGAACCAGAATTCCGAAAACTTCTAACGCCCGCAAAACCTAGCCTCCTCCAACGCCGCCTCTCATCGTCATTCGACGTTGCCTCTACAGCCTCTGGCAATCGTCTCAATGCAGCCACCCTTGGCCCATCTCTCTCTCTGAGGATGCTGTTTTAAGTTCTCGATCGAGGTCGTTGATATCCTTGATGTGGTTTTTTAGGATGTCATGGAGCGTGAGGGTGCGTGTGTCTGTGTGTGTCCCAGCTGAGATAACTAGTTCTAAGTCCGACGAAGGATGCGGCTACGATTACGTAGGGCAATGATGGCTAAAGCCAGGTCCCGGCAAGCATTCTCTAATTGAAGCGACTTTTGGATTATTTTTTAATTTAAAATGATGGCAAGGACCTTTTTGGGGAGAAAGTTGAAATTTTCTAGTATGGTGGTTAAGTTAAAAGTGAGGAAGATTTTTCGCTTTTCATATGATTAACATATCTAAATTCTAACCATAAATGGTAGATTCTTGGCCCTCCCCGTCGGTTCAAAGCCCCTGCGAAATAGGGAGGTTGAAGCAATGTGTTGTGACAAAATAATCAAGTCCGAAAACTTTCAAAAAAAAAAAAAAAACATATCTAAATTCTTAAAATTCGTAATACAAAATAATCAAGTCCTTCAATATACTTTTATTGATTCTATCTATCTTGAGTAATGGAAAAATGCATATTGAATTTTTAATAGACACATGGTGCTGCTACGTTATTAAGTAGGAGCAACATCAGTGAAATTGCCAAAAAAAAAAAAAAAATGAAGAAGAAGAAGAACGAAAATGAAAAATAAGTTAAAGTGAGGAAGGGGACAACGGTACCCTTGGGATGTATATGGTAACAATTCTATTCTTAGAAAAAATTCTATTTAAAAATACTTTTTATTTTTATTTTTATTTTTATTTCCTATACGAGTTTTTGAGTAGGAGAAATTTCTATTCCTTGAATAAGAAAAAGAACAAAAATGCCTTCGGTACAACCCTAAAAAATTTTATTCCCAACTTTTTCATTTACTTATAGAAATGCCAATGGAGATTTAACAATTCATGTTTAAATAAAATTGGACTTTAAGGATTTAACTTATTAAGATACTCTAAGATGGCCTTAAAAAATCCAATGTGATACTTAGTCAAAATGGATGGCTGCAAATAGCAGTAAAAAGTTACGCTATTTTATAACTCACAATATAAGAAAGTTAACAATTAGACATTACAATAAACAGGTGTATAAACCTTTTTTTTTTTTTTTGTACTAAGCTTTAACCAACATATACAAGCGAACGGCACCAAAACTTACACTCAAAATGAAACAGAGACAATAATGAGTGGAAGGGTGCCGAAAGAAAGAAAACGGAAAAGCCAACAAAGGCACAAGAAGCTACATGTCAAAAGCCAACTCAACCAAGGCAACAACCAAAACAAGGACCAACTAACAAAAGAAGGCAATCGGCCTGCCAAACAATGGCTACCCACGCCCATAAAAACCCCTAAGCAAGAGTGCCACCATCCTCTACAAATAGCAAACAGTGAAGCATTCCATGGCAAAAGTGAAGTGAACCGAGCCAACAAACTACCCACCAGCAATTCTACCACTCGTGCCACAACCCCAGCAGCGAAAACTCAGCAACACCGAGCCATCCAACAACAAAAAAACAGCACCCACAAGCAAGAACACTAAGGATCAGTGAGATTAGAAGAGAAAATGCAAGGATCAATCCACTAGCTATGTTGAAGTCTCCTATTCCTCAAGTTATCCTCAACATTTTTGAACATTAAGGCCTTGTACTTAACAATTTTAATGAGGTGGTTTTTCATGGTTGGAACCACCAACATATGGCTTCTAAGCAAAATCCCGTTCATGTACTTCCAAATAAGGTGGTAAAGAGCACCAAAGGAAAAACAGGCAATGGAACAATAGAAATCATTACCCAAAAGGAACTTCAAAGCCCAACGAAGATTCTCTTACCAAGCCCTATTGCACCAAGGGAAGTTGCATTTAGCAACCCCAAAAAAAGCAAATCTGGCTATGATGCAACAACCAAAAAACAAATGATTGATGGAGTCCGGCGTCAGTTTACAGAAAGCACACAACGCATCCCCAATCCTGCCATGCGATAAAAGCAAGGCCTGAGTGGGAAGATGGTTCATGGTAATAAGCTAGAGATTAATTTGATATCTCGGAGTGATAACATTGCTCTAGATCAAGGAAGCCCAATCAATCCAAGCCTTCTTCCTTTTATGGCATGTCATGCCGAAGCAACCGAGAATAAACCTAAAGAACTTTCTAGCCAAGTAAAACGGTCCAATACCTAAGAAAGAAAAGGAATGGGCTACTCCCAAGACTCTAACACTGTCCTCATGGATTGTCCGAACGATGAAAAAAGATCAGCCATTGTAGCGTGCCTAGGTAAACCGGAGCTATAGATCAAAGAGCCTGAGAATAAAATATTAAAGGGGCCTCTCGGGTGCTAGTGGTCAAACCATAAGGAGATAGAGAGACCATCCCCTAACCTCCAAAGGAAGGAGAGTCGAAATTCGATCTTGAGATGGAGGATTCTCTTCCAAGCCCAAGAGCAAAAAGTAGGCTTCCTAACCACCTAGAAACTCTTTATTTTCAAGAAAGTCGAATAGATCCACTTGCACTACAATGACTCATTGTCCGTAAATAGGATCCAGATGTGCTTCAACATCACTGCCTTATTACTATCCCATAATCTGCAAATGCCTAGTCCTCATCCCTCCTTTGGAAGGCATACATCTTCCCAAGAAACTTTGGCTCCACCCCTCCTTAGGCACGGGCCCTTCCAAAGAAACTATCTCAAGATCTGCTCAATACGGTCCAAAACTGCAATGGAGATAGTAAATACACTAGTCCAATAAGCTTGGATTACATGAAGTATTGATCTTATTAGCTTAAGATAACTAGCAAAGGAGAGAAAGCATTGGGTCCAAGATTGGGCCCTGGTTGTTATATGATCAACTAGGGAAACACAGTCCGCTTTGCCAACCGTGAGGAAATAATAGGAACTCCCAAATAACGCACCGGCAATTTCCCTTCAAGGAAACCAAGGGCAAGAAAAATCTCACTCCACAACTCAGCCGACCCTCCAGTAAGAAAGATCTCACTTTTATTGGTATTTGGCTTCAGTCCATTCCATGCGAAGAAGGTATCCAAACATTCCTTCAAAAAGAGATCGAGACCAAATTAGCTCCGCAAAACAAGAAGACATCGTCCGTAAAGAACAGGTGAGATAAACTCAAAGCCTTGCATCTCCAAAAAAACTTGAAACCCGGTTGCCTAGCACAAGCACTAAGGATCCCGAAGAAAACCTCTATAACCAAAGTGAAAAGATAGGAAGAAATGGGATCCCCTTGACGAAGGACATCATAGGTCTCATCCATGGCTTCATCCCTCCGATGGATCCCATAGGAACTCCGTAAGAGGAGGAGTCTAAGATGGGGGCCATTTTTGGGAGAAGCTCGGTGGAGGAGCTAAGCTACCCTAGCCTTTTGGATTGTTGATGTATGGTAACAAAGATACATAACCCAAGACTAGGACATGGCATGTGATTATAACAACTTTTGATATGTAGAAATATGTGTTTTTGTTTGCTTGGCTTGTATATGCTTTGTCCAACTTCCATGTTTGTTTGTATGGGGATTCTTTTTTTTTTTTTTTTTTTTTATGACTTGCTTCCATATGTGCTTATTCAAATTAAAAGATTTTGGGACATTCGACGTGCCTAGGATGTCAATACTAACTTGCTAGGGGTAGGGCAGGGGCATGACAAAAAAGCTAAAGAGGATGGCCACGAGAGTGGGGGTTAAAGTGGGAGACAAACCATTGAACAATGGGGCAGGAGGTCAGAGATGATAGGGGTGTTTCCCAATGTTGTCGAGCTCACGCATGTTCTCATTGCCTTAGTGTTACTTGGGATGATAGGGATGTGCAACCGGACCAAGTATACCCGGGAATCGGACCAGCTCTTCTTGAAAACAAGGTCGAGAACCGGTTCCCAAATTTCAAAAGTGGTTTACACTAATCCAAGAACCGGTTCCAAGTGATTACCCACTTAGGAACCAATTCCCATACCAGTTTTGGAACCCGTTCTCGAATAGGTTTTGTAAGTGGAAGTCCAAAACTCTATTTTCCCCCTAATTTCTATTCTTACTCCTGCAATCACATAGCGTATTTCTTCTTGGCTTTCTTAGACACGCACGGCACTTCTCCTTCGTCGTTCCTCTTCCCCACTCGCTTTCCTCCCTCACCGGTTCCCTCTCACACTGTACGACAGATGGACAGTGTTCGTCACCGCCAAATTCTTGTATACCACGTGGATTGGCTTACCTAATTTATCTTTTGTAGGAGGAGTTATGCTTGCATAAATGAATATCTTCATATAGTAGTTGTATGAATAAGACTAATAGTAGACTCATGTTTGTTGCTAATGTTTATGCAATATTATGATTTTTGCTTTGCCTTATGATTTTATTTATTATAATTAGCCCTATGGATTATTAATTTTTCATTTAGTCAAAAAGTTCATGTATTTATTTATTACAAATGCTTAATGTTTCAATATAAATTAAGAGGATTACATTATTTTCTTGCGTATTAATATAAAATTTGAAGTCATGTTGAATATCAGAAGGTTGCAAAACAAGTTCCAATGGAGATAAGGTTGACCTTAGAATCGAATCAGAAAAACATTGTGGGTCGGGTATAGAGTACAGGTCTAGACCCTATCCATCTTGGACTTGATCACCCCTATGGGATGGGACCAAAGGGAAGAAAGGGCAGCTATTGGGAGAACATAGTAGACATTCAATGCCTTCACTTGAGGGAGATCACCAATAAATAATCCAAGTATATTTATCAAATTGGATCTACTTTTATTCAAACGTTTAAGTGAAGAAATTATAGACAAGATAATATTATATACTTTACATCACACCACCTCAATTCTCTAATGTGAGTTTATTCAATTAACATGCGCATCTCAAATTTTTTGAGATAACAGCTTTGATACCATTTGTTGATAGCATACAATAGAAGTTCGATATTTTCACCTTAGAGAGATTGGTAATAGAAAGCCAAGTTCAAATCTGTCGACATATCAATTAAACATGCTTTTGTTCAAAAATTTAAATCAATGAATTATAAGCCAATTAAGATATATTGACTATTTCAAATCATTTCTAGTCTCCAATTAGACTATTCTAATATAGCTCATAGGCACATCTCAACAAAGGTGATGCACATTTCACTCTAGCATCAATGTCAAATGTTACAAAAAATATTTAAGAAGTCCAAGTCAAATTTTTTCCCTCATTGAGACAAGCGAAGCTAACAAAACTTTGTGTCTTATTACATCAGCTTTAGACCTTAAGATGCACACAAATCCTCCTTTTGGGTGTTGGAATTAATGGAATAGTTAATACCATAAAAATAAAAAAAAAAAACTTTAAAGTGGTATGTATATGATAAATTTATCTTAAACTAATTTTTTTACTATGAAAAATCTCAAATTGATACATCTATAACAAATTTATGCTACATTATTTTTTTAACTACCAAAATCTAAATTGATATATTTATAACAAATATCTTTTTCATTTGTTTCAATTAAATTGGATTAATATCACAAAATATCACAAAATTGATATATCAATGACAAACATAGGATAAAATCTTAAGCTGGTAAATATATCAACTACCACATATCATTACACTTAGTAATTTAATAGTAAAATTTAATTGAACTAATAAAGAGTAAATTTATCATACGTATATTAGTTTGAGATTTTTATCAAAAAAATAATTTTAAATAAATTTATTTTAGGTATATGACTTTTGGATTTTTTGTAATATTAATCCATAATAGAAATAAGATTTATCATTGGTAGTCACGTGGTTTGTGCTTAATCATTCTTTTGGAAAAGAGCGAGTTTGAATCCCTGCGGTCGCTTGTGCAACTCACTCGTGGTCCGGAGGAGGTGGGTCTTCTCAAGTCGCCCGGGTTTATGCCGCCGGTTGCCAATTGTACAACGATTCCTGGATCATAAAAAATAATAATAATAATAAAATAAGATTAACCAGTGCTCCTTAACAAAACCCCTCATATATGGTCACCTTCTCGAATTCATCCAATCTAAGCATGTTTGCAGCAAAGCAATGTTTTACTTTAGGACTCGTCCGGAAAATCTCCACATGACTTGTCTTATTCTCTGCCTCTCTCTCTCTCGATCTCTCTCTCTCTCTCTCTCTCTCTCGGTCTCTCTTAATGCATGGGAGGAAGTCAGTCGTCCACGTGCTCCTAGGGACTCTCTCGCTCTTTCTCTCTCTCTCTCTCTCTCTCTCTCAGTCGCACGCATCACATTATCAAGAAACCCCATCAGCCGTAACCCCAGAGAAAAATAGCAGCAGACGAACGAAACATCTTTTAGCCCTCGAAACCAGAGAGATCCCCGCCAGAAGAAACAACCCACAATCTCAAAAGTAGAAGAAGAAGAGAAAAAGCCCTAGCTAGCGCAGAAGAAGAAGAAGAAAGTATAATAATGGAGGCTCTCAAAGAAGGAGGCAACGAGATCAGCGGCGTCGCCGCGGACCAAGACCAAGACGCCGGCGACGGAATGCAGTGCGCCGACCACCCCTTCCGCGGCAACCTCGGCGGGATCTGCGCCTTCTGCCTCCAAGAGAAGCTCGGCAAGCTCGTCTCCTCCTCCTCCCCTCTCCCCCTTCCCCCGCCCCTCCTCCTCCTCTTCCGCCTCCTCCTCTCCTCCCTTCAGATCCGGTGCCGCCCCCGCGGCTACTCCGCCGCGTTCGCCCCGCCCCCGCCGCCTCCTCCGTCTCCGTCAACCCCGCCGTTTCCCTTACCTCCAACCGCCAAGACGGCGGCGGGGGCGGCGGCGGCGGCGACGTTTACCACGCCCGTAGGGCGTCGAGGATCGTGCCCTTCCTCTTGGCCAAGAACAAGAGCAGGAAGAAGAAGAAAGCCGCCGCCGGGGCCACGACGCCGGCGGCGGAGATGATCTCGTTTAAGAGGAGCAAGTCCACGGCGACCCCGAGGAGGGGTGGCGGGCGGTTCCTGGACGAGGAGGCGGGTAACGACGACTTTAGCCCTCGGCGGCGAGGTGGGTTCTGGTCTTTCCTCTATCCCTCCTCTTACTCTACTGCTTCTGGCTCTGGCTCTGGCTCTGGCAGTGCGGTCGCGAGGAGAGACTCGAAGTCACACTCGCAGTCGCAGTACACGTCCAACGCAATGAACGGGCCCATCGTCGAAGACGGCAACAGCGACAATGCAGGCTCCAGTTCGGCTTCGGCGGCGACGTCGTTCGAGAGGAAAGTCTCGAGATCCAGATCCGTGGGGTGCGGAAGCAGGAGCTTCTCGGGCGACTTCTTCGAGCGGATCTCGACTGGGTTCGGGGACTGCACCCTCAGGAGGGTCGAGTCCCAGCGAGAGGCCGGCGGCCGCAGCCACCAGAAGCCCAGGATCTCCGCCGCGCACGGCGGCGAGAGGGTGAGGTGCGGCGGGATCTTCGGCGGGTTCGCGGCGATGGCCTCGTCGTCGTCGTCCTCATCTTCTTCGTCACACTGGGTGTCGACAGGCTGTTCGGCCGATCAGGAAATGGCCCACAGCAGCAGCAGCAGGTCGTCGGCGACGGCGGCCGTCGTTCACGGAGGAGGAGCGAGGGGTCATAGGAGCTGGGGCTGGGCGTTTACGAGCCCCATGAGAGCTTTCGGGAGGCCTGCGTATACCAAGGATGCGAAGAGAGAGAGGAGTGTCGTCGCCAGTAGAAACCGCAATAACGCCACGACAAGCCCCAATCTGGCTGCAATTCCTTCACTTTTGGCCGTGAGAGGCTGAAGACTACAGGAAGACTCTTTGAATCTCTCTCTCTCTCTCTCTTCCGTCTTCTGTTCATTTTTCGAGTACTGGTCTCCACTACAGCAGAAGTGTGTATTTACTCTTAAATTTTGCTCTTTTGCGCTTTAAGCTTAAGAAAAACTTTCTTGGGGTTTGATTACTTCTGGTCTTTGATGTGGATCGAGTAATAACTTGTATGGTTTCCGCTTCAAGATCAGTGGAATGAGAACTGGTATTATCGTCAGTGAAAGAGCGCAAAGAGAGAGAGAGAGAGAGAGAGAGAGAGAGACCAACGTTGTTTCTTCAGCTTGTCATATCCCTCGTGTAATTCGACCGACGTTTGATGATGATGTTGCTGTCGAATCTTGTGTGATTGTTGTGGTCGACGAACGAGAGATGGACCGCTGCATCAGGTGTTCGCGTTGGGGTCGCCTGCGCACACGTGCTGGTCCATGTTTTGGTACTGTTTTTGTTGGCCCAGCCCGTGAAATTTGGCTTGTTCTAGTGGGGAACTTAGTCAAAATCTGGATTTGGAAGATCTAAATGCTACGGATGAATCTAGTACTGTAATTTCACGTGAAAATGTTTTTGACATTTCATTGTTTTTTCTTGGGCAATTGGTTGTGTTTTTCTTCCCGTCTTTTTGATTGGGGCGTGCCAAAATTTTGATGGGTATGTGTCACTTTTTTCTTTTCTTTGCTGAGTTACGTCAATTGGGAAATTTGGGAGGTGCAAACTTAACGAGTTCATTATTATATTTTCAGTTAAGTAGGTAGGAAAGAAAAGGATTGGATGGTGTCGTAATGGAGGTCTCTTTGGACAAGAGTAGTTGGTGCCTACATGATATATAATGGGACTGAACGATGATAATTGCCCTTGACCATATCGCGTACGAGCAAGGACGAGGAAATTTCCTGGGGAAAAAAAACAAGAAAACAGGGTTGCAACCTCATGGAGAAAATATTTGACACGGAATCTTCTTCTTCTATCCCTGTCTCAAAATTAGGGGTGTAATTGAGCCAAGTCGACTGGAATCACGTTGTTGGTGCTTATAAGCTCTAGCAAGACCCAATTAGAAAATAGATATGTCTGAACTTGACTCGATTAAAATCAAGTATAAATAGGCTTGAGTTTTTTAAGCTCAAATACTGGGTAAAGTCAGGTATTTCGTGTCTATTTTTGTAATTATAAAGTGCATCTTAAACAAATAAAAATGAAAGCTAGATTAGGTTTTGATTAGTCTTCCAAGCCCATCGAGGCGAGTTCTAACAAGCGTGAATTGCTCGACAAGACAAATAACTAGACTCGATTTCCCATGTATCTAGAGTAGTCCTAGATTAGCGTAGCATCTTTTCTCGTCCTTAATATTCTTTTTCATAAAACAATATAAGATTAATCCCATTAAAAATCTTAAATTAACATCTCATCACATGTACACCTAAACTAATTTTTTTTTTTGGTAAATGGTAAGAATTATATTAACTTAAGCCAAAGAGAATACACAAAAACTAATTTTCATCTCATCAAAAATTCCAAACCAATTTTTCCAATTTATTTTTATTCATAATTTATTTTCTTGAGATAAAAATTAACTTTAATTAAATATGCTATCATATTAATTTTGGGTAAACTATCGTGAACGTTTAACTTGAGATTTTCAATAGTAGCAACGGGGAAATGCAGGATCGGGAGTATCTTCGGGAGTCAGGGCAGTACAATCTTTAGTATTTTTTAATTCTACAATAAGAAATGGTGCAAATCTTACCCAGAGAAACCAGGCCTAGGCAAAAAAATATATTGAATCGCGGTCTCGTAATCTTTCCCGAAAATGACTGGTCAAGGTCATTTTTTATAGGGAGGGGCCATGAAAATTCGTGGAAAAAGCACACAGAAAAACACGACAAGTCCCCTGGCCCTTGTCAAAGTACAGAGGTCGTAGGAACAAGACACCGGAAAAGCTGCGGAACGTGGGACTCTGTAAATCGCAGGTCAATTATTAATTAGGGGCCCCCTCAGAATCTCACCCTTTTCACTTCAACCCCCCCCCCCTTCTCTAAAGCGCCTGCATTTTCTATTTTCAGATGTGGGGATAAAAAAAAAAAAAAAAAACAGAGGAGAATTTCAGGTTAGATTTTTTATTTTATTTTTTTGTGTTTATGGAGACCTTGAAAAGTACGAACATAAACCTTGCGGAAAGCATAAGCACTAAAGGCCTTTTCTAATCAAAGGGCCCCAAGGCTCGTGGTTTTGCTAGTGGTCCTCCTACTTATATGACATTTATTAGAATCTTGAAAATCCGAATCTCGACGATGGGTAACCTTAGGATCATAGAACAATAGATTTGGATCTTTTCATTAAAGATCTGTATTGGTATGGTACTACATTTTGGATAAGAAGTAGAGGCGCTTTTTGGATAGTAAATCAATCTTTCCAAAAACATGAAAGTACGTTTTCATGAAAAGATTTCTTTGGCCATTGCTATCCATGACTTCAAGAGAACTCAAGAGCGTGTAATACCGTGAAGACAATAAAATTTCAAAAATTAAATCCACATTCGAATATCAATAAATAGTAATTGTTAGGACATCTTATGCAAATATTTTCTTTAACTATCTTATGTCCCTAATTTGTCAGAAAGTATTTATTAATAGTGGGCAAAATATCAAACTAGGGTAGCGTCGAAATACATGCATGGAATTACACAGAATACCCATAAGATCCTCTCAATTATGTTAACTAGAAAATAGGAAAAATGTATAACGATAATAACAATAGGGAAAATTACATAAAACTATTTCAAATTTGGGGAGTGACATACGTCAGCTATTGCCCATTATTCCCTCCATTTTGTTACAATTGTTAATGTGCAATGCACATTAATTTTTAGGGGTAAAAGTGTATTTTCATTTCTTTTTTTATAAGAAGGGAAAAAGCCACCGAAAACCCCTAACTTTGCCTCGAGTGACAAATTTACCCTGAACTTTGTTTTGTGATGTAAAAACCCCAAAATTTGCTAACTGTGACACATTTACCCCATTAATGGGGTATTTTCGTCTTATTCTTTCTGTTTTTTCTTTTTTCTTTTTTTCTTCTTCTCTCTTCCCTCCGCTGGCCATGGTGGAGCCGGTGGAGGGAAGCCAGCATCGGGCGAGGGTCGCCCTCGCTTGGGCTGGCTAGGGCCGCCCTTGCCGGCCTGGGGCGAGGGAGGCCCTCGCCTGACGCCGACGAGAGCAGCCTTGCTTGTGTCACGGGCCGATCGATTGGGATCGTGACCGCGCGGCGGCTCGGGCGAATTTGGACTACCCAAGCCAAGCCTTGCTCGATCGAACGCTTACCCGCTCGCTTACCCGGATCGTTGAGAGAGAAAGCTAGAGAGAGGAGCTCTGAAAAGGAAGCGGAAGCTTTGATAATATTGAAATGTTAGGTTGGGTGATTACAAATGAAGGAGGACACCCCCTTTTATAGGTGAGGGCCTCGGATTACAACCATTGATCTACTTTTGATCTGATGGGCGAGATCGCACCGCCTCAACTACCGACATAAGTACTTAGCTACCATCTACCGACATAAATGAAAGGAACAAACTCCCGTAATTTAGCTCAATGACAGTTTTGCCCGCCCTTGCAGTTCAGGGAGAAGGCTTGGTGGGAATCCGAGGGAGAGCAGGAGGTCCACGGGCGAGTTGGAGTCGACTCTGGGGAACCTCTCGGGTCGTCCATCTTTTGGCCCGTGACATTCTCCCCCACTCAATTGAGCGACGTCCTCGTCGCTCTCAGCTCGGCGGGCAGCCTTTCGGGCTTTGGCACGAGCCTTCTTGTTCTTGTTTCTCTTCGCTCGAACGCTCATGAACGAAGGGCCGCATCCTTCCATGATGAAGTCGGACGCACACGGCTTGGTCTTTGGTTTAGACGGAGCACGCGGCGCACACTCAACCTCGGGGAAGAGCGCTTGGATGGGCATGGCGTGAGTCGGAGTAGGATCGAACTTGGCCTTTGGCTTCACCTCCGTCAGCTTGTTGATGCGCATGACGGCCTTCAAGCTCTTGTCGAGGCGTCGGATCGACGCGATGGTCTTGGTGTCGACCACCCCTTTGATCATGGGGATCATCGACGGGCACTTTTTGTCGAGGATCATCATGCACTTCGTCCTCATGTCGATCATGGCTCCCACACTCTCGAAGAATTGCATTCCAAGTATGAGATCATAATCGTCAAGGGGGATTACCTCGAATGCCATTCGACCCTTCCATCCGCCAATCTTCACGTCTACGTCGGGTGTTGATCCTACGCCATGGAAGTCGCCCGAATTGATCGACTTGTACGACTTCTCGGATGGCTCCACGTGAAGTCCCAAGGTCTTGGCAACCTCGGTCGACATGAACATGTTGGATGCGCCGGTGTCGACCAAAGCGTAGAGTGTTCGGCCACCCACTTCGACCTCCACAAAGAACATGTCGGTGTTTGGAGCGATTTCTTCTTTGGTCGGCGATCGGGCTTGGACTGAGTTGATCATCCTCACAGCTCCAATCTGGATCTGCCGCTTATCTTCTTTGGACTCCTCCTTTTCTTCCTCGAGGGCAAGGAGGGCGTTGATTCGACCCTTTTTCGGGCACTTCTGGGTCCAGTGCGGACCTTGGCAAATGAAACAAGGAGAAGGCGGGGGTTGATCAAACCTGCTCGCGTAGTCCGTCGGTGGTCTACCCCTTTGGAAGGCTGGCTTGGAAGACCCTTCTCCCCATGCTTTGGCTCGGCCGCTTTGCTCATGCGCGACCCGGGGAGTGTTTCTTCCAGCTTCATCCTCGCAAGGTCGATCATTCCTCCAATCTCTTTGCCGACCCCTTGGTTCGGTCTTGGTAAGGTCGACGAGCGACTCGGCCACGCTCAGCGCACGAGCCAGGCTACTCACGTCTCGTCGCTTCAACTCGAGCAGTGCCCACGGCTTCAACCCATCCATGAATGCTCCGAGAGCCTCCTCTTCGCTCAGGTTGCGAATCTGGAGTTTGAGCTCGGTGAACTCCTTCACGTACTCTCGGACCGTGCCTCTTTGCTCGAGGCGATGGAGCTTGCTACGGGCCTCATGCTGAGCGAACTCGGGGAAAAAGTAATCCCGGAACTCTCGTACGAAGTCGTCCCATGTACATATGGGATCAGCGCCTCGTCTAACTTCGTCGCACCTATTGCGCCACCAAAGCATTGCCGTATCGGACAAGAACATGGACGCGGTTCGTACCTTGATCGACTCGTCGTGTATGTTGACGGCACCAAAGTATTGTTCCATGCTCCAGACGAAGTTGTCCACCTCCTTGGCGGATCGTTCGCCGTTGAATTCTTTCGGCTTTGGCACCTCGATTTTGGGCACCGCTTGGTTCGGCACAGCACCATTGGTGATGCTTAGTTTGCATAGGGCAAGCTCGGTCTTGAGCTCTTGGATCTCGACCTTCATGGCTTCGATCTCGTCCCTACACGGAGCTTCTTCCTCAACGACTTGGACGCGCTCCTTTAGCACATCGATCGATGCTTCAAGGGCTTCGTCCTTGTCGTGTAACTGGGCGGTAGCTTCGTTGATGCACGAAGTGAAGTCTTCACGGAGTGAACTGTCGACCTCCATGATCCGGTCTCTCACGTTGTCAAGACGTTCCATGAGTTCTTGCACAGCGCTCCGGACATTCGCGATCTTCTCATCGAACGCAGCTACGACGTCCCTTGAGGCGTCTCTTCTCTTTCCACGACCGCGATCCTCTTGGACTTGCACGGTCTCTCCAACCATGACAGCTTCTTGGCTCGACATTCCTTCGAACAGTTGGTGCTCCTTGATCTCTCGAACGGATCTCTCTCTTACTCTGATACCACTTGTCACGGGCCGATCGATTGGGATCGTGACCGCGCGGCGGCTCAGGCGAATTTGGACTACCCAAGCCAAGCCTTGCTCGATCGAACGCTTACCCGCTCGCTTACCTGGATCGTTGAGAGAGAAAGCTAGAGAGAGGAGCTCTGAAAAGGAAGCGGAAGCTTTGATAATATTGAAATGTTGGGTTGGGTGATTACAAATGAAGGAGGACACCCCCTTTTATAGGTGAGGGCCTCGGATTACAACCATTGATCTACTTTTGATCTGACGGGCGAGATCGCACCGCCTCAACTACCGACATAAGTACTTAGCTACCATCTACCGACATAAATGAAAGGAACAAACTCCCGTAATTTAGCTCAATGACAGTTTTGCCCGCCCTTGCAGTTCAGGGAGAAGGCTTGGTGGGAATCCGAGGGAGAGCAGGAGGTCCACGGGCGAGTTGGAGTCGACTCTGGGGAACCTCTCGGGTCGTCCATCTTTTGGCCCGTGACACTTGCGTCGGGCGAGGGGTGCCCTCGCCAGATCTGGCGAGGGAGGCCCTCGCTGAACGCTGGCTTCCCTCCGCCAGCTCCGCCATGGCCGGCAGAGGGAAGGAAGAAGAAGAAGAAAAAAAAGAAAAAAAATTAAAAGTAAAAAGATCAAAACGCCCTTATGATTTAGGGTAAATGTGTCACACAAATGAAAGTTCAAGATTTTTTGTGTCATAAATAAAAGTTTGGGGTAAATGTATCACAGTTAGCAAATTTTGGGGTTTTTCATATCACAAAATAAAGTTCAGGGGCTGTTCTGTGGAGTTCTTTGTGTCCGATGGATTAGGGTTTCTTTCTGGTTCTGTCGCCCGTGTCTGGTATGGAGTCTATGGCCGTGCGGGGCCGTTCAGGTGCTGAAAGGCCGAACGAACGGTCGTATTCTCCCTCAATTCGTGCTGGTTCTTTGGCTGATGATGAGCTGCGGAAGGATCGGCCCCAAAAACCCCTCAACCCGTCTGGTGCAGCGGGGTTGCGACAGCAGACTGTTCATGCGCGCAGTCGTCAAGCCAGTAGGGGCCGGTCTAGACCGAATCGCTATGCTTCTAGGGATGTTTCAAACAAGCCTCCAACCCGTTCTTGGGCAGCGGTTGCGAGTGGTGCCGCTAGAGGCTATGATCTCGAACACACCCGTACTCATTATGATGTTAATCCGGTTATCCGGATGGATGAATCTGACTTTGAGGCTGCTGACCCGAAACTCTTTAAGTGCTTGGTCGGGTGTTTCTTAGGCAAGAAACTACCATTTAAATTGGTGAATGAATCGCTCAAGAGAGCGTGGGGACCTGCATTGTTGGAGGTAATGTCCAATGGAAGAGGATTGTTCCTGCTGCGTATTGCTGATCCGGAATTTAGGAGGAGAATCCTTGAGGGAAGGATTGTAACGGTGGCTAGAGTTCCCCTCTTGCTGCAGCAATGGAAGCCGGGGATTGAACTGAATAAGGAGTCCCTCCAATCGATACCGGTCTGGGTAAGGTTAAAAAACTTGCCCTGCTCGTTTTGGTCTGCTCATTCTATCAGCAAATTAGCTAACGCTCTTGGAAAGCCGTTATATGTGGATCAAAGGATCGAGCGAGATGGCTATGCTTACCTTTGCCCGTGTGTGTGTTGAAATCACGGTCAGCAACCAATCCATGAGTTTCTTCAGCTTGAAGTTATGGGGAAGATGGTTGTAGTAGATGTCGAGTATGAAGGAAAACCCCTGGCTTGCAGGAAATGTGGAATCTTTGGGCACGATTGCGAGAATGCCAGTAAGGAGTCGGAACCGTCCATTCCAGCCGATCAAATTGTAGAGGCTGAAACTTCGGTCAGAGCTGAAGTCCCTTCACTGGAAAAAGGCAAGGGTGTGGCTGTTCAGACCAATTCAGAGCGGGGAGACATGCGGGCTAACCCCCTTCGTCCGCTTGAGGGCATTACGTCTCACCATTTAGGAGAGCCGAGTTCCCCTCAAAGGATTGTAAGAAATGTTCAGGAATCCTCATTGCCAGTTCAGGCTAATCCCTCTGTTGCAGAATCTGAATCCGTATCAGGGGATCTTGACTGGAAACTGGTGAAGCGCAGAAATAAGAGGAAAAAGAAGAAAGAGGCAAAGCAAGCTGCTGCTGCTGCAGCTGCTGCAGTTGCTGCGTCTGCATTGGCAGCTGTGTCTTTTGGCTTATCTCCTCCTACTGATGAAGGCCAAGCTTTGAAGCGCACAGATGTTCATCTGCAGGACCGTGACTCTCCCCAACCTCTTTGTGAAGGAGATCCTGTTCCTTTAGCTTTATCGGACAGTTCGGATGATATATCTAACTCGTCTATTCACAACGCCAGTGATGACGAACTCTATTCTGCAGATGAATCTCGTGTCAAAAGGAAGCCTCCTACAAAGGTTCCTTTCCTTCAGGATCAACTCCAGTGTCTCCTTCCTGAACCTTCTCCTGCTGTAGGTCCGAAAGTTATGACTACGGGGAGGAAGGCGTCCAGGAAGAGGTAATCTTTTGCGGTCTGTTTTTTGTGATGAAGATCGGTTTTTGGAATGTTCGTGGTATTTTGGATCCCTTGAGGCGGGCCGAAGTTAGGCGTTTTGTTGTTTCCAATGATTTATGTTTTGTTGGTCTTCTTGAAACTAAAGTGCCTCAGGACCGTTTTGACTCTATATCTGCCAACCTCATGAGGGGTTGGGCTTGGCTTGCGAACTATGAATTCTCCCCTCGCGGTAGAATTTGGATTGGCTGGAATCCAAGCCTGGTTTCGTATTCTGCCCTTTCTAGTTCCGACCAGGCGCTTCACGGGATTATTAATGTTATCAGCTCTGGCACCTCTTGCTATGTATCGGCTGTCTATGGCGAGCACTCCTTCTCCCGTCGTCGGTCTCTATGGGAAGACTTATGTTATCATGGTGACACCCTCCGCAATTCTCCATGGCTTGTGGCTGGGGATTTTAATGCAATCTTGGATCCTTTGGATCGAACCGGCTGTTCCACGAACTGGATTTCCTGCTTCAATGATTTTCCTCGCTGCATTACTCGGACAGAGCTGATGGACCTCAGGTACATTGGTTGCCGTTTTACATGGTCCACGTCGTCTGGTCAAGCAAAGAAAATGAGGAAAATTGATCGTGTGCTAGTTAATGGGGAATGGAACGTTCGGTTTTCTTACTCGGAGGCAAAATTTCTTAACCCTGGAATCTCGGATCACAATCCTATGACAGTCAGGGTGTTGCATCCACCCAATAGGACTAAGCCTTTTAAATTCTTTGAGTTTTGGACTCATCATCCGGATTTTAAGACCTCCGTCAATTGGGCTTGGAGTGCTCGTATATCTGGTGTTCCCATGTTCTGTCTCGTCTACAAGCTTAAAAGGGTGAAGTTGCTTCTTAAATCTCTCAACCGAGATGCATTTTCGGACATTTTGATCAAGGTTGCTGAGGCTAGACATGCTCTGGCAGACGCTCAATTTAAAATTCAAGCCAACCCGGCCTGTCCCACCCTCACTCATGAAGAAAGGGAATGTCACCGTGTCTTCCTTGAGCTGAGATCGCATGAGGAATCGTTCTATAGACAGAAATCTAGAATCAAATGGCTGAAGGAGGGTGATAAGAACACCAAGTTTTTTCATCAGTCTATGAAGAGAAGGCACCTATTAAATCGAATTTTGTCGGTGAAGGATTCTTCTGGAAATATCATTTCGGATCCTCTATTGGTTCCCCAGGTGTTTGTTGATTATTTTTCTGATCTTCTCTCCCCGAAGGAAGGACTTCTTAGGCCATCCCTTGAGGAGGTGCAGCAATATGTTCGCAAGCCGCTGTCTCAAGACCAAGTCGTCTTTCTCGGCCTTCCGGTTACTGATGCTGAAATCAAAAGCACTCTTTTTTCGCTGGCCAAAGGTAAGGCCCCTGGCCCAGATGGCTTCCCTGTTGAATTTTACAAACATTGCTGGGACTCGGTTGGTTCTTCTGTTCTTCAATCAGTGCATGACTTCTTTCGGCATGGTCGCCTTCTAAAAGAGGTAAATGCCACTATCCTTGCTCTTGTTCCGAAGGTTCCCAATGCTACTGCCGTTACAGACTACAGACCTATTGCTTGTTGCAACACAATTTATAAGCTGATTACTAAGATTCTAGCCAATAGAATTGCTGGTGTTCTTCCGAATTTGATTGATCAATCTCAGAACGCCTTTGTTAAGGGAAGAAGAATGAGAGACAACATCTTGCTAGCTCAGGAATTGTTTGCGAGTTTTCACCTCTCTCCTTACCTTCCTAAGTGTGCAATTAAGGTGGATTTTCATAAAGCATATGACACAGTCGATTGGGATTTCTTAGAACTTGTTCTACAAGCTTTTAGATTTCCCTCTCATTTTATAAAGCTTATTATGGCTTGTGTTCGATCTCCGAGTTTTTCTATCTCGGTTAATGGAGACCTCCATGGTTTCTTTCCGGGGGGCAGAGGCGTGAGACAGGGAGATCCAATGTCCCCGTACCTCTTTACTCTTGTGATGGAAGTATTCTCCGGCATTTTGACGTCTTCCACTGCCAATCCGGACTTCAGGTTCTATTGGAGATGCAAACCGATTCAGCTCTCCCATCTATTTTTTGCAGATGATGTCTTCTTATTCTGTCAAGCGGATTGGCGCTCAGCGGCTATGCTAAAGAAAGGCCTTGATCGGTTTTCTTCTTGGAGTGGCCTTCTCCCCAATAAGTCTAAAAGTGAAATCTTCCTAGCGGGTGGCGACTCCTCTTTGAGGAACAAAATCCTATGGGCATTCGGGTTCCAGGAGGGGAATCTCCCGGTGCGTTACCTTGGTGTTCCTATTATTTCTTCTAGACTGAAGAGAGTGGACTGCATTACTTTAACGGACCGTATTACTACTAGAATTCAATCGTGGACGCATAGATTTCTATCCTTTGCAGGAAGACTTCAGCTAATTAGATCTGTTCTCCACTCCATTCAAGCCTTTTGGTCAAGCGTCTTCACTCTTCCAGCTTTGGTTTTGGAGGATGTTGATCGGATTATTAGGCAATTCCTATGGAAGGGAACGTCCCTTGGTCGGGGTGGTGCAAAGGTGGCTTGGCAAGACGTCTGTTGCCCGAAATGTGAAGGGGGTCTTGATATTCAGAATATTAAGCTCTCTAACAGGGCTTCCATGGTTAAATATATCTGGATTCTTTTTTCGGATAAGCAATCTTTATGGTGCCGCTGGATACACTCCGTCTTTCTGAAGAAAAGGAACTTCGGATTGTTGGCGGACCGGAACCCGTTCCTGGATGTGGAAAAAGATTTTACAGCTTAGACCATACTTTCGCTCATCATTTAGGTGGGTCGTTGGCAATGGGTATTCTATTTCACTATGGTACGACTACTTTTGGTTGCCCCGTGGTCCTCTCGATGGTTTCCTTCCCCTATCCTTCGGGGAGTCTATTGGTCTTCCTGACTTTGTCAGAAGTCGCCGACTTATATTCTCCCATTGGCGAATTGCTTAGATCCCTTATGGATAGGTGGTCCATTGCTTTGCCGATTCTTTCTTACGTGCGGGACAAATTTACCTGGTGCCACGATCCCTCGGGTCAATATTCGGTTGCTTCGCTTGGGAGTTCATCGGACCCGGGAGGAGCACGGTTCAATGGGCTAACCTCGTTTGGGACAATGCCCTTGCACCTCGTTATCAATTTATATTATGGCTCATATCTAAAGGCCGCCTTCCCACTCAAGTGCTGCTCCTATCATACGGTAGAATTGATCATGGGTCAGCGCCTTCCGTAATGACGTCCGGATTCGGTTGACCACCTCTTCTTTGGGTGTCGCATCCTGGCCCCTCTGGCATCATTTTGGGCGACCAGATGCAATGTCCCCTGGAAGAACAGAACCTGGAAGGAGCTTCTCTCTTGGGCCCCCAAATTCTTCAGTGGTAAGGACTTCTACCATAAAATGGTTAGATTTTCGTTTGGTGCTTTGTGTCATCTGATCTGGAAGAAGAGAAATGCTGCCATCTTCCGTGGTGAGGACGTAGCTATCCCTGCCCTTAAGAATCACCTTATTAAGGCTGTTAGGGACAAAGCTATCTCCTTCGCCAAGGTGCCGCCCTCTCCGAGGAATTTAAGACTCCAGAGATGCTGGGGATTTGATCCAGGGATCTTCTCGTGCCCGTCACCACCCGGCCACCCGCCTTGCCTCTGATCTCCTTCGTTTGCTGTGCTCTTACTGTTTGCGACCCGGGGTTTCCTTCATCTTGGACGCTCCTCCATTCTCGTTGTTTGCCCTATCTCCGTTCTTTGCCTCTTCGGCGGTTCCAGGAGGGTTGATCTTCTCCGTTCCATCGGTTGTTCCGGTGTGTCCCTTAGTGTAGGTCTAGCGGGCTAGGCCTTCTCTTCTTTGTTTTTTACATCGGCTCCCCTCCACTTTGCCGCCTGTGGTCAGAGTGTGGGTTATGGACCCGATCTTTTGTATTTGTCCATTCCCTTTAATTTAATTACCTTTCACCAAAAAAAAAAAAATAAAGTTCAGGGTAAATTTGTCACTCAAGACAAAGTTTGGGGTTTTTGGTGACTTTTTCCCTTATAAGAAATCTCTTTTACCCCCATCTTTGTAAAAAGGAAACTAGAAAAATAAAGAAATTGGAGAGCGTAAATGAACTCAAATATTCACATCGTAAAAGAGATATATCAATAGCAATATTTAAAGATAAAAAAAGTTGAGAGGATGAATGTATAATCATAATACATCTTAAGAAAGGGCAACACAATAGCTAACGTGGAAAATACCTCAATAGAAAGGTCAAATTGGAAAAATAAGATACTCATTATGTACCTTTAAAATGTTAATTAATGAAAAATAATTTATGAATAAAAGGTATTTAAAAATATCGCACTGGATTTCAGTTATTCATTTCCCTTTCTCATCCATTAGAATATTTGTATTAGTCAATCGTTTTTCATATGAACGATCCCTCTAAATATACATAATGAGTAAGCAAATTTTTTCATTTGGGCAGTTTGTTATCGATGCCATTTCCCTTTTTATTAATTTGCACTTATTATTTTCCTTCAAATACCTCATCTACTACTATTAAAGTCTCCATACGTATCAAATTTCAACAAAATTTTATTTTTTAATAGTATGATTAATATATATTTTCCTACTTTTAGAATTTTAGTTAAGTTAAATTCCTCCCGTTTTCTATATTTTTTTTTCATTTTTTATGATATTAATGATAAACGAGAGATTTCCTTAGAGAATGAAATGAAAAATAGACTTTTACCATTTAAATGTCATGCGCATGGCACATTCTAACTGAAAGATAAAATAAAGCTTACGAATGTAGTATAATGAAAGTCGAGGGGATATTGTGAGACAGTTGAAAGTTCGTGGGCAAACGTGTGCCACGCTCAAAGTTTATAGGGTTTTGTATAATTTTCCAAATAATAATAATAATAATAATAATTATTAGAGTCATGGGGTGAGACCGTAATACAAAGAAAGTTCCTTAAATGTACTAGTAACGAAAATTTGATGAGCAGGTCTGCATGTGCTAGACTGCTAGTGCACAGAGGCGGGTCCTGGGCCAAAAAAAATCTGAGGAAAATCTGGAGAGTCATGTGGGTTACGAGACGATGCTAATAAATATGGAGGCCCTCCCGCTACATGACAGATTAAATTGTGGTAGAACCTCTGAGCTAAGTTCACATGCCCCCATCTCCACATCTACGACCTAAGGCCTGACCAAAAACTCATGCTTATCACATCATGTGCAGTTTCCTAGCTCTAGTGGTCCAAGACCAAATTTGATGATGGGGATGCGACCTAGTCCAAGTTCCAAGTCAGATGTTTTGTTCACCACTCTAATGATGGGCCTCTAGACTGTTAAAAATTCAAGAATTTTTACCCAAATGAGGTTTTAGGGAGGGTCCTCGTTATCAAGTAGTAAGTACAATGATTTGGAGTACCTCGAGTAGTTTCATGACACAAAGCTTCGATATCTTTTGAGATGTTGGTGAAATTAAGACGATACGAAGATAATTGGCACAATCCCAAATCTACAGCTCAAACTCAGAGAAAAATCGAATATGGATATCACTTCAAAATTACTAAATCCATCCTAAACCTATTGTATGGATGCTAATCTCAGTGATAAACTTTTCGATATTGCCAATGCAATCCTAAACATTTGCAAGAAATTCCAATACTGTTCTCTCAACCAATTGTTGCAAGAAACTATCTACATGACAATCCATGTAGGAAGTTATTTTGAATAAAGTTGTTCACATCAATAGGAGAACCAACGATGGTTTTACGATACATCAATAATTTCGGTACAAGTGGCCAAAAGAATTATATTGAAATTTTGCACAAGGGTTAGCGTTTTATTAGTAAAATTGAAATTTTTATGATTGAATATGTATCTTACAATAGGTTGAGGATTGATTTGGTAATTATCCTCACTACTATTGGATGGGATTGAGATTGATGTTACACCAGATCCTCCTCTATGCTAGGTCGTTGCTAATTAGTTACTGGAAGTGCGCTCTTTGAAGATGGAGGCTTGGACTTTTTGAAGATGGAGGTGCTCGCGGCTTTCAGAGTTGTGGTTGGATGTCTTCTCTTTTTCAAAAGCTGATATTGTCTGATCCTCCTCTATGGCGTCATCTCCTTAGTCTTTATTCCTGTCCTTGCTTTGTTTTGTTTTACTTGGGGTGGTTTTGTGTTGTTTGCTGGATACCTCCTCTCTGTTTGTTTGTAGCCATTGTTTGGTTGTTTGCTTTTTATTGGTTGTTTTTTTTCTCCTTTTCTACTCTTCCCTCACAGTTGAGATTGATGTTAAACTAGATCCTCCTTTGTGCTGGGTTGTTGCTAACTAGTTATTGGAATTGCGCTCTTTGAAGATGGAGGCTTGGACTTTTTGAAGATAGAAGTCCTTGTGGCTTTCAGAGTTGCGGTTGGATGTTTGCTCTTTTTCGGAAGCTGATATCGTCTAATCCTCCTCTACGATGTCATCTCCTTAGTCTTTATTCCTGTCATTGCGTTGTTTTGTTTTACTTGGGGTGGTTCTGTGTTGTTTGCTGGATGCCCCCCTCTCCGTTTGTTTGTGGCCATTGTTTGGTTGTTTGCTTTTTGTTGGTTGTTTTTTTTTTCTCCTTTTCTACTCTTCCCTCATTGTCTCGACACCCTTCCACTCGGTTTGACTTCTTTGTCACATTGAGTATAAGTTTTGGTGTCGGGTCCCTTGCTGTACAGCTGTATAGCTTATTGGTTTAAAGTCAATACATATCTTACCTCTTACCAATATATATAACTGTGATTTCACATCACCCTTTGTCAAGAGTCCATTGATTGAACGACATGTGTCATTTATGGGCTCGACATCAGAAATTTTGACAGCCCTCTTTCTCCTCTCTCACACGATGCTCTCTCTGTGACATGCTTTGCCTCTCTCCTTCCAACTCACGATGTAGCTTTGCTCTCTCCCATCCCTACCTCCACCTCATCTGCCATCCAAGAACAAGCCCAAGCCCTCCCTTAGCACCTACATCCTCAAGGTCCATTATGGCTTTGATGTCATTGCGTCCCTCCACAACTTCTAAATCTAGCTGGCCCTCACCCAAGTTGCAGGGTGACCCTTGCCAAAGGCTGCGAGGATGACCCTTGTCCTAGTCGTGACGGTCAAGCACATGCCAAATTCAGGAAAGCAACCCTCACCCATGGTCATCGAGGGCCGCTACACCCTTGCTTGTGGCCAGCCATGGGCAAGTATTAGCTATAGGCTAAAGGGAAAGAAATGAGAAAGAGAATAAATAGTAAGCAAAGTCGTGAAGTAGAATGTTGGGGAGGGGGGAGTCAGAATTTTTTACGGTGGGCCCACCAACAACACTTGACTCTTGCAAGGAGACATAAAATGAGACTCGTATGCGATATTTTCTCCCACCATTCTTAAACTTGCTCATGTGGGTTGTGCGACATTGGTATTTATTGATTTCGATTACCCACTATATTATATCTTTCAATTTCTTTGTCCAATTGACGTACCTTCAATGGAATCTCACTAATTTTGTCTGGCACACGTGGCCAATTGTTCATGTACCACGTTTCTACTTCGCTAGAATATTGACTCAGCACATCAAACACAAGCATCCATGTTCAAATGCTATCTCACAAAGGATAGTATATTCTCTTTGTATAGATATGATCTCCTCAATTTATCAATATAAGTTTTGAATTGGACTTTCAAAATGAGAGTTAGAGTCATGTTTTGTTTCAGCTTCTAAATCATTTGATATATTCAACTTTGGCAAATAAAGTTCGTGACTTGTTTAGAGTGAATTTTAATTTATATGTATCTATGACTTGCGCACTTGGACTTTTAAAAGGTAAAAACAAAAATCAAAATTCTCGAAACTTTCACATATATAGTTAGATTCACATATAAATTTCTTGACAGTTTTCTAGAGTTTAAATAATATTTTCAATAAAGGGGAAAAAGTACTTTTTGCTTTTAGACGAGTATGAACAAATTGCACTTCTTTTGAGAATAGAATATTTAACTCTCAAGCATGATTTAAGCGTTTAAATAGGGAGGCCCTTCTGTTATATGACAGATTAAATTGTGATGAACCTCTGACCTAGCTTCGCATGCCCCCATCTCCACATCTACAAACTATGTCTGGCCAAATAATGGTCCAAGACCAGACTTGATGATGGGCGGTCGACTTAGTCCAAGCTCCAAATCATGTTTTATTCGCCACTTTAATGGGCCTCCAGATTTTGGAAATTCAAGGCTTTACCCAATAGAGGTTTTAGGAAGGGTTCTCATGATCAAGTACAATGATTTGGAGTACCTCGGCTAGTTTCATAACAAGGGCCCCGGTATCTTTTGAGACATCCAATAAAATTAAAACAATATGGAGAATTGGAACGATCCCAAGTCCATACCTTAGACTTGAAGAAAAATCGAATACAAATATCACTTCAAAATTACTAAACTATTTTAAATCTATTGTATGGATATTAATCTTAGTCACAAACTTCTCAATTTTGTTAATGCAATCTTGAATGAATGCACGAAATTCCAATATAATTCTCCGAGCATTGTAGGAAACCGTCCATGTAGCAATCCACGCAGGAAGTCATTTTGAATAAAGTCGTCCACGCCTATAGGACAACTAGTGATATTTTTATACTACGTCAGTCATTTCCAGTGACAATTAATCAAAAAGACTGCGTTGAAATTCTACACAAAGATTTAGGGTTTTATTACCAACATTGATTATTTTTTTTTTTTACTGAACTACAATAGGTTTAGGATCAATTTAAGGTGTGCATAACAAAATTTCTGAAACACAAATTGATTTCTCAATTTCTATTTTAGAAATTGAGAAATTAAAAATTTTAGCTTCGATTACTTTTTCAAATCTATTTTTGAAATATAAATCTATTCAAAAAAAAATTGTGTTACCAAACAGATTTCTGTTCCAAACTTGTTCTGGGGAATAGATAAAAAAAAAAATAGATAAGTAAAAATTTTATCATGCACGCCCTTAATAATTATCCTCACTATTATCGAATGAGATTGAGATTGATGTTACATCGGAACCGAGAGATATTTGGCATATGGAAAAATTTTTGCACCGGCCATTCGAGAAAATATTGCATACAACTTTGATTCCACACTACATTGAATCTTTAAATTTCTTCGTCCAATAGACATACTTTCAACGAAATCCCACTAATTTTGTGAGGTACAAGTGGCTAATTGTTCACGCGCCCCATTTTCACTTAGCTAGAATATTAACTCAATAACAGTTGAAGTTACTTCCCAAATACTTTGATGTAATATATTGCGTTTGCATTATATATATGGTGATGATATTAACTCATATGGCCATGTTTTATCGGTGAAATAAAAATATAATAGAAATTGTCTTTAAGAGAGATTGCCGAGTAGTTGATGGCTCCGATCTTGAAAAATGGTATGGTTCGTAAAAGAAAACTATTGACTATTTGAATCCCTCACTCCTTTTAGCTCGGTGAAAATTTCTCTTTATTTTATTTGAGTTGGCTGGCTTTCTAGTACTCCCCAATCGATCAATTTGAACTGTACTTTTGAAGTGATATTTAGAGTCATGTCTTGGTTTCAGTTCCATGGCCTACATCTAAATCATTTGATATATCAATCGAGTTTGGCTAATAAAGTTACTAACGACTTTAATCTTATACAAATCTACAGCTTGTGCACTTCCAATTTTTTCTAAATTGAAAATTCCTGAAACTTTTGCATATATACTAATATTCACACATTAAATTTCTTCACAATTTTCTAAAGTTTAAATAATATTTTCAATAGAGGAAAAAAGAAGTACCTTTCGCTTTTAGCAGAGGACAAACCAATCCCACTTCTTTTGAGAAGAGAAGATTTAATTCTTAACACGATTTAAGCGTTTAAATTAGGGAGGGAGGGAAGGGAAGAGAGACAGAGAGACAGAGAGACAGTCGTGTTTAGTCAAATTTTTGGATAGTGCCACCTCCGACCAATGGAGAAACGACACACGAAACAACAACCGATACAAACATTTCGACACAAGACAAAGCGCAACCCAAACTCCTCTCAAGTCTCAACCCCCTCCTTCCTCTCCTCTACTGCGTCCTGACTTTGTGATTGAGAAGCATCGCCCGGAGCTCCGCCGCATCGATCTCCGCCGCGCGGTTCGCCGGCCTGTAGTACCCGGTCACCGGGTCCGGGGCCCACGCCGAAGAGGCTCCCCCGGGCTGCTCTTTCATCGCCGCCATCTCCTCCACTTTCCCGACGAGGCCTGCCCTGGATCCTCCCCTACCGAATCCGGCCGACGCCGCACCAGGCGCCGACGCCGCAAAGCCCCGCCTGCGAACGGATTCATCGGTCTAAATTAATCAAACTGCCTTTGGGCTTACATTCATTATCGCAATATCAGCTAACCATCTTTCTACGAACCCGATTATCTTCTTTAGCATAATTCAGTTCTCATCACACGACAGCAACGAGCGAACCCAAAAAGGACAGGCGCGACAAAAGCACTCACCGAGCGACAGCAAGGGAGAGCCTGACCGCAATCGCAGCGGGGACGAGCTTGGAGAAGGAGGTGAGCGAGCGAGCCATATCCGTTCTTATTTATATGTGTAGAAAGCCGAGATAGGACTCGTGTTGTGGGTGTGGGGGGCGCTGCTGCAGAGGGAAGCTCGTCTTCTCGGGAACCCCAGAGAGGGGAAGAAGACGAAGAAGAGAGCTTCTTCTCCGCAGCAGCAGGCGAGGTCGAAAGGTGGCGTGCGAGGAGCTTTGAAAATTAGGGTTTGCAAGTGGTGGAGGGGTGCTTTTATAACGAGGGAGAGAGAGAGGAGCCGGGCCGCCCTTCTAGGGAGAAGAGAAAAAGTGGTTTTATGTTGGTGACGTTTGCCTCCTCTTTTGACGTTCTCGCAAAGCGAACCCCGATGTTCACATGGTGTAACGTAAACAACGACTTTTCAAAAATAATACTCGAGTAAAATTGAAACTAAGGTTGAAGTTTCCTTTTATCTTGCGAAATAGACATGACTTTTGGTCATCCAATTCAAAATGGGGTGTGTCGTGTTTTTCATTTATTTGGCAAATACGAATTATTCCATCAGGCGCAGAAAAACTTCGCATAAACTCTGAGATTCGCATGGTGTATATCTCGAAGATAATACAAAGAACAACTTTTCAAAATTAATACTTGAGTAAAATTGAAATTAAGGTCGAAGTTTCCTTTTATCTTGCGAACTAAACATAACTTTTGGTCATTTAATTCAAAATGGGGTGTGTCGTGTTCTTTATCGATTTGGCACATATGAATTGTTCCGTCGGGTGTAGAGAAATTTTGCATAAACTCTATTTTGGCAAAGACTGAGTTCTTTCCTAGCAAAGATGAGAGAAGACAGATGGGTGAGCGAAACTTATTGGGAGAAGGCCACTCAAGCACGTAAAAGTAGTCGAAAGCATATAGAATGCAGTACGCGACTTCCAGAAGAGTCAACCTAAAAAATAAGGCTATCAAATGAGTTGGGTCAAGTCAAAAATGGTTCGTCCTAATCGACAAATTTTACCTATTTTGCAATACAAATTCAACGACCCTTCCCGACCCAACCCACAATACTAAAACACACAGATATTTAAAAACAAAAAATTTTATGTGATGCTTGCAATGTGCACAATATAAAATTTTTAACAGTTTTAAAAGGTTCCAAAAAAGTTTGTTACTTTTTCTTTATTACAAAATTTTCGAGTTTTATAATAAAATATCGGACATTTCTAAAGATCAGTAAGTAATATTGACACGTATAATTAGATATTAATTTTTTGCCATTTTTAAAAGCATGAAAGATGATGTCTTTTTTTTAATATTTTTCAATTTTGAAAAGAAGAAGATCACAAGTAAAAAAAAAAAAAACTAGAGAATAAATTGCCCCACACGGAAAAACCTTCAACTTGAACCTAAAGACAAGTGAAGAATCGACTGCAGGTGGATTATGCTTTAGACCCATTAAAAAACTCGCGTTTTATTGGACTTTATCACTCAACCCATATCAAATCATTTAACAAAATTTAGCTAATCCATATATTATCTAACCCATCATAAATGGGTTAATAAATGGTTTCCAATCCATTTTTGCACCTCTACCCGGGAGCTACATAATTAAATTATAAGTTGCTTAGCTCACGCCTTCATGCATGGTACGAGACATTATAAAAATGAAAACCAAATCCAGATTAGCCGTGATTATAATTCGTCCAAACACTGAAATATTTCAAAAGGGTTTTTTCTTAATAGAAAATACCAATATCTTAGAAAATTCTTGAAATTAACTACTTCAATTAAAAAAATAAAAGTATAAACTTAGTTAAAATAAAATACGAATCACCGATCAAAAGCATCACCAATCATGGACGGAATAGAAAATTCAAGGAAGGGTCAAATAAAAAAGAAAAGATGGAAGTGCGGGCAAACCTTAAAACGTAGATGACACGCGTTCTTAGCCGACATGGGAGATCGCGGCGGCGTCATGGCCGTCGAGATGCGCGGGAAGGGCTGAGATCGCACCGTCCGTCCACACCTGTGAAGGCCCACCGCCGTTGGATAGCGAAGACGACGACCGCATATTGGACGGTCCCGATCGCATCTCGAGGCATTCCGGGCATTGGGAAATAGAAAAGGCCAATTTTAAATTTGATTTCCGGCACCGCCCGCTCGCTGCGACTTGGACACGTGGCGGGCTGAGTCATTCTCCAGGCAAACGGCACGTCAAATGAAATGGTGACACGTGTCCGCTCAAGTCTCGAGCCAAAAGCTCGATGCACTCGAAGCTCGATTCGAGCGCCATTCGAGCAGTTCCCCACGCATCTTATTGGTAATAATGTATGCGGGAAAGTATATGTAATTGTAGGGAATTTTATATTTATGAAACGTGTTTTGGAAAAATCAATAGAAATTCGATTACGATCGTGAACCGATCGAGTTGAGCTTTTGGGCCTGGAGCTTGACTCGACAAAATACTCAAATGAGTCGACTTGACCTCGACTTGAAATCGAAAGAAGAATCAATTCGAAGTAGTAGTTATGCTTATCATTAGATCCCTCAAAATAAGTTATAAACTCATTTTTTAATTTATATTTGATGAGTTGAGTTCGCATAGCTTATAAGTTTATAGTTTATTTAGATCCAACTCACATTTATAATTCTCTGTTCTCTTTTGCATTTGCTCACACTGTCTTCTTATAAGTTCTTTTTTTTTTAAAAAAAAAATTTAGTTTAATATAAAAATATTTTAACAATATTGATCAAGTTGGGTCAAGTCAAGTATAAATTAGGTACAGATTGATGTTCTTCATTAAATTTGTATTATATTAAAATGGGTCACAACGAGTTAAGTGTATTAATTTAGATCGAACTATTTTTTATTTGACCCACCCATTCAACATATCTACTCATTACTAGTGTCTTCACTTAGTTACACTCGTAGCTAAAACAAAGTAAGGGTGATTCTACCCTCCAAATGATAGGGTCATGTCCCATGCATAGACCAGCCCACGAAGTGCTTGTGAACAACCCACAAGTGATTTGGGATCAACACAAGAGTTGGTCCATGCCCAATGAGGGACAAGCTCACGACCGTTCAGTTTCTTGTGTCAAGTGACCCTTTGGGTTCTTCATGGACTGATCCTATAGAGCTATGACAGGCGTCCGTAGGGCTTCCCCATGCCCTAGGACCTCTTGACCTCTTTGAATATGACCATTGGATTGAGAGGGGATCAGCTCATGTATAAAATATGGGACTCTTCCCCTTCAGATGTACCTCCTGCTCACAAGTAATATATTCAAGCTTCACTTTCATACTTTGTTTTTGTAAGTTGAGTGCGTGTAAGGTTAACTTGGGATCATAATCCTAAGGCCGCACAGATGTGTGATCTTTAAGAATCGACCGACCCATGACACGTGTTTGAAGATCGCCCAAAATGGAAAGAGAAAGGATGATATGAGTATTTCAATTTTGACAGCAAAAGAAAAGAAGAAGAAGAAAAAGAATTGAGTATTCCAATTTAGTGCTTAGAAATCATAGAAAAGGTACGTTGCCAACAAGAAGTAACTATTGTTATGGTACATTACAAAACAATTGGAAAATATTATTGTCATGTCATGTTCCTAAATGAAATGAAAATATATTTTTGGAAAATTTCTACTTTGAATTCCCAAACTTTCACGCATTTTCCAAGTAAAATCTCGTATTCTTAATTTATTTAATCAAGTCCCTCTACTCTCATAAATTTTCTAATCAAGTTCATTTGACATCAAATCTGGCTAATAGCTTATCTAATAATGTCATAGTGTGATATGAATAAAAAATTTTCAATGCGAACGTCCACGTAGGCATTCACATCGGCTATAATTTATTCATCTCATGTTATGATGCCGTCCCATTGGCTTAAATTTTCATACATGTTCACGTGGGGATCCAAATATTTAATTTGTAGTATACTTTGGTATCGTCGGATGGCTAAATCAGTTAAGTGTATGAGGGATTAGATAAGAAAATCTGTGAAAAATAGGACTTTATCAAACAAATTAGAACTATACGGACGATTTAGAAACTAACATAGATGAAAGTTATAATTTTTCCATTTTTTAATGAAATTTAACTGTCGAAGGAAACTGAGAAAAAATAGGATTGTTATACACTCACGATTTGTTGCTTATTCTCCCCCAATTTTATAAAATCCAAACAAAGTAAAAGACTAGGGGCTTCGACTCACGATATGGACTATTTGCCCTCCATTTCTATTTTTTTCACCATCTCAAATTAAGCAAAAAAAAGCTGGAGACAAATTTCTCTATTTGACTTTCCGAATTGCGAGTCACAAAATTCACGGTGGAATATAAACCGTGGCCCCACCAGAATTTTCAAATTCCTTGACATAAGAACTTTTAGGATGTACTTTTAAGAACTTTTAACAAGAAATGAAATTTCAACATAAGAGTCACATGCCGCCATAATGGTGCTTCTAAGTGTGAAATATAAGGAGTAATGACAAGAAATTATTTCTGACTCGAGATATAATTTACCGGTGTATTATAGATGGCATGATTGCACTTTACTAATGACCCTAGTGTTATTTTGGTAACATTACATATTCACTGAAAATTTACTCACACTAAGGACTTATTATGAGAGTTTATAGTGGATAAAAATCTAATTTTCCTATTGTCCTAAAAATTCAAGAACCATATAGTCTAGAGTTATTGTCCCATTTAAACGATTATCAAGTTCCATAAAAAATTTATCAAAACAAAGCTAAAAAAATATCCTTTCCCATCTTAAACCACATCATGCCGTAATGAGACAAAACAAAGAGATTTCTCTAACAGGAATCCATAGTAATAATTGAAAAGAATGAAATTCAAATTTCATTTATGACAACATCGTCTACCAAACTTTGTCACTTAGAAGAATCAATTCCTTTCCTATGGGAACTACATCTTGCTATAACATGGGTTGGGCCTTTTTTTCATTATGTCACTCTTCTCGGCTTGTGCGCCTAGGTCTCTTCCGGCCTTTCTGAATTTTCTGCTCTTAAAGATTTTGTTGTTTGCTACTTATTTGACCATGAATAAATCCTCATACACATTGATTGTTCGGAAAAGCCACGTCAGAAAATTCCGTCACCAAACCGATCACGGGATCACATATGACATTTACCGCCAGAAAATGATGAATAGAAGCAGATCCCCTCCACAGAATCATTCAACTCACATTGCAAAGAGAGACATACTCGTACAAACAAAAAAGATGAATGATTCGTCTACAAGTAAATCGTCAAAACCAATTCTAGGCGAATATATAAACTAAGACGTCAAAAATGTTCCCACGACATAGAGAGGACATAGAACCAGAAAACAACTACCCGATGTGGAATCTTAATCTTCTTCCTCTCCCTCATTCTCAGCAATGTTGAAGTACCTAAGCTCATAAACATTGCGGTCCTTGTTGGAAGCAATCACCCGAAGCCAATCCCGGACATTGTGCTTCTTCAAGTACTTCTTTGTCAAGTACTTGAGGTACCTGAAAAATTGGACAGTTGAAGAAGCAACAAGTAAGATACCTAGAAAAAAAGGTTCAAGATGTCCCCAACATACATGAAAACAACAAAGGGATGTGAGGCAGATTGCCTTTCGAGTAAATTTCACAGCTTAATCAACTGAATGGAATCCCATTACTATCCTAGAACTAAAAATGTTTAAGCGGAAGTGAAAGAAACAGACCACGCATCACAAAAACAAACAGATGGCGACTGAAACAAAAGCAGCACAAGAGCAAGTCAGAATATTAAAGGCAACAACAACATAGAGCAAGTTAAGCACAAAGGAAAATGATCGGTGATCTAAACTGCATTACTGAATCCCAACACCTCAATCAGCATGACTAGCAAGGGAACCCAAAAGCTTGGAAAATCAAAAATCAATCCAACAGTCAACAACAAAACAAAAGATCAGAGTCAAATTTATATGGGCAAGGCCACAGTGTCAGTACATCGCAAACAAGGAAACAACACTATCAAATTTCTGTCCCGAAAGACCATTTTTAGCAACTTACGATCGACAACATGCTCATGCTCACGCCCTTCATACAAATCAATTAAAAAGCCGTTCCATGACTAGATACATGATCTAGTAATTCGAAAAGGAAACATGCAAACAAAGAAGCCAGCTACTACTGCAATACTCAAATTGCCCATCAAGGTATCCAAGACCACTGCCCAATGTCTCCTACTCAAACAATCAACTTCCACACATTTCATCTAACCTCAATAAAGCACAAATTCTCATCTTTTAAAACACGACAAAGCAATTCAAGCACACATCCAAACAGCCCCACGTTCTAAGGTGCTTGCTCGGACCAGATTATACACGCAAGACATGCTCCAACGAGGAAGACAGATCCCCGGCCGCTCGTTGAAGTGAAACGGACTCACCCAAATTAAGCTAAAAAACGATCTCCAATGTCACATCACATCACCTGAAGTCAATCCAAACGATGAGGGGCAAAGTAGTAAAAAAAGAAATCACCTCTTGGAGAAGTTGGAGTCGGAGGTGACGGTGATCTTGGACTTGTCGCGGGCGACGGAGACGACGTCGCCGAGGGCGCCGGCCTTGCCGTCGACCTTGATGCGCTCCTGGAGGAACTTCTCGAGGGAGGCGATGTCCATGATCTTGTCCTCCACCGGCTTCGCGCAGTCGATCACGAAGCTCGCCCCCTTCTTCTTCCCGCCCTTCGCGCCTCCCGCCGCCGCCGCCGCGCCGCTCCCTCCTTTCCTCATCGCTCCCCGGCCGATGGTTCAAATCACTGCCGACGCGAAATCAAGAAACCGGCATTAGCCGCCATGCGAGACCAACTAGAGAGAGAGAGAGAGAGAGAGAGAGGAACCTGGTGATTCTAGGGTTTCTGAGTGCGCGGCGGAGATGGGAGAGATGAAGACGAGGGGGTGACTTAGGGTTTTGCAGGTTTTTTAAGTCGCCCGAAGAAGATGCTTTGGGCCCTGTGGGCTTGAAGACTATCATGGAGCACTTGCCACCTCATGGCCCAGCCCATGTATATCTTCCTTTTCTTTTCTTTTTTTGGTAATTTCTTTATTTTTCATTAGGTCGAATTGAGTTTGGCTCCAGCAGGGCCGAGCTTTCCCAATAATTACCCTTTTGCCTAGGCCACAAGAAAAGGTCTTCAAGCCCCTTATGGCTTGTGCCGGGGTTAGACGGGCTTATGAGCCGCCGAGCTTATGATCGAGTTTAAATACATGCATTATTGAATATTCGACTAGAACCATACCTACTAAGGAAATGTGCCCTCGACAAGGATTTTCGAGATGGTTGAAATTGTATTGCAACCCTACTAAGATGCTAGCGGAATAAGTTCCTTATTAGTCTTCATTGGCAAGGTGCAAGCTTTACTCCACCTCAAAATCTCAAGCTCATACTTAAACAATTATAATCATGCATATTTTAAATTAGGTAGAGTATTTGCTTTTATTTGAAATGTTTTTGTCCCATTCTATAAAGGACAATATGAACAATCGTTCAAAAATTTTGAAACCTAAAATCCACCATATAAATTCTTGAAACTACTTTGAAACTTGGAATTTATCTATCTATAGGGTTTAAGAAATCTATAATTTTCCTTTAGAGTTTTATTGGAATTCTATATGTTACTAACGCATTGAGATAGAAAATAATGTATTATATAGTAGATTACAAGTTTATGTCAATCATAATATTTTTATTCCAATAATAATATTGAGTCACAAAACACAAGCAACATTGTGCAAGTAAGGTATGGATATACGTTTTGCGTATCATAATATAGTTCTATAGATTTTGCATTAACTTACATAAATTTAGGGAGTGATACCACAAAAATCTTAAATTTATATACATGTGATGAATTTATCAAAAACTATTTTTTTTAACAACTAAAAACTCCAAACTAGTACACTATTGATAAATTTATCTAAAATGATACACTTGTGACAAATTTACTTTTCGTTAGTTCATATCATTTTTTTTTTGTAAAGGTAAGAATATATTGAGCTATAGTCAACTATACAAAAAATCCGACACCAAAAACTTTCACTCATAGTGCCAAAAGGCAGAATGAGTGGAAAGGAGCCGAGGTAAAATAGAGCCACAAATAGGCAACAAATAGAACAAACCAAAGTAGCCCAAACAACAGGTAGAAAAAGCTACATAAAAATGCCACCAAGGCAACGACCAAGCAAAACCCCACCTTCAAGGAATGGGGACAAGCAGTAGCACAAGGTAAGGCAACAAGCAGCTACTTGAATAGCATAAATTGTGGACCAACCCGAGATGACAGATGAGGAAGGAATAACGAAGAAGGTCGAAGCCCAAACAGCGAAGGAACCAAGGCCAACAAGACATCTAGCGCTATATAGGAGGAGCAGGACCACAGAAAATGGATGTGTCCAATCCCCATCCTCGCTGGAGTCTCCTATTTCTTAAGTTGTCCGGCACATTACTAAAGGTCAAAGCCTTGTCCTTGACAACTTTTATAAGATGGTTTTTCAAAGTCGAAACCACCAATGCTTCCCCTCGGAAGATAATACTATTCATTGTCTTCCAAATTAAATGGCACATAGCACTAAAAGAAAACCATGCAATGCAATGGAAAAATCCTTACTAGAAAGGAACTTCAAAGTCCAATGGAGATTCTTTGCCCAAGACCAATTACGACAAGAAAGATTACATCTAGCAACCCAAAAAAAAAAGCAAAGAGTCATCGAGATGTGACAAATAAAGAAAAGATGGTCGATAGAGTCCGGCATGGCATTACAAAAGGCGCATAACACATAGTCAATTCTTCCATAAGATAGGAGAAGAACCTAAGTAGGTAGGCAATTTTTAATAATCAACCAAAGGTTGGAATGAAATCAGGGGGCGATGGCATTATTCCATATAAATGAGGCCTAAGGGACTTGGTTCTTCTTACTCCTAATGGCCTCGCAGGTTGAGGCCATTGCGAAGGAACCAGAAGAGTTCCCAAGCCAAGAAAACCGGTCATGGGTGTGATAGAGAACCGGAAGGGAAACATCCCAACACTCCAAGAGAGTCTTGAAGACACGACTCGATGGAGAAAGGAGATCCGCCACCGTTGCATGCCTAGAAAGGCCTGAGCTATCAATAAGAGAATCAAGAACAAATAAGTTTAACGGGCCATCCTTCCTAAGAAATTGGTGTGAATCCACCGACACCACAAGGATTTTTTATTCATGAATAGAATCCAAATATCCTTAAGCATGTATGCTTTATTGCAATCTCTCAACCTGTGAATGCCAAGACCACCCTCCTCCTTTGGGAGACAAATGTCCTTCCAGGAGACTTTAGCCCCGCCCCGACCAAGGGTAGGGCCTTTGCAGAGGAACTGCCTCAAAATTTGCTTTATACGATCTAACACCGAATAAGGAAGGGAAACGACACTAGCCCAAAATTCTTGGATAGAGTGTAGGACTGACTTGATCAACTGGAGTCTTCCTGCAAAGGATAGAAACCTTTGAGCCCAGGATTGGACCCTGGTCTGTGATACGATCAATAAGGGCAATGCAATCCACTTTACCAAGCCTCGAGGAGATAATAAGCACCCCCAGATACTACATCGGCAGCTTCCCTTCCAGGAAACCATGGGCCATAAGAATATAATTTCATAAGGAAGAAGACTCTCCCGCAAGAAAGACCTTGCTTTTGTTTTTATTTGGCAACATCCCATTCTAAGAGAAGAAAATATCAAGGCCTCTTTTTAGTAATGACACAGAAGCTCAATCTACCTGACAGAAGAGAAAGATGTCATCGACAAAGAAAAGGCGAGAAAGCTTCACAACTTTGCACCTCCAGAAATACTTGAAATCCTGATGTGAAGTGCAAGAACTCAAAACCCCATAAAAGACCTCCATCACCAAGGTAAAAAGATAGGGAGACATTGGGTCCCCCTGCCTAAGGCCTCGCCCACCTGAGAAAAACCCATGTAACTCACTATTGATCGAAATAGAATACTTTGGAGTACGTACTCAAACCATGATGAGTCGAATCATTCACTTAGGGAAGCCGAAAGCCGAAAGGGTTAGCTCAAGGAAATCCAAATTCACAGTATCATAAGCTTTCTGGAAATCCACCTTAATTGCACATTCAGGCAAATAAAGGTCAAAGTGGAAACCAGTAAACAGCTCCTAGGCCAAAAGAATGTTATCCCTAGTCCTTTCACCCTTAACGAATGCATTTTGGGATGGGCTTATCAAGTCATTCAGGACAACAGCTAAACGGTTAGCCAAAATCTTAGTGATCACTTTATAGATAGTATTACAACAAGCAATGGGCCTAAAATCAGAAATAGCATAGGCGTTAGGAATCTTAGGTACCAAAGCTAGGATCGTGTTGTTTACCTCCCTTAACAGATGACCCGATGAGAAAAAATCCTTCACTGCCTCTATGACAACAACCCTACAATCTCCCAATTACTCTTGTAGAACTCAACTATAAATCCATTCGGCCCAAAACCTTTACCTCGGGCAAGGGGAAAAAGAGTCACGAATCTCAGAATCAAGAACTGGACGAGGGAGGGCACCAACTTGATCATTCGAGAGCAGTCGCTTAATGAACTCCTTCAACTCCTATAGCAAAGGCTTAGTGAGGATTGCTTGCGGCATTAGAAGGTCTGTAAAATATGAGACAAAAACATGAAGCACCAAGCCAGGATTCGTGACCATGGAACTTGAGGGATCCCTAACTGAGAGAATCCTATTCCTGAGTTGTCTTTTGTTAATAGAATGATGAAAAAAATTGATATTTCAATCTCATTCCTGAAGCTACCTGACTCTTGACTTCTGCCTATAAAAGGATTCTTCTTGACTTTGCAAATCCACAAAGAGCCGACGCTGAGACTTCTCCAATTCTGCAAGAGTAACACTGTTTGGGTCTTGCTGGAGATCAAGTTGGGTAACTTGAAGAGCATTCCTTGCTTCTGCAGTTCTCACTGAAGTATTAGAGAACGCCTTTCTATTGAGTTGTTTGAGTCGGCCTCTCAGGGCGTTCAGCTTACAAACAAGCCTAAACATGGGAACTCCTTTAATCGGATACTCCCAGACTTGCTAAACGATAGAATGGAAGGTGATGTGAATCATTGCGGAAAGATCGTTCTACGAAAGTCCGAATGGTGCAAATTGTGAACCTTGACCTCGAATCAAACTGTGATTGGCAACCTCGGTATGAACGTGACTTGTTAATAAACTCGTGTCAACCAACCAACGTTATAGACATCACGAGCGAAAGAATTCACTATCTCGCTCGATAAGTCAAATCGACTGTGACAAGGGAATCTTGATATGGTCGAGTCTT
Organism: Eucalyptus victrix; assembly: GCA_016097545.1. Taxonomy (NCBI): domain Eukaryota; kingdom Viridiplantae; phylum Streptophyta; class Magnoliopsida; order Myrtales; family Myrtaceae; genus Eucalyptus; species Eucalyptus victrix. The sequence continues at coordinate 20,832,175 of CM027836.1, read as the reverse complement.
CAAAAGAACAATAAAAGAGAATCTCTTAACTTTTTTCCTCCAAAAAAATATATCCCCCAAAGAAATTCAGTCAGTCTTTAAAATAGGCATTTTTAGCCGTCACACAAGCCCTAAAACCAACCCTAGAAATCTAATGCATCATATTCTAGAATATACCTAAACAAGAAGATATATATATTGACTTGGTCAAATTTTTGGTGACCAGATAATCAAATTGATTCAAGGTCATCTCCATGCCAAAGATCACAAACCATGACACCAACAGCTTACCCGAATTGCTTGGCCCACGCTTGAGTAATCGAACCAGTAGGAATAGATAATGAATCCTTAGCATCACCTCCTCGATATGGCTCGATATCCACATCATTTCCTCTCCCGTGCAAAGGATTTGCCCTCAAAACATCACTTGCATCGAAAAGAGTCAAGTCAGAAACATTAAATGTAGCACTAACATCATACTTACCTGGAAAATCAAGCTTGTATGCATTATTGTTAAATCTTTCCAACACCATGAATGATCCATCCCCTTGCAGTAATAACTTAGAATGCAATGCTCAAGAAATCGCTCCTTGCGCATATGAACCCAAATCCAATCGCTAGGTTCAAACACCACTTTCTTGCGTTATTTGTTGGCTTGCCTTGCATATTACTTAGTCTTGTGCTCAATATTTGCGCGCGTCTTCTCAGTAATGCCTTGACAAATTCAGCTTTCTTTGCTCCATCTAAATCCACATGCTTATCAACAAGTAAAGAGGTTAAATCTAACGGAGTTAACTTTTAGACAACTCAAATGGTGTAAATTTAGTAGCAAAATGCATGCTCCTATTATATGCAAATTCAACATGTGGCAAACAATCTTCTCAAGATTTTGTGTTCTTTTTAATAATAGCATGTAACAATACCCTTAAAGTTCTATGAACTACCTTTGTAAACAAATCTTAACAAAATTCAATTTATACAATTTTTTAGAGGGGTGGTGCCTACTCAAACATGGTGAATGTCTCCTCCTACTGGGGGCAAAAATGCCCCTAAAGCTCTTTAGGGGGGTAATGGTGCTCGTAGGCTATGGACAGCCTACGAGCGATCATCGCATGATGCATGACTCATGTCACGGGCACATGAATGAATTAAGAATGAGTCATAATAACATTCAGTGATCCCTTAAATAAGTCCTGGTTGATCGAAAAGAGCGCCCCTAGACAAAGATGGATGCATTGTGTGGCTCCCCGCATGCAGGCATCATGGTCGAGCGCATGGGTTGTTTTCAAGCCAAGCAGCCATAGAGGATGAATTGATGACCGAGTCACTTGGGAATTGATGAATCTATGAGTCTCTTCGGTAAGACGAGATCGTGCCTTGAGCATGAATGAACGAGCCACGTGTTATATCGATCCACGACCCGAACAAGACATTGGTGTTCTCGCATCTAACAGTGTGGATATGACCTCGTTCAATGACTTCATGTGTTCCTCGAGTTCTCGTGCTTGAGGAGTTATAGATGAGTTGGCTTGGTTCATTTCTAGTGTACATGATGGCGTGTAAGAGACAATAAGAATGTGTGCGTAGGCAGGCTCTATGCTAGTGCATCGAGTTGCTTCCCTCACTTTTGATCAAGTTGTTGCTCCATGAGCTAAACATTGGATGCAAGACATGGGTTCTTGTGTTGCATACCTATTGCGATGTAAATGTGTGCCTTCGATCATCCTTTCCATCACGGCGTCCTCTCGGATGCTCAGTTGGACCGGATAGTGGGGCTCGTGTTCCACGAATGTCGTCTCGTTCGATTGTTTGAATGGACCATGAGTGCCTACTCATTCTCTCGGATACGGAACTCTCATAATGGGAGTGGGGTCATTGGCCCTTGGTCCCTAATCGTTAAGCGTCTATCGCTTCACCTGAATGACGATCTTGCCTTATCCTTAATCACACGAAGCCCTCGGGCATCGCGATAGATCATGCTCGGTGGACGTCGTGAAGGAATGCTACTTGGTTGATCCTACTAGTAGTCATATGCTTGTCTCAAAGATTAAGCCATGCATGTGTAAGTATGAACTAATTCACAATGTGAAACTGCGAATGGCTCATTAAATTAGTTATAATTTGTTTGATGGTATTCACTACTTTGATAACCGTAGTAATTCTAGAGCTAATACGTGCAACAAACCCCGACTTTTGGAAGGGATGCATTTATTAGATAAAAGGTCAATGCGGATTTTGCCCGTTGCTCTAATGATTCATGATAACTTGACGGATCGCATGGTGATCATGCCAACGACGCATCATTCAAATTTCTACCCTATCAACTTTCGATGGTAGGATAGTGGCCTACTATAGTGGTGACAAGTGACGGAGAATTAAGGTTTGATTGCGGAGAGGGAGCCTGAGAAACGGCTACCAAATCCAAGGAAGGCAGCAGGTGCACAAATTACCTAATCCTGACACGAGGAGGTAGTGACAATAAATAACAATACCAAGCTCTTTGAGCTGATAATTGGAATGAGTACAATCTAAATCCCTTAATGAGGATCCATTGGAGGGCAAGTCTGGTGCCAGCAGCCGTGGTAATTCTAGCTCCACTAGCATATATTTAAGTTGTTGCAATTAAAAGCTTGTAGTTGGACCTTGGGTTAGGTCGAATGGTCCACCTCATGGTGTGCACCGATTGGCTTGTCTCTTCTACTAGCGATACACTCTTGGCCTTAATTGGCCAAGTCATGCCTGGTCCGCACTGGCATAAGTGAGATTGCTAGTGCGGAGGTAGACCCTTATATGTTGATCCTTTGACTGAGAGAATGAAGCGTCTTTCGTTTGCCAGAGTTTGTGTGGAAATTTCTGCAAAGCTGGAAAGATGTGAGGAGATTGAAGTATGGGTTGATGATAAGGCATTCTCGGTTCATCCTCTATGAATGGAGACCAAATTCATGCATGAAATGTTGTGCGTTCAGCCATGACTCTTGGCGAAGGAAAGTCCCAAACAACCCCACATCTGTGAATGATGAATCGGGAGATCATCTTAATGGCTGGAAGCAGGTAATAAACAGGAAGAAAAAACAACATTCGGGACAAAATGAGAGGATGGTGACCACCCCTCCAATCACGGCCATGAAGGCCAAGTCAGCAGAGGATATCTCCCATTCCCCTGCAGATGTGGAAATTCAGAAAGACCAGATTAGGTTGGAATTTGGAAATACAGAACCTTCTATGGCTCTGGTGGTGAACACTGGAAATGATACAATTATGCCTCATTCTTCTGAGGAGGAGTCAGAGGAGGAAGTGAGTGCTGTTAGCAGCAGCAGTGAGGAGGAAGAGGAACTGGTGTCTGATGAGAACCAGCGAAAGGAGGAACTGGTGTCTGTTGAAAACCAGCGAGAAGAGGAAATGGTGCCTGTTAAGGGCCAGCGAGATGAGCCTCGGGCTGACCCGAAGGCTCCTTCCAACCAGAAAATCACCTCTGGAGATGCAGTGGTCACTCCTTCAATTGTTGTGCGCAAAGGGAATACTATGGTCACTCCTTCTATCGCCTCCCAAGGGACTAATAGAAGGAAGCCCCCTAGACGTCGGTAATATCTCCCTTCCTTCCGTCGTTTTTTTTTATGTTTATCGGTATATGGAATATTAGGGGCCTTGGTGACCCCATTAGACAAGCTGAAATTAGGAATTTTGCTCGTTCCAATAATCTCTGCTGTGTCGGTATTGTTGAGACGAAGATTTCCCCTGCTGCCTTTAGCACGATTGTTTCTGTGTTACTCCCGGGTTGGAGTTGGACTAATAACTATAATCACTCTCATAAGGGGAGAATTTGGGTGGGATGGAATCCCCGGGATGTAGCCTTTTTGGTTAATGCCTCCTCTATTCAAGCCATCCATGGTAGTCTTGTTTGGCTAGCAACTGGAAAGTCCCTGTTTCTTTCTGTTGTTTATGCGGAACATCGTTTTGTGGCGAGACGTCGCTTATGGGAAGACCTTATTCAAACCAGTAGTCTACTTGCTTCATCGCCCTGGATTATTGCTGGTGACTTCAATGCAATCCGTGACCCTTCGGATAGAATTGGTAGCTCAAATGCTTGGATCCCTGCATTTGATGAGTTTAGAGATTGTCTGTTTCAGGCTGGTCTGGATGACCTTCGGTACACTGGCTATAGATTTACTTGGGCGACTTCATCGGGGCCTAATCGAAAACGAGAGGAAAATAGACAGAGTTCTGGTCAATGCCCAATGGAATGCTGAATTTTCATTCTCTGAAGCAACGTTTTTAGCACCGGGCATATCGGACCACTCGCCCATGATTGTTAAAATTATGCCTGTCCCCAAGTCTTCTAAGCCTTTTAAGTTTTTCAATTTCTGGATGGATCACCCAGATTTTACCAGGATGGTTTCGGAAGTATGGAACTCCTCCTTCCATGGTTCGCATATGTTCACCCTTTGTGCTAAGCTCCGTCTTCTCAAATGCAGACTCAAACGACTTAACAGGGAGTCGTTCTCGGATTTATCTATAAGAACTGCAGAAGCTCTTCAGGAAACTCAAGATGCTATACAAGCAGATCCCATGAATTCTAGACTTGTTGAGGCGGAAAGGCATCAGATTAATGTGTTTTCAGAATTGCGTCTCCAAGAGGAGTCCTTTTATAGGCAAAAATCTAGAGTTCGGTGGTTGAAAGACGGTGACTTGAATACTAAATTCTTCCACCAGGTGGTGAACATGAGGCATCTCCAGAATAGAATCATCTCCGTAACTAACTCCGGTGCCCGATGGATTTAATGTTGAATTCTTTAAGCATTCTTGGGATATTGTTGGTGCTTCGGTAATCCTGGCGGTTAGAGATTTCTTTGAAACAGGGTGAGTCAATTGTTGAAGCAAATCAACACTACCATCCTTGCCTTAGTGGCCAAGTCATGCCCTCTCATCCATGATTATAGGCCAATTGCTTGTTGTAACACCATATACAAATGCATAACAAAGCTCATTGCTAACCGGCATAATTGGCCAAGTCATTGCCTTATTTTGAAGAAATTAGAGTGCTTAAAGCAAGCTTACGCTCTGTATACATTAGCATGTGATAACATCATAGGATTTCAATCCTATTGTGTTGGCCTTCGGGATCGGAGTAATGATTAATAGGGATAGTTGGGGATATTTGCATTTCATAGTCAGAGGTGAAATTCTTGGATTTATGAAAGACGAACAAGTTTGGGCCTCCTCCCCCTCACGAAGGGGAGGGGTTCGAATCCCATCATCTTCCGCGTCGCAATGAAGATGACTTGCAAATCTTCGGCGTAAGTGTGGTGGCCAGCCCTTCTATCTTTGTTGTTAGCCCTTTCTAGTTTTGTTCTTCCCCTTACACTCTCCTTTGACTTCGGTCCTTTTGAGTGGTCTTGTTGGTGCCTGGTTTCCCTTTTGTAATTATTATGCAAAATCTATACAATTCTTACCTTTACCAAAAAAAAAAAAAAAAAAAAAAAACAACTGCGAAAGCATAAGGTTTGGCCATTTCGGAATTTGCCTGGTACTGTTCACAGTTTGCTCTCTAGCTGCCCGATCGCTACACTGTAGCTCACGATTCTGCTGGTGCGGTGTCCGCCTGGTTTGACCGACGGTTGAGGCTAATTTTTGGTGACAAGAGGCGCCTTTCCTTGCTCTTTCAACCCCTCCGATCCATTTCCTGGTATGTTCCCTCTTCGTTGGTTGTATTGGGATCGATGGATTAGGGTTTCTGGGTTCCGGTGTGCGATTTTGCTGTAATGGATGATGATTCGGTGAAGAACCGAACGAATAATGAGGGAATGAGTGCTCGGCCTTCCCCTTCCCCTAGGATGGAACGACCCCCATCGGTTGCCCCTTCGGTGAATGCTGGAAACCGTAATGCTCGTCATGCCCCTTCTGGACCTGTAAATTTGCGAATTCCTCCTTCGTCTGTTAGAGGAAGGCCGAACAGTAGGGGACGGTCTAAGATAAAGCGGTCCTTTTCTAGAGGTGTCTCGAAGAATACTGGTACTCGTTCTTGGGCTGCAGTGGTGAGTGCGGCCAATAAGGGCTACGACCTAGAGTATTCGCGCCCGCAGATTATTGACGGCAAACCTGTCGTTCATATGGACGAATCTGATAAACAAGCAGCTGATCCTAAACTATTCGACTGCCTTGTTGGATACTTCATCGGTAAAAAACTACTGTTTAAGGTTGTAGAGGAGGCCTTCAAAAGGGCATGGGGTCATGCGTTGCTTGAAGTTCTGTCAAACGGTAGAGGAGTTTATCTCCTTCGTATTACTGATAAGGATTTTAGAAGGAAAATACTAGAGGGCAGTCATATGACAGTGGCCAGAATTCCGTTTGTCCTGCAGCAATGGCAGCCGGGCATCGAGCTAAAAAAGGATGCCCATATGTCTGTTCCAGTCTGGGTAAGATTGAGAAACCTTCCCCTTGCTTATTGGTCGGCTCAATCGATTGGCAAAGTGGCGAGCACTATTGGTAAGCCATTGTATGTGGATCAGAGAACAGAAAACGTGTCTATGCTGGCATTTGCGCGTGTTTGTGTTGAAATCTCGGCACAGCAACCTCTTTATGAAACCATTGATCTTTCCACATATGGTAATATTGATGTAGTTGAAGTGGAATTTGAATGGAAGCCTCTGGTTTGCCTTAAATGTGGTATTTTCGGTCACACCTGCAAGGATACTGTTCCTGTTCCTGTTGCTGGTGTTTCTGGTTCTGGAGCATTTGCAGATACTGTTAATGCAGATACCTCTAAGGATGCACCTCAATCTACTTCATTGATGGACAAAGGCAAAGGAGTGGCTCTACCGCCATCAGCCTCACAAGATGGAGATGTTCTACTCGATCTCCAAGTGGACCGAGCTGTTGCAGAACCTTCAGGGGTGGCTAATGATCAAAGAACCCTGCTATGTGGTGAGACGAGCGCTCCTCAGGTGGACCCTCCTCGACCAGCTCAGTCTTTGGCTGATCACCATTCCATTGATGAGTCCTCTGAACCTGAGAATATGGAGTGGAAGCAGGTTAAGCGGAAAAACAAGAAGAAAAGAAGAAAGCAAGCTCGAAGAGAAGCGGCAGAGGCTGAGGCCGCTAAAAAGGATGGAAATGATAAGGCTTCTTTTGGCCTTTCACCACTTATGGAGGAAGGGCAGGCCTTAAAGCGAGACTCTACCTCTCATTCGGAAACTCCACGGAGTATGCAACAAGCTAAATGCTGATCCTCCTTCCTCGATTGAATCTCCTACTGTTGATTCGTCCTTGGTTGTGGAGGAGAGTTCTGAAGACATCTGCAACCCAAGCGCCAATGAGGAGTCCTCGGATGATGATACGCCTATTACTGCTAAGCCTGGAGTGAAAAAGCCGCCCATCCAGCGAAATGCTAATCTTCAAGACAAATTCCTCCAGCTTTTGGATGAGACCCCACTTCCTGGGGGTCCTAAAAAGGCCACTACGGCCTCCAAGACCTCCAAAAGGAGGTAAGTCTTCCCCTTTGTTTGTTTTTTGGATTTTTTTGGATTCTGGAACATCAAAGGTATTCTTGATCCTTTAAGACGGGCTGAGCTTAGGCATTTTATAGCAATAAATAAGCTGTGCCTTGTCGGTGTGCTAGAGACTAAAGTTCCGGAAGATTCTTTTGATTCGATCTCTTCCACTTTGATTAGGGGGTGGAAGTGGATTGCGAATTACAATTGCTCCCCTCGGAAGAGGATCTGGGTTGGTGGAACCCTGACCTTGTCTCGTTTTGCCCTATTTCTATTTCTGACTAAGTTATTCATGGCTCTATCACCTATATCATCTCTGGTCTCTCTTGTTCTGTCTCTGCCGTTTATGGAGAGCATTCTTTTACCCGTCGAAGACCGCTTTGGGATGATTTACAGCACTATAATGAGATATTTCAGGATGTTCCTTGGTTAGTTGCTGGAGATTTCAATGCGATAAAAGATCCGTCGGACCGTGTTGGTAGCTCAACCAATTGGATTCCCTATTTTGATGAATTTGCCCAATGCTTGGAGCAAACTGATTTAGTGGATCTTAGATATGTCGGGCTTCATTACTCCTGGTCCACTTCAACTAGAAACTCGAAAAAGCTGAGGAAGATAGACCGTGCTCTAGTCAACAATGAGTGGAACCTTCGATTCTCATTCTCGGAGGCGTCTTTCTTAACTCCAGGCATCTCGGACCATACGCCAATAATGGTCAAAGTCTTGCAACCGCCCCGTAAAAGAAAACCGTTCAAGTATTTTGAATGTTGGGAGCATCATCCGGATTTTAAATCCATTGTGCAGAAGTCTAGAATACCCCGGTTTTTGGTGTTCCTATGTTTCAGCTAGTCTCCAAGCTTAAAATGCTTAAGGCCCGCCTTAGGATTCTTAATCAGGAGTCGTTTTCGGACATCTCTTGTAGGACGGAGGAGGCGAGAGTAGCCCTATATGCACTTCACCCTCAGCTCCAAGCGGATCCGGCCAACCTGCAACTTGCCGATAGAGAGAGATCGTGCCGCCAGGACTTCATTGAATTGAGAAAACAGGAGGAGTCCTTTTATCGACAGAAGTCGAGGATTACTTGGCTAAAAGAAGGGGATAAGAACACGAAATTCTTTCACCACTCGGTGAAAAGGAGGCAACTTGTCAATAGAATCCTCACAGTCAAAGACTCGGCTGGATCTATCATTACGGACCCGATGCGGGTTCCTCAGGTGTTCATCAACTTCTTTTATTCCTTATTGTCTCCTCATGAGACCGTATCTAAGCCGACCATTGAAGAACTGCAAGCGGTTATTCGTAGACCTTTGCTTGAGGATCAAATCCGTGCCCTCAATGATCCTGTCTCTGATGCTGTTATTAAAGATACGGTATTCCCTCTAGCGAAGGGCAAGGCCCCCGGGCCGGATGGTTTCTCCGTTGAATTCTTTAAATCTAATTGGGAAATTGTTGGACCATTGGTGGTGTTGGCTGTTCGGGACTTCTTTCAAACCGGGAGGCTCCTCAAAGAGGTAAACACTACAATCCTAACACTTATTCCCAAGATTCCGAATGCTACTGCTGTCTCAGACTTCAGACCGATTGCATGCTATAACACTATTTATAAAGTGATTACAAAGATTTTAGCTAACCGTATAGCGATGGTTCTAAATGATCTAGTCAGTCAATCTCAAAATGCTTTTGTGAAGGGAAGGAGAATTAGGGACAATATCCTCCTTGCCCAGGAATTGTTTGCGGGCTTTCATCTACGGCCATATTTACCAAAGTGTGCGGTCAAGGTTGATTTCCATAAGGCCTATGACACTGTCGATTGGGATTTTTTAGAAAATGTTCTTCTAGCATTCAGATTTCCTGAAGGATTTGTCCGGTTGGTAATGGCCTGTGTCCGAACGCCTTATTATTCTATAGCCATTAATGGCGATCTCCATGGGTTCTTTCTGGGAGGGCGTGGCCTCAGGCAAGGGGATCCTATGTCCCCTTACCTGTTCACTTTGGTTATGGAAATATTCTCCGGTATTCTCGTGTCGCGCACGGCTAATCATAAATTCAAGTATTACTGGAGGTGTAAATCGGTTCAACTCTCTCATTTGTTCTTCGCCGATGACGTTTTCCTCTTCTCTCAAGCGGAGTGGTCTTCAGTGTCCATGCTCAAGAGAGGGCTTAATATCTTCTCCTCCTGGAGTGGTCTGTTCCCTAATAGAAGGAAGAGCGAGATTTTCATATCGGGTGGTGACTTGTCTATTCGGAATAGAATTCTTTGGGCTTTTGGCTTTCAAGAGGGAAAACTCCCTGTTCGCTACTTGGGTGTTCCCATCATATCTTCCAGGCTGAACAAAGCGGACTGCATTGCATTGACGGACCGCATCACATCTAGGATCCAGTCCTGGGCACATCAGTTCCTCTCCTTTGCAGGTTGACTGCAACTTGTGCGGTTGGTTCTTCACTCCATCCAAGCTTTCTGGACGAGTGTGTTTACCCTCCCCTCTTCGGTCCTAGCCAGTGTTGAACGAATTATGAGGCAATTACTATGGAAATGAACGGCCCTTGGTCATGGTGGAGCCAAGGTTGCATGGGAGGAAGTGTGTCGGCCAAAATCTGAAGGTGGTCTTAGAATTCGGAATCTCAAAGATTGTAACAAAGCGTCTATGCTTAAATTCATATGGATCCTCTTCGCCGATAGAGAGTCCTTGTGGTGCCGGTGGATCCACTCGGTTTTCTTACGTAAAAGAAATTTCTGGAATGCATCGCAGCCGGGGACTTGCTCCTGGTCCTGGAAAAAGATTCTCCAGCTAAGAGGTCAGTTCCGAACATCCTTTAGATGGAAAATTGGAAATGGTTTTTCGGTGTCTTTATGGCATGATTTTTGGTTTCCGTGTGGCCCTCTGGATGTGTTTGTGCCTCTATCCTTTAGATCTAACCTCCATATTCCTGAGCATGCTGTGGTTGCCGATTTATTTACTCCTATGGGTCTCCCGACAAGGGGATTCCTAGCTAGATGGGGCATATCTTTGCCAGTGTTGTCCGCTTGCAATGATCAGTTCATCTGGTGTGAGCATTCGTCTGGAGCCTTCTCGGTCTCATCGGCTTGGAATTTCATCAGATCCAAGAAGCCTCTCGTTGGTTGGGCGCCTCTGATTTGGGATAATGACATTGCCCCCCGCCACCAGTTTATTCTTTGACTTATTGCAAAGAATCGTCTTCCCACACAGGTTATGCTCCTATCTTATGGACGAATTGACTTTCATGTCTGTGCCTTTTGTAGTGAAATACCTGATTCTATAGACCATCTGTACTTCGGGTGTCGCACCTCGGCCTCCTTGGCCTTCTTTTGGGCCGCCAGGTGTAATCTACCTTGGAGGAATAGATGTTGGGATGAAGTGCTCTCCTGGGCTAAGAAATTTCTTTCCGGTAAGAGCTTTTACCATAAAATAGCTCGGTTCTCCTTCGGTGCCCTTTGCTATCTCATATGGAAGAAAAGGAATGCTATGATCTTCCGTGGTGAATCGTTGGTTCTCCCGGCTCTTAAAAACCATCTAATTAAGGTGGTTAGGGACAAAGTTGTCACCTTCAAGAATGTCCAACCTTCTCCGAGGAATAGGCAACTTCAAAGGGGGTGGGGCTTTGATCCGGCGGTCTTCTCCACCAATTCGGACGCTCCTTCAATTTTTGGCTGACTGTTTTTATCTCCGTTCTTAGCCTTTTAGGTTGAGTGCTGGAGGTTCGGTGGCCTCTCTTTGTAGGCTCTTCCTTCTTTCTTTCTGTGTATCTCTAGTTGTCTTGTAGCCTTGTGCTTTTTTCATCGGATCTCCCTCACTTTGCCTTCTCTCAGAGTGTGGGTTTTGGATCCGATCTTTTGTAATTGTCCAAGCTCTTAACTTAATTTAATTACCTTTTACCAAAAAAAAAAAAAAAAAAAAAAAAAACAACTGCGAAAGCATGATTTTGCCATTTCCGAATTCGCGGATCACTGTTCACTTTCCTCTCAAACTGGGCGACTGGTTCACTGTAGCTCGTTCTCTGGTGTTTGAGCGATTCCGACCGCTTCGGCCACCCATTGGCCGCGATTTTTGGAGGGAAGCCTCGCCTCCTCCCCCCTCAAATCTTCACCAAAGTGTTTTGGTTGGCTTGGCCTTAATCGTGAGATCTCCTGATTCGTGGTTAGGTTTCTAGTGCGGATGCGAGCTCGTCTCTGCCCGTGCTTCATGCTGATCTTGCAGCCAGCCTTTGGCCGTGTCCTTTGGAGGTAAGCCTCATCCCTTCCCTCCTAGGATTCTAGCCGAAGCTCTACTCGTTCCATGGCCTCTATTGCTGGCTCCCCTGTTCTGCGATAGAATTCTGGTGCGATTAGCTTCTCAGTTTCGTCTCTGGTCTATGTATGGCATCTACGAGTAATGATCCTTTGGGTCGGGGAAAAGGCAAGCCTCAGGCACCTCATAGGAGTCGTAGCCGTATGCGAAATGCCTCTCGTGGCCAGGATGGAAGATGCCCTGGTACTTTGAATTGGGATAGGTCAAAAGTTCCTCAATCCCGATCATGGGTTAATGTGGCTAGTCTGTCTGCTAAAGGTTATGAACTAGACTTTGCCCCGCCTATTTCGGTAGGGAAGAAATCGGTTGTTCGGTTGTCTGATAATGCTAAGCTTGCTGGAGACCCGAAATGGAATTGTTGCTTGGTAGGTTATTATGTGGGGAAGAATGTGCCATTCAAGATCACCGAAATGGCATTGAAACAGGCTTGGGGCGCACATTTATCTGAAGTGCTGGCCAACGATGATGGTTTCTATTTTTTCATCATTCCTGATGATGAATTCAGGAAGAAGATACTAGAAGAAGGTCGCTTGACAGTGGCTAGAGTTCCTCTGGTGCTTAAGCAATGGCATCATACAATGGAGCTGAAAAAGGACCTTCAAGCATCGGTTCCGGTCTGGATTCGCCTAAAGAACATCCCGTTTGTGTATTGGTCGGCTCCGGGAATTAGTGAAATTGCAAGCGCTGTGGGGAGACCCTTGTATGTGGATCCTTTAATGGAGAAAATGAAACGACTCTTGTTTGCTAGGATATGTGTTGAGATTTCTGCAAAACTAGAGAGATGCGAGGAAGTCGAAGTTTGGGTGGATGATAAAGCCTTCCTGGTTCCGGTGCTGTATGAGTGGAGACCGAACTCCTGTGCGAAATGTGGTGTATTCGGACATAACTGCCTTGCAAAGGTAGATGTCAAGCTGCCTCCAGTTGCTGCAGTTCAATCTGCTGCTAATGCAAATCCAGTTGCTGCAGTTCAATCTACTGCTACTGCAAATCTAGCTTCTGCAGATCCGGTTTCTACAGATCCAGATATTTCATCCTCTTCGGAGGATGGTTGGAAGAAGGTCACTAATAGGAGGAATAAGCAACCCCAGGGGCAGAAAGAGAAGGCTGTATCTACTCCTCCAATTTCGGCCTTAAAGGCCAAACCGTTAGATGGCTCGATCATCCATTATGCAGCTGAAGATCAGAGCTGCAAAATACCAGGAAGTGATGGAAACTCAATGGCTCTTGTAGTCTCTAACCCTGATGATGCTGCGGCAGCATTATCTTCTGAGGAAGATTCGGAGGATAATGCAAGTGCTGTTAGTAGTAGTAGCAGTGAGGAAGGGGATCCTGTCTCTGGTTCGCAAAGCCACCAGGATGTATCCCAATCTCGCCCTAAGGTTCCTCCAGTCCAGAAGTTCCCTCCTAAGGCTTCTGCTATGGCCACTCCCTCAAGTGCTCCGAATAAGGGGTCGAGCAAGAGGAGGCCCCCTAGACGACGGTAACGCTGCCCTCTCTCTTGTTTTTTGGATATGAATTTTGGTATATGGAATATTAGGGGATTGGGAGACCCCGTTAGGCAGGCGGAAGTTAGGAACTTTGTTAGGTCCAACAATCTTTGCTGTGTTGGTATTATTGAGACCAAGATCTCTGCTGCTGTGTCTAATTCGGCTGCTTCTGTTTTACTGCCTGGCTGGTGTTGGGTTAATAATTATAATCACTCCCATAAGGGGAGAATTTGGGTGGGGTGGAACCCCCGTGAAGTTGATTTTTTGGTTAATGCCTCCTCTGTGCAAGTTATTCACGGCAAGCTTCTCTGGTTGACGTCGGGTAAGGCCCTGTTTTTGTCGATTGTCTATGCTGAGCACAGCTTCGTTGCAAGACGGCCTTTATGGGAGGATCTTATCCAAACCAATAGCACTCTTTCTTCTGCTTCTTGGATTGTCGCTGGTGATTTCAATGCAATTCGCGACCCATCGGACAGAATTGATAGCTCAAATGCTTGGATACCAACGTTTGATGAATTTAGAGATTGCTTAACTCAGGCTGGCCTAGATGATTTGCGATACACTGGTTATAGATGAAGATAGATAGAGTTATGGTCAATGGCTGCTGGAACTCGGAATTTTCATTCTCGGAAGCCTCTTTTATAGCTCCAGGCATTTCGGACCACACCCCGATGGTTATCAAGGTTATGCAGCCCCTAGATCCTCGAAGCCTTTTAAGTTCTTTAATTTTTGGATGACCCATCCGGAATTCTCTGCAATGTTTGCCAAGCTTGGCGTTCTCCCTTTCATGGTTCGTCTATGTTTACTCTCTATGCAAAGCTTCGTCTCCTTAAATGCAACCTTGAAACGGCTCAACAAAGAATCCTTTTCTAACTTGTCTATGAGAACCGCTGAGGCCAGACGGGTTCTCCAATCTACTCAGGATGCTCTTCAAACCGATCCATCAAACTGTCTTCTTGCTGAAGTTGAGAAGCAGCAGATTCAAGTTTTTACTGACTTGCGCCTTCGGAGGAATCGTTTTACCGACAAAAATCCAGGGTACGTTGGTTGAGGGATGGGGATCTTAATACTAAATTTTTTCACCAAGTGGTGAACAAGCGGCACCTCTAAAATAGAATTATATCAGTGACTGATGGAAATACCTCTACCTCTGACCCTTCGGAAGTTCAAAAGATATTTGTGGATCATTTTCGTGTTCTACTTACTGCGGCTCTTGCTGTGGCTTGTCCTGGTATGGAGGAGATACGAGCGGTGCTTAAGCATTCGCTAGATGAGGAGCAGGTTCGTTTCTTATCCACCCCTGTTTCGGATGATGAAATTAAAGATACCCTGTTTTCTCTTGCTACGGGTAAAGCCCCCGGCCCGATGGCTTCAATGTTGAATTTTTTAAACACTCCTGGGATATTGTTGGTGCTTCGGTTATCTTGGCTGTTAGAGATTTCTTCATAATAGGAGAACTGTTAAAGCAAATCAATACCACCATTATTGCCCTAGTGCCCAAGATCCCTAATGCCTCGACTGTTCATGACTTCAGGCCAATTGCATGCTGCAACACCATATATAAATGTATCACTAAGCTTATTGCTAATCGCATATCCCGTGTGCTGCCATCCATCATTAGTTTGCCGCAGAATGCATTCGTGAAGGGTAGGCACATTAGTGATAACATTTTACTTGCCCAAGAGTTGTTCAGTGGATTCCAGCATGATCCATATCGGCCTAAATGTGTAATCAAGGTCGATTTTAGGAAGGCATATGATACGGTGTGTTGGGAATTCATTGAAGCTTGCCTACAAGCTTTCGGGTTTCCTCAGCAGTTTATTGACTGAATTATGGTTTGTGTTTGGTCCCCTAAATTTTCCGTGTCCTTAAATGGAGAGCTCCATGGATTCTTTGCAAGCGGGAGGGGTATCCGTCAAGGTGACCCAATGTCTCCTTACCTATTCACACTTGTGATGGAAGTCTTTTATGGGTTACTGGATATTCAGACCGACATACCTGATTTCGATTTTTTCTGGAGATGTAAATCGACCAAGCTCTCCCACCTGTTCTTTGCGGATGATGTCCTCCTATTCTCGGAAGCTAGCGTGCCTTCTATTGATCTCTTGAAGGCAGGAATTAACTCTTTCTCCAACTGGAGTGGGTTGGAGCCAAATCTTAATAAAAGTGAAGTGTTTCTATCCGGCGGATCGTCTCGCCTTCGAAATGATATCTTGGACAAGCTTGGATTCCAGGTTGGTTCTCTCCCCTTTCGGTACCTTGGAGTCTCGGTTATATCCGCGCGGCTAGGCAAGGCAGATTGTGTAATGCTGGTTAATGCAATAACAGCTCGTGTCCAGTCTTGGACCCATAGATTCTTGTCGTTTGCTGGTAGACTTCAGCTCATTAAATCTGTTCTCTACTCTATTCAAGTCTTCTGGGCAAGCGTTTTCTTTTTACCATGTGCTGTGTTGGATAATATTGAGAAAATCCTCCGCCAATTTCTATGGAAGGGGCCGATGATGGGTTCGGGAGGGGCCAAAGTCGCTTGGTGTGATGTATGCCTCCCGAGAGAAGAGGGAGGGCTTGGTATTTGTACCTTAAAGGAAAATAACGTTGCATTGATGCTCAAGCACATTTGGAAGCTATTCTCGGACAAAGAATCCCTGTGGTGTAAGTGGATTCACTCCACCTTCTTAAACCGTAAGAATTTCTGGATTACTCCGATTCCGACTTATTGTTCTTGGGCTTGGAAAAAGCTCCTTCGCCTTCGGGATGTTTATCAGCAGCATTTTAGATGGAGGATTGGCAATGGCAAGTCTGTGTCGTTCTGGTTTGATCCGTGGCATGATAATGGTCCGCTCAACCGCCTTTTCTCCAACCAGGAAATTTACCGTTCGGGCATCCCTCGGGTTGCCTCAGTAGCCGAAGCTTTCTCTTCGCCTTTGGGCTGGTATGTGATTAATATTATGGCCAACTGGTGGGAACCCCTCCCTGAGTTCAACCAACAAGCGAACTGCTTCCAGTGGATTCGGCACCCCTCGGGGCATTTCTCAACAGCGTCTGCTTGGGAATTATTGAGGCCCAAAGGAAATGCCGTGCCTTGGTCCTCGTTCGTGTGGAACCCTTCTATGCCGCCGAGATACCAAACCCATTTGTGGCTTATCACCCGTAATAGGCTCCCAACGCAGGTTCTGCTTCTCTCCTATGCTAGGATTCCAGCAGCTCTCTGCCCGTTTTGCTTAAGCAGGCTCGATTCGGTGGACCACCTCTTCTTCGCATGCCAAACTCCGGGTAATCTCGCCTCCTTCTGGGCTGCTAAGTTTAACATTTTGTGGCGAAACAAATCCTGGCGTGAAAACCTCGATTGGGCGTCTAGGTGCTTCTCAGATAGGAGCTTCTATCATTCTCTGGCTCGGTTTGGTTTTGGAGCCCTTTGTTATATCATCTGGAAAGAGCGTAACAATATCATCTTTCGAAATCAGACTCTCTTCCTCCCGGTGATGAAGATGCATCTCTAGAAGGCAATCAAAGACAAAGCTTTGACTTTCAAGCGTGTGCAGGATAACCCGAAGAACAGAAGGCTGCAACAGAGCTGGGACTTGAGTCCTTCTATCTTTCATTGATGGATGATGGAGGGTTTTTCAGTTTTAGCTTAGCTTGTGTTGTTTAGGGTCTTTTTGTGTTGTTCGTTGGATCCCAAGGCACCCCCTCACTCTTCCTTGACTTCTATCTTCTTGAGTGATCGTTTTGTTGGTGCCTGGCATCCCCCCTTGTAATCTTCTGCAAAATCTATACATTTCTTACCTTAACCCAAAAAAAAAAAAAACAACTGCGAAAGCATTTTTACCAAAAAAAAAATTCTTTACCAAAAAAAAAACAACTGCGAAAGCATATAGATTTTGTCATTCTCGGATTCGCGGGTTACTATTCACTTTTGCTCTCTACTGGGCGTCCGAATTATTGTAGCTCGTTTTCTGGTTTGCGAGCTGGTCCGATCACTTTAGCCATCCATTGGGTGAGATTTTTGGAGGGAAGCCTCGCCTCTCCCCCCCTCAAATCCTCACCGAAGCATTTTGCTAGGCATGGCCTGAATCGTGAGATCTCATTGTTCGTCGCTAGGGTTCTGGTGTGGAATCGGGCTAGACTCTAATCTTGAATCGAACGGATCGATTCAGCCATCCATCGGCCGCGACCTTTGGAGGTAAGCCTCACTTCTTCCCTCCTAGGAATATATCTGAAGCTCTACTCCTGCCATGGCCCATATTGTTGGTTCCCGTTGATCTGTAATAGGGTTCTGGTGCGGTGTCTTGGTTCTTTCGTTTTCGGTGATATGGCTTCGACGAGCAACGATCCTTTGGGCCGAGGGAAGGGCAAGCCTCAGGCTTCCAATGGTCGTAGCCGAAGCCGCGTGCGATATGCCTCTCGAGGCAGAGATGGAAGACGTCCCAATGCCATGAATCGGGATAGAATAAAAGCTCCTCAGACCTGCTCATTGGTTAATGTTGCTAGTTTGTCTGCTAGAGGCTATGAGTTAGACTTTGCCCCGCCTATTTTGGTTGGGAAGAAATTAGTTGTGCGTTTATCTGATAATGCAAAATATCGCTGGAGATCTGAAATGGAATAGCTGTCTGGTAGGATACTATGTGGGGAAGAACGTGTCATTTGAGATCATTGAGATGACTCTGAAACAGGCATGGGGCTCGCATCTGTCGGAAGTATTGGCCAACGATGACGGGTTCTATTTTTTTATCATTCCTGATGATGAATTCAAGAAGAAAATACTGGATGGAGGCCACTTAACAGTGGCCAGAGTCCCTTTGGTACTAAAACAATGGCACCACACTATGGAGCTGAAGAAGGATCTCCAATCATCGGTTCCAGTTTGGATTCGTCTAAAGAACATCCCTTTTACATATTGGTCGGCCCCAGGAATCAGCGAGATGTGAGATGAAATGTCTAAAGAACACCGGCACAGCAAAGGATCGTTGCTCGTCGAAGCCCCAGGACTCTAGCCAGAGTCCTTTTGGTACTAAAACGTCTATCGTTTGCTAGAGTATGTGTTGAGATTTCTGCAAAATTGGAGAGATGTGAGGAAGTTGAAGTATTGATGGATGATAAAGCGTTTTCTGTGCCAGTGCTCTATGAATGGAGACCAAATTCGTGTTCGAAATGCTTTGCGTTTGGACATAATTGCCTGGCAAAGGAGGACCCCAAACAACCTCCGATTGATGTAAAACCTTCTACTGCCACTGCAAATCCTGCTATCTCATCTGTCTCAAAAGATGGCTGGAAGCAAGTAACGAATAGGAAGAAAAAACAGCACTCAAGTCAAAAGGAGAAGGTGGAATCCACAGCTCCAATCTCGGTTTTGAAGGCTAAACTGATAGATGATTCGTCTATCCATTATACAGCTAAAGAACAAAACAACCTAGAAACAGGAAATGATGGAAACTCAATGGCTCTAATAGTCACTAACCTTGGTGATGCCTCGGTAGCTCAATCTTTTGAGGAAGATTCAGAGGATGATGCAAGTGCAGTTAGCAGTAGTAGCAATGAGGGAGAGGATCCGGTTGATGTTGCGCCAAGCCATCACAATGAACCTCAACCTGGCCCTAAGGCTCCTCCCATCTAGAAGTTCACTCCTAAGGCTTCTGCTATGGCCACTCCCTCAAGTGCTCCTAATAAGGGGTCGAATAGGAGGAGGCCCTCCAAACGTCGGTAGTGTTGCCCTTTATCCTTGTTTTTTGATATGATCATTGGTATTTGGAATATTAGGGGCCTAGGTGACCTCGTTAGGCAGGCTGAAATTAGGAATTTTGTCAGGTCCAATAATCTCTGCTATGTTGGAATTGTTGAGACTAAGATTTCCTTTGTTGCTTTCAATTCGGTTACTTCTGTTTTATTACTTGGCTAGAGTTAGGTTAATAATTATAATCACTCCCATAAGGGGAGAATTTGGGTGGGGTGGAAACCCCGTGAGGTTGATTTTTTGGTGAATGCCTCCTCGGTGCAAGTTATTCACGGTAGGCTTCTCTGGTTGGTTTATGGGAAGGTCCTATTTTTGTCGGTCGTCAATGTTGAGCACCATTTTGTTTCAAGACGGCCTTTATGGGAAGATCTTATACAAACCAGTGGTATTCTTTCCTCTACGCCTTGGATTGTAGCTGGAGATTTCAATGCAATTCAAGACCCTTCGATAGAATTGGTAGCTCGAATGCATGGATCCTTGCATTTGATGAATTTAGAGATTGTCTAGTCCAAGCTAGCCTAGATGATCTACGCTACACTGATTACAGGTACACTTAGGCTACTTCGTTAGGGATCAATCGAAAATAGAGGAAAATAGATACGATGTTGGTCAATGCCCGCTGGAACTCGGAATTTTCCTTCTCGAAAGCCTCTTTTATAGCTCCGAGCATATCGGATCATACTCCAATGGTTATTTAGGTTATGCCAGTTCCCAAGTCTTCCAAGTCGTTCAAGTTCTTCAATTTTTGGATGACTCATCCAAATTTCTCTAGAATGGTTTCGGAAGTCTGGGAATCTCCTTTCACGGTACGCCTATGTTCACCCTTTGTGCAAAGCTCCACCTCCTTAAATGCAAACTGAAACAGCTCAATAAGGAGTCTTTTTCTAACCTGTCTATGAGAACTACGGAGGCTAGACGGGCTCTTTAAGCAACTCAAGATGCAATGCAAGTTGATCCTCAAAATTGTCTTCTTGCCGAAACAGAAAAACAGCAGATTCAAGTTTTTGTAGACTTACAGCTCCAAGAGGAATCGTTTTATCGGCAGAAATCTAGGGTGCATTGGTTGAAAGATGGAGACCTTAATACTAAATTTTTTCACCAAGTTGTGAACAAAAGACTCCTCTAGAATAGAATCATCTTGGTGACTAATGGAGATATCACCACCTCGGATTCGTCGGAAGTTCAGAAGATTTTTGTTGATCACTTTCGTGAATTACTTACTGCTTCTTCTACCTTGGTTTGCCTTGCCAAGGAGGAGATCCGAGCCGTGCTCAAGCATTCTCTGGATGAGGAGCAAGTTCGATTCTTATCCTCCCTTGTCTCGAATGATGAAATTAGGGATACCCTTTTTTCTCTTGCAACGGGAAAAGCCCTTGGGCCCGATGGTTTTAATGTTGAATTTTTCAAGCATTCTTGGGATATTGTTAGTGCTTTGATAACCCTGGCGGTCAGAGATTTCTTTGTAACAGGTGAGTTGTTGAAGTAAATCAATACCACCATTATTGCCCTAGTGCCCAAGATCCCCAATGCCACAACTGTTCATGATTTCAGGCCAATTGCATGCTGCAATACTATATATAAATGTATCACTAAGCTCATTGCCAATTGCATATCCCGTATTTTGCCCTCCATTATTAGTTCGCCCTAAAATGCGTTTGTTAAGGGGAGACACATCAGTGATAACATCTTGCTTGCTCAAGAGCTGTTTAGTGGATTCTAGCATGATCCATATCGAGCTAAGTGTGTCATTAAGGTTGACTTTAGGAAGGCCTATGATACGGTAAATTGGGAATTTATTGAAGTTTGTTTACAAGCTTTTGGGTTTCCTTAGGTATTTATTGATCGAATTATGAATTGTATACGATCCCCTAAATTCTCCATATCCTTAAATGGGGAGCTTCATGGATTCTTTGCTAGTGGGAGAGGTATCCAACAAGGCGATCCAATGTCTCCCTACATATTCACTCTCGTGATGGAAGTTTTCATTGGATTATTGGATATGCAGACTAGCCGCCCTAAGTTCGGCTTCTTCTGGAGATGTAAATCGACTAAGCTCTCCCATTTGTTCTTCGCTGATGGTGTCCTCTTATTCTCGGAAGCTACCTTGGCGTTTGTTGATCTTTTGAAGAAAGGAATTGATTCTTTCTCCAACTAGAGTGGATTGGTGCCGAATTTGAATAAGAGTGAAGTTTTTTTATCCGGCGGATCGTCCGGCCTTCGGAATGACATCTTGAACAAGCTAGGATTCCAAGTTGGCTCCCTTCCCTTTCGGTATCTTGGAGTCCCTGTCATATCCGCAAGACTAGGGAAGGCGGATTGTGTACCGTTGGTTAATGCGATAACAACTCGGGTCCAATCTTGGACCCATAGATTCCTGTCATTTACCGGTAGACTTCAGCTTATTAAGTCTGTGATTTACTCTATTCAAGTCTTTTGGGAGAGCATATTTTTTTTTTTGCCGTGTGCTGTGCTTGATCATATTGAGAAGATCCTCCGCCAATTCCTATGGAAAGGACCGATGATGGGTCTAGGAGGGGCCAAAGTAGCTTGGAGCGATGTATGCCTCCCGAGAGAGGAAGGAGGACTCGGAATTCGGACTTTGAAGGAAAATAATCTGGCCCTCATGCTTAAGCATGTTTGGAAGCTCTTCTCGGACAAAGAATCCCTTTGGTGTAAGTGGATTCATTCCACTTTTTTAAACCGCAAGAATTTCTGGGTTACTCCTATTCCTACTTATTGTTCTTGGGCTTGGAAAAAGCTCCTTCGCCTTCAAGGTGTGTACCAACAGCATTTTAGATGGAAGATAGGCAATGGCAAATCTGTGTCGTTCTGGTTTGATCCATGGTACCTTAATGGACCGCTTAACCGACTATTTTCCAACTAAGAAATCTATCCCTCAGGCATCTCACGGGTTGCCTCAGTAGCTGATTAGATCCGTTCTCCACTCCATTTAGGTATACTGGTCTTTTGTTTTTATCCTTCCCTCTTTAGTAATTAATCGAATTGAACAAATCTTTCTACAATTCCTGTGGCGTGGCCCGAACCTTGGCTCTGGTGGGGCTAGAGTCACATGGGAAGAAGTCTGTCTTCCTAAAGCTGAAGGGGGTTTAGGTATTTGTTATCTTCAAGTGAGCAATATTGCTGCGATGATTAAACACTTATGGCTTCTATTTTCTGATAAAAATCGCTCTGGTGCAAATGAATTCATTCAAACTTTTTAAAACATAAGAATTTCTGGATTGCGCCTAGGCCGACCATATGTTCTTGGTCTTGGAAGAAACTGTTTGGCCTTCGTGACTTGGTTAGACACTACTTTATTTGGAGCATTGGTAATGGATTATTTGCTTCTTTCTGGTTTGACTCGTGACACCCTTGTGGCCCGCTTAACAAGCTTTTCTCGGATTGAGATATCTATTGTTCTCATATTACACGGAATGCCTCGTTTGCTGCTGGTTTTTCAGCCCTATCCCTTCCTTCTGCTATTGCAACTACTTTTGATAGATGGGATGATCCTCTTCCGTGCCTTAATGGTCAAAATGACCGTCTTGTTTGGGTTGGCCACTCTTTAGGTGAGTTTACTACTACCTTCGCGTGAAGTATGCTTTGAGCAAGGGGTTCCTTGGTTAACTAGTCACGATTTATTTGGAGCCCCTCCTTACCACCACGTTATCAAACCCACTTGTGGTTAATTACCCGTAATCGATTGCCAACCTAGGTATTGCTACTTTCATATGAAAGAATTCTGGATGTCTCTTGCGCCTTATGCTCGTCTAGGCCCGATTCAATTGATCACTTATACTTTGGTTGCTCAATTACTAGTGGTCTGGCTTCTTTCTGGGCTTCTAAATGTAACTTGACTTGGAGAAATGAGGCTTGGAAGGACAATCTTCTTTGGGTGGTGGATCACCTCTCGGATGCGAGCTTCCATTAGTCCATTACTCGCTTTGCCTTTGGTGCCATGTGCTATCTCATTTGGAAGGAAAGAAATAACATTATATTTCGTAACCAAAGCCTCTTCCTTCCGGCTCTAAAAGAGCATCTCCGTAAAGCTGTCAAAGATAGAGCATCAACATTTTCAAAAGTCCTAGATATTCCTTGCAACCGAAGGCTCTAAATGAGTTGGGGGATCCATTCTTCTATCTTTGAGTAAGTCTGCTGGTTGATTACTGGACCCTGTGTGATCTTGGAATGGAGTCATTCATGTGGTCTCCTCCTCTGCTTTCGAGTGCTATTAGGTACACCCTCTTCCTCATCGTCTCTAGAGAGGTTTTCCTACTTCTGTCCCGATGCCTTTTTCGGTGGGCGAGCTACTGATTCTATCTGATGGAAGCTGCGTTTTGCTCTTCTTGGCCGAGATGTTTTGTGCTCTCTTCTTTAGTTTAGCCTTGTTTCGTTTGTCCCTGTTGCTGAGGTGTGGCTTTCTCTTTTGCTTCCCCTGTTCTCTGTCAGGCCCTCTCTATTTCTGCAGTGTTTGGGTTGTAGGTGTTTGGGTGGTGGCTCTTCTTTATTTGTCTTGTCTTGGTCGGTGTGTTTGGCCTTTTTTTGCTGCATGCACTTCTTGTGGTTTGTTGTGCAGCTTTTTCTGTCTCCCTTCCACTCAATCTGACACCTGTGTCTCTTTGAGTGCAAGTTTGTTTGGAGCCGGTTCTCTTGCTGTACATTTGTGTAACTCTTGGTTCAAAAGTTATGATATTACTTACTTCTTACCACAAAAAAAAAAAAAAAAAACTGCGAAAGCATATGATTTTGCCATTTTCGAATTTCTCAGGTTACTATTCACAAATCCTCTCTACTAGGCGACAGACACACTGTTCATCCGATTATGGTCTTCGAGCTGCTATGGTCGCTACGACTGGCCGTTGGGCGCAATTTTTGGAGGAGAGCCTCGTCTCTTCCCTCCTCAAAGACTGACCAAAGCTTTTCTCCTAGTATGGCCCGAATCGTTGGTTCTCGTTAATCTTCATTAGGGTTCTGGTGCGACTGTTGTTTCCCAATTTCGTTCTTGTTCGTCTTTATGGCTTCGTTAGGTAGCCGCCCTTTGGGCCAGGCTAAAGACAAGTCTCAGGCTACCCATGTTCGTAGCCGAAGCCGAGTTCGGTATGCCTCTCGAGGCCCTAATGCAATGCGGCCTGGTGCTTCAAATCACAACAGATCAAAAGCCCCGTAGACCCGTTCCTGGGTTAATGTTGCTAAATTATTTGCTAAGGGATATGATCTAAACTTTGTTCCTCCTGTCTTGATTGGGAAGAAATCTGATGTGCGCCTATCTGAGAATGCGAAGTATGCCGGTGACCTAAAATGGAATAGCTGCTTGGTGGGATTAAATTTGCCAAATCATTAGAAGATTTGGATGACAAAGAAATGAGGTAGAATGTAATAAAGTTTTGGACTTCGGGTTATTGGAGTTCATGTGTTTGTTTTTTTGTTTAGAAAAAAATGCAGTCATTCTTTTTAAAAAATTTATTTCAAGAAAATTTTGTGACATGGCTGGTGACACGTTTATTTGGTATCTTGTCAATGCTACCTATCTTCATAATATATTAGAAGATAAAACATAAGCATTTTCCATTAATTAAATTAAATGGAATGAACATAAGTACTTAATTGCACTAATTGGATCAATTTTTTGATTTAGTTGTACATTTTGGAAGTTTTAGGTAGACTGTCAAATGGGTGAATTGGATCAAACTTGGGTTGGATTGAAAATTGTCCAACCTAAATAGACTTATTTACCCTGTTTTGATCTATTTACATGTAATTTACATTTACCTAACCTAACCCATCCCAATCAATATTGCTAAAATACTTTCATATTTAACCTAGTTTACGAAAACTTATACCAAAATTGAGATAAGAGTGTGAAGTGAGCGAGTATAAGATCGAGTGAAGGTGATAAAAAAAATGAAGAGAAAGTCAAAAAGTTGGGTTGGATCTAAGTAAAGTTGCAAACTTGTTTGTGGCCCATTTAACACTCCTATTATTTTTAAAGCTATTTATGACCAATTTACTTAATATAACTAACCCATTTATGGCTAATTTAATATCTATATAAGTTAAGAAATATGTCAATGATCCATTTTAATGTGTCAAGTCTTAAGATTCAATTGTACTTTCGGACTTTGTACATGAATTGTTATCACTTTAAAGTAATTTAAAAAATCAAGCTAATAAAATAATTGAAAATGGAATTTCTTGAACCAAACGAACACATCTATTTCGCTTATGTCATATTACATTTGAAGATTTAGTTATACAATAGAATTTTTCTTTCAAATATTTTCAGCGATCCGGTTGTTAGAGAACAATGGGGAATTATGAAGTTAGTCGGATTATATAAAAATAGTCCCAAAAATTCAATTAAGTTAGATTGGAATTATCTGAAAAAAGTCTAACCGTTTATACTATAATAGATAGGTCACTACTTATGAGCATAGATGAGAATGAAAATAAATTAAGTTTTGAAAGTATAGCAAACGAATAGTTCAATACTTGGATTGATCACAGCACTCATAGTAGCAAATTATTTATTTCCTTTCAAAATAATTAATAATAAAACATTCAATTTCAAATTCAGTAGTCCCAAAATCAATTTCACTCAAAATGTTTCTTTTCTTTTTGAATGACAAAAATTTATATCCATAAAGAAAAAATCATTTCCCAAAAATCAATTTAAGATGTGGTACATAAACAAATAAGAATTAAGACTGCCACCCAATAATGATTTGTATACTTTTTTGAAAAAAACGAACCACGTTCAAACCTTGAAAAATTTTTAGTCGAATTAATCTTTCAATCCTAGTTATATAATTGAAAAAGAAAGGAACAATAGCAAAAGTTTTTTTTTTTTGGTCCGTAATAGCAAGAGTTGTGTCGATCAAGGAGTGAACATAAGAAATTATCTTGAAAAGTCACTCGCCACCTTTCCCAAAATAAAAATAATAGACAAAAGCCATAAAAGAAACTCTCCCCCAACTCACAACTAAAATGAACAAAAAATGAAAAAAAATAAATAAATCTCAAAAATTGTTCTCTCCTAACACATGAAAACTATGCATGCAAACGCATTCTAGCCTTCAAAAGTTCTCTTCCTGCTCATCATAAGGCATCAAATAATTGATCAAACAAATAAATTTGCAGAAACCCTAATATATGCCATTTGATATCCAGCATGCGGAGAAGAAATAGAAGTACAATGAATGATGTGCTTCGTGAACAAATTGCCCCAAAACTCACTCATAACGATCGCATCATGGAGACTCAACCAGAAACAACGTACCCGGGCCGCATGGTAATGGGAAAAAGAGCAAAGGAATGAAATTCGACAAAGACAATTTCTACTCCTAACGAAAATTGTTCCTAACAAATCCCTTCCTTGCCACATCTCCCCCGGTTCCTCCGACAATAACCTCTTTCGTTTCTTTCTCTTTGCTTTTTTTCGCCACTAGTAAATCAGAACGGGGCAGGTGGGATATCGAGGGTCATTCCTGCTTGAATCTGGCCCCAGCCAATCAGACGCCAATGCTTCTCGACTCGGCGACTGAGTGCAATTTTCTCATTTTTGCTAGTGCAGACTGGAGACGTGAGTTGCAGTTTAGCTAAATCGTTCTTCACAGCAACAACTCGAGCCCCCGTCGACATTGACCCAATATTCAACATGAGAATCTCTCCTTTAGCCAGCTTTGAGACCTTTCCCTGCCTTTCTGAGCCCTTTGTCCTCACACCAAGAAGCCGTCGCAGTAGGAAGAAGTTAACCTGCAAAACAGAGAGTAAAGATTCAAGCAACAGTTAACAGCATATATTCAGAATGCAAGCAGCTGCCCTGCACTCCACATAGAGTGCAGTGAGAACATGACAAATGTGTCGAAAAACACCACTTCAGAGCTAACTTAGCTTGAAAAAACCAAAAAAACGAGAGAGAGAGAGAGCTAAGCTTTCATATAAGGTTTTCATCAATTCTACCAGCTCTTACCTCAAGCTCAACGAAGATTTCAGGAAGTGACCCAACCTCCCCAAGAACCTGACCCACCAATCTATCAGCTCGTGTCAAAGTGGGGTCCATGGTGGTCCCAACACCGATAAGGCCTCCAGGCACTGCAAATTGTAGCTCATTTTGCTCCGCATACAATGAAACAATTCTCGAGTATATTGGTGTGCATTTGCTATTCCCATTCTCATCTTTCACAATAATCCCAGGGCGAACTTCAATCATTTGATTTACCTTCAAAACACCCTGCAATACCCCAAGCCAAAAAGAACCATGAGATATAAATGCTGAAGTGGTCAGCAACCAAAGAAAATCAACCATCTCCCACAAGGTAAGCCAGAGCACAAAATAAAACATACCCTTAGGATACTCCCACCGGCCACACCACCTCTTATCTCGTCAACTTCATAGCCAGGCTTGTTCACATCGAAAGACCGGATTACAATCATATTTGGTGGCGACACAAAATTTCTCTCTGGAATGGGGATCTTTTTGACAATATACTCACAGACAACATCGATGTTATACTTCAACTGCGCAGAGATTGGGACAACTGGAGCACCATCGGCAACAGTTCCCTGATAAGATGAACTTTAGTGGATCTGATGGATGCTGCGTAATATATGACCATTTAAACTATACATAAACCACGTACCTGAATGAATTTTTGAATTGCTTCATGCTGGTTGATCGCTAAATTTTCTTGAATAAGGTCGACTTTATTCTGAAGGATTATTATATGCTGCAGGCGCATAATTTCAATGGCTGCCAAGTGCTCAGAAGTCTGAGGCTGGGGACAGCTTTCATTGGCAGCTATAAGAAGTAATGCTCCATCCATGATAGCAGCTCCATTAAGCATAGTAGCCATGAGAATATCGTGGCCCTGAAGATAAATCAAATGTTAAATCTTTTGCTGAATAATCTGAATTTTAAATAGAGGACAGATAAGTGTACTTTGGGCTTGGGGATGGTCCTTTATCTCATCTTGTTACTATTTTTCTTTTTTCAGGGGGTCGAGCAGGGGTCCAAAACCATGATATCCTCCACAAGAATGGTTTACTGATATAACCTTGTCTTGCCATTTCCTATCCTTGCCTAATCCCACATTTCATGGTGGTTTCCTTTTTCGGTATGTGATCCTTGAAATATGGAGGGATCATCAAGTGCCAATAAAATGGAGGGATCAATGAGTTCCAAGTACAGTAACATTTACACATCAGTGAAGACAAATATAAAAAGTCAATAGACAAAAAGACTATAAATGACAAATTTACTTTTAAATCAGTTTAGACAAGTCTATTATTATAGCTCACTCCACAGAACTCAACTTATGGACAAGAAACTCAAATGCAAAAGCTTGTACTGATCCAATTATGTGAACATCCAAAGTAGACACAACTTCAACACATTTGATGAAAATGATAAAGAAATCACACAACATATCATAAGAACCTTACCGGACAATCCACAAAGGAAACATGCCTTAGCAGTTTCATACGGCAATTCTCAAAACCAGGGACATCACACAGAGGACTGTCTTCCTTTCCACTTCCATAAGCCCTGAAAATAATCACCGAACACATGTATATGGTCAAGTTCCAACTCAATAGTAAGTGCAGAGTGTGAACATTAACCCACTTGTAGCATGTAGGGCGTGGACATCGTTCATCCTCGCACTTGTAAATCTTTGCATTTGCATATCCAAGCTTAATTGTAATGTTACGCTCCAACTCATTCTTAAAACGAACAGTCTGCAAAAAGCCAAGATGCACCTCTAAAATCCTTCCACATTTCAGATAAATGAGAAGCTGATCAGAAATCAAAAAGAATGCCCCATGCATCAGATGATATTATATCATGTTCCATATCAAAATAAATACAACTACATGAACAACTTTTCTCTCCAAAAGGGACACAACAACTACCTCAATTGACGGGACCTGAAGCAGAGGCATTGTCATGAGAACAGATAAAAATGTCTAAGACTAACAAGCCCTAGCAGCAAATTTTCCTTTGCTCTCCATGGACTTTGACCACAATCAATTTTAACCATAGAATGCAGACTAACACCAGGCTTTCTCCAAACAAAACATAAAGCCCTGAATGAATATGGTCACTAATCCTTGCCAAAATAGGGAAGATGGAAACTCTTGTTTCGAAGAAAACATAAACATTGAGCTAAATAACAAAGGGCATAGTTACCTGCACACCAGAAATTGCCTTCACAACTGTTGACTTTCCATGGGCCACATGACCTATAGTGCCTGATAGAGAGCAATGTGGATTTAAGTAACTTGCTACTAAGAGAAATTTTTAGCTCATAATTACAGAAGAAGGAATAAATACATCACTGTATGTACAGACCGATATTTATGGTTGCCTGCCGCGAGATTACTTCTGGAGAGAGTGGAGTGAGTTTTGTAACATCCAATTTACTTAGGTCTTGCTCCATCAAACCCTTCCGAGACATTTTGGCTTGTTCCTAAATGATCCTTGCTCAAAGAATGGGAGGACTACAAAAACAGTCAACTTCATGAGAGGTGAGACAAACAAACTGCCAATGCATCAAAGAAAGTGGAATGATGATTCACGGTCTACAATGTTAAAAGAACATGCATTCACACAGATACCTTTCAACCAAATAAGCAAAGTACACTGAGTTATGGTACAAACTGACACCTCCAAAAAATTGAAGCTATTGGAAGGTGGTTTTGGAAACCATTAACTTGGTTTTGGTGGCAGGACCAAGTAACAGCGAAAGCCCACCAATTATATCCCATTGAAGCTCAATAGACAATGCAACATGTAAAAATGAATGAGAACGAAAGATATTGGGGAGCATAAGCTTTCCTGCTTCACCTTCTTGATCACGCTAGAAACTTGGAATCAGCAGTTCAACACATTCGAGATTGAGTAGATAACATTAATCAAACATATTAATAACATATCATCATCTTTGTTGAGCATATTACAGACCCTACTGTCATATACAAGACAAAATCTCACATGGATGTTAACTGGAAAAGTGGATTTGAAGCAAGAAGAGCCTCGGAAATAAAACAATAGGGAACCAAATATGTGATGAAGGTTTCATAGATTCAACAATCAAACCTTACAGAATTGAAGCCTTAAAAATTGTACGCCCCTCAAACAAAGGTCACTCAAAATGGGAATGCCACTTCAAAGACCCAAACAACCCAAATAAAAATAAAAATAAAAAACCCACCGAAATAGCAGACGAAACAAGCGCCGCGCCGCCGCTATTCAAGATTCAAGATTTTAGAACAAAACCAATCAAAGAAATAGAACGCATGACCCACATCATAAGCCAAGATTCCACAATCCCCTGCTTCACATAAATCGACGTCATCTGAGCTTCTAACGCCAAAAGGGCACGACTACGCAATCAAGAAACGCCAATATCTCAATCCCCCAACATCGAAACGTCACCCCCCACGATGCCCAACAAAGGCCCCCCCGACAAACGAGCAAAACAAGATCAAGAAAAGCACCCAGAAATCACTCAAGACAAAGAGAAAAAGCACGACACGAAAAGGAACGACAATCACCCGAGCCGAGCTTCGGGAGATTAGCAGGCCAAGCCTCTGAGAGAGCTAAGCGAGCGAGGGTTTCTGAGTTTTGGTTTGTCCGGACAAGCGAGCAACCCGCATTTCAGAATTCTCGACGGACGACGGTCTTTACGTGATTTCCGTCGAGCCTCAGGGTTATAATTGTCAAACCATTCGTGTTCTTTTTCTGGTCCGGATCGGCCCAAAAGCACATGCCCGGGTTACCTAGATTCCGGCCCATTCCCCCCCTTCCCCCCCCTCCCCCTTTTTAAGGTACCTTCTTATTCTTTTTGTTTTTATTCCACAAAAAACCTTGTATGTTTGTGATAGTTTTATTAATTTTCGTGATATTTTACTAGCAAATTACTGATTTGAATAATATGTGACTGTTGAACAATTTAAATTTTTATCCTCAATTTGTTGTAGGTGTATTAATTTTGTGATTTTTCGTGGTACTAATTAAATTTAATGGAAACTAACTACAATAAATTTGTCACAAGTTCAGTAGTCAAAATAGTAGTTTTAAATAAATTTTTCATAAATATATCAGTTTTTGGTTTTTCTTGTATTAATCCTTTTTTAACAAGTACTTCTCATTGAAAGGGCTATAATTGTATATTTAGTATCTTTTTTATATGCGAGATGCATAGAAAGCAATTATTTTTGCTGAAAATAAATGATTCTAGGTTTTCTTTTTGGCCCAATAATTGTCAAAAATGCTAATATGCATATTCACACTTATTTTTGTTGAATTCTCGATGGACAACGGTCTTTACGTGATTTCCATCAAGCCTCGGGGTTAAAATTGTCAAATCGTTCATGTTCTTTTTAGGATCGGGCCAGAAGCACATGCCGGGGTTACGTAGAGTCCAGCCCATCCCCCCTTTAAAGTACCTTCTTATTCTTTTTTATTTTCATTCCACGAAAAACGTCATCCTTATATAGTTGTGATTAATTTATTTTTAGTTAATTTTCGTGATATTTTATTATCAAATTGATGAGTTGAATAACATGTGACCATTGACAGTTGTACCAATTTGGGATTTTACCCTCTGTTTTCTTGTAGGTGTATTAGTCTTGTGATTTTTTGTGATACTAATTAAATTTAATGGAAATTAATATATGGTAAATTTATCACAAATTTGTTCATCAAAATGGCATTTTTGGATAAATCTACCATAGATATGCCAGTTTTTGGTTTTTCATTGTATTAATCCTTTTTTTAACAAGTATTTCTCATTAAAAGGGCTAAAATTGTATATCTAGTTTTTTTTTTATATGCGATGCATAGCAAGCATTTATTTTTGCTGAAAAGAAATGATTCTAGGTTTTTTTTTTGGGGCCAATGAATTGCTAAAAATGCTAATATGCATATTTTCACTTATTTTCGTTGAATAGAAAATTTCGAAATTTTTCTCTCAACATGGGTGTGGCCAGGCACCTGACAGTCCAAACTTGGTCAAGCTAAGCAGGAAACTGTCATGCAATGTGGTCCCAAGTCACGGCCCAGAAAAGTACAATGTAGGCTCAATCCCAGCCTGGCCATCTTACACGATAAATAACCTATTGACAATCAATTAACTTGTACTAAACTCTTTAAACGAATGAACTGAGTTGAAAATGATCAAGCCTATATTACTCCATTTAACCCTTTTCAACCCATCTCTATACAATATAAATTTAGCAATATATATTGAACCTAACACATACCTAACACACCAAATTTAACCTAATCTAGGAAAATTTTTACACAATTGAGATGATAGCACAAAATGAGTGAGCATGAAACCAAGTGAGAGCAAGAGAGAATTATAAAAGTGAGTTGAATCTAAATAAGTCGTGACCCCGTTAACAGCTATATTTCTTTTTGTTTAACCCTTCTAAACCAATTCATTTAATGTAACTAATATACAACAACAACTCTGCCCATGTAATATGGGTTTAAAAAAAGGTTTGTAGCCCATTCTAATAAATCTAACTCATACTAAAAATATATTAACACCATACCACAAACTCTTTAAGCTTTTTTATAAGCTCATTTGCATCAAAAGAGCGCTTCTGAAATAACTTGCATGGTTAACGAAGTGCTTCTATCTTTACAATAAATGAGAAAATTTGTTTTTAAGTTTAAATAATCGAAACTTTTAAAGAATCAGAACTTTTAATTAGTGACAAGTAAGTAGGGGGAAAACAAGATTTCAAGATAGAACCTAGGATCTGAGAACTTGATCAATAGGAACCCGTCTGTTCCCAAACTTTAGAGTATACAAGGTAGATTTCAAGTTCCAAAAATTAGAAAACATATTTCGACAAGTAGGTTCCAAATTTTAGATAAGTGAAATCTAGAACTTGAAATGAGTTTTCGTGTTTTTCTTGCTCTCTATCTTTGCAATATCCTCCGGTATTCTATAGCGTTTGATGATGAATGTGTAATTTAAAAGCATTAGTCCAATCTTTCATTTTATAATTTCGAGTCTAAATATAAGTTGTGGTCAAGAATTGTAAAAACAAATCATAGTAATTAAATGTGATGACTCATTATAATTGTTTGATTAAAAATACAAATGGAACCTAGGTAGATCCTAGAACCTATGATATGGTAGGGTTTTAGATTCTAAGATATGTAAGTTAGATTATAGGCTCCAAAAAATGAGAAACCTATTTCAATAGGTAAGTTTTAGATAGAAGTTGAACAGAACCCGGAACCGTTCATCCCTATGAATGAGGGAAAATTACTAAAATAATCATAAACCTATTACAATTTTCTCAATTCAGTTCTAAGCCTTTTTTTTTTTTCAATTTCAATTTTAAACTTTTTGCATTTATGTCAATTTAGCCCATTTACGCCGACATGGACATTGGTCAACGCCAACCATTCGACCAACATTGACGTGACAATTTCTTTAAATATATTTTTATTTTTTATTATGTTCTCCTTTTCCTTTTTCCTTTCCTTCTTCCTTAGACAGGTTCGGCTGTTGGCCAGAGGCTAGGGTCAATGAGGTTGACCTCACGAGCCACTAGGGAGGCTCATTTTCACCGGTATTGGCAAAGACAAGGGTGACACCTTGCCAACGAACCTCGCCCACAGCCATGGCAAGGCTCGCCCTTAGCCTTGCCTAATGACAGTGAGGGCGACACCTAACCAGGAATGGTCGAGGCTCACTCTCCTCAGTCCTAGCCTTTCGCCAAAGGAAGAAGAAAAGAAAAAATAAAAAGAAAGAAAAAGAAATAAGAAAAAAAATAAACAACATTTAAATTTTGCCATGTTAGCAATGGAAAAAAATGTTTAGGAATGAATTGGAAAAATTATAATAGATTTATGATTATTTTGCCAATTTTCCTCTACGAGTGAGGTCCTTGACACAGGAGATACTTTTTGAAGCGTATGGCTATGTTCACAAGCTTGATTTGTGGTTGTCTATTGATTAGGTGTTGAAGAGTAGAAGAAAAGAAAGATGTTTTTGAAAGCATTTGTTTAAGAAAAATTGATAATTTGAGAACTATTTAAAAAAAATTAAAAAAATGATTGTTGATATCCCTTAAAGAAAAAAAAAATTAACAGAAAACCTTTTCCTTTAGTTAATAATAAAAATAGGCCAATTCTTTTGAAAAACACGAATTTTAGTCCAAGTTCATCCTGGTATTAATTTCATCTCGTATAAATACATCAATTTTAAGTTCAATCTCAATTTTGGCCTGAACTTTTTCATTTTCTAAAAAAGCAACAACTTCAACTTCCGTCCCAATTCTCACTCGAATCTAGCCCCATTAAGT
Source organism: Eucalyptus victrix (assembly GCA_016097545.1). NCBI lineage: Eukaryota > Viridiplantae > Streptophyta > Magnoliopsida > Myrtales > Myrtaceae > Eucalyptus > Eucalyptus victrix. The sequence continues at coordinate 20,797,854 of CM027836.1, read as the reverse complement.
TTCAGTGAAATATTTGTCCAAGTACACATATGGAGTCATGCGTTGAATCTTTTGCTAGAAAAATATGTTTTTTTTTTTTATGCTTTAGAAATCAACATGTAATTGATCCTAATATTGCTTTTTTATAACGTGCGAAAGAAAACAAACAAAAAATTACTCTAGGAAGACTTAATATTATTTTGTGATTAATTTAGAAACAGTCGCAACTGGAAAGTACTCAAAAGTGTATAGAGATTGTGCCCGTGACAGACAAAAGTGGTCCAGGTCGCATGATAATAGGGGGTCCACCGGAGACTTCAAGCTTAGATCCATGGCGTGCTGGTAATTAGATTGCATGTGTTGCATGTTGGTACAGATTATTTGACAAAATCACAATTCTTGATTTGACCCGTGATTTGATCGATGAACGCACCAACCACTTGAATCAGAAAATTGAATCATCCTTTATCAGGAATCTGAAAAGAGTCTTTTAAAAAATATTCCAAATAAAGTAATTGATTTTTAAAAATAGCAAAGTGTATTTCTCAATTTCTTTTGCCTGCAATTTTTACATCAGGGATTATGCTGATTTTTTAAAACGAAGGTTATTTTCCAATTCAAACATAAATTGTGGACGTAGGGGCAGTATTCTCTACACACTCAGCCACTCAGCCACATATGTTAGTGTATTTAAAATATTTTGTCAACCTCAAAACACTACCAAATAATATAAGCTCGTACAACCAAGTGGGTGGTATTGGACTAGACCCACCAAAGACCTAAGACTCCGAGTTGTTCATACTAGCATTGCATGTTGCCAAGCTAATGATTGGTTGGATTTAATTATGAAAAAAAAATATATAAAACCCCATATTTTATGCGGACATATTTATTATAAATTATTTTTTGTGACATCACAAATTCCGAACTTTACGCATTGTGACGCATTTATTCCAAATTTTTTATACGATAAAAAAATCCCAAACTTTTAGTTGTGTAACATACTTATCTCAAAATTTTTTTTTTTTATGACACAAAAAAGCCTAAACTTTTTTTGTGGTTAAATATTTCATGCAAATACAAGTTTGTGATTTTTTGGTAACCTTTTTTTTTTTTATGGTTTTTGGTATTACAAAAAACAAGTTTGGGGTAAGATTTTCTGTGTTATAAAAAAATTTGGGATAAATATATTATAATGGGCAAAGTTTGGGGTTTTTGATAACTTTTACTCTTTAATTATTCCGATATCTTATCACACCTAATTCGGTCTTTTTGAGAAGTATCGAACAATGATATATTTAATTGGTGAGGTAAATGAGGTATAGAAAGATTTAAACTCATAACTTCTAGCTTTGATATTATGTAAGATTTTGTGCAACAATTGTTAATTGTCGTAAAAGTTTAAGTTGGTAGATGAAAGTATGGTTTAATAACTATTATTTGAATAGTTATTATTTATTATTTTGTAATAGCTACAATAGCAGAGAAAACGAACTATGTATAATTATGTCAACGATTCTTATGTGTTATCTAGTCTTTTACATTAAAGTAACTCATAAGACTTTTTAGCTCAAGTTTGTATTAATAACATCTGACTTTTTCCTTTTGTTTCTTTTTTATGTTGAGAACATGAGGATTTTCGGGGTCGATACCAAATTGAAAAGTTGATTTTATCTTTATTTAATACTAAAATGATTTAACTTTTAGTAATACTATATGTATCCCAGTAATCTAACATATATACAAGTCGACATTTGGTATCATAGAAGATCATGTCAAAGATTAATTATTATTTGGGCCCCAGATGGGCCACAAATGGGCACCACACGACTGGATACGCGAAAGCGGTTTTCTTTTATTGCCTAACGGAGAGGAAAAGGAAAACGGAGGAGAAACAAAACTTAAACGAAAAGGTCAGACCCGAACCGACCATTTTATATGTGATGCAAATTTAGTGATATGTACCCGCCTTGATCCGGACTTAGTCCGCGCTTCAATACTTAGCATTTTTCTTCATTAGATTGTTGCTTATGAAGAATGATCAATTCCATGGACTGGCTTGCTAAGCCGGTGATGTGACACACCCAATAATAGTTTATCACAATAGTTTCATTAATAGTGTTAGTCCATTGCCGACAAGAAGGGGGTAATTACACAAATAGCTTTTTAATTTCGACTCAATATGTAATATCGTCCTTTTACTTTTAATTGGTTCAATATGATATCTAAATTTTAGTTTAATGTGCAATGTTTTCCTAAATTTTTGATTTGTTCATCGTGGGTTTCTAAATTTTTGGTAAATTTTAATCTTACATGAGAAATGCTGTGAAGAAACAAAGTGCAAGCCGGCAAAAAGGTCAATATGATAGAGCACAACCACACCATCCAAGCATGATTTTGGATCAGCAACTGCAATCACGGATGGTGCCAAAATCTCAGGACTGATCAGTGATCAATCTCAATCTCTTGTTTGGGATCATGGACTTTCTAATCCTAGGGTTCAAACACCTCTCTTTCTGAACACACTGACTATCAGCAAGACGCTCGATCAAATGGCCTTGAACGAAGCAACAGCACAGGGTTTCTGCTAAAGTCTTCCGAGTCATGTCCTTTTCTTGACAACCCTGCACAGGCAAAGAGCACGAGAAATGCTTTCTCATGCACATCTTCTAAAATCCCAAAAAAAAACGACAGCCAAGGAATGATCATGACTCTTGCCTTGTGCAATGTGACAATCTAACCTGAATTTCCGTCTCGGATGCTGCATGTGGGGACCGTAGCATTTATTTCCACCGATGTCAGGGAAAAGAAATTGTGGTTGAGAAATATCTTATGGTTCTATTTTTTTTTTTTTTAACATTTTAGAGGAATTTCTGTACAAAGCGAAAGTTCTCGCTAGGCGCGATGCTATGTTGCTAGATAATGTCGATGGAGGCAAAGGTCATCTTTGCTTGCCTCAACGAGCTTCTCTTATCTTGTGCTCGACACCGACCTTTTTTGGACACATGTTGGATCCCAACTCGAAGCATTTGAGAAATTATTGGTTGAATTTGAACAAGTGTATTCGATATTTGGCTAGCTACGAAAAATTGCCCATCACTGTTCTATTCATGTAGTACCACGCAACAAGAATTATGCCAAAAACAATACCCAAACAAATGAAAAAGGATATTCTGTTCAACTTGCATTTTGCACTAGAATCACCCTGGGAAAAATTCGCTGAAAAAAGAAATCATCTTCATTATTGCTATTCAAAAAATGAAATGAAACCTACATATATGTTCAAGGGTTCCTTGGGCGGCCCAGCTAATTACGACGAAGTTTGTCTCTGACGAGTCAACATGCAAAGTCTGCAAGTCCACGTAACTGCGCACGCATGCGAAGGCATGCAAGTACTCAGAAGCAGAAAAAGATCATTTTCAATCGACATTATTCTACTACTAACCCAATTCTACATCCTCAGACTAATTATAAAAAAGAAAAACAAAGAAAAAAAGGGAAAAAAAAAATAGAAGATAGTACTAGGAAATGCCCTAGCTATGAGTACCCGATCGAGTCAACCAAGACATGCATGATGACATCATTATATCTTAATTTCAGCGTCGAAGGTTGAACCTTGTCTCGTGACTGAATCGACAGTGCATGTTGAATCTTGTCTCGTGAGGAAAAAAAATCCAGCATTTTTAAAAAATATTAAAGAAAAAAGAATGAAAAAGGTTGGGCTATGTTGAATTATTTGAAGAACTGATTGGCAATGTGGCACGAGCACTGACCAGTGCCCTTCCAGGCAATCTCTTCAAGAGGCCTACGCAAGAAAACATAATCACCCAGCTCACCCCCCCTCTAAGAAATTCTTCTATCATAGTACACATAAATTCTTGATTATGAAGGCAATTATTGTCGAGAATTATTTCTGGGTCTCTTAGGAAAGTGATTGGTTATCAAAATTTGACACCGATTAGACCTTGAAAAGTAGGAGAATGAAGATTAAACAAATCGAACTTTTTTGCTGACATGACCAACATTTTCGATAGTCTTCACCAAGCCCTCTTCCGAAACCTCTTCAACGCTTTGTTAAACTTACTAGTTTGAGGCTGCATGGCACCAATCTAGCTGCACATTATCAAAAGAGAAATGACTGGGTAACACTTTCTAATTTACTATAAAAACAATCGTCTATTTTGGATTGCAAAAAAATCACATAACACATAATTATAAATTATTATAAAGTTCACTTTTAAAATTTGTGATTCAAAATAGACTATTAATTCTTACAATAATTTAAAAACCATTATCTTAACAAAACCTTTATCGAGAACATATCTAACTCCATATAATTTTGATGCAATACATTGTCTTGTCGGTAGGGTTGTGAAAAGAAAGGAGCACGCAAGATATCGAAAGTTTGGATCTGCCACGGTCTAACGCGTCCAACCAAACTTGCTCAAACTTTTTGAGTCCTGGTTTGATTAGGCCGTCCCTCAAGCCTAATACAAAATTTTAGTTTGGCTCAATCAGAGGTGTTTCGAGCTCGAGGGGCATAGGTGCAAATTAGTTCTTGGACGGTCACACTTGTTATTTCTTAACATCGTTTTGTAACCAATTTTATAGACGCGTCTTTGCATTCCGATGTTACTCCAATTTGTATTGTACATTAAGCTTCAGTGACTCAAAAGGCCATGCGTCGCAGAGAATATGTTCAGTAATTAGGGTTGCATATGATAAAATTGCTACTTCTTTACTTCTCTACTTCTCTACTTCTCTGTTTCTTTGTTCCTCGAAATATGTTTGAAACAAAAATCCGTTTAGTAACGTAATTTGATTTTTCTATTTTTGAAACAGATTTTTATTGTAGAATTTGATTTGAAAAAGAAATCTTTAACTTCTTAATTTGTGAAATAAAAATTAAGGAATCAATTTCTGGTCAGAAATCAATTTCTGTTCCAGAAATTTTGTTATGCACACTCTAGAAGCCATCCCAGCAAATCAAAACTAATTGTTACTACAGTGATTAACTCTATCTACCACTCAAGATCAATGGGACAATTCGTTTTCCCTTTTTAGGGCATTGGTGAAGAGAATGATCTCCCTTGTAATTTTTCCTTCCAAAGCTTTCCTTTCATCAATGGAGGCAACGGTCAGACCATTGTCGTGTAGCAGCAAGACAGAGAGGGACCGGCCTGGCCTTTGGAATTTCCCGGGAAACAGTCACGAGGGAAAGTGCGATGCAACCACAAACAATGTTACAACGCTCTCTGCAAGAAGCTCCATAAGATCACTCCCCTTCCTCTCCTTCTCTCTCTCTCTCACTGTCTCTCTTATCCTCGGGCTACAACCATGTCTCTTCCTTCGCCTCCGCCACCCCACGATCACAACCGGCCCGACCTCGAGTCGATCCGCGCGGTTGTCGGCCTGGTGAACAAATTCGTCCGGCAATTCCTGGCCGATGGTGGCCGTTCTTGGAATGCCATCAAGTCGGCTAGCATTTCAATGCTCCAGGCCCAGAAGCATGAGTTCTTCGAGTTCTCGGAGCACTCGGTGCTGTCTAATCTCTACTGGGGCATCGACAACATTGAGGCAGCGATCTGGGCCGAGTGGCCCGGGGAGCGCGAGTCCCGGCTGAGGAGCTCGGAGGGGATGCTGCAGGTCCCAGCGTTGCTGGACGAGGGAGGCATGACGTCTGGGATAGCGAACCGTGATTTGATTGCCTTCTCGTACTTTTACCTATGTGTGGTCAAGAGCCTTCAGGGGGAAGACTGGCAGGTCGCTTTGCATTTTCTTCAGGCGCTCTCGGTGTGTCCCGAGCTTGTCAGGGATGTGTTCGCGCCGGAACTCTGCGAATTGCTCTTCCTGTCCAGGGCTGCTCGGTCCAAAAGCAAGAGAATGGGCGGATATAGAAGTTCCGAGTCAGTTCGGCCTATCGACTCAAACGGAGAAGAAGCTCTCGAGCCGATGAAACAGATGGCCAGGGAGTTCAAAGGTTGGTTGATGTACTATCAGGTCATGCTCTATGGTGAGACCCCTCAGTGGAATTGTGGCTCCAGAGAACTCCTGTCCCTTCAGAATAACACAGACTGTTTGTTGTAAGTTCTCTCTTTTTCTTTCTCTCTTCAAATTCAATAGCAGATTGGGGTCTTTCAATTAGTTGAAGATGCTGTGTCTGCAATTTGAGGATTAATTGAAACAGATATATGATGCATTCACCCAAAAAATTAGTGTTACATGTCACCCTGAACATGAAATTCTCTGTATCATCGTCTGTTTGTCAATTTCCAGTCAGAATCAGGACAAGTTTGATCAGAAAATGTGTGATTCTCGCTGATCGTCGTTAATGGGATGTTAATCTTAAACAGGGATGAGCAGTCTGCATGCACTGAATGTTCGTTCTCAATTGGAAGTGGACACGATTGGCTACACGACAGTGAGGTAAGCCCTGGAAAAACCTTTGTCTATGTCCAATTAGTTTCTATCTGATTCTGCTGGGTCATTGGGGATAAGAAAACCGTGTCATCGATGATTATGCAACAAACACAATGTCGGACATTAAGCACGATCTAAAGAAAATACATGTTCAGTTCTTTCTTTTAACTTCATGCTTCCGGATCAGACCTTTCTCACGTGACAAAAAATCGATGCAGTTTCAGAAAGTGCATCCACTTTATCCCGAGAAAGACTCTAGGGATAACATGATGTGCGGCAATGGTGCAGCATTTGTGAATTGTGCGGATGACTGTAAGCATTTAGGAAAAGCACCAAAGTCTCTCGTCTACAAAGGAGAAATAAAAGAAAACGAAAGCACCAGATGTCTTCAGGACATGCTGGAGGAACCCCAGTCAGATTCATCAACTTCTGCGAACTCGATACAAGGTGATTCCGCTGAAGAAGGTGACAAGGAGGTAATTTAAAGGTTATCACAGCCATATTCAGTACCGTTATATTCTGCTAAATGGTTTTATTCATGTGACTGAAAATGAGAGAAACTTACAGCGAAACTATCATCATTGATTAGGAAGCTAATGAGGATATTGAAAGCTCAATTAGCAGGATGAGAATGGATGTGGAACTCCAAGAAATGGACACTTATTGTAGGTCAGTTTCTCACACAGCCAAGTTTTAACCTGAATTACCAGCGTTGGTTACAAAAGTCTTTTAACTCTTTTTTCACGAAATATGAATGGCATGTGTGTTGAATAGGAAGCAGCAAGGTCCATGCTGTACTTCAGAGCCTGAAGGCAAAGCAATATGCACGGCAGCTCTTCCCCGTTCTCCCCAGCATCGATGTCGGGGGGCTGCAGAAGTGAACATCGCTAGGATCTTCGCCGAAACATTACCCGATTCCTTTGGTGACTTTAATGAATCCATCTTGAAGCTCAGAGACAGAAAGCAGAACGGTAATGCCAGTTGGAATCTTCATATGGATGAGTTGGAGACATCTGAGCAACACGATCGACAGCTCTTCAATCAAATAGCTGCTATATCGCGGAGGAATCATAGGGCTGCACGCAAGAGTCCCCGGAAGTCTCTTGCTCGGAAAGATAACAAATTGTGTGTGCAGAATAAGTTGACAGGAGAAGGTTTGTATTCAGAGAAACCTTCCCACCATGACCTGATGGGGATATTTGAGAAGGCAGTTTCGCAACTATGTTTCTCGGAAGGATTGAGGAAACTCAATGATGAAAACATCGTCGAGATCACAGCAATATATGAGACTCTGAACAACAAGAACGGAGTTAAGCATGCAGCGCTGAAGGATGTGCTTCTGGATCAGCTGCTAAAAGCTATCTCGACTTCCAAAGAGGAAAGGGTGATTCGAATGTCGGTTTCTATCTTGACCACTATCGCTTTAACCAACCAGTCGGTTTTATGCGACATAAGAAAGAAGGGTCTTCAATTGTGTGACTTGGCGAGTGCTCTGAAAAGAAACGTGCACGAGGCAGCGATTCTGATTTATCTGATCAATCCATCTCCTACAGAAATCAAGACTCTGGAATTGCTGCCTAATCTTGTGGAGATAGTATGCACTTGGAGCAGTTATAAGCTCAAGCGGACATCCATCTTGTTGACGCCTCCAATCGCATCACTGATGATCATTGAAATATTGGTCACCGCATTTGACAATGCCACCAACAGCGCACACCTCGCAGCACTCAACTCTCCCAAAGTCCTTCACGGGCTACTAGATGTGGCGAGAGACTCAGGTGCTGAAGAATCCATCTCTCTGGCTAGAATCATTGTGAAGTGCATGCAGTTTGATGGGCAATGCAGAGTCTACGTCTCCCAATCTACACCTATTTCTCCATTTATTAGCCTTCTTCAGAACAACAAGAGGCATGCCAAGTTCATCGCATTGGAATTCTTCCATGAAATCCTTTGCATGCCAAGGTATGAATGAAACATATTGATTGTACCAAACCAAGGAAACTGCATAAATGACAGTGTCAATAATGAAAATTTCAGGTCAATTTCAGGTCAATTTCCAGTAAGAAAAATATTAAATGATAAAAACTCTTGCTATCCAATGTTTTGGAAAGCATACAAGAGATCAAACTGGTCAAGTACCATCCAAGAAGCTGCACCCAAACCCCATTCAACTGTACCAGAAAGTTCGATAATCACATTCTTCCTTCTGGCAGGTCAGCAGCTAACAGTCTACTGCAACGGATAAGGAATGAAGGAGGTGCCGACATCATGAACATGCTGATGCTCTGTGTCCAAAACTTGCAGTCTCATCATCAGCTCTTTGCTGTGAATTTGTTGCTTCAATTGGACACATTGGTAGAGTTTCGATCTTGAAGTTGATAAGTCTGCACGGCATTTCTCAAGGAACTACATCAACCCAATATTTTCTTCCTTTAGATAATTGATTAAACATAATTACTGATCATGCAGCTAACATAAATATCAGGGCACTGGCTCTCTAATGAAGCTTTTGGTGTGATGAACTTGTGCAGGAGAACCAATCTGGCAGTAGCATGTTCGTTGAAGTGGCCATGAAGGTCCTCCTTGAGTCGCTGACACCCAAAGAAGACCTTAAGATGCATCAACTATCAGCATTCATTGTAGCGAACCTAGGAGGAACTTATTCTTGGACCGGGGAACCATACACAGTGGCTTGGTTGGTAAGAAAGGCTGGGTTGACCTCGGTGCACCACCGAAATATGATCAAGGAGTTCGATTGGGAAGATCAAAGCCTACTGGTATAGCAAAATAATTTTTTCTTAACATTCTGTCATTTCCAAGCAATTCCAATTGTTATGTTGTATTTTCATTCTAACTTTTGCAATGCAGGATTCAGAAACTGACTCATGGTGTGGCAAAATTGCGAGAAACATAATCAAGATTGGGAATCCTGTCTTCCAAGCTCTCGAAATGGGCTTGAAGAGCAAGACGAAGAGGGTGTCTCGAGACTGTCTTACCGCGATTGCGTGGCTTGGGTGCGAAATTGCCAAGAGTGCAAACACTCAGAGATACTCTGCATGCGAGATCTTGCTGGGTGGGCTAGAGCAATTCCTGCATCCTGGGGTGGACCTTGAAGAGAGGCTTCTAGCTTGCTTATCCATATACAACTATGCCTCTGGTAAAGGTAATAGGGAACCACACATTGTGGTTTATAATCTATTTCTGATGTGATTCAACCGATTCATATGATTTGAGCTAAATGACTTCATAATTTGTCTTATTTCAATAATTCTGATTGTAGTCCTCGAACTCTTTATCCCCTGCTGCATTAAAAACACATGCCGAGCTTGTACAAGACATGAACTCAAGAGTGCAATTTAGTACTCCTGCACTTAAATGAATTATCATGCAGGAATGCAGAAACTCATCCATTTCTCGGAAGGGGTGCGGGAATCGCTGAGGCGCTTTTCAAACATCACTTGGATGGCAGAGGAACTGCATAGAGTAGCTGATTTCTATCTACCAAACAAATCGGTCAGTAGCTTATCATATCATACTCCAAAACAATTCGAATACATCGCATCTACTTGGCTCTCTAAAATTGCCGTTATGCTGATGAAAGCAGCGCATATCCTGCGTTCACACACAAATTCTTGAGGCTGGTCATAGCAGTAGTGGAGCTGTAAATGCTCTAATTTACTACAAGGGACTTCTCTGCAGTGGACATTCAGACGGGTCAATAAAGGTTATCTTTTTGCCCTTGAAACACAGTACCAGCAGTGTCAGTCCTTTGCAAACATGTTATTTCATAAGAATTATCCCAAAGTTGTCGAAACCTCAAACTGTCAATAAATGAAGCATGGTGGGAATTTCATGAACCAAGGTCCTCAAAAATTTAAACTGAATAAGACATTTCAGTAATGAGAAACTAATTAAGGCAGGTCATTGCATACAATAGATGTGGGACGTCAAGGGGCAATTCACGACACTTGTGTGGGACAAGAAGGAGCACAAGAAGGAAGTCACCTGTTTTTCGCTCCTCGAGCAAGGGGAAAGCCTTTTGAGTGGATCTGCTGACAAGACGATCAGGGTATAACACAATGAATCTTCTCAATATAATAGCAACCTCTTTCATCCCATGTGCAAAATCTATGTCGGTTTCAGTCACTCAAAACCTATCTCATGTTGGCAGGTCTGGAAACTGGTCCAAAGGAAACTGGAATGCTTGGAAGTGATATCCTTAAAGGACCGCATTCGGAAAATAGACACGCTCGGGGATGCAATTGTCGCAATCATACTGGGCCATGGGATTAAGGTGCCATTCAATCTTTCATCATATATATATATAACCACAGAGAGAAGCCATTTAGCAGAAGGCAAACATTGAAGCATTTGCTGCTTTAGGGAGGAGCGTATTTGATGCAAGAACTTGTTTTCCAGGTTATTGATGCATCAAGAACAGTAAAAGATTTTTGCAAGAGTAAAAATGTAAAGTCCATATGTGTAATTCAGGGAAAGATATATGCCGGCTGCAAGGACTCAAGTGTACAGGTCAGTTTCCCTGGATCTGGGCATAATTTTGAAACAGCTCCTAGTAATAAAACTGTGCTAATTGATGTCGTTTGTGTTGTACTCTCAGGAAATAATTCTAGTGAACAACAGAGAGCGAGAGATCAAAGCACCGTCAAAGAGCTGGATGATGCAAAAGCGGCCCATAAACTCAATTGTCAGCTACAAAGACTGGATGTACACTGCGAGTATGGTGGTCCATGGGTCCAATGTAAAGGTGAGGACATAAGTGCGATTTGTATGTTTGTGCTCGAAAAACCTTGGAATGACTAGAGAAAAACTGTGCCAGGAATGGAGAAGAAACTGTGAAGCCGAGATGAGAATAGCAGTGCAGAAAGGAGCAAATGTGCTCGCCATGGGAGTGGTTGAAGACTTCATATATCTTAATTGCAGCTCATCAGCCAGTACCCTCCAGGTTGATCCAATCTTCCTCCATTAAAAGTAAAATAGGGAAGGAGTTATACCAATTCATGCGAGAATAAATGCAATGACCACATGCACTATCTAGCAAGTTCCCTATATTTCATAATTAAAATTAAGCACATCACAAGTACAAACTTTCACTGATTGAATAAACTGTGAGACTGGTACAAATGAATGTGTCGTCGCATATTCTCTGCTCCCTGCTTTCTGTTTAAGATTGACTGATTAGGCAAACTAATGAAAACAGATATGGTTGAGAGGGACAGCGCAGAAAGTGGGGAGGATTTCGGCTGGGGGGACGATAACAAGCCTTTTGACTGCGAATGACATCGTCATCTGTGGTACAGAGGCAGGGCTTATAAAGGTCAGTGTGCACTGAATTCTTCTTCATGACTACAATCGGAGTTCAAACATTCTAGTTCATGGTATGGTACGTCGACTGATGTGAGACACATGAACAGGGATGGATACCTTTGTGATTGCTGCGGGAATTTGGCTGGCGTTGTCCTTTTTTTGGTGTAGTGCCTGGCGGAGGGTCACCGGGAACAGTAAATGATTGTTTGTGCGGCGGATTCTCTTCGTGGTGTAAAAAGCAATGTGTACAAAGTCAAAAGGAGGAAAGTACATACCATACGGATAGATTACCATTAGTAGTTTTCTGTACCTTTAAAAGAAATTCATAGTGATGATGATGAACTCTATGATGCCAAGATGGTCCTTTTTTTTCTTTCTTTGATTCAGTTGAGCAACTGAGGAGATCATGTTCTGCAAGAAATGAAATGTAAAACTTATCTCATATTCTGAAGAAAGAAACATGTTATATGTGAAACTAGCGACGCAAATTAGAAAAAAAATGGAGAATGGATGTTGACCATAGATGGCATAATGGTTTGAATTAAATGTAATCCATTGGTAAAAGTAGCCGAAAATGTTCTTGAAGTTTAGGTGGAGTGCGAGAATAGTGACTTCACAACAACGAGAAACGAAGACATGAACGATGAGTAACGCTGTTTCTCTGTCTCTCTCTCTGAAAGAACTCTCTCTACCCACTATGGAGGTAGCTCATCTCAACTCTTTAAACACTACTCACCCCACATAAACCCTGATCCTCTCAGCTCTCCAATGCCCCATCTCGTTTCTTTTCTAATTGCCTCCTCTACGAATCCTACCCAGTCTTTTCTGTCCTTCATCTTCCCTCTGCAGCCTCACCTTCTGCCTTCCATTGGTCATTTCTCAAAATGGCGGATGATTAATCCACGTGAGACTGTGTGTGGCATTGCTGTGCTGAACACTGGGTTGGCATTGGTCCAAAGATGACCTTGCAGTGATGGAAGGTGCGGCTTCTACATACAAAATCAGAAAATGCAAATCCATGGACTTCTGTTCGAATGGATTTACATGGATTTCTGATAAAGCAGTACGAAGAGCAGCCACCAAAGCAGGAGAAATTCTGATCTGGGAATTGAATAAGAATCTTTATTTTGAAATAGACATGGCAAGGCTCTGATAATTTGGATCTTGTGAGACTCCTTAAGGCAGGTTGGTCTGCTAGCAAAGAAGGAAAAGTATTGGGGGTGGATTTTAAGTACTGAGTGTCTGCCCCGTTTTTGTTATTGCTTCAGAAAAATTGGTCACTATGTTATATATTGCGAAGACATTGCCTTCAATGAAGCCCATTTCTGATAATGGGGGTTGATCTGGGGCAATAGCTAAAGGCAGCAGTCCTAGCTCGAAGCCTTTCCTGGATGCTAATCCATGAGAAAGGAGCCGGCTCGGTTGTGGAAGAAGAACCGGTTCCAGGAACTCCTCCTAATGCAATGCACACCGTCCCTTTTGGTCTTGAGTAACCAGATGGCGTGAGGGAATGAAAGACGGATTCAAAAAGAAAATCTGATGAGCAGAGAGGAAAAGCAGCTGTTGAATTGGTTCTGATGAATGTAGTAGACCATTCCTGCTGATGTTTCATAGAATAGGGTCACGACCAACTCTAATAAAAACCTAGAGTTAGTAACAATTTTTCCTAGAAAGATATGGTTTAATATTTAATGGGGTATGTTTAGTAGAAGTCCTAAAATATGTTAGAAGGAAAGTGTAATTGAGTCATAAAACTTGCACAAAGTGCAATCAAATTCTCAAATTTATCAAGTAAGTTCAATTAAGTCCTTTCATTAACACCGTCAATTTATACTAACAGAAAATGCTAACGTAACTTATCTTAATCATTTCTCTCTCCTATGTGGCAACTGGGGCGAGGAAAATAGTCCAAGTCAGCAAAACAATGTAGTTTTGGATACTATTTACTTATCCAAAATGACAGCATCTCTTCTCTCCTATTTTCATGTTCCAAAATGTTTTCCTTCTGTTGAACCCTTCCCCTTGCGTTTTCCTTTGGTCTATCTTCCCCGTCCCAAATTAACCCTTTCTTTGTATGAACCTTAAGCCCTAAATCTAGATGCAGATCATGATCTGGTGCCTCGTGAGTTGGAGTTCTTCATCAAACGCATGTATGTGCGACACTTGTCCTGCAAGAGCCTTGGTGGCGAATCAAGCAGCGTCGACAATGGACGTGGCCCACTATGACCGAGCGGCTCTCCTCCTCACTCGTTTGAGCTAGGGTTTTTATCTTTGTTGTCGATTTCACCGTAACTTGTTGATTCCGAGATTCTAGGTTTTTAGTTTTCAAAATCTAAGCCCTAAATGTGATTTGTGTGCCAACTTTCCCCAAAATTCCATTTCGAAATTCTTGATTCGGAAGGGGTTGGTGAAGAAGATGAGCAATCTTGCAAGAAACGAGCACAACCCCAAAATTTGTGTTAATTGTTGTTTGTCCTGCTTTTTTTATTTTTATTTTTTGCTCTTTCAGGTTGATTTTTGGCTTAAAATTTTCTTGGTTCTCTTCACTTCTCCACCCAAATTCTATACAAAATCTTTCAAGGGGCCTTCCTTACGGTTGAAATAATCTAGAGATGGGAAAAGGCTTTTATTCGTAGATATTTTGGTTTTTGGAACTTCTCATTCTTTATGAGAAGGATTCTAATATGAAGTTGGTCTTCTTACAAAGCTTTTTTGCTTTTTTTTTTTTTTTTTTTTTAAAAAAAAATCTTTTAACAATTGTCATTAGCCCTCCAATTTGCACAAGTGGAAATTTTAGAATTGTTAGCCTTGAGATTTTCATTTTGGAGATTGGTAGACTTTTTTTGCGTTGTGAAGATTGGTAGAGTTTATTGGACTTAGCTTGGATCAAATTCTTTTGCTGGTGTGCCATTTACGGCCGTGTGCTCATATATAAATATTTTAAAAATGTTTATTCAATATATTAATATCCTTGTGCATCGAGGTAAATTATGTTTTGTTAGCTTTTTTGATTGTATTTAAAGACTTATTTTTGGTTAACATATCATTTACATGGGGACTAGTAATATATAATACGAGAAACAATTCTTGAGCTTTTAGGAGTTGGATGGCCTTTCCAATGTTTGGTTCTGAGTTGCAGAGGGTGTACTATGGCTTAGAAGTATTGTTGGTTGTTTACAAATTTTGCATTGGTCAATCATTCAGAAGGATAAATATCCCAAAGATGTTTGTAATTGAAGAAGTTCATATCAGCCACAACTTAATCAATCTCCATATATTTACTCATTCAATGTCCTACAAAATGAGTCCTTACTTGAATGAAAACACATTCTTTTTTTGTGATTCAAGATGTGACATGAAGTTGAGGATTGGAAAAGAAAATGGCAAAATGTTCGGTTGATAAAAGAAATAGAAGAAGAAAGTGACAAAATGTCCTTACCCCATACTTAGCATGATTAAGAGCTTGGGCCATAATGATGAGAGCTAATCTTGCACCAACTTCCTTGTACACACTAGTCAAGTAATTGTGCTAAATTAACTTCCTAAATGGATTGTGCTGCAGTAGATTCTGAATTAGTAATAAGTTGAATGTTGTTGGTGCTTAATGAATTCAAACAATTTCTCTCATTACTTTTAAAGGAGGAGCTTGCACAAGTAAGAAAAGACACTCTATCAATTGCCATTTTTTCTATGCATGTGTTGTATTATTATGGGGGTTATATTTAATGTAAAAGCTAGCAAGAAGTTTCCAAGAGTCTTCCATAGTATCTTATTTCTAAGTTTGTATTTAATTGCTTTATCCCGATCCTCTTCTGTCTTGTAAAATTGGGAAACTCATGCTGCGTGGAAATGTAAAGAAGCTTAATTCATTTCATGTGTTCTTTCACATCCAGTGCAAGAGCATAGACTAGAAATTTTCATTTAGTGAATACATATTTGGATGAAGATGTTTAAATGTTCCATCAAAGGAAATTTATTACTTAAGACTATTTGTGCTATAGCCTTATTTGTCGGACACATTCTCACTAAGCCGTGAGCCATCATCGTTTTTTTGAAGATTCAAAGGCTTGTTTGTGTTCTTTCACTAGCTTCCACTCAATGGGAAGAGAACCAGTAGTGGTCAAAGTAAGAAAATTTGAGTTATTTATTAACATTGACACAGAAATACAAAAAGTTCAATGCACAATCTTAGTTATGGGAGCTCTAATAGAAACAAAATGTTTGAGGATGATCAACAAACATGTCAAATCATTCCATGCTCAAGAATTGAAAGAAGTATTACATGGATGTTATAGTATTATATAATTGTTGCTATTCTAAACCATAAAAATAAAATAAATAAAAAAACTGTTGTTATCAACAGCGTTCATGTTATCAACAACGTTCATCTAATTGATAACATATATGGTAGCAAATAGAGGACTTGAGAGTTAAGGGAGTGAGGGAAATCCTAGGTGTATAGGAGTTGCATTAGGAATTTATGAGGAGTATGATCATCATTACAAAATCTAGAAAAATTTTGGGGGCCAAGATGTACATGAATCATACACTATTCCATAACAAAGTGTTAAGCTTTTATTTCTTGAAGTATCGAATCAAGCGAGTGCCTCCAACTCAATCGGTCACTTGTATTCTGCCTCTCATGTAATGCAACAGCTCTAATCCCTTAGAAGTTGAGCAATTCTACTAAACTGATGGACTTATGAGAAACTTATTGTGGGGATTAATTGAAAAAGAACATGACACAACAACTGAAAAATAGATGGGGCATACACTCTAAGAAAGCAAAATTTTGTACTAGCTCTGCTTGATCTTGGCCAGAATGGCAATTCATCAAACAACCTTTGAAAACTTGGTGTCGGTTTGCTTAATGCCAAAAATGTCACTAAAACTAAACTGTAGGTCTTTTTGCGTTGCCTTCAGTTCAACTTGTTGTGCCATTTTGGAATCTAGAAATACACATTAGTTTCTTTGAAAACCTAAGTACCTCCACCACATCACACAAACGGCCTTGACCCTATCAATTGAAAAATTTCTTAATCCATGCAACCAGTAGCCTCAAACAATCGCAACTTATATCATTTCAAATGAAATGTACTCAAGAAGGATGATTTGAGACTAAATTGATTATTGGAGAGAACTACTGAACAAGCTAATCAAGAATGCAAGAGTCATGCTCAATTTCTCTCCTAATACAAAAGTGCAAAATTGAAATGGCTTTCAGCCAAAATCTTGAATCTATTTGGTTTTATAGCCTATTTTGGTTTCCAATCTATCACACTAGAATGAACAAGAGAGATGACTAAAATTTTAACTTAATCATCCCAGACAAGGCAAAAAGCTCACAATAAACTCCTAATGTATCAACAAGTACATCAATCCAAGTCTATTATCTTGGGTCATCTAGCGGGTTCAACGTGCGCTTGATTCATAAGTCTCGAGCTTTGCATTGTATTTGGACACCATTAGACCATCGTACCTACAAAGGAATAAAAACAAATAGCACTTTCAATTGTAGAATTTCAAACAAAAAAAAAAAAAAAAACTACTAATGACTTCACCTATAAAGAGAAATGGGTAGGGTAAACATACCCATGTTGACAGATGACCTTGAGAGTAGTCAGCCCTCCAATAAATTCATTCCAAAGACAAGCAACCAAAATCATTAAGAAACATTGTATTAAGAGGGCGGCGTGAACACCGTATAAATTGCATATATTAGAGATCAAGTCTTGTCTAAAACTAATGCACAACGTGATCATTTTGATAGGTTAATGAAGGATGGAACAAGAGAATTAACGCAATTAAAACATGAAACTTCAATGTGAGATAAGGGAAAATTGAGTGCATCTACTTTTAGTGGATAAGTACTCTATGGCTGATAGGAACTACTTCAATTACAAACATCTTTGGGTTGTTTACCCTTCCGAATGATTGACCAATGCAAAATTTGTAAACAACCAACAATAATTCTAAGCCATAGTATACCCTTTGCAACTTAGAACTAGACATTAGAAAGGCCATCCAACTCCCAAAAGCTCTAGAATTATTTCCCGTATTGTATATTACTAGTCCCCATATATATGATATGTTAACCAAAAAATAAGTTTTCAAATGCAACCAAAGAAACTAACAAAACATAATTTACCTTATTGCTCAAGCATATTAATATATTGAATAAAAATTTTATAAACTATTTATATATGAGTGCACGATAGTAAATAGTACACCAGCAAAAGATTTTGATCCAAGCTAAGTCTAATAAACTCTACCAATCTTCACAGTGCAAAAAAAGATCTACCAATCTCCCAAAAGAAAATCTCAAGGCTAACGATTTTGAAATTTCCACTTGTGCAAACTGGAGGGCTATTAATAGTCATTAAAAAAAAAACAAAAAGGCTTTGTAGGAAGACCACCTTCACATTAAAATCATTCTCATAAAGAAGGAAAAGTTCCAAAAATCATGATATCTGCAAATAAAAGCCTTTTCTTGTCTCTAGATTATTTCAACCGTAAGGAAGAGCCCTTGAAAGATTTTTGTATAGAAATTGGGTAAAGAAGTGAAGAGAACAAAGAAAATTTGACACCAAAAACCGGCTCGACAGAGCAAAAAAAAAAGCAAGACAGACAACAATTAACACGAATATTGGGGTTGTGCTCTTTTCTTGCAAGATTGCTCTTCTTCTTCTTCTTCATCAACCCCTTCCAAATCAAGAATTTCAAAATGGAATTTTGGGGAAAGTCGTCACACAGATCACATTTAGGGCTTAGATTTCAAAAACTGAAAACTTAGAATTTCGAAATCAACAAGTTATGGTGAAAATTAATAGCGAAGATATAAACCTAGCTTAGATGAGTGAGGAGGAGAGTAGCTCGGTCATAGTGGCCGCCTCCATTGTCAACGTCGCTTGATTTGCCACTGAGGCTCTTGCAGGACGAGTGTTGCACATACTCGTGTTTGACAAAGAACTCCAACTCGTGAGGCACCAAATCATGATTTGTGTATGGATTTAGAGCTTAGGGTTCATACAAAGAAAGGGTTAATTTGAAATGGGGAAGAAGGGATCGAAGGAAAATGCAAGGGGAAGGGTTCAACGGAAGGAAAATGTTTTGGAACATGAAAATAGGAGAGAAAAGATGGCGACCTTTTGGATAAGTAAATAGTATCCAAAACTATGCCGTTTTGCTGACATGGACAATTTTCCTTGCCCTAGTTGCCACATAAGAGAGAGAAATGATTAAAATAAGTCACGTTAGCATTTTCCATTAGTATAAATTGATGGTATTAACAAAATGACTCAATTGAATTAACTTGATAAGTTTTAGAATTTGATTGCACTTTTTGAAAGTTTTAGGACTCAATTACACTTTCCTGATAAGTTTAAGGACTTCTACTGAACATATCCCTTCATTTAATATCACAATACATAGTGCATATTCCTTTTCCAACGGGTGCTTCTTTTTTAACGTGTGACTTCCCTTTGCTCACTCAAGTACACTTATGGTCGCAAGGGGTGCAAGATCCATATTCATGTGCAGACAAAGTTTAACATAAAAAAAAATTTAGTTGAAAAAGAAAAAAAGTGACAATATTTATATTGAATTAGAGATTTTGTCTAGATTTAGAACTTTTTTTATGCACAAAAGATGTTGAACATTTTAGCATAATTCAAACGTGTAGTAAAATCGAGATTGAATTGAAGAATGATATTGTATTTTGAATGAAGTAATGGAAAGTTTAGGATCGTAGGTCATTGTTATTTTCAATCCTAAAGTCTAGTTAGGGCATGCATGATGAGGATCTCGCTCCCTCCAGAAGGTTGTGAGTTGTGACATGGGTCCTAAATGAGTCTATTCCACTTGTCGCACGTAGTGTTGCGGATTGTTGTGAGCCATGTCGGCCACTTGATTTGTGAAGTTATGCTTGTGACGGGTAGTGCAGTGCTTAAGTGCTCCCAAATCTTTCTTCTTTTTTTTTTTTTCGTCAACTCATAATTAGTCATAGGGGTGATCAATTTTAGGGTGGGTAGGTTTCAGAGTTAAAGCGTAGAACTTGTCCAATTAAAATTGATTCTTAGCTTTTGGATCCTAGAACCTTCCATGTTTGCCTAGAATTGATTCCATAAACCTACCTTGTTTTTTCAGTTTAGTTCTAAGGTCTACCCGAGAATTTTTTTTTTTTTTTGGTTCATTTTTTATAGCCAAATTATATGAGGTTATGAACAATAAAATGATTCAAACTAAAAAGTGATCAACAAAAATCCCTATCCGACAAAACAACAATCCATGAAATTAACACATAATCGCATACAATTATGAATGATAAAAAGTATAAACACATAACACTGAGCATAACTTATAAAACTCCATTCCCCATTCATCCATATCCATAAAAATTTAGGGGAAGAGAAAAAATTGATAACGAATTCCAAAGAATGACAAAGAATGAATGAGTGTTAAGGTTAAAATCTAGGAGAAAACGAAATTAGGATTTTAGCTTTTAAGCTTATAAAACTGGCTTTGAAAATCAGTTCCAAAACAGGACAGTCTAGTCGAGGTTTTTGAGTGAGTATTCACTCAAAACATGTTCCCAAACCTATTTTTCGGACAGTCCGTTCTAGTAGACCCTTAATTAGCCGGACAGTTACCAAACGTTGGGTCATGGACCCAGGCCATGCCATTCCTCGGCCCGGCCCGGCACGGCCCGTTTGGCATGCAGACCGTCTCGGCCGAATTCACGCTAGTCCTGACACGTCTCGTCGCGCCCGCACCTCCTCTCTCTCTCTCTCTCTCTCTTCTCTCTACACGGCACGCATCGACGCAGCAAGAGCGAGCGAGCGAGCGAGCGAGCAGCGGAGGACGCACCAATGGCGGACGCCAAGGGCACTTGGGACTCCATGAGGGAATGGATCGTCGAGCACAAGCTCCGCGCCGTCGGTAAACTCCCTGAGGGAATGAATCTGGAGCCGTTCCTTGCGCTGGAGCCGGATTCGTTTTCGCTCTCGTGTTTTTCCGATTTTTCTTCTTTTTTTTCTTTTTGATGAATTCTTCTTGGTGGGTGGGATTCGAAGGTTCGCTGTGGCTGAGCGGGATCGCGGGCTCGATCGCCTACAACTGGTCGCAGCCCAACATGAAGACCAGCGTCAAGATCATTCACGCCAGGTACATACCCTTATCTTTTGTGAGGTTTTGTTAGTCTGGATACGGATTTCGGAACCCATTTCCCCCGTAATTTTTAGCTTCTTACTGATTGGATTGCTTGTCTCTGGTTGGAGAAATTTGTGCCTTTGTTTATTTTTGGTAGGAATTGTAGGTAGGGCTTGAGAATATTACTTTGGCTTTTGCGAGAACTGAATGCGTAGATGTTGAAATAGGGGAGAAACGCGGTTTGGGTTGCTGAGTTTCCGAATGTGCTGAAGTGATCTGATTCTGATTGCTGGCCCATGTACCTGGGGGAGTTCTCTATGAGCTCGCTCTTTGTGTGTGGAATGGAGGTGTACGGCTTCTTTTGAGGTTGTCGACCTTGATTACTTATCTTATGCCCTGTTCTGGAAGTACCACATCCACAATCACAATGTGCCTGCGATTTGCACTACGGTTTTCTTGCCTTTTTCTTACCTTGGTTGGTGATCTTTTTTCTGGGATTTATTTATGGTCTTAAGAGAATGAATGGCAGTGCACAATGAGTGTCAAACTTTGAGTCAATTCTTCATAGTTTCCTTTGTGAAGAGGACAGTGAGTTAGGTAGGTTGCATCAGGACATATGATGGGTTCATTAATTTGTCTGTAGAATCCTCAAGGCATCGAATCATGTCCTTTAATTTCTTACTTCAGGAAGTTTTGTGATTGTTTCCTCTAGATGAAATTCATTGATTGACACTATCAACCTTTGTGCGATCCAGATATTGGATTTCACTTTTTCGTTTAGATTTCTTCAGTTATTCACTACAAAAGCTATGTATAGTTTTTGTTGGAAAGATACCCATTGACCCTTGGCCTGAAACCCATATTTTGTTAATTGTTCACTGCCAAAGTCAATGTAACATTATGGGCTAAGACAATTACAATAACATGGTGCCGAATTGTTGGCTAGTTAAGTTTATGTTGTGGCCCAACAATAACAAAAGGTGGTAATTGAAGAATTAGAGGAGAGAGAGACAGAGAAGATGAGAGAATCAGAGAGACCTGGATAAGAAGCTAAAGGAGAGAATCAGTAGTGGGAAAGGGGAGAAGAAGGAGATGAAAGAGTTTAATTGAATAATTCATAGTTGAATCACAATGAAAACGAAGAGGTGCTTATGTGCTCTGCAATTCAGTGTACCTCACGTGCCCCTCTTGCAGCAAGGAGAAGAAGGAGAGGAAAGAGTTTAGTTGAATAATTCATAGTTGAATCACAATGAAAATGAAGAGGTGCTTGTGTGCTCTGCAATTCAGTATACCTCACGTGCCCCTCTTGCAGTATTTGCATAACAGGAATCATCCAATTGATATCTCCTCTTAATGGTATTCACTGCAATGCCATCACATACAACACCATTGGTTGTGACAATTCTTTAGTGTTTGCATTGAAATTGAAAATGAGGCAGATCTGTTCATCCTCTGGATTTATCTTTTCTGGAAGGTTTTGTAGAGAGTATGTGAAATACATACATACATAACTATATAGATCATTGCTTGGCATTTTGCATGGAGTACACAAATAACTAGCTAGCACATGAGGTTTTGAATTTGGTCATCCACTGTTTTGTTTGATCTTATCTAGCCACAGAACTTAATTTATCTCAATTTGATCGGCCAACTTTATGAGGTGTATCAATGTGGTACCTGACAGTATATTCCTTCTCAATATAGTAAGGATGTGATGGATGAATGACTAGAGAGCATTAGAAGGCTCAAGTTGCAAAACTTTAATCTAATTACCACATAGGAGGTGATCATTTGTTAAATGAACTCCAACCCGTGAGATGGCCTTTCCACAACACCTGGCAATGATAGAAATGCCTTTGTTATTGTGCGACTTTGCATCAAATGTGGACAAAGAGGTGATGATTGTTTACTCTTTGTAAGAAATTGGTATTTAACCCATTCTAGCTCTGAATATTCTTTAAAGTTTGAATATATCTATTTGTATCTCACTTTGTTATCTAGTGAGGAGGACTTCAAGATGTTGTTAGTGCTGATGTATCTCAAACATGCAGGCTGCATGCTCAGGCACTTACACTTGCTGCTTTGGCGGGTGCTGCAGTTGTGGAGTACTATGACCATCAGACAGGAAAGAAGGCTGACCGCTATGCCAAGATCCTCAACTTTGATGAACACCAACAGAAAGATTGAAGTTAAGGTACAGGAAAGAAGGCTGACCGGCAACACCAAGTTCCTCAACTTTGATGAACACCAACAGAAAGATCAAAGTTAAGGTTCTACTAGCCATGACATTTATACAGTACTAGGTCATTTTGTCATAATCCCCCTCGAGATTGGGAGCCATGTTTTTCCGAGGCATCATTGCTAAAACATTGATCTAGTTAGAAGCATTTATGCATCTTTTCTATCCATTAATGATGTATGGTTGTATCAAATCGTTCTCTTACCTCTTGTTGTTTTTTGGTTCTTTCTGTATAATCCTATTGAATCAGACTTTAGGAGGACCAGGGTAATATTTTGAAACCTCTGATATTATTCTAGCTTGAGCGAGGATCTTGTGTGGGGACTTACAGAGTATGGGGACCTTTACGAGGGAGTAATTGATTACAAATTGTAAATAAAACTCTAAATGGACTGAACTAAACTAATAGGCAGTTTTCTCAGAACGTGGCTATTTACTTGATTTCCCAATTTCTGTGTTTTTAACCTTTTTGTCTCAAGGTGTGGACATACTTATTTGAAATATCAGATGTTAGATGAGCCATGGGCTTTGTCCATTTTCTTTACCTTCTCCCGGGGACTCTAGAACTTTATCGAGGTAGTTTGGGAATTTTACTTTTGGTCAGATGGTAGTTTGGGGATTCACACGCTTGTATTCTAGAAACTGTCCACTGTTCTTCCTTATTTGCATCTATTCAAGTATTGAGCAATACAAGCATCTTTGAGAATTTATCTCTTTAAATACTCTCGCCCTAAAATTCTCTTTCTTAAGTAAATTGACGTGAATGAGAATTTTTTTTTTTTTTTTGAAATTAAAAAAGGACAACTATTGTCTGAAGACGAAAAGAGGGCAGTTCAACTGCGAGATGGCTCTAGACCTCCTTCGCTGCACTGATTGTTTACGGAGCAGTGCTCCGTTTTATGTATATACAACTTCTCTTCTTTCACTGTAACCAGGCTTTAGCAGCGTGGAATCCGTCTTTTCATGCCAAAATCTTTAAATCTGAATTCAAATACCTTTGTCACATCATTCAATTACCTCTCATACCCAACATAATTCAGTCAACACCTAGGATGTGGTTGTTTCGTATAAAATGTTTTTTTTTTTTTTTGGCATTTGATTTTCTTAGAAAAATGAATCAACAAAAAATATTTTCTTATCAAAATTTAAATTGAGAAAAATGATTTCCCATTTGAAAGGACTAGAAAATGTTTTGCCAAATATTTCCTAGTCTTTAAGTCCTTGGTTAACTAAAATTTTATGCTTACAATAACAATATTTAAAAGAAATTCAGATCTTTTAATTAATTTTTTATTTTTTAAAATTTTTTTTTTCTTCTTTTCCTTTCTCCTTCTTCCTCCACTAGCTGCATGCCTTGGCAACAACTAGCAGCTTGGTGATGGCCATGATGCAGGTTGGTGAACTTTAGGCTTTGCTGAATCGAGTGATCTAGGTGAGCTCACATATTGGTTGAGGTTGCCAAGCTCGAAACTCACCAAATCCAAGAAACTTGCCTATGCTTGTCCGTCGACCGATTGAGGTAGAGGAAGTTGGAAAAAAGAAAATGAAAGAAAAGAAAAAGAAAAGAAAATTAATAAATAATAAAAAAAATTTGATTTTTAAAAAAGAAACAGTAAAAATAATTAAAAATTCAAATTTCTTTACATAAAAAAATTTAAAAAATCGATTTTTTTCCTCAAATAAAATCACAAGATTGAAATCATTTTTAGGTTCAAACATTAGAAAACGTTATTGATTATATGTCATCAAACAAAGGAAAACCAAATTCTTGGAATCAATGAGTTTTTTGCCAAACAAACACACTTTTAGGCTTTGTTTGTTTCATGGAAAATGTTTTGTTTTTTTTCTAGAAAGCCATTTTCCAGGAAAATGACAATATTTTCCGGCGTTCAACTAAAATTTGAAAACAAATTAGAAAATATTATGTCACTCAGTATGAAAAGTTCAATTTGATTTTCTCTATGCACTCCTTTTAGTTTTTTTATTATTTAAATTGAATATTATTTTTATTCTTTTCCTCCTTCTTCGATCGGTCACTAGCCACACCATGGTTGGCAATCGGCTTAAGGCGAGTTTAAGCTTGCATGTGGCCAACAACCAGCCAAGAAAGAAGGGAAAAAAAAAAAGAAAGAAAGAAAAGAGAAATAAGAAAAAAAAAAAAAAAAAAGAAAGTAGTGGGGGCTAATAGGGATGTGAGATAAGAGAGAATGAGTGATGAAAATATTTTTCTCTACTTGAAAAGTGTAACACATTTTCCCCTATTTTAAAACATTTTTTTTCCATTGAAGGAAAATGTTTTCCCAAACTAAAATCAAAAAGTTTTTCTTCAAAGTTCTTTTTTTGCAAACGGATTAAAGTATGCATATTTTGTAAAAATAAAATAATAAATAATATAAAAATAACAATAATTAAATAAATAATAAATAAAAGGTAGAATAAACAATAAAAATAAAAATATGTGCATTGGAAGTTCTAAAATTTATTATAAAAATGCAATTGAATTATAAAACTAACAAAAAGTGTAATTAAGTTTTAAAACTTGTTGAATTGGTAAAATTAAGTATTTTCATTAATTTCGTCCATTTAGACTAACGAAAGTTGATGTGATTTTTTTAAACATTTTCTCCCTCCTACGCGATTGAAACATGAGACACAAGGCTAAAACGGTGTAGTTTTGGATTAAATTCTGATTTTTAACCAAATTCTTAATTAAATAAAATAAAAAATATTTAAAAAACACAAGAAAGGAGTAAGGGCAAGGGCAATGGGCCCATGTTGTACTGTCCTCATCGATGGAAAAGGTCAGTGAGGGTCGCAGAGTCCTTAGCCAGGGCTGGTGATGTGGATATTGAGCCATATCGAGGAGGAGGTACGAGGGACCCGTTGTCTATTCTGACTGGTTCAATCACTTGAGCTCAGGCCAAGCAATTCAGGCAAGCTATTAGAGTTATGGTTCGTGATCTTTGACGTGGAGATGATCTTAGATTGAATTTTGAAAAATCTTGGAAATCTTGGCATGATCTTTGGCATGGAGATGACCTTGGATTGAATCTTGAAAAATCTTAGAATCTTTGCGCAATTTGATTATTTGGTTACCAAATATTTGACTAAATCAATAAAATTATCTTATTGTTTAGGCATATTCTAGAATAGGAAGTATTAGATCTCCTAAATTGTAACCAAATTAAATTAGGGTTTTAAGGGCTGGTTTGGCTAAACTTTAGGGCTGGTTTTAGGGTTTGTGTGATGGCTAGAATTTTTAATTAAAGGCTAGCTGAATTTCTTTTGGGGGGGAGGGGGGACATATTTTATTTTTAGGGAATAAAAATTAAGAGGTTCTTTTCTATTGTTCTTTTGAGGACTTGATTTTATCAAAGTTCCTTGTGACGGTTGACTAGAATTGTTGAGTGAGATTGCGAATTTTTTCGCTCGTGGCATCTATAATGTTGGTTGGTTAATATGGGTTCGTCAATAGATCACATTCATACCGAGGTAGTTAATCACAGGTTTGATTGAAAGTTGAGGTTCACAATTTGCACCATTTGAGCCTTCATAGAATGATCTTTATGCAATCATTCACATTGGCGGGTTGCCCTCACCGACCATAGGTGAGGGCTTGGCTGGGCAAGGGTTGCCATGCCTTCGCCCAATTGTGGTGGCCCTTACTAAGGGTTGCTAGATAGCGCCAAGGGTTGGTGACCCTCATCGAGGGCCACCATAGTTGGGTGAGGGCTTGGCAAAGGCCACTAGCCCTCCTGGCACCTCACCCTTTTCTGATGACGAGGGCAATGGCCCTTTGCCTTTAGCTCCTCCTATCCCTTTTGTTTTTTTTTTTTTTAAATATTTTTTATTTGATTAATATTTTGGTTAAATAAAATAGAATTTAATCCACATCATCGTCACATTGGGAGAGAAAATATTTAAAAAAAGTCACAACAGTATTTTTTGTTAGTCTAAATAGATGGAGTTAATGGAAGGTTAAAATTTAATTAATTTGAAAAAAATTTATGACTTGAGTGAACTTTTTGCAAGTCTTAAGATTTAATTGCATCTTCATAATAAGTTTTATAAATTTTAGTGCACATATCTCATAGCAATACTAACAAAGAAAAAGAGAAAAAGAAAGAAAAAAAGGGAACAAAAAAAGAAAAAAGAAAAAGAAGCCTTGGCCCTATCTAATGATCCATTTACTTAAGCCAATGGCTAGGTCTAGCCCATTTCAATTTCGCTCAAGAACCCTGTGGACTGCCCATAGCTCCTTCGATGCTACTTCGCCAGTGCCTATCTTCATCGCTGGCGCCTCTAGGACCATAAGGACTAGCACTTGAGAATTCCTCCCTCCAAGAGAATCCAAAAATTGAAATTTCTCATCTTTCTTGTCAATGAAAGCTAGACATAATGTATGTATTTGTGGACGGACAGTAATAGCTTAAACAGAAATCAAATGACTGATGGCGCATCAACAAGACAAAAGGCAAAACCTAAACATTATTAAAGTACTATAACCAAAATTTCTATATTAGTAAAGTGCAATGGTGCCTTACTTTTTTGACAATAAAACAAAAAAATTATCCAAAAATTTTAATATCTTTTATAATTTTATTATTTCAGTTATAAACCTTTCAATTATACAAATTCAATTCTAAATATTTTTACTTTTTGCTAATTGAGTCCATCAAATCAATTATGACTGAAACTTGCTAACGTAACAATGTTTAATAATATTTTAATATTTATAAGAATTTTTTTATATTTATTTTCCTTTCTTTTTCCTGTGCCGATGAGGTTGTGATGGCTTCACCTAGGGCCTTCGCAGCCTTGTTGGCCACGAACGAGGCCATCGTGGCTAGTGAGACTTGTCAATGACCCTCGCCAACATATAAAAAATGCCAAAGATAAAAGGAAAATAAAATGAATTTTTTTTTTTAAATTTTGAATATTATTAAAATTGTTTACACTAGCGCAAGCCATCTCATGTAAGAAGGCCAGTTTCTACGTTAGCGAATTCTAGCCAAAATTCATTGGATGGATTCGATTGGTAAAATGTGAAAAAGTTGAACTTGAAAGATTTAAGATTTATGTAATAAAAGTATAATAGGTTTAGAATTTTTTTTAATAATTTTCCAGCAATAAAACCCATATCACGGACAAGTTTTATCGGTCAATGAAACGAAATCTATACAACATGAAGAGCAATCAACCAATGATTGGGCATATGCAAATGATTCGTGACACAAGGGTGTTGATCGGGACATTAGTTATCAGTTTGCTTTGAAAATGTAAGTGCAATAGATCAATGGACGGGTAATAGTGGCTATACTTCTGCACTCAAACCTTCGAATTTTTTTTTCATCGATCATGTGGTGCAATCGAAGTAGGGCGGGCAATTCAGACCCAAGTTGTTCGCACAACATGAGTACGGTGTGAAGCAAATTACCAAATTCAGCGAGAAAATGTGACCATGACACAACGATATTAAACTTGCGCATCAATATAAATTAAAAATATTTCATCATTATGATTATATAACCTAATAGAATCGACACAAACTACAAGTGCAATTATGATATGGTACTATGAACAGTTAGAGGCCTATCCCTTTCGTGAGTCCAGTGCTTAAGGGATCAAATTGGTTATTCATGAAAACCTTAGTATGAACCATCATACAAATTAGTTTAAAGTTTGTGTACTAGTTTGAAGTCAAATTAGGCCAAGGGTTGCCCTTGTTGGATTTGGCAAATTTGTGATCCTTGCAAGCCACAATAAAACAAAAGAAAAATAATAAAATAATATAAAATTTGTTGACATCAGCGTCGGTTGTGTCATATAAAATGATTAGCATACATGTTGGTAATTTCCAATGAAAATTGATCGAGTGGACTGAATTGATATGAATGCAAAAAGTTTAAGACTAAATTGTTTCAATTAAAAAGTCAAGTACTGAATTGGTATCAATGTAACAAACTTATGATTATTTTGATGCTTTCTTCATTTTAGGACGTCCGATGCACTTATTCTAACAAAAAGAAGAAAGTTAAGATGACTGCTCATCTAATAAATTTATTCAAGACATTAGGATAAGCACATCTAACGGGTCAATTAAGAAATCCAAAATCTCTTCTTGCATAAAGCACATCGCTTGAGTCTCCCCGCTCCCAATCCATCATTATTTTAGACCCCCAATAATCGAATGTAAAGCGCCATAGATGCGTCCATAGGTTCCCCATTCATTGCATCGGAAACCTCCCCCCGCGAATAAAAGAAGACAGTGACGCCCCCAGTCTGGAAAGAATAAAAACAATGGCGTTTTGAAATTTTCAACGACCTCGTTCATCAATATGATGTGCCAAGAGCCAGAAGGAAGATGAGCGTGCGCCAGCTTCGCATGAAAGCAACCTTTGACTATGGCGAGACTCATGTTTTGTCTGGGACTCCTCCAGATTTGAAAACTCTTTCTTCAGATTAGTACGAAAGCCCAAGTTGGTCGGATGTCTATCGGCAAGAGTACGTCATGTCTCAAGGCTGGCATGCATTAAGGATTAGCAGGCCAACTAGCCATCAACCCAATCATCCAAGCCGGCTTCTTAGAAGATATCACAACAATTATCGTGAATGTGTTTTTTTTTTGTCAATCGTGAATGTGTTAAATAATATATATAATCTATTATAATGTACGGAGCCATCATTTAAATTCAGGGTCCATCCTTTAAATCAGTATAATTAAGAATAAAGTATAGATTATGGTAATGGAAATTGATTATCTATGATGTGCTACCTAAAAGATCTCTTACTTTTATGTAGTGGATATTCGATTTTTGAAGTTCATATCTCTATTCTTGGCATGCGTTTAGTGGGTGTGAAGGATTTAGTTCCTTTTTATATTACGGGTAAATATTAAGAAATGCCTCGTGGTGACCTATTATGTAAGATTTCATAGTAAGCCGATGATCAATTAGTAGATTTGTCGTGTTCTTTTTGCCATATTGGAGTAACCCTTTGTCCCAAAATAGGAAACAGGCCAACAATATACTTAATTACCTATTTCTTCACACTTCTCCTCAGGTAAGCCGGTTTATACATCCACAAGATTAGTAAAGGAAGCAGCGTAAGCTACGAAACGAGAAAGCAGACGGGAATAACAGGAATAATGAGCAGGGCTAAATTGAGTGGCCACGCTAGAGTTGAACTCTTAATCATGCTTCGATACCATGTTAGAGTATTTCGTCTGTCAATAAAATTTATCAGCAAGGAAAGAGGCCAATAATGTACTTATAGCATATTTCTTGACATGCCAAACATATTTTTCGGTATGCAATTGTTTAATTTGTGATGAGAAAGCAGGTCAATAAAGCAGGTATTTTCTATAGAGACCGTGTAATTGACCAAGTCATATGGACTGTTAATGTGATTGAGGACATGACAGCTATCTAGTTGTATGAATTGTTATGTCCTTAAATTAGGTGAGCTATCTAATTAAAATATAATATTCCTTAAATTAACATTTGGATGAGCTTATAGC
The DNA here is from genome assembly GCA_016097545.1 of Eucalyptus victrix. NCBI lineage: Eukaryota > Viridiplantae > Streptophyta > Magnoliopsida > Myrtales > Myrtaceae > Eucalyptus > Eucalyptus victrix. The sequence goes on along the minus strand of CM027836.1, from coordinate 20,767,225 downwards.
AGCAGTAGTTTCAGATAATTGGCCTCCGATCTTGTCACACCAAAGTAGTGCACTACATCAAGAAGGAAAAAAAAAAAAACTTCGTTTTATATTGAAAAAGTTACAGATTTTGTCCCCTGCTGTTTCATTATTTATGAATTACACCCACTAAACATATAGCTCTTACTAATTTTTCGGCTCCTATTACCTTCTATTATGGATGGGGATGAACTTAAAAAAATTCACCAAGACTTGAGTTGGTTTATCTTGCAATTGATTTGGAATAGAACCGAGATTTTGGTCAATCTTCGAGGTTTGATGGGCTTGACCGCACATCCTTAGTGACCCCTTTGCCCCCCTCCTCCTCCCAAACATGGTCTAAAAAGTGCAATTGGCGAGACATGGCAAAATCAAAAGACCAAAACATACTGTGGTTTAGTGGTCAAGGCATGGAGCAGGTACAAAGTGAAAAATAAGTAATGCTCGAATGCTATGCATGAATTTCTGCATATTTTACGTCCCCTATTGCAAATGGAAGAAAATTGAGGGGCCAATATATAAATAAAATGAACTTTTTGTCTAGAAGCGGATGTCGGAGGGCGGTGAATCCAATCTATTGACGTCAAGCTAACCCTGAAATGAGGAGGCCCAGGACAGCTGTGAATCTTTTCCTAGCTTCTTCCTCTCACCACTCCTCCTCTAGGACAGCGCACGTCCCCTCCATTCTCCTTAGCTGTCCCTGGTCCCCTCGGCCCGCTCTCACCAAATCCAGGTCAACCCCTTTCCCTCTAGGCATCCTCTTTTTCTTCCCCAACCACTTCCTCCACTTGCAGGGGCGAGCACCGCCTCCCATTCCATCGGGAAATCGAAACGAACCGGCCGGTTCAAGTAAGGCCGGTTCAAGTAAGAACTGATTCCACCGATTCAGTTTCTAGGTTGAGCAAGAAATTTTTTCTTACGCATATGAAAAATTGCAATATAAACGGGTAATAGTATGATCACTTAACCAACATATGTTTTTGTAGTGAAACTGGTGCAATATTAATGTTTTATTTTAAATTTTTATTTTTTTAAAAACAAAAATCGAGCTGGTTGTTGGGCAGTACTAGAAACCGAGCCGGTTTTGAGCTAGGAATCACAGTGATAGCTCTTGATTGTAGGCCAGAAACCGACACATTCGGGAGCCAATTTGCCCTTACCTTCGTACAATGCATTGCCTTTTGCGTGGCCTTGTCCATATCCCCCGACCACATTTCATCCAAGAGAAAATGCACAACTTGACTTTAGTATCATCTTGTAAGATACAGCTTAAAAGCTTTAACTTGATTGAAGGCTAGGCATGGCCCAATGTACTTGCCAATGGAGTGTTGAAGGGGGCCTACTATGGTGGCTTCTTGATGGCCTCAAAAAGCTAAGGAGCATACGTTTTTGAAAGTTAGATGTTGAAGTCGTTGTACATAACTAAATCGATTATTCCATCAGTATATCGAACTAATTTACGATCGCAGGTCAATTATGGAGGATATTTTGGAGTCACGAATCTGCATAGATCCCCAAGGACAATTATTGTGCGGATAGACTCGCCATGAGCGACTTCGCCATAAGCCTTTCACTTCCATTTGCTTTTGTTCCATTGATTAGGTCGGCTATTTCTACTATGAAGACTTTACTGTTGCGGGAGCTTGTTTTCCTCATGCAATTAGTTCTACGTAATATCACACTTTTAGACATTTGGCTTTTAGCAGATGCTTTCAGAGTTTTGACAGCGACTGACATCTAGTAGCAAAAACTCGATTGCTGTGACATCAATGTCGCCATAAGCTTTAGTGACGATTATAGCAATCACCTGTAAAGAGTATTTCAATCGCCACCGACAATCTAAAAATACAGCAGCGATTATCACAGCAATCACAATCATCACTAATCATCCTCTAATCATTGTTTTGATTATCGTTGTTGTTGGCGTTGGTATTGATGTTGCTATTGCTGTTGCTGTTGATGTACACCCATAAAATAATCTTATACACCAAAAATATTGGCTAGAAATATATTCCTTTTGTTATTCAATAACATCTCAAACTTGAAGTACCAGCAACTGCAGAATTTCCTCTTATACACATAATCTGAGAGCCACAAAAATCAATTAGCATTCAAGGTATGGCGATCGAATAGCAAAGAAGTTTCTAAGTGACACAACCGACGGTTGTTTTATGGCCAACCTAGTTTCAGGCCAAGTAAAATGCAAGATCTACAAAACTGCAGAAACTAGAATCAGTCACGTAGTGCATGGTTAATATATCAGCTTAATAACTTGCTTTGAGAAACCAAAAATTTACAACACCATTTTTCTCCTATGATGCACAATCACATTCACTCCCTCTCCTGGAAATGGATTGAAAGAGCAGAGGAGGAAGAGAACAATGTGTCCCTAAGCATGCATGATTCCATTTTCATGTGCAATAGGGAAGTCATATTACAAGATAAAGCAGTTCCCATGGCCCTGAAGAAGTTCGTTGTCACCTCAACTTGTCAATTACACAAAAAAAGAAAAAAGAAAAAAAAAGCATGCAATATCAAGCCTGTATAGTATGGTTAATGGCACGTGCCGATGTTACATGCTACAAAATTCAAAACTCCGAGATGACACTGATAAGTTCAACTGGTTTCTTACGTTGGCCTATGAGATTGTTGGATATTTAATAACTTGAATTGGACTCACAAGCCTGAACAGTCTGGTTGATGGCACGTGCCGATGTTACATGCCACAAAATACAAAACTCTGAGATGACACTGATAAGTTCGACTAGCTTCTTACGTTGGCCTATGAGATTGAATTTCACTCATCTAAATAAAATTTCCTCCTAATAGAAAAGGTACTAATTTTGACTTAATGATATGAAATATACGCTTAAATTATTAGGTGGATGATGTGATGGTACTGAAATAATCTCTTTAATATATTCACAGGTTTCAATTGTAAGCACGCCCCAATCACATAATGGTCTTTCCTTACCAAAAAAAAAAAAAAAAAAAAAAAAAAAAAAAAAAAAAAAAAAAAAAAAAAAAAAAAAAAAACTTACCAAAGAATCACATAATGGTCCTCAAATTTTGTTTTCCTTTGGACAGACAAAGATCAAAACCCCTCAATAATACATAGGAGATGGACCCTATGATGCTTACCAACTCTCTCTCCTCTCGATTCCACTATAAATATGCGTCCCTCCCCATCATTTCCATGCAGTCCAGCGGCACACCCAATTTGCCAATTCCTCTCCTTAATTTCAAAAAGCCATGACTTTTCAAGGCATCCTTTCGAATAAGATGGCCATGGCACTGGTTGCCCTTGGCTTCTTGGTGGCGGCCGCAACAGCCTCCGGCGACTTCAACAAGGACTTCGACATCACGTGGGGTGACGGCCGTGCGCAGATACCCAGCGGCGGCCGGCTCCTCACGCTGTCCCTGGACAAGACGTCAGGGTCGGGCTTCCGGTCCAAGAAGCAGTACTTGTTCGGGAAGATTGACATGCAGCTCAAACTCGTGCCTGGGAACTCCGCCGGCACCGTCACCGCTTATTACGTAAGCCCATGAATCCCATGCCTCTCGATTTTGCAAGTTCGTGTTTTGTTCACATAATTTGAACAACTTTACTTGGCCAATCTCCGTGGTCAATTTATGCAAGTTGTCCCATCCACATCGAATAGGACATCGTCATCGTTCCAAGGGCGACAGGATGTGATCTCTAAAACCTTTTTTTTTTTGGGCTTTTTGCAGCTTTCTTCTTTGGGTTCTGCGCACGACGAAATCGACTTCGAGTTTCTCGGTAACCTGAGCGGCGACCCGTACACCCTCCATACGAACGTGTTCACGCAAGGAAAAGGAAACAGAGAACAACAGTTCCATCTCTGGTTCGACCCCACCAAGGACTTCCACACCTACTCCATCCTGTGGAACCCTCAAAGCATCATGTAGCCAACACAGTTCTCGCCCTTTATCAAAATGAAACTAATTACAGATGAGTTTCGGTTCCTAATTTGTTGATCATTCTCGTGCAGCTTCTCTGTCGATGGAACGCCCATAAGAGAGTTCAAGAACCTCGAGTCGAAGGGCGTCGCGTTCCCGAAGAGCCAGGCGATGTGGTTATACTCGAGCCTGTGGAACGCCGATGACTGGGCCACGAGGGGCGGGCTGGTGAAGACGGACTGGACGCAGGCCCCGTTCACGGCCTCCTACCGGGGCTTCAATGATGATCAGGCCTGCGTCGGGTCGTCGGGATCCTCCTCGTGTTCTTCCTCCTCCGGCGACAAGTCTTGGCTATCACAGTCACTCGACGCCACAGGCCAACAGAGAATCAAGTGGGTGCAGAAGAATTACATGATATACAACTACTGCGCCGACACCAAGCGCTTCTCGCAAGGATTCCCTCCCGAATGCTCTCTTTCTTAGAAGAAGGAAAAGAACACATGCAATATGATCACCAACTTTTTCCGTTTTTCTTAGGAACTCAGTCCTTTCTTTCGTTTATATCGAAGTAGTCCCTCTTCAAATTGGCTTGAACTGTTGAATAATATAAAAAAGAAGAAAAGAAACTAGGCTTGAATCGTTCTTTCCCTCGTTGTCTTTGCCAAGCAAGTGCTTTATCAGTGAGCTTGTACCTTGTGACTTCTTCAATAATAGCGACGGTATGGATTTCGTGCACATTTTTTGTATTCTAGTGAAATTCAATGGATATTTTATACTTTTCAAAATCTTCCTGCCTCTTGTGTGTAGATTTGCTTTAACAAATAAGAAATAAGTACATTGAAATACTAAAACCTATCATAAAAGTGTAATTGAGTCATCAAACTTGTTAAAATGATTCAATCAATTCCTTACGTTGATTAGACTCAATTACACTTTCGTAACAAATTTTAGAATTTAACTTTATTTTTTTAGAATTAAAACTTAATCCCACTTTCGTGGTAAGTTTTAGAGCTTCTGTGTACTTATCTCAATAAATAATTATGTAGAAAGTAATGGAAGGTGAAGAAGGTAGGAAGAAAGGATTTTAGCTTAGCGTAAGGGCAACGACACAGAATTTCTCACGAGGCTGTTGAGACCACACACATCATTTGTCAAAATGAGCAATCGGAAGCATCTTTCATTTGGTCAAAGGGGCACGACTTTTCCTTCCATTCGAATCATCGTTTCTCTTTGTCCTGTCACGTCCTTCTTTAATGTTCCAGCTTGATGAAAGATACTTTCTACATCAAATGCAAATATATTCAGTTGGGAACAAACACCATGGCTTGTCGTAAGCATTATAAAGTCATTATAAAATAGATAGCTTGATGTAGCATCTAATTATGGTAACCACTATCCAAGATGCATCCTCATTTATATCTTCTAATATTTCGGCCGGCTAAGAAACCCAAACTAGACACGATTGATCTAAAAGGTTTAGCCTAAAATAATCTCAGACGAAAACCTGAAAAACCTATCTTATGTATATTACCCATCTGTGCTTTGGACCTGGATGCTTAGCCGAACTCATGATTAGGTTGTAATCCAGACACAAGATAACGAAAAATTTATGCCTTGTGTAAATAATTACATGAGACCATACGATATTTAATATGATTGTAAAGTGAAATATTTTGTTTATGCAAGTCGAGACTCTACAGTATTAGTTAATCCACCAGCGACATTATTTTTTCTAGTTTTACTTAGGTTGCGCTTTTTCAATCCTCTATTCGTTTAAATACTCCTTTTAACAATATTGTGACCATATTACCCCTCTTGTGACCTATGTTTAGCATGCTTCAATAGTCAAAGGGACGTACCTCTTTTTTTTTTTTTTTTCTTTCCTTGAGGTCCCACTTTGTTTATCTTCTCTCCTGTAGCAATTCTCTTCTTTCCACACCTTTGTGTCTACTACAAAGATGCTCTTGATTGAGAGTGTCTCCCTCATCATTGAGGTTGAGAGTTCGAAATCCGCAGTTGTTAGCATTGTAAGTGGGGAGCCATGGTGATGAGATCTTGTGCTAGTCTTCCCTAAGGTGCTAACTTTGGTCCGAATGTGCCACCCGGCGCTACTAGGGCTGTGTGACCCCATAAGGGGTTTTAGACAGATCCTCGGTTATAAAAAAAAAAAAAAAAAAAAAAAAACAAAGATGCTCTTGATGTCCAACTTACTAAATTGAGAATAATTCAAGACAAAGCGTAACCTATTCTTCCAGCAAAACCATAGATTGATACCAATGGCTTGTCCTACAGTGATGAGTGGGCTTAACGATCCGATGATGATGAACGTGGCAGCCATGGTACTACAAATTGGTAATATCTGTAACTTGTCTTTAAACTGCTAAATGTGACAACTTAACATGCTTATGGCTTGATTCAAACTAACCCATGAAACCCTAGAATAGACAAAATGTGAGAGGAAAAATATGAACCGTCCAACAACTCAAAAAATCAATAAGAATAGAAATGACCTGCCGGTGGCTTTTGTGGATTGAAAATGGTGATAAAAAACAAACAAACAAACAAACAAACTAAGTAGATGCTTTTTGGTCGTGAGTGTATCTTGTGCGTGTGCCTAGAATTTCTTTTTTGGCTAGTATTCTATATCCTCGGTGAATTCTCTCCGTTGTCCTCTTGTGCCCCGTTGTCCATCTGAACATCATCCATATCATCCTCCCAATACCCTTTTTCAGGTCAAAAGATCAAATGTGTGTTCCCTTACATAGTGATTAGGTTTTACCCACCAAACACAATTTCTTCTCCCTCGTCTTCCTTAGCATTACAACCACACCAAAATGAGAAAATCTTTAACCAGCCCCTTGATTGACAATGCTATACCAAACAACATTATTGTCAGTAGACATCAAAGGCTTGAAAAGAAGAGCATTGAATGTAAGAGAGAATAGAAAGAAGATAAGAAGAAGGAAAGTGGGAGCCACAAAAAAAAAAAAAAAATAGAACAAGAAGTGGGGAACCACATTCTTTTTCTTTGGTAGAATTTAATTGAAACGTGCAAAATGGTGGGTCATACAATGGGTAATATGGTTGTACTAAATATGCAACAAATCCCACCAATTGGGATTTTGGATTTCACAAATTTGTCTGATACACTTGGGAAAATATGCATTGTAGACTTCACCTATAGAGAAAAATTACTAAATGATCATAAACTTATTATATGAATGCCAATTTAGTTGAACTATGTCAATTTGACCAATTTAGTCTAAACCTTCTGACCAATTTGTTAATCTAGTCATTCTGATTAATTTTGATGAAAAATCCCTGACATGGACATTAGCTACCCTACAGGACATAGCCAATTGCCTTTTATATAGACATTTTTTGTAATTTTTTTTTCCTTTGTCTTTGTTTCTAGTTTCTCTTGACTAGTCCACAGCCTTGGCGGTGTCCACATTAACGATTTTCGCCCAATTTTGACTAGAAAGATTATTTTAATAAATCATCGAAAATTTTAAAACTAAATTGGTCAAATTAAAATATTTAGAATTGAATTAGCATCCATATAATAAATTTAACTTTTTTTGTTTTGCAATTATCCTAATTACACCGTCACTCTTTCAAGAGCAACAGTTATATCAGCTTCTCAATTTCCAATATGTTAATAATACACCAAATATATCAAAAGCTTCTCTATAGATTGAAGGGATACTATCGGATGGAAAGTTTCACCATAGGATATTGTCCCATAAATCTTTTATACATAGGTGGGAAGAGAAGGCCACCACGCAAGCCGTTCAACGACAGATGACGTTAACGCGTTGCGCTTGGGAGCAACACCAATACGCAAGGCGATTCAATATTATTCCTAAAATGGGATCAAAAAAACCTACACGCAATTTCGAGCAACGTCATAAATTCCGCCATTACATTTGCTTGATAAAGTGGTTGGAAACTAGAGAGTCCTGTCAGGAAAGAAAACACCGAATTTCGACAAGGTCAATTCATGAAAATCTTTGAAAAAGATTGTGCAAAATATTGAGGGAAAAAAAAAATGAAAACCACTTTCACATTTCACAATTCATCTTCTGCCTCTAAAGATATGCAATTTGCGTTTTTGACCTGTCGTCTTCGTGGAAAAACTAAAACATTTTCCACTAATGAAAAGAATAAAAAAAAACGTTAAACTCTAATATCTAGAAGCCCATGTCATAGTCTCTCTCCGCTCAACAATACTCACCATCGCCGGCCGCCGCCACCACCACCACCACTGTCCCTGCAATTGACCACCGTTGAAAGAATTTCCACCATGGCTCCTCTTTCTCCCTCCCCCAATCTTGGGGACAACGGTAGTGAGGTTATCATCAATGACATTGGTTTGAGGTTGATCATTGTGTAAGTATCCAACATCTCTTATCTACGGGGTTTATATGCTATTTATATACATATGACCTCCCTCTATCTAATAGCTATTTTAAATTTGGTTTTCTAATATGGTGTCAAAACAATATCAAACCTAGGTTTTTTCCCCAGTTTTTTTCGCCTATATGGTTCCCATTGATCAAATTGCACTTGTCATTCCTAATAGTATATATATGCTCTTCATACAAGAAAATTATTCAAAAAGTCTTAAACCTATTAAATTTTTGCTAATTCAGTCATAAACCTTTCAATTTTACTAATTGAGTCATAATCATTTTTTTTTTTTGATAATTGAGTCTATTCGAGTCAATTTTGGCTGGAATACGCTGACATGGATGTTGGTTATCTTGTGTAATATGGCCGGTATTGACATTGACAATTTTTTAAAAATATTTTAATATTTTGAAATTTTTTTATTATTTATTATTATTATTATTATTATTATTTTGATTCTTTTCTTCTCCCTTTTGTTGGTGGCAAGCCATGGTGATGGCTTGGCTGAGTACGGGCGAGCCCCAATGAGGGGAGCCCTCACCCACCTCAGGCAAGGTTTGGCTAGGTGAGGGTGAGCCCCAATGAGGGGAGCCCTAGCCCATGCTAGGTCGACCTCGCTTAGGCATGGCCGACCCAACCTAAGGGTCAAGCAAACCTCACTAGATCTCGTGAGGGGATCCCTTGCCAGGCTAGATTTCCCCCCAACAAACGTTTGGAGAGGTTGCCTTGGTTTGAGCAAGGGTTGGCTTTGCTAGATCTAACTTTGGTGAGCTAACCCTCATTGGGTCTTGCCTAGGTGAGGTGAGCTAACCATAGCTTGTGGCAACTGGCATAAGAAAGAGAGGAAAAAAATCTAAAAAATATTAAAATATTATTAAAAATTATTTATGTCAATACCTACATTTTATGTAAGACCATTAGTCAACGTTAATCAATTTTAGCCAAAATTGAATAGATGAATCTAAAAGGTAAAATGTAAAAAGTTTTATAACTTAATTAATAAAATTAAAATGTTTATAACTAAATTAATAAAAAGTATAATAAATTTAAATTTTTAAAATAATTTTCCTTACTTTATATATATATATTCTGGATGGGAGAAAAGGAGAGAGAGAAGCAGTAGACTGCGACCGGTGGTTGGGGAGCTTTATTGGGACCACAATGTCCCCACAAAAAGTCGATGGAACGTGTTCCTCTTCAAGGCAAAAGGCGACAAGGATTTCTCCTTACGCTCGTCACCATTGCCTTCAGCGACTTCCGTGGCAATATTCACCTCTATCGTGCCAAGATAATTTTGTCACATTTGGCTGTCATGCGATGTGACTAATCGGTAGCATCGGACCATAACTTCGTCGTCGTACACGACCCATGGGCAACGAAAATTCTGTCACGTAAGTTTCCTAGTTTTTGTTGCAATGGATGAGCACGCTAGACACGACGTTGCCTTACGTAGTTGAACTAAGGCCATAATGTTGCATAGGTTTCGTCGCCAGGGCTTTCATCTAGATTGACGAAAGTAGCGTGGTTTCGTCACGCTTGCTCCAGCCAAGGCGACGGAAACACCAAAGCTAATGCCACAAAAGCGGCAGATGCAATGTATTTTCTTGGGAAAAATTTATCCTAAAAATCTTAAATATTACACTTTTGCGAAATGAATTCTAAATCTTTTGTTAATTAAGTCTATCAAATTAATTTTGATAAGAAATTATGGATGTGAACGCGATCATCTTACGTAACACAATTGCTATTGATTTAGTCATTTTAAAAATATATATATTTTAAAAAATATATTTCTCTTTCTATACTTTTTTTCTTGGCTATTCTAAATTAAGGGCCAGTAAGGGCATGTAATGCCTTGCTTAGACCCAATGAGGGCTCATGTGCCCTTGATTTGGCCAGCAATGGTGCCACGGCCCTCGCCTAGGCCTGGTGAGGGCTATGATGCCCTTTGTTGTGGCTGATTAAGGCATTGAATGAGAGCCGCCAAGCCCTCCCCTGGTAGCCAACAAGGGTGTCACGACCCTTGCCTAGTGCTGGCGAGGGTCATTGAGTTAGCTAGTGGCTCTCGCTAGCCCTCAATCTCTCTTCTTTAAAAAAAAAAAAAAAAAAAAAAAAAAAAAAAAAAGAAAAAGATAAGATAAACAAAAGGATAGGCAAAAATAGAAATAATTCAAAAAATTATTTTAAAATGTCAATGTCAATACCGATCATACTACATAAGATAGTCCGCCTCCGTATCAATAATTTTCGATCAAAACTAATCGGATGTACTTAATTGGTAAATTGTCAAAATGTTTAAGAATCAATTGTCAAAATTGAAAATTTTAAAACTAAATTGATAAAATGTATAAATTTGGAGTTTTTTTTTTGAATAATTTTCTTATTTTTGTTGCAATATGTTAACTTGAGGTGACAAAAGGTTACATGTTTCGTTGCCTAAGGTGCATTGAAGAGAGCAAAAGCAAAGGGTTTCTGAGGGTGTGCATGATAAAATTTCTAGAATAAAAATTGATTTCTCAATTTCTATTTCAAAAGTTGAGAAGTTTCAAATTTTAGTTTCGATTTTTTCTTCAAATCTATTTATTTATGGAATAGATTTATTCCGAAATAGAAAAATCAAATTACGTTATCGAATGTATGTCTGTTTCAAACATGTTTCAAAGAACAAACAAATAGAGAAATAAAGAAGTAGAAATTTTATCATGCGCGCCCTAAATATGCATCTCTACGAGAAAATTGACATTTTAGGTATGAAAATATTTTGCTATGAAAGAAATTTCGAGGCTAAAAGTCAACCTTTTCGCCACCAACTTTTATTGCTTGGCCGAAGTATTGGAAAATAGCCACGAAAAATCAATTTTGTGGCTGAATGTCTTTGTCTGTTGCCATGGAAAACAACGTCGTGGCGACAGGTCTTACCTTCGCCCACCAAAATTATTTTTACGGTAGAAGATTAGACTCGTTACCACGAACAAATAAGTGGCGGCCATAGATTGAACTTTTTCGCCACTAATCATTATGTTTCGAAGCGGAAGGAATAAACTTGCGTTGACTTTTTGTTACGGATAGTCGTTTCCTAGTAAATTATCTGACTTTCCGCCAAAAAATAAAAATGAAATAAGAAAAAAATCGTAGCCAAATATATAAATTAGATGATTGGAAAGTTCTAAATTCACCAAACTCAAGCATTTGACTTTAATTGTGGCCAAATTTTCTTAGAATTTGAATGTTCTTCCTAAATAATGAACTATGACCCTCAATTGTATTCCAAACTTTGTGAAGTTCTTGAAATTAAATGATATATAATCTAAAAACCTCAAAAGATCATCCTTCGTGAAGCTCTTTTACAATTAAAATGAACAAAAATTATAAGTAAATTAAATAATTTGAAATTTTAAACTTTACAAGACCAGTCATCTAACTCATTCTGAATCTTTTGTCCCAAAAAAAGTCAATTCGAAGCTAAATTTTTTTAGAATTGAAAATTCTTCTATTTAAATGGACTATGACCTTGAACTTGTGTCCCAAATTTTGTGAAGTTTTTTTTAGATTAAAAAAAAACACAATAATTCGACCAAAAAAAAAAAAAACACAATCAAAAGTAAGTTAAGTGATTAGAAAAAACTCTAAATTTTCCAAAGTGAAATATTCAAACCTCGTAAATAGTTTGGGACTAAAATAACCTATGTCACAAGGAGCCAATTTTTCCTGGGAAAGATCTGGTCATTTGGCATGAACTGTGGCCACATTCTCGTGGCGACAAGCTAGATCATTAGCGACAAAATAATTTTCATGGCTAAAGACGAGACTCCAATACGAAACGTACTTTCATGGTAATATAAAGCATTTACGGCCACAAAATACTGTTCATCAAAAAGTTTTTTGCAAATTATTGTACTATATTTAATGGCGGAAAAATATAATTCGTGGCTAAAAATGAAATCCATGGCCACAAAATCTGCTTTCTTGGCCATAGATTATACATTTTGCAACAAAAATATAGTTGTGGCCAACTTTTTGTGGCACTAAGTAAGACCTTTAGCAGCAAAAGGTGGTTTGTGATAATGAGAGATTATTGCCATGAAAAAACATGTTTCATAGCCATGGTTATGATCTTTAGCCATGAATTTCGTTCCGTGGTCAAAATTTCCATAGGTCCGAGTGATTGCCACAACTTCTTTTTCTTTGTGCAAACAGACGAAATTTGTAGAAATTAAAAAAAAAAAAGGTTTTATCATTATACTATTTCTATAGCAATAGAACAAATCGATCACATTTCATCTTTTTAGGTCGCAAATAAGTAATGATAGCAAATTGTGGAAGGTGCAATGGTACCTGATTTTGGTTATGTTGTTGGTACGAACAAAGCACTATATGACAAGGCTAACGAAACGATTAAGAGGGGTGAATTGATTGCTTTAAGAGAAACAAAACTTTTTGGCCGAAGAATTGCCATTCATGATGAAAAACTGTTGTGCAGATGCAGATACTTCTAACGGTTGATGAAAGAGTTTAAAAATTTTGAAGAAATTGCAAGCAAATGTGTAGTAGTTCAGCCTTTCACTTGGCTTACTTTGACTCTCTTAAATTAATAGTCATAACAAGGCTAGAATCCACTCATAATCTCATAAAACTACACTCTCCAGACGAATCTGCTTCAACATGAAAGCTTATTAGACAGCACTACAACAACAAGCACCTCTTACACTAACCACTCTCTCTTCACAAATCACAAGAAAGCAAAACCCTCTTACAGAATAACAATCATAAAAGAAGCGGATTTTCACAAGCGTAAGCACGAGAGTATCCAAAGATAGAGAGAATACAAGTTCTGATTTTTGCCCAAGTCCTTGGCCATCCTTGATCCCTTTAAATTGCCTTCCAATCTTCAATCCAACCGTTGAAGGCCATCCCTAGGTCAAAGGAGCCGTTCGATCAGCTTCTCTGCAACAGACCTACAAATTGCACCTCCAGTCTTGCTGTTCCTGAGCAAAGCAGAAGATTTCTAGAAATATAGGCTTTTCATCTTATGCTTCTACAAGCTGTCTGACTCAATCTCCGTTATCGAATTTGTATGATAATGATTGATGCTCTCAACCGTTGGATAGAGTTGATCTCCATCATTGGATTAAGATAACGATGATCAATATCCTTTACTATTCTATCAAGTGAATCTATAATGTCGATCGATCATATGAGGAATAACATTATCTATCATTAGATCGCGTAGAAGATCCAACGGTTGTAATTAAAGGGACTTTTGTATAAATAGGAGAGCTCTACGTCTCATTTATATTATCCACTCTATTTGAGCAATATAAGCATTCTCTAGAGTTTATCTCTCTACTTTCTCACTCTAAGAATTCCCTTCTTTGAGAGTGAGAATGAGAGAATGCTTACTTAATCCAAACGAAGTGATTTAAGGTTTTAGGGCCGCACGGTTCCTGATCAAAAGAATCATCCTGTGACACTATTCCCATGTATTGTTACCACTTCTTGACACTTAAACGGGGAATATAGTCCACATGATACTCTAACCGCATCACGACTATAATTTAGGGAAGGGAGACAGGCTTGAGACAAGATCGAGACTCGAACTTAGCGTGAGTTACAGATCCTAGGCTTGGCAACACTTGACTTCAAATTTATGACATAGGCTCGACTGGGCGGGCAAGCTCGAGCTCGTCAAATAATGAGGACGAACCTTAGCCACACGAATGGAGAGCAGAAGTGAGGGGTTATAGGCCGAGACCCAAGGCGTCGGTGATGGAGGTCGGTGTCGAGGGGTGGTACAGAGCAAAGGCCACCATGATGGTTACCCCTACAGCAGGGGCCCTATTCTAGTTCTAACTATTTGTTTTTTATTTTGCTGTTACAGAAGATATTTCTTAATTAATTTGTTTTATTTTATTCTTATCTGGAGAAATTTTGCTGAATCAAACAATCTTTATACATAAAACATTGTGTGCAAAATAAACCATCTTCCATGAATTGTGAATAACTTTGAGAATGCTCAAAATAATCTATATAATTTGAAGATAATATATATATATATATATATATATATATATATATATATATGAAAATATCTTCTCTTTATTTATTTTTTTAAATTCAAACCGAAAAAGACATAGAAGTTTGGAGATGACAGATCAATAAGATAATGGCCATTTGGTCGAACGCATGCCACGTGCCAAAATCATACCAGGTGTTCTGCCACATGGCGATCATGGAGCCAAAGTGGAGTGTCCCGTACGTGAGGAGCCCGTAGAGTTTACATTTTCTCAGCTCCAGCCGTAACTACAGACGAAAGATTGGTAAACTACTTCTGTATATAAATTTGCATTCAACTGACATTGTCTTAGATAATTTCGTTTGTTTTTCTCCGCTATCTTGACCTGAGGTCCTTCAGGGTTTGGGCTTTTCCAGTGCCATGAGGCCGTGGGCCTTGTCTTGTTTTGGGCCTCTTGACCTTCCAGTCTCTTGAAGCAACAACAAGCATCTTCATGAAAAATAATCATTACTTTCGCTTAGCCAGAAAAAGAAAAAGACACTTGAAAGTTAGGTTTCGCGAGATGTTTTTAGTTCTATGTCCCCCATAAAGTAAGCCAAAAACATGAGTTTGTCTCGCTTTTGGGTCCATTCGAACTTTATCTCTAAAAGAAAATTTCTTCTGCTTACACAATAAATGGCAACAAATTTACAAAGTCCCATTTTGTAGAGCACTTTTGATCTAAGCAATCCGCCCCGCACCTTTGGAAGTTACATAAGATCCTCCTCCTTAACTCCTCGTATTATCTCCGCTTCTTGTCATCATTCTCTTATTATTAAGCTTAGCATTACAACTAAATAGATAATTACGAATAAAACTTACGCTAAGTCATAAAATTCACATTGAAATATGCATAACATTAATTGAGGCTGCGCATGACGTGGGCATATAAAGTCTAGTTTTGTTCATGCGTAAACCCTAGGAGCCCTCGCTCGACTTCCGATAACCACCGCCGAATGCCAGGACCCGGCGGAACACACAAAAAAGGTCTTCGGGCAGACTTCTTGTTGGGGAGAATCCGGGTACAACAATTCACCACGGCCAAACGCAATCCAGGATCAATTTCTCCCCCGAAGCAAAATTAACTAAAAATTTCTTAACCCCCAGCAACAACCAGCAATATATAGCCTCACAAAATGCAAATATAACACCGAAATAATAAGTAGACAAAGCAAATAACGACACCAAGGATTTAACGTGGAAAACCCGATGCGGGAAAAACCACGGACTGCCCAAAAACATCCACTAATCACCAAGAATAGCAAGATACACAAAGTATTCTTCTCTAGTCACACACTAGAGTCTCAACATCAACATTACAATCATCTTCTTCTCACCACATAGGTAGACAAACAAGTTTGGAGCAAGAAAACCTTAACCGCAACCGGAGAATTTGGAGACGGTTCTCGACGAACAAAAACCATCAACTCGTAGCCCTCGGTCTCACGAACAACATACTGAAATTTGAGCCGATTCCGACAATATTTGGCCTTCGAATCAAAGCCGCAAAGTTGCAGCACTCTTCCTCTCTTCTTTTTCTCCTTCGCTGCAGTTTTCTTTTCTGGTTTTTCTCTCTCCTCTCTTTGGACGCACACCCACGTACGACAACTCCACTTCTTTTTATTCTTTTTCTTTTCTTTTGTTTTTTTTTATTTTTATTTAATGCTGGCTGGGCCCCACATGAAGGTGGACCCAGCCAACAAATCTCCCCCTCCACCTCATGTGGGAAGATTCGTCATGCCCGCTTTTCTTCTACAAGCGTCAAGCTTCATCACGGGCAAGGCTTTGGTCATCATGTCGGACTTATTGTTGTCGGTATGAACTTTCTCAAGTAGGAAGAGCTTCTCTTCTAGCTTTTCTCGGATCCAATGATACTTCACATCAACATGCTTCGATCTTGAATGAAACACCGGATTCTTGCTAAGATGGATGGCACTCATGCTATCGCAATATAAAACAAACTTCTCTTGCTTCAAGCCCAACTCTTGTAGGAATTTTTGCATCCACAAAAGTTCTTTACCTCCTTCAGTAATAGCAATATACTCTGCTTCAGTTGTAGACAAAGCGGTACATTTTTGCAATCTTGATTGCCATGAAACAGCTCCCCCGCAAAGATTATTATAAAACCCGATGTGGATTTTCGGGAATCAACATCACCGGCATAGTCCGCATCCGAGTAACCACTCAACTCGGGCTTTGCATTTCCATAGCACAAGCAAAGTGTAGAAGTGCCTCTAAGATATCTCAAAATCCATTTAACAGCGGTCCAATGCTCCTTACCTGGATTAGAGAGAAATCTACTCACAACACCAACTGCATGAGCAATATCCGGTCTTGTACAAACCATGGCGTACATCAAACTACCCACGGCTGATGCATAAGGAATTTTCATCATCTCAACCTTCTCTTTCTCACTTGAAGGACACTCATTATTACTCAACTTGAAATGGCCTGCAAGTGGAGTACTCACCGGTTTACATGTGCTCATGTTGAATCTTTCAAGCACCTTCTCAATATACTTCTCTTGAGATAACCACAGTTTCTTATTCCTCCTATCACGAGTAATTCTCATGCCTAAGATTTGCTTAGCCAGGCCTAGGTCTTTCATTGCAAAAGCTTTACTCAACTCATTTTTCAAGCTCTTGATTTTCTTGGCATCATGCCCAACAATCAACATATCATCCACATAAAGTAGGAGAATAAGAAAATCATTATCTGAGAATCTTCTCATAAAGACACAAGAATCGGAGTTTGTCTTACCGTATCCTTGTTCTTCCATGAATGACTCAAACTTCATATACCATTGCCTAGGCGCTTGCTTAAGACCATATACGCTTTTCTTCAATCTACATACAAGGTGCTCCTTGCCTTCAACTTCAAAACCCTCTGGTTGCTCCATATATATCTCCTCTTCTAGGTCTCCATGAAGAAAAGCCGTCTTTACATCAAGTTGTTCAATTTCTAAATTTAAACCGCGGCCAATCCAAGAACAACTCGAATAGAAGTCATTTTTACAACCGGTGAAAAAATCTCTTCAAAGTCTATGCCCTTCTTTTGACGAAAGCCCTTCACAACAAGTCTAGCCTTGTATCGTGGTTGTAAACTATTTTCTTCCGTCTTCAACTTATACACCCACTTATTTGTGAGTACTCTCTTACCCTGAGGCAACTTCACCAATTCAAATGTGTGGTTCTCATGCAAGGATTTAAGCTCCTCTTGCATGGCTTCATGCCACTCATTCTTTCGTTCACATGATATAGCCTCTTCATAAGTTTCTGGCTCCCCGCATCGAGTGAGTAACACATACTCATGTGGCAAATATTTTTGAGAAGGCCTACGCTCTCTTTCAGATCTTCTAACTTGAGATAGGATAGGTTGCTCTTGCTCGCTATTTCACCCATATCGCTGAAGAATTAACATTATGTGAGGACTCACCATCTTCATGACTTCCATGCACTTCTCCCCCATAATTTCTATCAACATTAGAAGGATTTGGGCTGAAACTAACTGAACGTTGAGCTGTATTCTTTGGTCTCTCCACCTTGTCAATGTCTTCAATAGTTTGATACTCACAAAACACCACATCTCGGCTTCTAATGACTTTCTTTGCAACTGGATCCCATAACCTGTAGCCAAACTCTTCATGTCCATAACCTAAGAAGATACATTGTTTAGACTTATCATCAAGCTTGGATCTTTCATCTCTTGGAACATGCACAAAAGCCCGACAACCGAACACTTTTAGATGGCTGTAGGAAACATCTTTGCCACTCCAAACTCTTTATGGAACATCCCCCTTAAGAGGAACCGATGGAGATAGATTTATCAAGTCTACTGCTGTTCTCATCGCTTCACCCCAAAATGGCTTAGGCAACTTCGCATGAGAAAGCATACACCGAATCCGATCATTAATTGTCCGGTTCATTCTCTCTGCCACTCCATTATGCTGTGGTGTTTTTGGAACAGTCTTCTCAAGCTTGATACCATAATCCCTGCAATAGTGTTCAAATGGGCCTCTATATTCACCACCATTGTCAGCTCGAACACATTTCAGCTTCTTCCCGGTTTCTCTTTCCACATTGACATGAAATTGCTTGAAAGCCGCAAGTACCTGATCTTTAGATTTCAAAGCAATAGCCCACACTTTTCTAGAACAGTCATCAATAAATGTCACAAAGTATAATGCACCTCCAAGAGTTCTAGCATCCATGCAACAAACATCAGTGTGAACTAAATCAAGTACATCTGATTTCTGTGTGGAGAGGAACTATGAAATGAGAATCTATGTTGCTTACCGGTCGACAATGAGTGCATTCCTTTAGATTTTTCTCCTTCAAAGGTAAAAGGTTCTTTCTAGCAAGAGTTTCAAGTCCTTTCTTGCTAAGATGACCCACCTCATATGCCATAAATCAACCAAGGAATCCTCCACCGCATTTACCTCTTCTTTAATCAAGTCAGCTTGCATGGTGTAGAGAGAGCCTATCTTCTTACCCTTTGCCACTACCATGGAACCTTTAGTCAACTTCCATTTGCCATCAAAGAATGAATTACGATAACCATCATTATCCAAGGCACCTGTAGAGATCAAGTGAAGTCGAATATCCGGAACTTGTCTCACATTTTTCAAAAGCAAATTACATCCGACATCGGTTTCCAAATAAACATCTCCCATGCCAATAACCTTGGAAACATCACTATTTCCCATCCTTATGCAACCAAAGTCGCCGCTGCGATAAGAAGCAAAATAATCACGCCGTGAGGTGACATGAAAAGAAGCCGCGGAATCAACAACCCACATAGAGTCTTGGCATGTAAAATTCACATATCCGTCATCACATACAAACACAATATCGCCATCGGATGCAACCGCCGTTGTAGCTTGTTTCTCTTCTTTCTTTTGATCTCCATTTCTATCATGGAATCTATCTCTCTTTGGCAACCAACACTCTTTTGCATAATGTCCCATTTTGCCGCAATTATAACACTTGACACTCCTCCTCGGTCTTGATTTCGACCTTCCTCTTGACTTGCCTCGGGTATCATTTCTTTGAAACCTTCTTGATTGACTTCTCCCCCTGTTTTCTATAACAAGAGCATCCGATGTAGAAGCATAATTCAAGCCTTTTCTTCTTGTTTCTTCATTGAATAAGCTTTCTTTAACCATGCTCATAGAAAGCACACCAAAAGGAGCCGAGTTATTTAATGCCACAACCAAGGTGTCCCAACTATCAGGAAGAGTACCAAGTAATAAGCATGATTGCAATTCATCACCAAGATCAATCTCAAGATTTGTCAATTGATTTACAACATCTTGAAATTCACTCAAGTGTTCCGCCATGTTACTCCCCTCCTTGTATCTCAAATTCACAAGTCGCTTAACTAGAAGAGCTTTATTTTGTGGAGTTTTTCTCTCATAAAGATCTTGTAATTTCTTCCACAAAGTGTCGGCCCTCGTTTCTTGAGCAACATGATGAAACACACTATCATCAATCCATTGTCGGATAAACCCAACTGTCTTCCGATTCATTCTCTCCCATTCTTTGTCTTCCTTATCTCCTTTGGCTTCATCACCTTCAATAGGATCAAATAAGTCTTTGCAATATAACACATCTTCCATCCGAGGCTTCCAAATAGAATAATTCGAGGCATTTAACTTAAACATGGTGCTGCTGGTTTCTTCCATTTAACACTAAAATTCAACCGTGCTCTGATACCACTTGTTGGGGAGAATCCGGGTACAACAATTCACCACGGCCAAACGCAATCCAGGATCAATTTCTCCCCCGAAGCAAAATTAACTAAAAATTTCTTAACTCCCAGCAACAACCAGCAATATATAGCCTCACAAAATGCAAATATAACACCGAAATAATAAGTAGACAAAGCAAATAACGACACCAAGGATTTTAACGTGGAAAACCGTCGATGGGAAAAACCACGGACTGCCCAAAAACATCCACTAATCACCAAGAATAGCAGGATACACAAAGTATTCTTCTCTAGTCACACACTGAGTCTCAACATCAACATTACAATCATCTTCTTCTCACCACATGGGTAGGCAAACAAACAAGTTTGGAGCAAAAAACCTTAACCGCAACTGGAGAATTTGGAGACGGTTCTCGACGAACAAAAACCATCAACTCGTAGCCCCGGTCTCACGAACAACATACTGAAATTTGAGCCGATTCCGACAATATTTGGCCTTCGAATCAAAGCCGCAAAGTTGCAGCACTCTTCCTCTCTTCTTTTTCTCCTTCGCTGCAGTTTTCTTTTCTGGTTTTTCTCTCTCTCTCTTTGGACGCACACCCACGTACAACAACTCCACTTCTTTTTATTCTTTTTCTTTTCTTTTGTTTTTTTTTATTTTTATTTAATGCTGGCTGGGCCCCACATGAAGGTGGACCCAGCCAACACTTCTAAAAAGTCGAGACTTTCTTTTTCACTTTCTCGTCGAATTCTAAAGTATTATCTACGTGGAGAAATTATATGTGTATCTACATGTTTATATAGGACTATTTAAAAATGTTACAAGCATTAGAAAGTCATTCCTAATCGATTGGGCTTAGCAAAATCCCATGAGAACTAGGGGATAAAGATTGATGTCCGAAATCTTAAGAGAGAACCTGTTTCGTCGAAATTTTCCCGTGACAAAATATTTTCCCAAACTAGAAATATCACAGGCAAACAAAAATCAACTCTTCAATCCAAACAGCACCGTACAATCCCAAATCAAGTCGGAAATTAATCAATGATAAAATCTGAAAATTGCAAACTTCATAACGTGACAAGGTGTAAACAAATTATGATGGAACTTAATCTACATCATAGCCTAAAAACTTAAAGATACTACGTCGGAATTTAATCAACGATGTAGATCTTAGAAGTTACAATTAAGAAAAATAGAGTGCAAATAAATAAAAGTAGAGAGTAAATTTTATTGATGTGTGCGGGGGTTCTCCAGTGGACAACTAGCGGTGTATAAGTAGCAATATTTATAATGGTTTGTGATGACTACCTTTGGACAGTTCCCGAAGGTTATATTTTCCTTTAGCCACTTCCGTCAGTTGCTTCCACGTCTTGATAACTCTGCATGCCTCTTGCATAAACTGTAACAATGGGTGTTCCACGATCTTGCTGTCTGATTGTAACTTTTCCATCCAAAAATGTGAGCATTAAATCTCAACTACTCCATCGATTTTAAACTTCAATTTAACTTGCTAATGTCCCTTCAATAAACATTTATTGCGACGGCCTATATTATTGACTACCAGCTACCTTTGCGTGGCATTAGTAAACATCATCATTAATTAATATGCGCATGTCAATCCTTGTACTTATCGATGAGATGACGTATCTACAGTGATATCCACAGGTTCTGCACGTGACTGCCCATTTTCGGGTGCCACCCCTACGTGTCGTCTTGTCGACGTGCCGAGCAGATTATTTTTGGGGTCATCAGAACCGTACATTTGCATCGAAGATGGTCACGTGGTGGAGGATAACTCGAGCTTTCGAGAAGGAGAAACGATAAACGTGTTTGGTTAATCTCATGTTGCATGTTGTCGAATTCTGATACTAGAAAGTTGGGTTCGATACGAAGACGCGTTCGCCATGCGAAGTGGAACCGGCGAGGGAAGCTTCTGCTGCCCAATTTCCTAACGGTTTCGTCCATGGGGGTCAAATGAGAATCTAAAGACTGTCTAGGGGTATAATTGCAAAAGAAGTTCATTTTTAGTTTTGCTTCCCGACTCATTTGACTCGTGGTCAACCCTTATAGTTCCCACCTGACCATTTCAATCATTAAAAGATTAAGGAATATCAAAAGAAAGTCCACCAAACTATTAATGACAATACCAATAATTGAGGGTCCGCAGCCCACGGGAAGCGAATAATGATTTTCACCGTCCAAATCAAGTGCTGCAACACTTGTTACATTTCGGGTGAGTTTCATTAGGGGCCACTAAACTTTGATAATTTTTTTGCTTTTAGGTCCCGTGCTTTGATTTCAATCTTTTTATGGACTTGACTTTGCAATCGACTTACTTCGATCGGAACACGGTACAATTTTTCAGCGAGATGTCGACGTGGCAGGAAATTGGCCAGGTGTCATGATTGAAACACAAGAGCAAAGGTTTTTCTTTTTCTTTTTATTGGGATAAATGATAGTAATGACTTTAAAAATAGGCTAACCTCGTGAATATTATAATCCTGTCGCTTGGTGGTCTGCTTAGAAGCGGCATAAAGGCGATGTGGTGAATAAAGTATACGATACA
The DNA here is from genome assembly GCA_016097545.1 of Eucalyptus victrix. Taxonomy (NCBI): domain Eukaryota; kingdom Viridiplantae; phylum Streptophyta; class Magnoliopsida; order Myrtales; family Myrtaceae; genus Eucalyptus; species Eucalyptus victrix. The sequence continues at coordinate 20,744,545 of CM027836.1, read as the reverse complement.
CGCAAATCGTAACACGTCCTGTAAAGCAAAATCCGCGTCGCCTTTGATATTCTCCGAAAGCTAATCAAAATGAATATGCTTTTTTTTTTTGGATCTAAATCAAAATGAGCATGTTAAAGCTTACTATTAGATTGTATATAAGAAAAACATTTGAGTTTAAGGCCCCGTTTGTTATGTAGAAAATAAATAATTTTGAAAATGCTTTCTAAAAAATTATTGCTTGTATTACCTATAAAAATAAATGAACGAAGAATATTTACTATTCTAAAAAAATGTCTGAAAATACATGGCTATTAATAATGAAAACATATTTAGTGGCTAATTATTAAAGGCAATACAAGCGATTGTTTAAAAAAAAAAAAAAGAAAGGTTCCAAACCATTCAATATCTACAAAACAAACAAAATGGTGTGCTTACTACAGAAAAATTTTCATGATAAAGAAAAATGACTTTCACGTCTAGAGAAAGAAAATGTTTTCCCTTTCTTGATTACTAAATTCATTTTCCTAATTTGAAACATGCATATTTTTTAATAGTAAATACTTTACTGTGAACTAATTATTTATAGCAAAACGAACACGTGAGAACCTGAAAAACTCTTTGGTAGAAAAAAAAAATTCACCCAAACAAAAGTTTGGAAAATTTAGTAGGATGCTTGATAAAATTGGCCGGCACCCAAAATGATGAAATGAAAAAAAAAAAAAAAAAGATAAAATGTGTTCTGTCCGTGTCCGAAAGTTGCAGTAAAATCTCTCGTTGCTATAAAGCAGAAATTCCATTTTTTTTTTCTAAATATGATATTTTCATCCACCCTAATTAACCATCTTGCAAAAAAAAAAAAAAAAAAAAGTAATTCGAACCACCAATTTTTCAATTTTCATGCCTCAAGTAAAGAAAATAAAAAATAATAAGAAAAAGTAAAAACCTGGGGAAACCAAAAAAGTCATAGTTGCCAGGCCAAGCGCGTCCCACCTGCATTTAAAAAGCGGCGTTCTTCTTGACAAGTACGCCTCCTCATTTACTCCTCTCTACCAAAACCCTGCCAACAGCCAAAAAGCAAAACAACTCACCACAAAATCAAAATCAAAATCAAAATCCCGCGATGATCGAAGAGCGGCGCGGCGGATCCCGGCCGCCCCACGGCATCCTCCTGGCGGTCGTGGTCGGCATTGTGGTGGCCGTCCCCTTCCTCGTCGGCGACGGCGGCGAGGCCGTGACCGGGGCGATCTCCGAGGCGCTCACCCCGGTGGGCCTCCTCCTCCTCCCCATCGCCCTCCTCCTCACCATCCAGTTCCTCTCCTCCGACCGCGGCTCCTTCGTCTCCGCCATCTTCTCCAGCTCCGGCGAGCCCGACAGCATCCACCGCGCCAGCGGCTCCCCGGTCGGCGTCGCCCTCGTCCTCGCCCTCCTCCTCTTCCTGCTGTACAGCCGCGTCTCGATCTTCGGCGGCGGCGACGACTCCGAGTGACCGAGATCCCCCGCCGGAGCCGACCGGATCTTCGGATCCCCGCCGATCTTCTTCTCATTTCAGTACGCATTTCGATGTTGTTTTTGTTTTTTTTTTTTTTCCGATTTTTACTTTTAGCGTGTGGTATACTATTAGCCGTAGAGAGAGGGCGGTGGGCAGTTCTGTAATTACAGGGAAGTACGGAGGGTGTTAATGGTATTTCGGGTGGATGGCGGTTGACTGTTGACCGGCTTGCGCTTTGGTCGCTGCTCGGTTCCGATCAATGCTTTTAAATTTTCAAATCTTTTATTAGAAGAATCGATGCTTTTTGGAAGATCGAAATTAATTGCATTTCCGCTCGAATTATTGCTGGTTGGGAAATAAATTGATTCGAAATGAGGCCGCTTAGAAGTCGCGATCATGTGCCACGTCAAATGGATCGTCACGAGATATGTTGGCTTTTTTCCGTTGTCGATCGTACCGGGAATATAATGACATAATGTCACCCCGAGAAATTGTATAAAGGGTGTCGTGGCTCCGGATTGAATTGGACACGTGGCGATGCATGCATGTGAATATTCTCACTAACAATGACTTCCGGGGCGAATGAACTTCATGCCCAAAAAATTTAAATTATCCAAGATAAATTTTAAACTCGAAAATGGAAAGAAACTCATGAAAATGTATCCAAGCGCGACACATCCGAGTTGAGTAAAAGTAGCCGGTCTCCTCCTCAAATAATTATGAGATTAAAGGAATGTTCGGAATTTTTCCCACATCATCAAACATGAGTTAATACCAGGTTACTTTTCTTTTCCGCTATATTTGAAATATACTATATCATACATTTATGTGGTTATTAGCTTATGGTACATTTGTGTAACTGAAAACTTCATGGTAAAGTAAAATATATTCTATAAAAATCATTTTAAAAAGTGGGATAAGTCTCATTTGTTTAGTAATTTAGAGAAAATGATTTCTATCTTGTTGAAAGGATAAGTCATTTTTCCCCAATCTAAATTTGTTATTTTCACTTCATGGAAAACATTTTCGGTTGATTGATTAGTTTTCCCTCACCCTAATATCCAAAAGTCGAAAAACATTTTTTCGGAAATAATTCACAGGTTGATTGATACAATTTGTTTTGGTGTTTCGCAAACTAGTTAGCTTGTTAAGTAATGAAGATCGTAAACCGTAATGCTGGGATTTTCTATTCTTCCATACAGCCTTCACCTTGAACTTGTATATTTTAATCATGAAAATCCTAGCATAGGGATTCTCTTTCTACAAGGCTTCCTATAATAAAATGAACATAATAAGGCCTAACTCTAGGGAATATAGCTCATTGAAAGGTCTAAAATCTTTTAAAGGGTGCAGTCTTGTCCATCTTATTGTCAATATTGGTAATTATCAACATGTCAAATGCATATTATCTAGCGAAAAGTACCAAAAAAGTTTTAAATTTATTGCATTTGTATTAACTTAGTCCTAAAACTTTTAATTAGATCAATTTAGTCATAAATGTTTTCATATTGGTACCAATTTATTCAATTTGACTAATTTAGGCCGAAAAAATTGCTAATATGAATGCCGTCAATCTTATATGATACAACCATCGCTGATATAAAATTTTATAATTTTTTCGAATTTTTTTCTTTTCTTTCATTTTTTCCTATACATTGTTGGCCATGACCGACCATTGTTGACCATAGATGAGGGATAGTGACCTCTCTTGGTCTAGGCAGAGGCGAAGATCGACCTTAGAACCCATCAACGAGCACTCCATCAACATTCTTGTGCAAAATCACTATTGATTCTTCCATGATAGAGTTGTTTTAGGAGTAGTCCATGCTTATTTTGTTGTAGATCTAATTTGGCAAGGAGCTTTCCTTTGTTGCAGGTGGGTCTATTTCTTCACCGGTGAGTTTCCTACTGTACTGCTTTGCGATGAGCTGTGTTGTAATGATAGCCTCTTCAATCAAAGAGCTCGGATATGGTTTTTTTCTTGAAAGATTAGATGGTTCCTCACCTTCCATATCCTCCAAATCAGCTTCGTGAAGATAGCTTTGTTTTGTTTGGTAATCTCACGGTAAGATTCTCCCAAATCCATCTATCCATTCTATTGCAAATCTCTAGGGATAAGTTGGCTCTGATTCACTAATCGGACCAAATTTGCTTTGTCCAAGGGCATAAAATGAAGACGTGCTTTGTAGTTTCTAGAGCTTGGCCACAAAAGGGACACTTTGGTTTAGGTAGCAAATTTCGCTTAGATAAGTTTTCCCTCATCGGCAAAGCATTATTACTTGCACTCCATAGTAGAAATCTAACTTTGGGGTAAGATTTTAGTTTCCAAATTTCAAGTCATAGTCCCTTAGGTAGCTAGTACGGAGTAGAAACTTGGTCTGTCGTTTGAAGTTTGTCGGAATTTTGTAGCTTGTTATATCCACTTTTTACCGTATAAGAACTATAGTTGTTTGTTGTCCATATCTTATTTGGTCCAGGTGTAATGTTTAAGGGTGTGGCTGATATTTCTTTATTGACTCTTTCGTCAAAAATCTCTTGTAGTAATAGAAAATTCCACCCTCCCTCAGTTAGGTTCATTAATTCAACTACCAAGTAAGGGCCGTTTCTATTTGCTGGACCTCCTATCTTACTTGAAAGTAGCTATCTATCTTCTATGATTACGATCTTCTTGCCATCCCCCACTTCCCATTTGATCTCTAGCTCAATCGTGTCTCTCCCTATTAGTATGCTTTGCCATCTCTAAGAGGGTTGGGGGCCTTTGTTTGCTGTCCAAAAGTTTCCTTTGGGAAAATAGATTTCTTTAAGCAATTTGCTCCATATGGCATTCGAGTCTTGAGTAAATCTCCAATCCTATTTCCCCACAATAGCTTTGTTGAAATGAACTAGGTCATTAAAACCTAGCCTCCCACAATCTTTCCTAGTCTTTAAAATATCCCATCTTTTCAATGTATATCTTTTCTAGTAGCATTTTATTTCCACCCGAAAGAGGATACTCTCTTTTCAATGGCTCTACAAATCAATATGGGGACTTTAAAAATGGACATGATGAACTAAGGTAATGCTTGGACTACCGTTTTGATCAAGATCTCTTTACCTGCCTTCGACATTAGCTTCTTTTTCCATCCATTCAACTTCCTATCAACTTTTGCCAAAAACAAAATAGAACATTTTCCATTTTGTTTGTCCCCATTTTGAAGATACACCCAGGTATCTCCTTATTTTTTCAATGACCGGTCTCAATTCAGTTGCTAGATTCTAATTTAACCCTTGAGGACAATTTTCCCTAAAGGAAATTTCTGCCTTGCTGAGGTTTATGGGTTGTCCTAATGTGAAGCAATACTGATGTAGAATATGTGCTAGATTATGAACTTCAGTAATGATACCATCAAGGAAGAATATAGCATCATCCATGAATAAAAGATGTGATAATGTAGGATAGTGTAGATTCAATTGGATGCCTTTTAAGTTACCATCCGTTATAGTCTTGGAAATCGATGAGGATGGAACGTTGGTCATAATAATAAAGAGATAGGGAGATAATGGGTCTCATTGTCTAATCCCTCTAGTCGATGTGAAGTAATCACAAGACTATCCATTAACTCTAATACTAAAAGAGATCGAGGAAATTCATTTTTTAACCAATAAGACCCATTTATCACTAAAACCCATTCTCAACATACAATCACCTAGAAAGTCTTGTAGGTTTTTCGTATATCAAGTTTGAGGACCACTTGAAATTTTCACTTCCGTTTTCATACTTTAAGTTGATGTAGGATCTCCTGGATAATAAAAATGTTATTGTGAATTTGTCCTCCCTCAACAAAAGCACTTCGTTCTTGAGATATTATTTCTTGGAGCTAGGGTTTCCGTCTATTTGCCATGACTTTTGTAATGATTTTGTGGTTAAAATTGCACAAGCTGATGGGCCTATATTGAGTGTGATAACTCTATAAAAATAGAGTTATTTTACCTATTTTAGGCAACAATTAATGCATTATCTATGAGAAAATATTTGGATTTCCTTCTGATTATTTGAATTTTCCTTGTTTATGCAGAATAATGAGATATGGAGAAGATAAGGAAAAGAATGGCAATTATCGGGAATTCAAATAAAAGCAGCAGTGGAAGATGGATATCAAATCGGAAATTCTTGATTTTGTTCCCGATGTTATCTACAAGAAATTCTTGATTTTGTTCCCTGATGTTATCTACAAGCATTGAGAGATAGATATTTTAGATTTCCTATAAATAGAGAGAGAAGGGGTGAGATCGTTTTTCCATTGTTCTGAGAGTTTTTCAAGTATTTTGAAGAGAAGACAAAAATGGTGACAGAATTCTTGTTCTTTGATTCAAGATGCTGGGTTTGATCAATATTTTTATTTTTATTTCTTATTCTACTATGTTCTAATTTTCTTTTGTTAGGGCTACGATGTAGCCTAACCATGATGATGTAAATTTCATGATTTTTATGTTCTACAATTGATTTCATTCATGTGAGTTATATATTATTGCGTTTAATGCTTTTGAGTGACTGGCCACCACTTGAATGATCTGATGTGCATGTTTGAGACTGAGAGGTGATAATATGCAATTGCTCATTATAATATATAACCATGAATTAAACGTGGATAGAAATATACCGCGTTATTTGTGTAGCTTTCGGTGATAAGGTGATCCAAAAGACTCATTGTAAACCGGGAATATTCATAGTTTTTAATGCACTCATGTTTATTTTAATTCACATAGAGATATAATGGATTAATAAGCTGAGTAGGTTTGCTATACCTAGAGATATGATAGTAAATAGATTAGGAAATTCCGCTATCACATGTTTGATATCGTTCTTGTATTCATAACAATCGAAATTCATATATAGTGGTTATGGTGAAATCGGATGCTCTAACATATTTATCTGATCGATTTTACTGCATTTAGTCTACAAATTTCGTTTTTAATTTATTCTAAATTATATTTTGATTTGTTAGATAAATTTTAGAATTAATCTATTTTAGTATTTAATTAGTTTATTAATCATCGATCTCCGTGGGATGATACTTTTTCTCATCATTATATTACTTGTTCGATACGTGCACTTGCGTTTAGAATTTTACGAACAGAGTGACATTTTTTGGATTTGAGACTTTAGAGATAAGAGTGATATGAGTTTTATTGATTTCAAGATTAAAGGTACCTTGGTTGAAGAAGTTGTTAACCATTCTAAATATGTCTTCTTGGATTACTGATCAATTGCTTTGATAAAATAAGCCATTAAGTGCGTCCGATCCCAAGCCTTTGTAGCACCCATTAGGAAACTTGTTGGTTTCACTTCTTCCCTTATAACATACTCTGTTAAGGCATCATTTATTGTATTCATGATCACTTATAGGCATTGATCTAAAACAAGCTGATATTCTCTACTTCCCACCATGGTATGTAGAAATTGATAAAAACCTGTTATATGTTCCTTGAGGATGGAAGGGTCTCTACTCCAATTTTGATCATCAATTTGGAGTGTAGAAATCTTGTTGCGTTGTCTTCTCTGAATTGTGGTTACATGGAAATATTTTGTATCCTCCCCCCTACCCCCCATTTTATCCAATTAATTCTAGATTTGATGCCCCGGTACATTTCTTATTGTCTCCATAGGTCCTTGATTTGCTCAACAATTTGGCAGTATTGTTCTTGGTTTGGCTGCCTTGTGGTTCTATTCGTCATTTCAGTAAGTGTTCCCCCTAGTGATTGAATTTGACGGTGTGCATTTTTAAATATTTTGCTTCTCTATTTCCTCAATTCATCTATTATCTTCCTTGTTTTGCTGACTATATCCAAAGAGTTGTGCTCTTCAGCTATCCAAGCTCTTTGAATCACTCCTTTGAATTCTAGGTTTTATGTCCAATATGGCTCAAATATGAAAATCTTTGTTTTTTTTTTTTTTTTTACCTTTGCTGAGTCTAAAATTAAGAGAATCGGACTATGGTTTGATCCAATTGCAGGAAGAGGAAACGCCTCTGCATTTGGGAATAAAACTCACCACTCTAGATTACAAAGCGCCATATTAAGTCTTTTTTTCACAATTTTTTCCCTTCTCACTTGTTAGACCATGTATATGCAAATCCCTCATTCTCTATGTCCATTAATGAGCATGAATCTACAAAATCTTCATGTTTTCCGAATTTTTCCCATTAGTATAAGACTTCATTAAAGTCACCAATTCATAGCCATGGGAGGCTATTTGAGATAAGAATAGTATGCAATGCTTGCCATAATTGTAATTTCTCTTGATAATTTGTAGATGCGTGAAGAAATGATATTTGCATGATAAAACCACTTATGAAGTCTTTACATATAACATCTAAAAACTCCTATGTGCTGAAAGCCACTCCCACATGAACTTCCTCATCCCACATATTGACCAATCCATCCCCAATTCCAATTGGGTTAATGATGGCTGCAACACTTTTTAACTCTTTCTATGACAGATTCTTTGTTCTTGGTTTCCATGAGGAAGACTAGGTTGGGCCTCTCTCGAGCCACTAGGACTCGAAGATGCTGGATCGAAGTGAGTGTCCAACGAGAGCTATTATCTCTCACTTCAGTCTCCAGTCATGATCCATGCCTACCAGGTTTGTCTTGAGCCAATCCCGTCTCCTCATATGGGAACTTAGGACAAAAGTTTGGATAATGTCCAATACAACCACAAGAGTAACGAAAATGAGGGAGCCTCTTATATTTGAAATCAATCCACCATTTTCGACCTCCCAACTCAACTATAGATCCTATTTTCAGGGGACTTTGCAAGTTTAGTCTAACTTTGACTTTACCTATCTTGCGCGAGCTGTTATTTTTTCTTTCAATTTTGACATCCTTTACTTTTCCTAGCTTTAAAGTTATATTTTACATAGCATTTTTTGACATCCTAGCTCACAAAAGACCCCAAATATGTATGCAAAAGGCATAATGTTTAAACTCGTAGTAGTGTTCAGAACATTTGTGTCTCCTTGTTGCAATACAAGAAGGTTGCTGGCAAAGGACCAAGGACCCGAATGCAACATTCGGTTCTTCTCCTAAACCAAGTCAAATGTAAATAAAAAATATCCAAGTTCAATGATCTCACATTTCGCCAATTCTAACTTCCATGCATTCTTCATCGTACTTAAAATGGCTTGAAAATTAACATTAAGTTTAGAAAAGAGTTTCCCATTGAGAATAAGTTCACTTTCCTGTTTTTCTTTATCAAGCATTTCATCGGCCAGTTCTATAATGTACTCTTCTAACCACGAGTCGCCCATTCTTTTGTGTAACACCACCATTATGAGATGATTTTCATGTATTCCTTCCATGTTGTATATGCTTAAGATCTTAAGTACATTTCTGGGGTAGTAAATTGTGCCGAATCAAACCTGGTAGTCTTATGGGTGATTCTGGGGTGAAGGGAGCCCAAGATGAGCTGGGACCACCGCAATTAGCTTTCACCGAGGTGGATCTTCAAATTTAAAGTCCGAGTTGTTTAAGTGGATGGTTTTTTGTTCAGAGGTGGGAATTAACGCCAATGTTGGCCGGGGGAAGCTAAATCGGGGAAGAATCCACAAAGTTGCTATTTGTCGCTTTGAGGGGTTATGATATCCATATGGGAAAAACTATGTGAAGAAGACTGGGGTGAAAGCTTAGTCCGGATTGAAAGGAATGGAAGCCTCCATGGAAGATTACAGCAGGAAGCCCAAGATCGAGGATTTAAGGGGAGACACTACCGCCAGAGGGGTAGAGAGGAATCTCACACAGGTTGAGAGGAGAATCAGCATCGCTGTAAAATTGATGATAACAAAAATCGTCGACAGAAAATAGTTTCAAGGCCTGGAATTGTGACAAATAAAAACTATATGAACAAAGTGAATTTTCCAAAAAGCAAAGGGACCAAAAGTATAATTTTTTCCTGAAGTGACGTTCAAGAATGACTTGCGTTTGTATATATGAGAAAGATTTTATAAAATTGTTTGAGTAGCGGCATGTTATAGAACCGCGATTTCCTTGGCTGCTGGACTAGGCAACGGAGAATCCTATAACATAATAAAAAAATTGCGAATAGATGAGGCATAATACCTTTTTTGCGGACGAATAACTACACTAAGGCTGAAGTAAACCATGACACCCCAGGTCCTCCATCAAAAAGCCGAGACCTTATGATGTTATTTACAAGTAAAATCTACTCTCAAATATGGGTACTTGACCTACGTTAATTTGGTTGATTCTTTATCGAGTCTATTGGCCTTGGGTCGTTTCTAGCATGTGTATAAGACGGACTAGGCCCATAGCAGATCTAACAAGGGTCGTGATTGTCGAGCCAAAGACGTTCAATCAAGGCGCGTCTCTTGAGACGATGAAAAGGGTTGTGATAAATCAAATCAATATTCCCCCAGTAATGTGTGGCTCTTAGTAGGCTTCTAACACGATGGCAATGGTAGTAACAAACCAAATCAACACTGTCTTTGGAAAATATCGTTGGACAATATGAACCACCACGGACGGGACGGCACTTCCCTAAATTGGAGAGTTTGAGGACATCACAAAGCTAGGGACAGGCCGTGAACGATGTTCATGTCGGCCGAGGATGGAAAGCGCAAGTGGGGGCATGCATAGACAAGGTTTTGGCTGGGATAGTTGGCTTGATCATGACCCAAGTTGGATCGAGCATGGCTGAGAGCGTGGGACGCTGCACTGGCCAATGTGTGTGTGTGTGTGTGAATAATTGCCACGAAGAAGACGCTGGAACCGTTGTCCTCCTTTGGAAAACTGTTCTTTGTATTACAATCACTTGTGCATTCTGACGAACATCTTGTGTGCATCCCTAAGTCGTTGTGTGTGGCCTCAATGCGTGATTGCCTGACCTCCGGCTGGGGTGTTATGTGACCTAGTGCTTGTGTGCAAGCCTCAGTTCATGATGGTAACGCATGGGAACTTCGCTTTGATAGTGTTGTCTCAGTGTGTACCAAGTTTGTGCCCAAGTGCTAGCGCACTATGCAAGCATTTGCTTGGTAAGGGATCGTGCGCTCCTCGACCACATTGGTTAAAAGTCTGTGCTTAAAAATTGACGATCCCACAACCACTTGGAGCCGCCCCAGATCTAAGCCCTTTTGCCCCAGCGATTATGCCCACCCTCATCGAACTAGGGTACAGGCATAGTTCGTCTAACACCAGACATCGATTAGAGGTGGTCGTAAAGTAATACCATCTTTACCGACCCGTCCCTTTCCATGTCTGTCAAGTCCTTAAGTACACTCAAGTGGTCACACCAAAGTGGTGACATTTAGACTAGATCTTACTTATAAACCATGCAATAGGGCATCTCCCATCCACAGACTTAGGGAAGGTTCCGAACTTTCTGACTTAAAAAAAGCTATGTCCTCATTAGAGTCAGCCCGTATCGCCGAGCGATAGGGAGTTGCACATTACCCAACCACTCTGGCCATCCTAGAAGCTGGTTAGGAGTCATATCTTATGCAATATCGCTCAAGCGATGCTCTTGAGTCTGAACCTATTCCATCCACAAAACATACAGCCACTGGAAAGAGTGTTGCACTAATATCATCAGTAACGATCCAGCCCAATCCACGAGGGCAAAGTATCCAAAAGGAGTACTTAATTTTTCACATGAGATAATGACCATGTGGGAGTGGATTTTACTTATAAATAACATCATAAGTGTCGCCTATTTTGTTAATGACTTAAAGCGTTGCACTTTTCTTCCAACGTCAAATTATTTGCCTTAGGTAACCACACACCCCAGAGACAAGGTATCATGCCCCAGATCTTCTATTCCCCAAATCTTGTATTTCTTTCGTGAATTCTTGAGTATATCATAGGGGTTCTTTGTGCCCGGTCAGAAGCCAAAGAAATTGCCGTTCAGTAACTAGAAGGCCAGAAATATCCAAATCACAGGCACACCTCACTTATAAATGACCTAGCTGCAACTTTCCTGCATCAAGAACAAACTGCAGGACGATGACATGAGAAACAACCACATTACAGGAGATATAATTTGCTTATCCGGGCTTCATTCATAGAAGACATTTCATTCACAGGGGATGATTCTACATCACACATACAAGTTACTACTGGCACTTAAGATGTCAAAAACTTTGGCAACTATTCCCAATGGATAAACATTTTGCAAGGCACAAGAAGCATTATCAAATTCTATTGGAGTATAACAAAGTATCAAAAACCTTGCAACCCTGCTCCTGCTGCAACTTCCCTGGATGGATGCATAGACAAGTTCTATTGGATATGGCAAGATTATGGATGAGGACTCTTGAAACTTGGAGTTACTTTAAGCAGCTGCAATATCCAGTCCAGGTTCATGTTCATTTTGTCCCATTTAATCTCATACTCTGTCCATTAACTTAGCTCAGTGAGAATGACAATGTAGCTGCTTGGTGTTCAACAAGTGACAGAAATGAACTCCATTGAAAAGCAAATATGCCATCAACATGTACACAAGATACGAACAATGCAATGCTAGACACACACATACAAGGTTGGCCATATAGCTAATAACCAATGGTGATATCATGATGGAAACTAAACTCACCCACAGAGTCATACAATTACCACCAAAAAAGCAAATCACAAATCAGCACAGGAAATCCATTCTCTCATTGGTCTTCAGGACTTAACCTCAAGCGTTCACACTCCATTGAAAATTTGCATCTATAACTTACCACAATCATTATCAAAGATACATGGGAAGCAGGCAAACTGACAGTAAATATTTTATAGTTCCCAAAGCTGAACGTACACGTGCACAGTTCATAATTCTTCAAATAATTGCACGCAACCGCCACCAGACAAGCCACGCAGGCTAAAAGCAAGAAAAACCAGCACAGAAGACCCATAATGCTTAGTTTAGTTTTCAGGACTTCCAAACATGTGTTTTCTAACTCTATTACAACTGACATGTTCACTATTCATTACCTCTATATGCAAACATGCACTGGAAGCAAACCAAACATCAGCAAATACAATTAATTTCCAAATTCATTGAGAAAAATGGTTGCTGCATAGCTCTTATTAGCCATAGCATGGGACAATGACATCACTTGTACCATTCAGAAGGGCTCTTCCTTTGAGCATGCTGGGCTGACTCCCTATGATTGCAAGATTTGCTGGAAATTTTAATCCTGATGTGTGGCATTTATACAACCAGCCTTTTTCTTTTCCTTTTTTAATATAATGATGAGTCCTGTAAAAGAGTTGATGACATAACAAACCCAGCATTGAAAATACTTAGCAATAAGAGCCAATATCAGAGCACATCATGCATGGTAATGTGAAGGTGTGAAATGAATATAGTTGACCAAATTCAAACATATAAGCTGGACATTAAAGAGGCACTAGACAGTCATATGGTGGATCTGTTGCAGGGATGAAGACAGCACATTATCTTACCTTCATGCTATGCCAAAGTTATGCAGCTTCTTGCAATTAGGAGTCGGCAGATTCTTATTCCATCGACGTCTTTGCATTTCTATATGACAGTAACGCCAAAGCATACTTTTATAATCCTTGATCACGTTGTCCTCAATGTTAGCTCGAGCAAGACTTCCTGGTGGATAATTATTATCAAATGCAGATGATTTCACAAAAAATTCCACTCCGTGATTTTCAGTTGCCTTGGAGACCTCAAAAGAGTAATTCTTGAACAACGAGTACTCAGGCTCTGTGAAGGGCATATATGCGAGCAGAAGGATGATCAAGAATGGTAAAATTTGCAAAAGAACCATTAGGCTAAATCCTCCTACATCGGAGTCCTCTCTCCGGTAACCACCCACTCCTCCCGACCTATAAACATGAGATGTCCTATAAGGGTCCCTCTCGCGGAAGAAGGCTCTGAATATCTCATCCGGGTCGAAATCATCATCAAACAAGTCATTTCCGGTTCTCCTCCTCCTCCTCCGCCTAGCATTATTATGCCGCTGATTATACTCAAATTCCTCGACAAAACCAGTCTGATCATACCGCCTCCTCGAACCATCGTCACTCAAGCACCTAAACGCTTTGGACACTTTCTTGAATGCCTCCTCCGCACCCGGCGCCTTGTTCTTGTCGGGATGCACTTTGAGCGACAATTTCCTATAAGCCCTCTTAATCTCCTCCGAGGAGCAAGCTTTCTCCAACCCCAGAAGCGCATAATAATCCCCCGTCCTCCTAATCTGCCCAATTAGCTGAACATGCTCTTCCCCATATTTCTTTTTCCCTGCATCCGAACCTTCCTCGCATTTCCTAGAACCCGGCTCCTTATTGCTCTCATCATCACGAGACTTCCTCTCAGCAGGAGTCTCCTCCGACCCGAAATCGAGCTTGTCGCACCGGTCCAACAGCGCGGCAACGGGCAAATTCCGGTCCAGGCGCCGCGCGATCTTGATGAACCTAAGCGCCCGCTCTTTGTTGCCCGCGGCGATCGCCTCCTCGGCGAATGCCACGCACCTCAACGCCTCGTCCTTGTTACCATCCATCCCCAGAAAAACCCAACTCACGAATTTCGAATTCCAGCCGAAACGAAGATCACCCAGATGAAGTAGCAGTCGAGACCTGAAATCTAGTAATCCAAGATGAACCCCTGAATCCCTGATCGAAATCCGAAATTCACGGCCGCGACCAGATCCGAGGGAACCGAAACTACTGATCAGAAACGAAGACTCAAAACGGTGAATTTGAACGGAAGACAAGTGGAGCTGTTCAACCGTCCATTTGGGAGAATCGACGGAAGAGGGTATGGGAATTTTTACCTGAATCGCAAACAAGAAATTGCAGAGAGAGGCAGATGGATTTCGAGTTCGAGGAAGACGAGGGAACATTTAGCGCAGCGTCACGGTGGTCGTCGAATGAAATTGCGCCACTTCATGCAATTTTCGTTCTTTGCCATGAAGGGCCCCTTTCTTTCTCTTATTCTCGAATTTTATACGTAAAGTTCTGTTTGTTTTCAGAAAAAAGTATATGATTTAAAAAACATTCTTCAAAAATATAATTATATATATATATATTGTTTATAAAAATGAATTAATGGAAAATATTTTTCATAATTAAGGAAAATATTTAGACATGAATTGTTCTTAATAATGAAAACATTCACTATTAAGTAATTAGTCCAAGCGATTCAAACGACCATTTAAAAAAAAAATTAAAAACATTTTTGTTTCGTAAAATAAGTGGAGCTGAAGAAAAAAAAGTTTTTTTTTTTTTAAAATTATATTCAGCAACAATAGAAACTTTGCTTTCATGCTAAATGTGATCTCTCACGGATTTCATGTTTGTTTGATTCGGCCCAAACTATTTTATTGCATTTCGACTTTTCACCCTTTGATTGTTGGATTTGACTTTTAGTAAACATTAATTGGAGTTTAACGATATGGATATTTGTTTCGGCTTAGAGAAAAGATCACTTATCTACATCATTGCCACATCAATCATTTGAGAGAGATCTATAAAAAGAAATTAGAGTGATAAGAGGGGATTTGTGATACATTTGTGGCAAATGGATTGCATCGATATCGCGTCACTATATAGCTTTAATGTGGGAAAAGTATTTAAAAAGTTCTAAATTTTGACTTGGTGCCAATTTAGTCATTTTAACTAATTTTGACTGAATATTGCTGACATAAACACTTACCGTCTTATGTGGCACTGCCTATGTTGGCGCGAACAATTTTTAATAACTTTTTATTTTTTTTCTCTCATTTCTTCTTCTTTTTCTTTTCTTTATTTTGTAGGTGACCGACCACCAACCGCCGACCATGGTTGACCTAGCCTAGCCTAGCCATGGCAAGGCCGAGCCTCATCGAGTGTTAGCCTCGTCGAATTTGGCCTAGGCAAGTTTGTGAGGGCAACCCCGACAAAGGCTCCCCTAGCTAGATTCGGTGAGGCCAACCTTGCGAGCACTGATTTGACTTTCAATAAACATTAATCATAGTTTAACGACATGGATATTTATTTCAGCTCAAAGAGAAGATCATGTGGCTATGTAATTGCCACGTCAATCATTCGAGAGATTTACAAAAAGAAATTAGAGTGATCAGATTGAAATGGAGGATTCATAATACTTTTATGACAAATGGATCACACTGACGTGGTGGATCTAATTGCTATATAGCTTTAATGTTGTGGATTTGGTTGTCAATCAAATCCACCGTCGCAGCAAAATTGGTTATTCTTTGTGTGTGACTTCTTTGCCGATGAAACCTAATTGATCATGGGTTTCAACCGGATGACGAGAGAAGGGGTTGAGACAAGATATGAGTTTGAGGTCAGGTCTATGGTCTAAAAGTTGAATTACCAAGAAACAATACTCTACCAGCTCGAATACTTACAGCAGCACGACAATGGACGCCATAAAATAGTTTTGGAACCGACTAGAATAAAGTATAAGACAAACTGTACATTGAAGCCAAAGTTGATAGGCGGATTCTATAAACATTCCTAGAATCACGCCGATCATTTGATTTTACCTAACTTCATTATGTGAACACGCGCCCCTCGTTACAGTCCCTCAACAACAAACGGATACACATCTAAATAATTAAATAGTCTAGTGATGATTTAAAGAAGAGGTGGGAAAACAGTAATTGGGTTTAATTTTTTTTTTTTTTTAAAGTTAGTGTAACACAAAAGGTTTAGGAAATATTTGGGCCAAGCCCGGCCAGTAGATCGGGCCTATCATATTGCCCGAGACCATCTATTTTACATGTTT
The DNA here is from genome assembly GCA_016097545.1 of Eucalyptus victrix. Taxonomy (NCBI): domain Eukaryota; kingdom Viridiplantae; phylum Streptophyta; class Magnoliopsida; order Myrtales; family Myrtaceae; genus Eucalyptus; species Eucalyptus victrix. The sequence goes on along the minus strand of CM027836.1, from coordinate 20,728,334 downwards.
TACATAAAATATTTGGGCCCCACCAAGCCCAGGCCGAGATGGGTGGGCTAGACTTCCTCACATAAGCCCATTGCCCGAGTCTGCCTATTAACCTGTAACATATTCGCCCATTGATCACCTCTACTGTCAATTTAGTTCACCGCACTTCCTTGTGGGATCAGATCTTAGAGAATGAAGTTGCTCGTCGAGTTGGCCTAATCGAGTGGCCATGCCAACCACAATGTGACCCAGCTCCGCGTTGGCAGGGTTGCAGAAGTCTACGGGGTTAGCTAGTCTTTGAGCTCAGCCTGCCAGGTCAAGCATCGATTGAATGAGTAGGGAATATGGCCATTTGATAACATAATTGAATGCTGAAAATTAAAAATTCAGTACGATGTGAAATTAGGCTTGTTTGACCATCAACTTAAATAACTAAATTTTGCAATTTTTTTTTTAAATCACGTGATCGGTAAGACCTAACCAATAATAAACCTGTTGAAAATAACCATTGTTCTATCTTTAGTACTCAATTCTTCATATTAGATGTCAATTGTCAATTACCATTGAATAAATGTTTCAATTTTTAATTTTAGCATTGAAGTTCATCAATACTTACAAATTAAGTACGTAGATTTTCAGCACTTAAATCTCAGCTTTACCGTCTTTGGGGCTAACAAAATCTTCCTCTCCAGGAGGCAATGCAATCAAATCGATTGTGTACCTTCATCATTTGGTCATTGTGTAATTAACTTGAAAAAGTTGTTGGAAATATGGTTTGATAACTTGGGAAACATCGATCCTGAGTATCAATGATTATTTCATTTAATCAGTAATTGACTTGGTAAAATAGGAATTAGAATCAATGTATATTTCTTTCCTGTTTTACACTTTAGTCTTGTATTACAAATAGTGTAATGAATGTGTACAAGAAATATACTGAAATACAAAGCTTCGGTTCTTCCTTTCCATTTCCTTTCAATTTCTGTCATGGTATCAGAGTGATCTTTTCTGACCTAAGCTTCTGCATCTTCAAATTGCTTTTTGGTTCTTTTCTGGTTTGCTGTTGCGACTTCAACCTGCAAAACAAATCAGCCATCGAATTGAATTCTTTTACTCTGCTAAAAAAACCCTTGACAAAACCAACAATGGAAGAAGCCTCCAATTCACCTCAATAGATCCATGATCCAGCACTTGTCGACCCAACAGAAGAAGGAGTGATACCTGCTCGATCATCAGCCGTTGCTTCATCGATACCTGCTTAGTCATCGTTCCAACCACAGGGACCGCTCCAGTGGCCTTACCTCGGCTGGTACCCCCTTCAAGGCGGACCCTTTGGGGAGAACTACCCTTTGGGGAGAACTACCCAAACGACGGGTCGGGCTGGACAAGAACAGGGCCTGGATCCATCCCTACGGATTCCCACCCGATTCCACAACCCGATTTCCAACCCGGGTTTCTGCCCTATGCGTTTCTAGTCAATGGCGGCCGTCCTGAGCCCAGAGATCCTCTTCACACGACGATGGCCGACGGACCGGAGCTCAGACTCATCAACATGCAGCTCACTAGACAGGACAACTACAACGCCTGGGCTTGAGACCTTCGACGAGCACTTGTAACGAAGGACAAGGACGGTTTCCTTGATGGCACCGTCCCCTATTCGACCGATGAACGACTGCAACGTTTCTGGAAAAAATGCAACCAATTAGTGTGTACCTAGATTGGAAATTGCCTTGCTCCAGATGTTGCAGCGGGGCTACCACCGACTGAGGACTCGAAAACCTTTTGGGCGAACATATGAGAGATGTATAAGCGTCTCAATCCAGCGAAGATCTTCACTATTACCTAGGCCATTTCAGATCTGAAACAAGGGAATCAATCGGTCACTACCTGCTTCAATTAGCTCTCGGCTCTCTAGAATGAGCTCAAGGTAGCCGAAGAACGCCTCGAGGGACCCAAAGCGACGCTGCAACAGTACTGAAAAATTAAGCAATGGGCAAAAGTGACTATATTTCTACTTATCTTGAGCAACATATACTCACCATTTCGATTGCAGATCTTGGCGATGGACCCGTTACCTTCGCTCGGCCGGATCTACCAACTGGCGATCCAAGAGGAGAGCCAGCAGCAAGCCACGGCCGAGCATGGCATAATCGGCAAAGAAGTCGCCCTTGCTGCTCTCCAGACCAGCTTCAAATCTGGAGAAATGTAGCGCGGAGTCCATGGCGGTCCCGGGATTGCTTGGGAAATGTCGCACGGAGTAGGTGGAGGAACCGAGAGCTTTGGGCAAGGAGGGGGCGGATGAATTGGGGTTGGACTTGGGTTAGGTGAAAACCCTAAGATGGACGGTTGTGGTTTGATCCGAGATTTAGGATCCAACGGTCCATATCAGAAGAGATCGGACGATCCTTATTGTCTCGCCAATCTGACCAAATCAAATGGCCCTTATTCGGCCACAACAACACCCGCATATAGGGCATCTGGAGGCCCACGAAATGCCACGTCATCCATAAAAAATATTGGTCAAAATTCCAAAATTAAGGGTAAATATTGTGAATATTGTAAACGTCCTCATCATACTATTAATACATGTTGGAAATTACATGAAAAGCCAGGTGATAAGAAGGAAAAAGAAATTGCTGCTTACCAGGTTTTGGCACGAAGGACTAATGAGCCAAATCAGATAATTACCCAAGACCAATATCGAATATAATGAAGGCATTAAATCAGTTGGCAACCAATGATAAGGCTGCGAATTTCCCAGGTACTTCTTCATACAAGGAAAATTCAATATCAGTTGATGCATGGATAGTTGATTCGAGTGCCAGTGATCATATAGTTTGCAATGAGCGGTTATTTTCTAGTATTCAAAAGAGGCCATATTCTTTAGTATTTGTTTGCCTCCCAAACGGAAATACCACTCATGTTACCAAAATTGGTACTGTCCAACTTAGTCCAGATATTATTCTCAAAAATGTTCTATTCATTCTTGATTTCGAGTTCAATCTCTTATCAGTCTCAAGAGCTTGTGAGGATAATTCTTGACGTGCCATATTCAATCGCAATGATTGTTTCTTTCAAGACCTTTTGAGTGGCAGACTGATGGGCTTGAGTAGTGTTGCAGAAGGGCTATATTTTTGGATTGATCCTCGGAGGAATTTTGAATTATTCAATAAGAGCATTTCTTGTAATGCCATCGCTAGTAATAAAAATCTTGTTTTTCATCAATGTTTGGGTCATACTGCAAAATTCCCTTATCCTAAATGTCCAATTTGTCCATTGGCAAAACAGTCTCGAACACATTTTCCTATTAGCACATCTAGATCCACTAGTGTTTTTTCCTTACTACATATGGATATTTTGGGACCTTATCACACTCCACATCGTGATGGATCTCGTTTCTTCTTAACCATTGTTGATGACTATACTCGAGCTACTTGGGTTTTTCTTATGCAATCCAAGAGTCAAACTTTTTCAACACTGTTGAATTTTCTATCTCTCATTAAAAATCAATTCGACAAACATGTCCAAAAGATCCGCACTAATAATGGACGTGAGTTTTTTTTTTTTTTTCTGCGGAATGTAACTCTTTCTTGTCTTCTCAAGGAATCTTACATGAGAGTTCATGTAATTACACACCCCAACAAAATGGAATTGTTGAAAGAAAACATCGCCACCTCTTAGAGGTAGCTCGAGCTTTAAAATATCAAGCTTCCATACCTGAAGATTTTTGAGGTGATTGTGTAGTTACAGTAGCCCATTTGATCAATCGCATGCCTACTAGAATTCTTAATGGGCGAACTCCTTTTGAATTGCTTTATGGAAAACAACCAGAAATTGATCATCTTCGAGTTTTCGGATGTTTGTGTTATGCGGCAAATCTGGGTCACCGAAGTAAAATGGATCCTCATGCCATTCGGTGTATTTTTTTTATGGGATATCCCCTACTGCAGAAAGGCTACCGCGTTATGGAGATTTCTATAGGACAATTTTTTTGTTAGTAGGGATGTTATCTTCCACGAAGATATTTTTCCTTTTCAAGAGACTACGTCGATGTCTTCTACTTCAGAGTCAGATCATCGACCTTTTTCGTTAGAAGAAGATCTCATTGCTCCGAATCAGTATGTCTTCATTGCACCAGAACAGCATATGCCGATGATGACACATGATTCTAATCAAGCTATCGACTCACCAGTTTCTTTACCTGAGACAGATCCTTCATCAAATTCTCCATCAGCAGCCTCTTCGCCGATGACTCAACAGAGTCCCTCTCTCATATTATCAGAAGAAACCATAATTGAGCAACCTCGATGTTCTGGACGTCATATTCGACCCCCTACATGGACTAAAGATTATATATGTCCTACATTGGATTGTCCAGGTACGCAGTATCCAATATCATCTTATGTTTCCTGTAGTAGATTGTCATCAGAACACATGTGTTGCATCAGTAGAATTTCTGAAGAACAGGAACCGTCATCATATTCTGAAGCGGCGCATGATCCTAAATGGCAACATGCTATGGAAGCTGAACTCAAGGCTCTCAATGAGAACCATACTTGGGACATTGTTCCACTACCGGCAGGATGGAAACCTATTGGCTGCAAATGGGTTTATAAAATCAAATTTAAGGCAGATGGATCTGTTGAGCGATACAAAGCTCGTTTAGTTCTGAAGGGGTTCACGCAACGAGAATGATTTGATTATCATGAAATATTCTCTCTTGTAACCAAAGAAGTCATTGTTCGCTCATTCCTATCCATTGTTGCTTCTTGCAATTGGCCACTGCATCAAATGGATGTCAATAATGCTTTCTTGCATGGAGATTTGGATGAAGAGATTTATATGGAACTTCCACAGGGATTACACAGACAGGGGGAGTCTCGTGTGTGTCGTGTCTGGAAATCCCTGTATGGACTCAAATAGGCCTCTAGGCAATGGTATGCCAAGTTCACTGCTGCTTTAACCAACACAGGTTTTCAGCATTCCAAACATGATTATGCATTGTTCACATGGACTGAAGGTACTTCATCAATTTACCTTTTAATATATGTTGATGACATTCTTATCATGGGGAATAATGAACTAGCCATTCCAAATTTAAAAGCTATATGCATTCCACTTTTCATATAAAAGATTTGGGATCTCTTAAGTACTTTCTCGGAATTGAGATAGCTCGGTCTGACAAAGGAATATCTCTCAGTCAAAGAAAGTTTATTATGGAAATAGTCTCTGAAGCAAGATTGTCAGGATGCAAACCGGTAATTATCCCGATTGAGTAGAATACAAAGTTAACAACACATGAATATGATTCAAGCTCATCTCCTTCCATCGATGATTTGCTAAGATCCATCAGTATACCAACGACTTGTTGGAAAACTGATTTATCTCACGATGACAAGGCTAGATATATGTTATGCTATGCAAATACTTAGTCAATTCATGCACAAGCCAAAGCAGTCTCACATGAATGCAGCCTTGAAAGTGGTAAAATACTTGAAGGGATGTCCAGGACTTGGCATTTTTTTATCTCAAGATTGTGACATGAAAATGATGGTGTATTATGATACGGATTATGCCACTTGTCCGATGACGAGAAGATCCATCACTGGTTTTTGCATCAAATTTGGAAAATCTCTTATCTCATGGAAAACAAAGAAGCAGTCAACCGTATCATTATCATCAGCAGAATCAGAATATCGAGCTATGGCAAAGACTGTTTGTGAAATAATCTGGATACAAGGATTGCTTGCGGATCTTGGAGTACAAGTTGATGGACCCAGTAAATTATTTTGTGACAATGACGCTGCACTCAAGTTAGCAGCTAATCTAGTGTTTCATGAGAGAACTAAACATATAGAGGTCGATTGTCATTTCACTCGAGACAAGATTCGAGAAGGAGTCATTACAACAAGAGGAATAGGAACTACGGAGCAACTTGCAGATATTTTTACCAAGCCATTATGCCACAGACAACATGCATACTTATTGAGCAAGCTTGGTGTCCTTGATATATATAGGCCACCAGCTTGAGGGGAGTGTTGGAAATATGGTTTGATAACTTGAGAAACATCGATCTTGAGTATCAATGATTATTTCATTTAATCAGTAATTGACTTGGTAAAATAGAAATTAGAATCAATGTATATTTCTTTCCTGTTTTACACTTTAGTCTTGTAGTACAAATAGTGTAATGAATGTGTACAAGAAATATACTGAAATACAAAGCTTCGGTTCTTCCTTTCCATTTCCTTTCAATTTCTGTCAAAAGCTCCGCCATTTGAAAATCGTTTACCTCAGGAGCTATGTAACACGCGGACTGATCTCATTTGCGAGACTATTCGCCATCTCATTTGTATCCATTCAAGAATTTAAACTGTACATCCACAAAAGTTTCTCTCTCCAAAATTCCCATTAATTACGAGAGTGTGAATCATAAAAATGTAAAACCTTAAAGGAAATCAAGATTCATGGTTGCACGATTTAAGATATCGGCCCGTGGAACACCAACTTTATGCGACTAAATCAAGCCCAGCATTTTCTTTCCTACTTCAGCCAATGGAAAAAAATTGCTAGTTATGAATTAGTCAAAAAAAATATTTAATAAATTATAAATCGGATTGTAGTGAAGTTTCCAACCTATGAAAAAATTTGATTGATTCAGAAAGTTTAGTACACGTCAACATCATGATATAAATAAGATAGAAGTGACAGATAAACTGGAGGCTCAAATAAATTTTATAGAACATGAGACACCTAATTGATTTATAACATTGCTAAATGATAGTTAATCCATTAAGGAGTAATTATCAGATAAATTTGTTCAACGTGCTAAAATAAATATGCATCGTCAAATCACATCAGATGCAATTCGTAATATTTCCAAATTTCTATAATGCACTCGACTATCTTTCAAGAGAGAGGCTAAAATAAGATTTCGAAAGACGTGAACCATCTAAAGTCAACTGAAAAATTTTGTTAACGTGTTTAGATTAATTTAATACTTTGAAAATTTAAATAAGCAAATAATTTTATTGAAATCCGTTATTTCTTGAATTTCAAAGTATCCCCACTATTTTTGGCAGCTTCATACACCGATCTATTCTTTTAAAACTCATATATGGAACGTAGCTTTGTTTTTCTTATTTGCTCGTCGTTGATGTGCTTAGATATAAAACGGTAACATTATTTAACTAAAAAAAGAAAATATTTTCAAAAAATTTGAATCCTCGAAATAAAAGTTTAGCTGCCATCAATGAAGTTGAATATGATTGATGTATACAACTCGTGTTGACAGACTAACCAAAAGACATTAATAAATTAATGAATTCCACTACAAATAGACCAAATCAACCAATACATCATTCAACCCCCCCCCCCAAAAAAAAAAAAAAAAAACAATACATTGTAAGACGTATGGCAACAAATACGTACAATTGTAATTATGTGCTCATCCTAGAGCACATGAGTCTAACATGAGAAACCCTAGATGCATTTATTTGGAAATATGCATGTGGTGCATTTGTATCCTTCATATGTGCTTCTGTGTATCATCAAACTGTCTCGGCATTGCTCTCCGAGGTAGTGCTGGTCGTTGAGGTGGAACTGGTTGAAGAATACCCAACTCCGTTGCGCGTGCTTGGGAACAACGTGAACAGCGTGCTCGAGATCGAGCCAATCACGGTTGGCAGAACCATGATCACAGTCTTCTCTGTGTCCTCGAAAGACGGATAGAAGCACTTCACTGTGTTCGTGTCCAACAACGCCAGACCTAAGAAAATGACCACACACAAGAAAGCATGGACGAAATCCGAAAACCGAAGCTTATACCCCGACGAGCTGGTGGAGCTGCTAGAGCTTGAGCTAGGCCAGATGCCCTTGGCCGTGGCGAACCCGTAGTGGGTCGACCCGTCACTTCCCGTGTAGCTATCGGTGAAGCAAGAGATAATACACGAAATGCCGCAAACTGCAATCAAAATGGCGCTTAGGTACTTGTTGTAGGTGTGGCACTCGCCGTTGTTGGTCAAAAGAGGGTTGAGGAATTGGAACAGGAAGACAGTCCCGCTCGGAAGGAGCTTAATGATGTTGGCTAGTCCGGTGTATGCGCTGCTGCTGCTGCTGGTGCTGCTGCTGGTGGTGCTTGTGCCGGTAGTGGTGGTGGTGCCATTGGTGGTGCCGGTGGTGGTGCTGGTGGTGCTTTTTTGCTTAGAACTGGTTTTGGAGGCGAGGGAAGAGATCTTGCTGCCCATTTTCTTGACAATGCTGACTACGTTATGAAGAATGAGCAAGCTGCCTAGGATTGGGGGAGGCATTTGAGGTTGTGTTTTGTGTCCTGAAACGGTCCCAAATTAGGGATATTTATAGGCGGAGCGAAGCTGGGTGGGAGGAAGTTGCTTGTACGGCGAATCGTATGAATCGCCACTGTTTCAAAGTGGGAAGGTCTGGGCCGTTCCACTCTTGAGGACTTGACCGGTTTCAGCACAACCCTTCAAACGGTTGAATCGTATGATGAGCTAACAGTTCTTAAACACGTTTTGAGAGATTGACCAGTGTGGGAAGAGAGGAGGCTATTAGAGATAGGCAAAGTGATAATCCATCACTAGGGATCGTTTTAGCTTGGCATAAGAAACAATAATCGGACTTAAAGGCCATGCTAGTCATTTCAACTCTTCTTTAGTTTGATATCATTTCTTAGTTGTGAATATTTCTTAACACTATGTATAGAAAACAATTGTAAAAAAGACGCAAAGTATTTATATAAATATATAGAGGAAATTGCCTTTAACCATATCTTTGATTGGTGGTTTACAAATATAGATATCGCTCATTAAAATTTAAATTTGCATGTGAGTAATATCAGTAATCTATAAATACCAATTGTAATGAGCATGGTTTGAGAAAATTTCATCCAATCAGCAACAGAGGATGATATAGCTTGAGAAAAACATTGCCAGAATAGGCTTCCATGAGGTAAATTACTAAACTGATTGAACCCATTTAAATTTTCCTAGACCCTTCTTAGGGGTTCCGCCTCAGAACCAAGTTGTTGCATGCAGTAGGCACATGTGGACCCACCATCAATTTTTAAATTCCCACAATTTCCCATGTGACCCTTCGTATGGGGGATGTGCGTCTCCTCAATTGTATTCTAGTTTAGGCTATATTTTCCTTGTTTTAGGCCGGTGAAAACTTTGTCTAATCATATTTTTAACCAGTAGATTACCAATCATGGATATTATCCATATGCAAACTTAACTGAATATAAATGCAAGAGGATATCATTATTTATAACCTACTAATAAAATAAAATAAAAATAGTCGGAAAAATGCATGACACTTTTAGCTTTTATCGGTCGTAGTGTTTCCTATTGTGCCACCAACCACGGTTAGTCCAGTGCTTCTTGCACTCACTATTTTTCACAAAGCCACAACCATTTGATACAATGAATTGCACAAGGAGACATGTCTATTCTCATGTGGAGAGAATAGCAGTCTACCAATATGCTATAGCTCAATATTTAGCTCATTAACCTCAAACCGTGAGATTGAGAGAAATAATTGTGCCTTAAATTGAAAATTTCGGGGGATTGCTAAGGTCTCTTGCTGCTCATCCTTTAACAAGGACAAAAGGAGAAGGCCAAAAAAGAACCTTTTCTTATGTCCCATGGTGGACTTGTGGCATGATCTCTTTCGTTCACGTGGAATTGTGACATAATCCTCTTGTTCAAATGATCAACATTGTTAGATCTTATCCGTGACCAAGAAGGAACGAGAAACGGGTTTGCTTTTAGGAAGTACGAGGGCAAAGCCCTCGAGGAAGGATTTCTTTTATCATCCATGCCAGAAGAAGACGATACAAACAAAATAAACGTGAGAAGAACCGGTTGGCCATCTTTCTTGCCAAATGACGTAAAGGAAATCGTCTATATCGACTCTTTCAAAGGCTCTTCTAGCCTGTTGTCTACATATAAATCTACGACAAAATCATGATATTTGTCAGTCCATTAGGCTCAATGCATGACGACGACGACATGGTGAATAGATCATATAATAAGCTGCAACGCACGCATGAACATAGAGATTACGATACGAGCGCAGTCAACGAACTTCGGCAGCGCATACTCGAGATGAATAAAAAAACGCAGGTTATCATTTGAATGTTCAAGCCCGGTGCCTGCGCGTCAAAGATTAAGAACGCTTTGTGCCGAAATTTGACTCAGCTTGTATCATTAGGCCGTCAAATGGGGGTGCAAGCCATTTGGAAAATTCAGCACGTGCGATTGGAATGGACCTAAACCTACCAGTTTAAGGAAGTAGGGGGAACATTTTAAAGGCTTGAAGAGTAGGTTTCTTGTCTCAATTGAGGGGGACTTAGACTTATTATGCGAACACGGGCCCCTTATACAGTCCCTCAGCAACAAACGGATATACATCTAAATAATTAAATAGTCTAGTAACGATTTAAAGAAGAGGTGGAAAACGGTAATTGGGTTTAATTAAAAAGAAAAAAGAAAAGTTAGCGTAACACAAAAAGTTCAGGAAATATTTGGGCCAGGTCTGACCAGTAGATTGGGCCTATTGTATTGCCTGAGACCATCTATTTTATATGTTTTACATAAATATTTGGGCCCCACCAAGCCCAGGCCAAGATGGGTGGGCTAGACTTCCTCACATAAGCCCATTGCCCAAGCCTGCCTATTAACCTATAACATACTCGCCCATCGATCACCTCTACTGTCAATTTAGTTCACCGCACTTCCTTGTGGGATCAGATCCTAGAAAATGAAGTTGCTCATCGAGTCGGCCTAACCGAGCAGCCATGCCAACCACAACGTGACTCAACTCCGCATTGGCAGGGTTGTAGAAGTCTGCGAGGTTAGCTAGTTTTTGAGCTCAGCCTAACAGATCAAGCGTTGATTGAATGAGCAAAGAATGCGGCCATTTGATAACATAATTGAATGCTGAAAATAAAAAATTCAATACGATATGAACTTAGGCTTGTTTTACCATCGAATTAAATAACTAAATTTTGTAAAATTATATAATAAAAAAAATCACATGATCGGCAAGACTTAACCAATAATTAGGGGTAAGCGGTTTTTGATTCTGGTTCGGTTCCGTCTGGAACCTGGAACCTACCCTCGGGTACGGGTTCCTCATTTTTTGAAACTTGGAACTTACCTGTTAGAACAAAGAACCTAAAACTTACCCTGTCACAAATTCCAAGGTAGGTTTGAGGTTCGAACGGATTTTTTTTTTCTTTTTTCAGATTTGAACTATAACAAAGAAGGAAAAAGACAAATTAAAGCTTCTATGTCCATAAATTGCCAAAAATAATTCCTTGTGAGTAGAAGCACCCCAAAAAAAAAAAAAAAAAGACACATTTTTGTACCTTTGACTAATGCTGCTCCATCAGCAAACTGAATTTTCATAAGTATAGCTTTATTCTTCACAGACTACAATGAGAAGATCTATCTATTAGATGAAACAATAGGTAAAAGAAGAAAAAACAAGGGTAGAAAAAGGCAGTGGCACAGTCAAAGTTCATATTAGCATGTCCATTTGCTATTGAGTGATGCAAATCTCAACTAAACCAAACAATCTTACCCTTCCTGTCCAATATAATATAGAACTTGGCTCCTTGCACTCAACCACAAGGTACTTAAACTCATGTAAAGAAGCAAGCTGCTTGAGAAAACCTAGAATCCTGTAGAAAGGCATGTAATAGAAATAAGACAAAGAATTGCAATGACTTACCAAGTGAAACTAACCAATTTAAATTATACCTTTTGAAGGGTGGAGGCAGACTGCAAAAGATGTTGCACCATAGAGTCCTTGCAACTCAAAATATTGAGCAAACCCCCCCTAAAGGCAATGAAAGGCTCTAAAAGATTCTTGTGCAGCTCTGTTTGTTTCACAATCCATTCCCATTCAGAATTCAACCAGACCATCTAATTTGAAGTCAAATGGAATAGATCAGTTGGTGTGATCGAAACTAGAGAACCACATACAAGTTAACATATAATAGTAGTAAATGTTGAGATAGTGGTCTGGTTTCAAAAGCATTAGACACAGAGAATAACTACAAGCATCCACTTAGGAAAGACTTAAATTATCGAGTAAAGAGATTCATCATCAAATTACATCATCGTTGAATAAATGGGCAATTGGCTATATTAGTTCAAGCTGCCAACTCGGTTTGATTGGACATGTTCAAAAGGATTACGCTCCATAAGGAAGAATTCAACAGTTTGCTAAGCATACAAAGAGTCCGATGAAAGAAATATAGGATTTCAATGTTGACTACACATCTAAAAAACTAGTTATGCCCATAAAACAATTCCCTTATATTACATTCTCTACATATGAGCAACTCATTAGGAGCTTATAGAATAGACTTAGATTAAAAAGGGTAAGAAAAGACCTAAAAATATGTGAATGGAAAAGATTAGAAAATATGACTAAGGAGCTCTTAGATCTTATAGAAGACTTGATATGGAATCAAGGACAAGAACATAATAGTGATTGTATAGTTGATCCACATAGTAATATCGTGGTTGACCCATATAATTTTGAGGGCATTCTCACTATAAGTGGATGAGCATATCGTCTTTGGAACATATCCGGAATTCTGGACTGAGATTGCCATTCAAAAGTCTCTATATAGTCCTATAAGGCAAGTGAAATGAGAAACCTCAATAGCAAAAAATAGATGCTTCCAAATTATCTAAAAGACAAGCGAGATTAAGATATTACTCTAATATCGGCTACTTCCTGAGTAATATGGACACTTTTGCCTTTGAGTTTCCGTAATGTGACTTCAAACTCCTTCTCTCAATGGACTTTTACCTGTGAATGACTTTCTGCTATTTTTACAATGAAAAGTTCATAATCTTGGCTTCGTCATTGAGTTCTGTGATTTTACACAACTAGCATATACTTAGAATGACAATCTGCACCAATTCGATTGTGTGTCAAAGTGGATTGCCATTGAAATGTTAATGCCTATGCCTCTACTTTGGAAACTCTGGAACAAAGAACAAACCCAAAATTTGTATGACACGGGGAATGAATCCTGAAGATGAAATCACCAAGAACGACTTTTTGATATTTTCCAATTCATTCACCGATTAGAGCCAAGATATGCCAGGAGACAATGGTTCCAAGAAAGTAAATCAATGAAAAGCCACAGCATATCATGAACTACAATAGAAGCCAACTCTTTGTTAATAAGCAAATGAATTGTCTCAATTCACTTTCAATTTCTACATTGTCCAAACTTTTGACCTAATCGAATGCCGTAAATGCTTCACTGAACATACCCACCTTCACACTCCTCTCTTTCAATCGAAATGCACAGGCTACGCAAAAAAATGACACTAAAGCAAAACTTAAATTTGCAAGACAATAAAGGGCTTCACTTAGTTTTGCAACACTTCGCAAAACGACAGAGAGAGGGGGTGGCAGATATTACCGACACGAAAGGCGAGTGGCGAGAGGTGTTGGGGGCGGCTAGGTGAGTAGCGACCGGCATCAAGGGCGACTTGGCGAGTGGCAAGCGGCATCCACCGTGGGAGCAAGCTGCGTCCAGTAGTGGCATCAAGGGCAAGCGATGTCCAATGGCTGAGCTGCGAAGCAAGTGGGGGCTACGGCGTTGAGGGAGGAAAGGGTGGGGGCGAGCGAGGGGTGACTAGTGTCTAGCGATGGGATGAGCGGCGTTCGGCGGCGGCATCGAGGGCGAGTGGCGTCGGGGACAAGGCAGAGGTAGAGAACGAGAGAGGATAACTAAACTATTGATTTGGAGATTTTTAGGAACCCTAACCGGTTCTAAAGGAGCCGGTTCCCAAAAAAAGGGAACCAAGAACCGGAACCGACTCCTTTAGAAATGGGAACTGAACCGGACCCTCTGGTTTGGTTCTCTGGTTCTCAGTTCTACCCGGGAACCACGCTCACCCCTACCAATAATAAACCTATCGAAAATAACCATTGTTCTATCTTTAATAATCAATTCTTCGCATTCGGATGTCAATTGTCAATTACCATTGGATACATTATTAATTTTTAATTTTAGCATTGAAGTTTATCAATACTTAAAAATTAAGTACATAGATTTTCAGCACTAATCTCAGCTTTACCGTCTTTGGGGCTAACAAAATCTTCCTCGCCAAGAGGCAATGCAATCAAATCGATTGTGTACCTTCATTATTTGGTCATTGTGTAAATAACTTGAAGAAGTTCCGCCATTTGAAAATCGTTTACCTCATGAGCTATGTAACACACGGACTGATCTCATTGCAAGATTGTTCGCCATCTCATTTGTATCCATTCAAGAATTTAAACTGTACATCCTCAAAAGTTTCTCTCTCAAAAATTACCTTTATTAATTAGGAGAGTGTGAATCATAAAAATGTAAAACCTTAAAGGAAATCAAGATTCGTGGTTGCACGATTTAAGATATCGGCCCGTGGCACACTGACTTTATGCGACTAAATCAAGCCCAGCATTTTCTTTCCTACTTCAGCCAATGGAAAAAAATTGCTAGTTATGAATTAGTCAAAAAAATATTTAATAAATTATAAATCAGATTGTAGTGAAGTTTCCAACCTATGAAAAGATTTGATTGATTCAGAAAGTTTAGTACATGTCAACATCATGATATAAGTTAGATAGAAGTGAAAGATAAACTGGAGGCTCAAATATATTTTATAGAACATGAGACACCTAATTGATTTATAACATTGCTAAATGATAGGAATTGCATCTGATGTGATGTGACGATGCATATATATTTTAGCGTGTTGAACAAATTAACTATCATCATCAAATCACACCAGATGCAATTCCTAATATTTCCAAATTTCTATAATGTACTCGATTATCTCTCAAGAGACAGGCTAAAATTAGATTTCGAAAGACGTGAACCATCTAAAGTCAACTGAAAATTTTTGTTAACGTGTTTAGATTAATTTAATAATTTGAAAATTTAAATAAGCAAATAATTTTATTGCAATACGTTATTTCTTAAATTTCAAAGTATCCCCACTATTTTTGGCGGCTTTGTACATCGATCTATTCTTTTAAAACTCATATGTGGAACGTAGCTTTGTTTTTCTAATTTGCTTGTCATTGATGTGCTTAGATATGAAACAGTAACATTATTAACTGAAAAAAAAGAAAATATTTTCAGAAAATTTGAATCTTTGAAATAAAAGTTAAGCTGCCACCAATGAAGTTGAATATGATTGATGTATACAACTCATGTTGACAGACTAACCAAAAGACATTAATAAATTAATAAATTCCACTACAAATAGACCAAATCAACCAATATACATCGTTCGACCCAAACAAAAGAAAAAACAATACATTGTAAGACCTATGGCAACAAATACGTACAATTGTAATTATGTGCTCATCCTAGAGCACATGAGTCTAACATGAGAAACCCTAGATGCATTTATTTGGAAATATGCATGTGGTTGCATTTGTATCCTGCATATGTGCTTCTGAGTATCATCAAACTGTCTCGGCATTGCTCTCCGAGGTAGTGCTGCTTGTTGAGGTGGAACTGGTTGAAGAATACCCGACTCCATTGCGCGTGCTTGGGAACAACGTGAACAGCGTGCTCGAGATCGAGCCAATCACGGTTGGCAGAACCATGATCACAGTCTTCTCTGTGTCCTCGAAAGACGGATAGAAGCACTTCACTGTGTTCGTGTCCAACAACGCCAGACCTAAGAAAATGACCACACACAAGAAAGCATGGACGAAATCCGAAAACCGAAGCTTATACCCCGACGAGCTTGTGGAGCTGCTAGAGCTTGAGCTAGGCCAGATGCCCTTGGCTGTGGCGAACCCGTAGTGGGTCGACCCGTCACTTCCCGTGTAGCTATCGGTGAAGCAAGAGATAATACACGAAATGCCACAAACTGCAATCAAAATGGCGCTTAGGTACTTGTTGTAGGTGTGGCACTCGCCGTTGTTGGTCAAAAGAGGGTTGAGGAATTGGAACAGGAAGACAGTCCCGCTCGGAAGGAGCTTAATGATGTTGGCAAGTCCGGTGTATGCGCTGCTGCTGGTGCTACTGCTGCTGCTGCTGCTGCTCGTGCCAGTACTGGTGGTGGTGCCGGTGGTGGTGCCGGTGGTGGTGCTGGTGGTGCTGGTGGTGGTGCCGGTGGTGCTTTTTTGCTGAGAACTGGTTTTGGAGGTGAGG
The DNA here is from genome assembly GCA_016097545.1 of Eucalyptus victrix. NCBI lineage: Eukaryota > Viridiplantae > Streptophyta > Magnoliopsida > Myrtales > Myrtaceae > Eucalyptus > Eucalyptus victrix. Next base: position 20,712,145 of record CM027836.1, on the reverse strand, counting down.
GAAGAGATCTTGCTGCCCATTTTTTTGACAATGCTGACTACGTTATGAAGAATGAGCAAGCTGCCTAGGATTGGGGGAGGCATTTGAGGTTGTGTTTTGTGTCCTGAAACGGTCCCAAATTAGGTTTATTTATAGGCGGAGCGAAGCTGGGTGGGAGGAAGTTGCTTGTACGGCAAATCGTACGAATCGCCACTGTTTCAAAGTTGGAAGGTCTGGGTCGTTCCACTCTTGAGGACTTGACCGGTTTCAGCACAACCCTTCAAACGGTTGAATCTTATGATGAGCTAACGGTTGTTAAACACGTTTTGAGAGGGACCAATGTGGGAAGAGAGAAGAGGTTATTAGAGATAGGCAAAGTGATAATCCATCACCAGAGAAAGATAGTTTTAGCTTGCCACAAGGAACAATAATTGGACTCAAAGGCCATGGTCATTTCAACTCGGCTATAGTTCCATATCATTTCTTAGTGTCGAATATTTCTGAACAATGTATAGAAAACAGTTGTAAAAGAACGCAAAGAATTTATGTAAATGTGTAGAGAACATTGTTTCCAACCATATCTTTGATTGGTGGGTTACAAATATAGATATCAACTACTTTAATTTTAAAATAAATTTGCGTGTGAATAATATCAGTAACCTATAAATAATTAAATACCAATTATAATGAGCATGGTTTGAGAAAATTTCATCCTTGATATGGCTTGAGAAAAACATTGCCACGATAGGCTTCCATGAGGTAAATTACTAAACTGATTGAAACCATTTGAATCTTCCTTAACCCTTCTTATGGCTTCTGCCTCAAGAGCAAGTTGTTGCATGCAGTTGGCACATGTGGACCCACAATCAATTTTTAATTTCCCACAATTTCCCTTGTGACCCTTCGTACAGGGGATGTGCGTCTCCTCAATAGTATTCTAGTTCAGGCTATATTTTTCTTGTTTCAGGTAGGAGAAAACTTTCCCTAACCATACTTTTAACCGGTGGATTACTAATCATGGACATTATCCACATACAAACTTAATTGAATATAAATGTAAGACAATATCTTTATTTATAACCCATCAATAAAAAAAATAGTCGGAAAAATGCCCGATTCTTTTAGCTTTTGTCAATCGTAGTGTTTCCAATTGTGCCACCAAGCACGGTTAGTCCAGTGCTTCTCGCTCTTACTATTTTTCACAAAGCCACAACCGTTTGAACTTTAATGATACAATGAATTCTGCAATGAGACATGTTTATTCTCATTTGGAGAGAATAGTAGTCCACCAACATGCTCCAGCCAAATATTGAGCTCACTAACCTCGAACCATAAGATTGAGAGAAATAATTATACCTTAAATAAAAAATTTCACGGGATTACTATGGTCTCTTGCTGCTCATCGTTTTAACAAAGACAAAAGGAGGGGGCCAAAAAAGAACCTTTTCTTACGTCCCATGGTGGACTTGCGGCATGATCTCTTCAAGTGGAATTGTGACATAATCCTCTTGTTCAAATGATTAACATTGTTAGATCTTATCCCTGACCAAGAAGGAAAGAGAAACGGCTTTGCTTTTATGAAGTATGAGGGCAAAGCCCTCTAGGAAGGATTTCTTTTATCGTCTTATCGACTCTTTCAAAGGCTCTTCTAGCCTGTTGTCTACATATAAATCTACGACAAAATCATGAAATTTGTCAGTCCATTAGGCTCAATGCATGATGACGACGACGACATGGTGAACAGATCACAGAATAAGCTGCAACGCACGCATGAACGTAGAGATTACGATACGAGCGCAGTCAACTCAAGTATATTTCAGTTAAGATCTGCCAATGGACAGCACATTTTCTCGTCACGAACTTCGGCAGCGCATAATGGAGATGAATAATAAACGCAGGTTATCATTTGAATGTTCAAGTCCGGTGCCTGCGCGTCAAAGATTAAGAACGCTTTGTGCCGAAATTGGACTCAGCTTGTATCATTAGGCCATCAAAAAGGGGTGAAAGCCATTTGGACAATTCAGCTCGTGGATTGGAATGGACCTAAACCTACCAGTTTAAGGAAGTAGGGGGAACATTTCAAAGATTCCCCTTCCCTAGGCAAGAGAGGTTGAAGATGAAGTGGATGGGACATCCCCACTTTTGGTGAGCCAATCGGCTTGTGCCACATGTCAAGCTCTCCTTGATTTTGGCCTCCACCATGACATCACTGGCGATGTCATTCTCCACTAACTTAAACCCTCCACAACATCTTCTAATAGGTTCAATTCATTTTCCGCCGGGGTCCAAGCTCTTGCACATTTAATTATTTCAATTCCCTTCAATTCTCTTCTAATTGAGTCCAAATTAAAGTCCATGAATTTAATCCAATGTTCCTAATAAGATTTGCAACACCCTTTGACTTCCAATTTCAGAATTCAATTTCAATTTCACGGTTAATTTCACTCTGGTGCGATTTTAGCACGCCCGGTCCACACAGTGGCTTTTAGAAATTTTCTTGCATCCGAACCGAGGGTGATCGGTCCCCAAGTCTGACGCGATAAAATTCCTTAATTACTTTACTCGATAAACTAGTTCTCTCGTGAGTGGCCAACTCTGAGAGACGAACTATATGCACAGATGAATTGCCCGACTCAATTGACTGAAAAATAAACTTGGGGAAAAATCGGGATGTCACAACTCTTCCCTTCTTACAAAAATTTCGTCCTCGAAATTTAAACCATTACATATTTTTCTCAAATAGGTGGGGGTACAATTCTCTCACCGACTCTTCAGTCTCCCAAGTTGCTCCTTCAGTGCCGTGGTGTTGCCAGACCACTTTGACCATTGGGATGGTCTGGTGCGCGAACTTGCTCCTTGCGATCTACAATCCGAACCGGGGCTTTCCAGCGTATGACACCTTGTCATCCACGTCTAATCCTCGAAATTTAGAACGTGAGTCGGGTCGGGGTTCATACTTCCTCCAACATCGATACGTGAAAGACGTCGTGCACTTGTGACAACTTTGGCGGTAGTGCAAGACGATACGCCAGAGTCCCTATCCTTTCCAAAATCTCAAAGGGACCTACGTACCTCGGACTCAGTTTTCCCTTTTTGCCAAAACGGGAAGTACCTCTCACCGGTGACACCTTCAAGAAAACGTGTTCACCAACTTGGAATTCTAATGGCCTTCGACGCTTATCGGCATAACTTTTCTGACGGCTTTGAGCGGTTTTCAATCTATTTTTGATAACTGTGACTGCTTCTACTGACTGCTGAACCAACTCTGGGCCGGTGATCTTCCTTTCTCCGACCTCATCCCAACATACTGGCGTTCTGCATACTCTGCCATATAATGCTTCAAAAGGAGCCATTTGAATACTCTGCGATAAGCTGTTGTTGTAGCGAACTCGACCGAGATGGAAAGGCTGTTCCTCCCAACTTCCTTTGAAGTCCAAGACACAAGCTCGCATGACATGTCTTCAAGAGTCGGGTGTTCTCTCGGGCGGCCATCGATCTGCGGGTGATAGGCCGTCTTGCCCCGGCTTCGTTCCTAATGCGAGATTGTAAGCTCTTCCAAAAGCGGGCCGTGGAACCTTGGGTCTCTATCCGAAGTAATTGTAACTGGCACTCCATGTATACGAACCACTTGACGTACATATAGATCGCGGTCTATCCAAACTCAAGTCTCTTGAACGCAATGAAGTGAGCCGACTTGGTCGATCTGTCGACCACTACCCAAATTGAATCGTTCCCCTCGGCTCCTCGGTAGACCCGTCACGAAGTCCATCGTGATATGCTCCCATTTCCACTCGGGATCTCAAGGGTCGTAAAGTCCTCCCGGTTTGCAATGCGAGCTTTCACTGTGACATGTCGGACACTTGGCGACATGTTTGGCGATATCCGCCTTCATGCCACACCACCAATAGTGTTGACGCAGTTATACATTTTGGTACTACCGGGATGAATCTTTATGCTTATACGATGCGCTCGACAAAATCTCTTCTCTAAGTTCCACATCGTCGGCACAACCAATCGTCCTTGGAACCTCAACGTTCCATCCTCGGAAATCGGAAGCCTTCCTTTCCTTTGCATCCTCATGCAGAATTTTCTGAACATCGAATCCGTCTGTGAAGTGCTGCGATTCTAACCACTTCGGTTCAATTCTAAGGGTGGCCACAAGGTTCGAAGGTGGCCTACCTCGAACTTGAAATCTGAATCTCGTGCTCTCTCAATTAGGCCCCATTCCTTAAGTACCATATGAGCAACTGAAGACTTCCTACTCAGTGCATCAGCGACCTTATTCGCCTTTCCTGGGTGGTACAAAATCTCGCATGATCATAGTCCTTTAAGAGTTCCATCCACCGACGACTGTCTCATATTCAACTCCTTCGAGAGAATAGGTACTTGAGACTCGATGGTCGTGAAGATCTGAAATCTTTCTCCGCACAAATAATGCCTCCAAATCTTCGGGCAAAGATGATTCTTTGCAAGTTCAAGTCATGTGTCGGATAATTCAACTCGTGAGGTTTCAACTAATGAGACGCGTACGCAACTACTCTTCCATGTTGCATCAACACACAACCTAATCCCTTAAATGACGCATCACTATAGATCTCAAATCCTCCGGACCGGATGGAATAGTAAGTACGGGTGCGGTAGTTAGCTTATGCTTAAGCTCTTGGAAACTACTCTCGCCTTTGGTTCGTCCACACAAATTTCTCTTCCTTCTTTAGAAGTCTTGTCATTAGCGATGCTAACCTTGAAAACCCTTCTACAAACCGTACGTAATACCACTAACCCAGAAAACTTCTGATTTACATCCTTGTCGTCGGTCTCGGCCAATTGATCAACGCCTCAATCTTGGCGGGGTCCACCGAGATTCCTTCTCCGGAGATGACGTGACCTAAGAAAGCCACACGAGTCGGCCAAAACTCGCACTTACTAAACTTGGCATATAGCTCGTGATCTCTTAAGGTCGAAGCACTATACTTAAGTGCTTTTCATGATCCTCGGTACTCCTTGAATACACCAGGATGTCGTCGATGAAAACAATTACAAACTGATCTAAGTACTCTTTGAACACCCGATTCATCAGATCCATGAAAGCAGCCGGGGCGTTTGTCAATCCAAACGGCATCACGGTAAACTCATAATGGCCGTATCGCGTGCGAAACGCCGACTTTGGGATATCTTCTCTTTTTATTCTTAGCTGATGATACCCCGTCCTCAAGTCAATCTTAGAAAATATCGACGCTCCTTGAAGCTGATCAAACAAATCATCAATCCTTGGCAACGGATACTTGTTCTTAATTGTCACCTGGTTGAGCTGTCGATAATCGATGCACAAGCGTAATGAACCATCTTTCTTCTTCACAAACGATGCGATGGTGCTCCCCAGGTGATGCGCTTGGGCGAATAAATCCTTTATCCAACAACTCTTGCATTTGCACCTTTAGTTCCTTAAGTTACGACAAGGCCATTCGGTAAGGAGCTTTAGAAATCGGTTACTTGTCCCGAGGGCTAATTCGATCACGAACTCTATTTCTCTCTGGCGGTAAACCCGGTAATTCTTTCGGAAACACGTCTGGGAACTCTCGTACCCTACGATATCTTCGATCCTTAACTCCTCTGTTGTCGTGTCTCCGGCCAGTTGCTAGTAACCTTGGCAACCCTTGCCCAGCAAGCGGGCTGCCTCGAGCGACGAGATTAAGGAAATTGAGGGTCCTCCTCGACTCCCAATGAATTCAAAACTCTCACCTTCTAATGGATTAAGCGAATCGCCTTGCGATAACGGTCCATCTTGGCTCGGCTTGGTGAGCCGTCCATGCCAATTATCACATCAAAATCATACATGGCCAAGACTATCAGGTCTATCCTCCCCTCTCGCTCACCAATCACTAACTTGCAACCCAGGCAACCTACTGTAGCTAACACTTTATCTTTCAACGGAAGTAGATATACAAATCACGAGACTCCAACAATTCGGGAATTAATTCTACCAATTTAACAAATCCTTGACTATAAAAGAATGCGAAGCTCGAGGATCAAACAAAGCATAAGCGGGTTGGTCGTTCGGTAAGACCATGCACAGTGACCACGTTAGCGCATCCTCCGCTTTGTCCTCCTCGTCCCGGCGCATAAGTCCTTCCACCGGGCTGGAGGTCGGTTTGATCCACCCTGCGGCATAATCTGAGGCGAGGCTCCTGCGGTACGACCCAACGGTGGCGGCGCGGCGTAACCGGCTGTCCCATCGATTCTGGGGCAATACTGGCTATATGACCTGGCCACACTCATAACGGGCACCCGTTCTAGGAGGACACGGGGCTGAACCATGCCGTCTTCCGCATAGACGACATACGCCATTCGATCTCAGCACTGACTTTCCGATCCCGCCCTTCTTGTTGAGCGGGACAGGATATCTCCCTCCAGACATCGGTCTCTTCCCAAACCGATTATTATCCCTATTCAAATTAACCCGCGACCTAGATGCGGCAGCTTCCTCATTCTGGTCTTTCTCAATCAGCTGGGCTCGCTTGTAAAGATCTTTGTACTCTTTCAAATCTAACGGCACCAACAATCTCCTCACCTCTGGTCTAAGCCCATCTCTAAACCTCCGAGCTCGGTCTGCCGGTTTCTGAACCAATTCAGGGGCATACTGCGACAGTTCAGCAAACTTCGCTTCATACTGATCGACTGTCATTGCGCCTTGACGGAGACGCTGGAACTCCGCCATCTTCAACTCTCTAGCGCAATCCGAAAAGTATTTCTCATTGAATGCCTCAAGAAACGCATCCCACTCTGGAGCTACGCCCTCAGGGAACACTATCCTTTTATTCGCCTTCCACCAGGTGGCTGCGATTCCCCTTAACTGATAGGCGGCCAGCACGACCTTCTCTGCTTCAGTGCACATCAACAGCTCAAAGGCATTCTCTAGTTCCTGAACCCATAGTGCTGCAGCTTCGGGATCTCCCGCTCCCGTGAACGTTGGCGGATTCAACCTTAGGAAGTGTTGCACTAACTTCTGCCTAGGCCTCCCAGCGGCCTCATTCTCAGGCGGGATCTCCTCCAATCCCTCTTCTGGCTCGGCAGCCGGTGCGGCGGCAGCAGCGGCGGCCGTAGCGGCAACAGCAGCATTGGCGGCATTAGCAGCGTTGGTGGCGGCGGCGATAGCGGCGGCTGAAGCGGCGGCCTGCTGGTCTAATCTGTTACCCATCATCTCAAGCATCTGCATAATCCCGGCAAACCTCGGATCCTCAGGGGCCACTGCATCCTCAGAAGGTGACGCTGCACCACTCGCACTGGCCTCAGCCTGCGCTCTCCCCACGACATTTCGGGCACCGACTCTCATCGACGGCCCACCCCGGAACACGGGGCCTACTGCTCTCTTCCTAGCAGCTCTTGGCACTCGGTCACTCATGCTTCAGGCTCGGTATAGATGCCTATTGGCGAATTCAATACTATATTAGAATTTGAGTAACCGATCAATCAAGCTAACAAACAACTAACAACCACATGCATTAGAATATCGAAAGTCTTTCCTACTAACTATCCCGTGACTCATCGCACCTTATCACTCCATACACAGACCATGCTCGATACCACTTAACGGGGTTGTCACGCCCCGAACCCGAGACACGTGGAACAACCCGCCATGGTCATGCAAACGCGACATTCCCAGGTAGTGTCGCCGACCCGAATATTTAATTATTAAAGCGCATGCGGAACGATTTAAGAACCCCTGACAGAAACTCGCGGGATAGGACAATAGGAAGAATTAATTCAAAATCAAACGAGCATAATTCCATACATCATCGACAATCCAAGTCTTAATTACATCAACAGGATCCGGAGGCTATATGCACCAAAAATGGGTTAGAGTTTATGTGCATCAAAAGAAAGGAGTCAGCCTACATAACAAGGATCAGTCCGCCAAAAGAAAGTCAACCACCCTAGAACTACAGGTCAGCCCCATTGGACGATCCCACGTCCTCCGGATCTGACACCCAAGATTGCGGGGGCGTGGCGTTGATCACTCCACCGGTAGGAAGGTCCGCCACACCCTTGCCCAGGATGGCATCCAAGACCGCCAGCGGAATATCCATGCTATCTAGTGGGCCGATCCTAACACCATGCTGCTCCGTACGATACCAAGCTCTAAACATGTATGGAGCAGTTGTCATGCACGTTCACACGGACCCGGATGAGGGTCCTAATCAACAGATAGACCCAAGGACTCCGGGGTCGGGCACTCTCCGTCCAGCGGGTCGATCTCGTCGGTAGGCCGCTCATCTCCGGGGTCTCGCCATCTATGGTCTGAAATATTTTTCCCCAAAGCCGGATGAGACTTTGTCTCGGCAAGTTCACCCCTCCTAAACCCTATTAGAAAGTAAATACGCCCCAAAGTAGCTTAACCACGACATCAAGAAGACTTACCTCACCTTCGTGCCTCCCTGCCCAGGTTAGTACAATTCATATCACTTAAGCACAAGAAATGACAAGAAGGCAATTTATCGGAACTCAATCGTTTCACTCAATTTCGCAATCACACAAGCATTTCCAAATCATCATTATCCACTATCATACCGGGGCAAAGCCTACTCGCAATCGGCTATCTCGATATCTAGCTAGACATCGCCTCCCCACCTTGGAGCGCACTTCGTCAACACATCGACGGTATTCCCGAAGGAGCATGGATCCGGTTGGCCTAGCCTCCACCGTGACCCGAGCCACGTCACTCTCCTGACGGCATCTCTAGAAGAACAAAGGTCCGGTCGGCCTAGCCACTGCGCGCGACCCGAGCCACGTCACTCTTCGCGGCATCTCTAGAAGAACAAAGGTCCAGTCGGCCTAGCCACTCACGCGACCCGAGCCACGTCACTCTTCGGCGGCATCTCTAGAAGAACAAAGGTCAGTCGGCCTAGCCACTGCTTACGCGACCTGAGCCACGTCACTCTCCCTTGACGCATTTCTTAGAATAAGGATCCGTCGGCCTAGCCACTCTTTGCGACCCGAGCCACGTCACTCTCCCTTGACGGCATTTCTTAGAATAAGGATCCAGTCGGCCTAGCCACTACTGCGACCCGAGCTTTTCAACTAGCACACAACAATTTGATATCAATCTTTAGATATTTTCCATTTCACCCACATAATCCAATTACGACATTGACCACGAATAATCAAATTTCAATGCCGAATTCGACACTTGGGATTTTTCTAAATAAAATTTCATTCTTTTCAAAATCAACAATCAAGTCGCAATATCCACACTTCAATATCAAATTCTAAACATACAGCAACATCGGCACGAAATTCTGAGCAATTAGGGTCAAAATAAAATTTTCAAGTTTTTTTTTTTTTTTTTTTATAATATTTTTTAATGAATTTCGGAATAAGATATATTATTAAATAATTCAACAATTTCGAAGCATTTATTTAAATCATAAATAAACTCCTTTAAGTCATATCAAGGTCATTTAAAAATAAACATACCTAACCATTAAACCAAACACCATTTATCTTAATAAATCCTCTTAATATAATCCATACAAATTAAACCAACCTACCCACATAATCACCATCAACCTAAGTTAAACCTACTTAGGGCATCATTAACTCGCTAATCGCGGATTAGTGAGGTAAACTCACCGGAATCGCTTTCCGACGGGTCTCCGGCCCGAAGAGCACGGCGCCGCCGACGACAAACCTACACGGATCAAGACCAAATGAGCACTTATAGGAGGCTAAAACAAGCAAGGAAGGAGCTGGTTCTTGCTGGAAAAACCAGCAACTAACCAAGCTCGACGGGCGCGGAACGGAACGGCGAACAGCGGAGGAAATGGCGGAGAAGGACCGGCGCGGTTCGTGCGGTAGCGGCGGAGGACGGAGCGGGCGAACGGCGGCGGGCGGAACGCGAACAGCGGCAACAGCGAGGAGATTGCGGCGTCGGGACGCGACGAGCTCACACCGGAGCCTCGCACGCGGATGAGGCGAACGCGGACGTGCGCGCGGCGGCGACGTGCGCGGCGGCGGACAGCGGCGGCAACGTGCGGGCGGGAAGGGGCGGACGGGCGAGCTCAACCGGCCGGACTCTCTCTCTCTCTCTCCCTCTCTCAAATTCGAATTCCCCTTCCCTAGGCAAGAGAGGTTGAAGATGAAGTGGATGGGACATCCCCACTTTTGGTGAGCCAATCAGCTTGTGCCACATGTCAAGCTCTCCTTGATTTTGGCCTCCACCATGACATCACCTGCTGATGTCATTCTCCACTAACTTAAACCCTCCACAACATCTTCTAATAGGTTCAATTCATTTTCCGCCGGGGTCCAAGCTCTTGCACATTTAATTATTTCAATTCCCTTCAATTCTCTTCTAATTGAGTCCAAATTAAAGTCCATGAATTTAATCCAATGTTCCTAATAAGATTTGCAACACCCTTTGACTTCCAATTTCGAATTCAATTTCAATTTCACGGTTAATTTCACTGCAGTGCGATTTTAGCACGCCCGATCCACAGTGGCTTTTTTAGGAAATTTTCTTGCATCCGACCCGAGGGTGATCGGTGTCACACAAAGGCTTGAGGAGTAGGTTTCTAGTCTTAATTGAGGGGGACTTAGACTTGTTGGTGTGACCTTTGAACTGGCCATTGATTTGCAGATTCAAACCTTGACAATTCGAAGATAAGGTCCTTTTTTTCAATTTAGGGTACTTCCGAGAACATATCCGATGGAGAAAGGCGGCGCCTATAACTCGGACGATTAGAGCACATGGCTTCGAACATGGTGTCGAGGTTTTGAATCCGTCCTCGCCCACAACCGGCCTAAAAGGCGAAGAACTTTCAGCACAACCTTGTTATTATTGAAAATTCTCTTACTTGTTGGGCGATGTACTTTGGCAATACTTTGAAAGTAAAATTTATCATTTAGAATGGTTTTATGTTTAAACCAAAATGCAAAGTTGATTAAAATTCAAATAACATAGACATAACAATTGGCTTGTTATATCATGTAATTCAACACATGAATAATTTATGGTATGATGACAAGGGTGGCTATGTGCTTTTCTTCAGGGTCCGAGACAGGATCCAAACTTTTTTGCTCAATCTAATGCTTGAACTTCAAAAATCTAATAAATGCATTTCTTTCATTAAAATTTATGACATTATTAGCTAACTTGGCCATAATTTAAGTTGAGTTCATGAAGTTTTGCTGAATTGGAAAATGACTCGTTATTTTGGCCTTATAAATGCTAACATGACAATCCAATAACACACACACTTAATGTGGTGATATACCTAATAGACTGACTACAATGAGCAAACTTTTGGATGTTCGGGCCTAAATTAATTAATAAAAAAGTTCAAGGATTACATTAAATATCAAAACTTTCTTTCGAAGTCCTTTTGGCGGGGCGATTAAGGTAGAAAAGTTTAAAAATCATACATTCGATTAACCATAACCTATCCTACATTAACAGGGAGGTGGAATAGTAATTTGAAATTCATACTTGGTCGTGGCTTTAGTCTGGTTAAGATTGTAACCACAAGTTAAATCCTTTTCACTCCATGGTTGACAAAATGGCCAAAGCGACCGTCTGGAATCTAATATATTTCTAATCGATCTATAGTACATATATGAATAGCTAGATCAAATGTGATTTTGTCAAAGTACTAGAAAGGCTACTAAAAGCAAAAACCCAAGGCGGGAAAAGTAAGCGTGTGAGGGAGAGGTAGAGAGGAATGCAAGCAGAAATCAGCTATTACCTAGATCTTAACAAGGATCACCAATCCTACGCCATCACACTTGAGCAAGGGTTCATGATCACGACGAAAGCGTAGCCACCACGGTTGCTTGATTTCCAACTAAGGGTTATGACCGGCGTGAGAGCTAGAAATCTCTAAAAGAGGGAATGAAATTAAATTTAAAAGTTCGACTAATATTCGTTATTAGTATCATTTAGGGGAGAATACATCATAATAAATCATAATACAAAAAAAAAAAAAAAAGTGTAGTAAAAAGTATTTTTGTTTTTGACTGAAAGTAAAATACCAAAGAGCATTACTCAAATATTCTTGATTAGTGAACTTTTTTTAAGTTCACTTTATGAAGTTTCATCTTGTTCAGAAAGAATAATTACCATATTAATATTTCAATTAAAATAAGAAAACGTAATTTCAACAAATGTCTGAGTTGTTGCAACAAACTATAAATGATCAATAAATGTATCTTATCTCATCATTTATCACGAAAAATTATTGAAAGAAGTTTTTACATTAAAAAAAATGAAGATATAGCTAAAAACCAGAAAAAGAAAAAAGAAAAAGAATGGCCATATGATCCTGCGCAGTGGCCACTCAATAAATGTATCTTATGTCATCATTTATCACGAAATTTATCACGAAAAATTATTGAAAGAAGTTTTTACATTAAAAAAATGAAGAGATAGCTAAAAACAAGAAAAAAGAAAAGAAAAAAATGGCCATATGATCCTTCGCAGTGGCCACTCAATAAATGTATCTTATGTCATCATTTATCACGAAATTTATCACGAAATTTATCACGAAAAATTATTGAAAGAAATTTTTACATTAAAAAATGAAGAGATATCTAAAAACAAGAAAAAAAGAAAAGAAAAAAGAATGGCCATATGATCCTTCGCAGTGGCCACTCAACATGAAATTCAAAGTGGTGAGCTCCGTAAAAGACTTTGATTTTTTTTTCTTTTTTCTGGTAGTAGAGAGAAAAAGGATTAAACTATTGACCTTTTGGACCTATTGTGATAAAGTTCCATGTCATCATATTTGGTCTTTAGTTAGCATAGAATCACAAATCCACGTTAGCATACTGTTCTTTTTTCAAATAACCCTAAGATCAACATAAGTAGAGGGAGCAATGATACCTTTACTGCCATAAGCACTCATAGGCAAACGAGCTGAACATTTATTTCGCTGAAAATTTCCTAATAAAGAAAAATATTTTTATATATTTTCATTTGTTCAGTGCTTTGAGAAAAGTAATTTTCTTTTTTTTTTGTTAAAAGAAGAGATCATTTTTCCTCCCAACCTAAGCTTATTATTTTCGGTCCATAAAAATATTTTCCATAAATCAATTGATTTCCATTATCCAATTATTGAAAAGTCAAAAAAACAATTTTTTCGAAACAGTTTTTTTATTTTTTTATTTTTTTTTTCCCAAACAGACGGACCCTATACTTCGTTTCCAGTTCTTGACTAAACCATACCTCAAGCAAGAACCAGACATAAGTTGTCTTTTGGGCCGCAATACATTGACCGGTCCAATTTGGCGCCACCCAGGTTTCCAGCTTCAGTTCTAGCCTAGAAAGCCCAGAACCGGCCTACAAGCCATGCGCAGGTCTCTTGCAAACCCTAAGTCACAAACACAAACCCCAAAACAAAATAGAATTAGCGAAGTGAAAAGCCAATCCCCGAAAATCAACGAGCTCTAGCAAGTCGAAGTCGGGAATCGATTTAGTAGCCAGAAATGAAACTTGTCCATATTCGATCAAGGCTTTGAATAAGATTTTCGATGACTTTGCTCGAGTCGTGTAATTTCGCGACTAGCATATGTGGGCCTCACAACTTGGTGGCAACTAAAATTTATAACCCCGTCAATTGAGGTCTGGATGCATAAAGCTTTGATTGAAATGTGTACGGATTTTATTTTATTTTTATTGATCAGGTTAATGATTTGGTAACTACACATTTAAATCTTGCAATTCAGTGCATAGGAAAAAAAATAAAACAAAGAGAACTTTTTGATGAACAAGCCAAGCCCAAAATGGATTGGCCCGTTTGAACTATCGACCCAATTCGTTGGACTTGGAAAGCTCAGGCCGGGCCAGGGCACAGTTGGTGTAAAGGATCCACAAGTGCCAAGGCCAGATTCATTTTTCCCAGAAATTTTTCTAGCATTTGACATCACGCGTGATATAAGCCAAATCTCCTTAGAGAGCCCAAAAATCTTCTCTCTTTTTCTCTCTCTTTTCCCATGTCTTTTTTAACCTTAAGCCATGGGGGAGGGTTTGAGCTAGTCTCACCCTCCCATCTCTTCTGTTGATTTTGTTTACGTTTTATTGTTTTTATTTTTTACATTTTATTCTTTCTCGATGTAAATTTGAGAGCTCTCTTTCGGTTTAGTTCTCAATTTGAGAGTTTGAACTTTCCCACTTTAGTTCTAAATATAGGTGTTATCCTCTCTCGATTTAGATCTAGGAGTTTAATAATATGTTTCTAGGGATTCAATGTCCCTCTACCATGCTCGTGTATGGGCCATCTGCATCTAGTTTCAATGATGATTTTAAGAGTTTTGGCGTCACATTGAATTACGAAAATTTGCTCCTTCACATGTTATATTCTAGGTTTGTTCAATCTATTATGGTTGTCTCCATACAACAATGATATAGAAGAAGCCAAATCTAAGCATGCACCACCAATTTGGTAACCTTGTAATTATTGAAATATGAATTTTTAACGTGTGCTCATCATTGACAAATCCACGAAATCCACTAATCATATGTGTTGTTTTTGTGAAACAAATTTGTGCTAAGGTGCTCCATTGAACATCCTTATTTTCCAGATTATGCTTTGTTTTTCAATATTTGTGCTCTATTTCAATTTAGTTTGTTATGAAGGTTATGTGCTTCTGTATCCTTTTGAATAATCAATATAATTTTTTTCCACAAAAAAATATGCATGATAAGAGCTTTTTTGTTCTTTTCAAAATTTAAAATTTGCTAGGTTTGAACCTAATAACTTGTGCATGGGATTGTAGATCGAAAGTGTGAAATAGTTGAGTCCATTCAGACATCAATCTCATTAGTTATAAGTAAGATACATACTATAGATCAAATGTATTTATCGAGCGTAGGACTCTCTTACTTAGATAACTAATTGATTGAGATAAATTTGCTATTGATGACTATTCCATCAAGGAGTAATTATTAGATAAATTTATTCAATGTGCAAAGACGGCCGTGGATCATTAGATCCCATGGAAAATAATTTTCAACCATTTCAAATTTGTATAACAGTCAACAATTTCTCGCTAGGGGCCAAAAATAAATGCCGAAAGATGTAAAAATATTTAAATTTCACACAAAAAAAAAATCGTGAAATTCTTGAGATTTATTGGCTACTTCAAAATTTAAAGGGAAAATTCCAAATAAGAACTTGAAGTGAATCTATTTTCTTAAATAAGGACCTAAAGTAAATTTTGTGTCAAATAAGGACTTGAAGTGGACCCATTATTTCAAATAAAGACCGAAGTGAATTATGTGTCAAATAAGAACCCGAAGTGATTAAGTTAATCTCTATTGAGGACTTTAGCTCATCGGTAGATATTTTTAGATGATTAAAATAGGGGAATTTTGTTAGAAATTTGTGACTAGAAAAAAAAAGGGAAAATTCTAAATTAATTAAGTTTAGGTTATTCATTTAGATGTTTACGTTTTCTTCTTTCTTCTCACCCACTGCTCCTCAACCAAATCATTGCCTGGTCATTGTCGTGACTCGATTCTTATCGCTCCTCGCCTTACTCGACCGATGGAGAATTTGGGTCTCCACAATCAAAGAAAGAAGTATATGGTTTTCTTCTTGTTTTGAATTCGTGCCTTAACCGGCAGAGAATTTGGGTCTTCGACTTTATAGAGGATGAGTACAAGCAATGAGGAGAACTTCGGTCTTTGACTTTGCAAAGGATGGGTACAAGGAATGGAGAAACTGTAGAAAATCTAGGATTTTTTTGTTTCTGTTTTAGGATTTGTTAATTTTCCCTATGCGACAACATCTAAAATTTGACTAGGAGTTTAGGGAAAGATCCTCTTGGAGGATTTTTCTGTAGCTTTTATTGCCTGTTGGACAGTGTCACGTACACTTGCACCGCAAATTCAATGTTTCACTTGGAATTATCATTTGACCCATTTTCTATATATTGATGCTACAGTGGAGAATTTCTGCTTGATTCTCTACTATAGAGGACAATAGATAGAATTTAACGATCATTTCTGGATGGGTCTCGATACAGTACTTTTGGATGCCCTTTGATGCTTATAATCACAGCACAGTGAGCCTGCAGCTAATTCTGATTTTATTCCAGCATAATTTCCAGAACTTAGAAGGCAACCGCAGCCATGGCTATGTTGCCCCCAGTTATGATGAAGAGGAGGATTCATCATCTGGGAACAAATTCAAAATGAAGCTTAAAGAGTTTCATAGGAGGTAATTATATTGAGAAACTTGTCTTCCATCATTACATCAAGCAAGGTTTTGGTTTTGCAAACTAGTTGGGCTTATCATGTGCTGGCTTCTTTCTTTGCAGCGCCGCATCATCTACAGCACTGGACAAAAATTATCTCACTCCATTCTTTACGAGTCAAAATGGGGATGAAGAGGACGATTTCGATTAGTTAGCTTGGCAAATTCCTCTTTGATTGTTATTCTTACTTTCCGTTGTCTTGAGTGGCCTGAGAAGTCTCAAATAGATTTAGACCTGATTGCATATTTTAAGTGATAGGGCTATTATTGTTGGATAAAGTAAAAGAGGTAATGAGAGCTGTCTTGGTATACGAGAATATGTTGCCTCTGCTTGGACGGGTTCTCTAGTGGTGTTCCATTTTATACTAGGGTTAATATCTTGAAAAATTCCAAATCGGTATATTTGGGACAAATTTACTTCAAATTATTTTTTTAACCATGAAAAACTTCGAACTAGTATACCTGTGACAAATTTACCCCAACTAACTATAAAAAAAAAAATCATAAATTGGTATATTTATGACAAATTTACCCTAAACTAATTTATTTAACGCAACAACCCAAAAATGATAAATTTGTGACAAATATACTCTATACTAAATTGGATTAATACCACAAAAAAAATCACAAAAATTGTAAACGGTGACAAACAGAACGTATGTCGCGATCAATTTTTCGGGTTTAAACCACCTAGGGTTTTGGCTAATGGATTGTTATGCCTAGACTTAACTCGGGCTCTCCCAAGCTCATACCAACTCACGACTTAGGTTGAAGTTTTTTAACATGCAAATGGATTTTATCTAAGAGTCGCTACTAATCTATTTTTTGGTGAGTTGATTAGAAACCCAAATAAAGTAACGGGAGTTTTACTTTACTCCTACAAACCAGAGATATGGGTATGGGGACTTGGTTACACTAGATTTCTCTAATGCCCTTTCGGTACCATTCTTTTATTTTCAGAAATGTTTGGCAAGCAGCTTGAATTGATTTTAAATCTATTTCCCTAACATGTGAGGTGATCATGCGAGTGCGCAAACCACCGATTTAACATCCAAGGAAAGCAATGAATAAATTGCAGGAACTTACCTCAAAGCAACGAAAGCATTTGCAATGTTAAATCAGAATTCACATCGACAATCCTAAATATGATTTCTAATTAACAAGCAATTTCTTTTTTTTTTTTGTTTTCACTTAATTAATGAAAATCATGCAATATGCAATGCACTAATTCTAACGACATGTGATTTCTAATTAAATAGGCCTAGCAAAAATACTACATGACATGCATCTTAGTGAATCTAGCCCTAATGACATGCATATGACATTTTTTTTTCTTTCCTAAAAGAATGCATTTTATCCTAAATAATAAAACTAATTTAACTTATGACATTTTTTTGCATTTTTCTCGAAATTCGAAATTTGGTGAAATGTGAGAATTACTTAACTAGATTAAGATTCTATTTAATTTGCATTAGGAATAAGGTTGAGCTAAATCCTAATTTAAACTAAAATGTTATCTTAACCCAAATAATCCTAAAATGCAATCTATTTAAGGAAATGCCTAAACTTATAATAAATTAAGAAAAATATTATCTAAAATTAAACTAAGTGCAATTTAATCCTAATATGCAATGACATACAAAATATGTCATAATTCTACATGACATATGCATGATGATTTTTTGTTTTTGCTTTTGTATTAATTAATTTAAAATGTCAAATAATTAAACATGCAATTTAAGATAATGAAACGAAAATCTAACATCCTAAATTTATGTCTTTTTGGTTTTTTTTTTTATTTCGACAATTCAGAATAAATAAAAACGCTTAGTCTAAATATGCATACTACCCTAAAGCATGCGATATTCTAATATGAAGCTAAACTAACTCAAACATATTTCAAGATAAATGAATCAATCAAGATAAGACAAGTACCGAGCCATTCAGAATCATCAAAGATACCATATCCATGGTTCAAATTTGGAAATGATATCTACTCAACTTGGTTATTTCGCTGGTAAAATCGATAAATTGATCTTAAGCCTTAAAGATCAAAATATTAATTTTATTCCCGCGTGATTAATTATTCCATCTAAAGCCTTATAGATGGAATAAAAAACTATATGCGGTTGCAAATTAGCAAATAAATCCTAATTGAAAGCTATGTCTATCGCCTATGGATATGAACATTAGATATTAATAGACATATATTAGGCAATAAAATACCGACATCAAGTTCGGATAAAATAATTACTTAATGTTGCAAGAGTTATTGCCACATTTGAGCTTGATGGAATCGGCTTGACAGATGACCAGGAATAGCTCATGGGTGAGGCTCGGCACAGCAGATGGGTCTCGGGTTGGCACACGACATGGCAAGAATGGCTGCTGTTGCTCAACTCGGTGTAGTCTCAGCAAAGGTAGCAGCAACTCGGTGACAGCAAGAAACGTCACGGCGGTGCAGTGATTATGGAGAACACTGGGCACGGCTCCGCGAGACCTACAAGAACGCTAAAAGACGCTGGACTAACAAGGAAATTTATTAGCGACGCCTTCGTGAAGCAAAGAGAAGACGAGATCCGGCACTAGGAAAAGGGCGTCTGGCCCTGTCGTGCGCGATGAGAATGGGAGCAGACACGTAGCTCGTAGCACACGTGGGAAGTAATTCGGCAATAACTGTTAATGATGGCCTTTCTCTCAGAAATTCAAGCAAAAGAGAATCCTCCTCTCTTTGACCAAAACTCGTGCCTTTTGATTTTCACTTCTTGGACTCTCGGTGTTGACTTTTCTTCTCAAAATAGTGTATTGCCCCTGTGAAGAAACCTGGACTTGGGTGTGACGCGTGGATGCCCATGTGCTCCTTCACGGACGTCCTTTGCTTCGTATTTTATAGTGGGAGTTGGGCTGGAACGCTCGATCAGCAAACGACATTCGGCAACTTCATCGTCAGAGGGCTAGTGCAGCATCATTATACTGGACTTCTTAACGGTGCACTGAGCTCGTTGGGCCCGGATGGTGATGACCCGATGGCAGATCACGAACAGCAGTGGCTTGGCGTGGGCAGCTCCGTCATCATAGGAGTGGTTGGCTCGTGGCTGAAGGAGGGGCGATGCAGTAGTGTTGTCGATGATGAGGGCACAGTGGCGGTGTTGTGGCACGCCAAGACGAGCGTCCCCGCCAAGGGTTAGCTGAGAGAGCTTCTTCTCTCCCTCTTTTCTCTCTATCGTGGCCGTATGTTTTCAATTGTGTGGCATCCTCTCTCAATTTTTCGAAAATCCCCCCTTTCGAAAATCCCTTTCTGAAAATTTTTCTGAATTCGCTCCCCTCTAGTCACGAAAAATGTAGCTCTATTTTATAGTGATTCCAAACGGCCACTTTGTATGGTATTTTCCGAGTTTCCATCTTCTGTCGCATTAAATCAAGGCTGCAAATCAAAGCGAGATTTCGCAATCAACTCGATTTTGCTCCAATTTATTCCGTTTTATAAAAATTATTGCCCTTTGTTCACCTGATTTTTAATTGTTTATGCATTTATCGAAATCTTAATGCTCATCAGAATTTCAAATTTCCTTGCATACTTCAATCAAATCAATTTCCCCCAATTTCATTTTTTTCTTTTTATTTGTCCAAAAATGCAATTTTTATTTTTCTTATTTTCCTAGATTTGCTAAAAATATATGTCAACAACGTAAAATCCTAAATCGGTATACCGGTTAATTGTCACGTGTTATTTTACTTAATAATTTGAGCATAAAATTTAACGAAAACTAACAGAGGGTAAATTTGTCACAAGTGTACCAATTTGAGGTAAATTTGTCAAAAGTATATCAGTTTTGGATTTTTCAGGGTATTAACCCTTCATACTAAAATATAGTTTGTTCTTTTGGAGTATGTATATAGCGGTCGCTTGTCTAAAACATATGAACCAAGCAAGCAAAAGATAGGTAGCTTAAATTGATGAATGAACGCCACCATGGTCCTGATATATAGTTTTGGTTTAAACTTTAAACTGGGGCCGTTACACTTGGATGGAGAACTGACTTGTAATTTAAGCTATAATAATTCACAAAAACAAACTGACGTGTATGTACTAGCGTGTGGTCCAACACGTAGGAGCAAATCAAGAATAAATAGCACTGTCCGTTTAGGGAAATTCTCTCTTGTTCTACGAGAATGATGTTAGAATGTAAATGTTTTTAACAAAATCGTGGTAGCAAACAGGGTAAGGCAGTAAATACTGATTGATGACACATGCACTCCATTCCTTGCCTGCATCGTGCTTCGTTTAGTCAAGACATGTCATTTGTAGAATGAATTTTTGCAGCATCTTCATTAGTTCAACCCGTTTCTCTTTCTTCTTCCCCATTCCTTTTTTCTCTTTTCTTTCCCTTTGGCCAGCCACACGTGAGGGCCAGCGAGGGTGTCCCTGTGGCCGGCGAGCGTCTCGAGGGAAAACTGAAAGAACGTAGAACAGATAAAACGTATCTCTCTCTTCTAAAACACAACTTCTCAAATAACATAACTGCTCAAATAACGTAATTGCAAATAATCCCCCATTTTTTTTATTGTACAGTAACTGCACTCTTCAATGGGTCTTCATTTATGAGCTGGATTTTGGCCCAATATAAGCAGATGGGCTTAAGTAGGTCCATCAAACATGAAAACCCATCAGAGTACATTTCCTTAAAAAAAAAAAAAAAAAACTGCTCATATGGTTTGAAATAACAAACTAGTACAAAATATTTTCATTACTAATAATAATTTATATCTAAATATTTTCGTGAACGATAAAAAATAATTTCTGTTCATTCAATTTAATAAATATATAAGCGATATTTTTAAGAAAAACGTAATCCAAAGTTACTTTTCCGCCAAAGAAATGATTTTGTTGTCAAACGCACAGAGGAGGTCACCTGACGTGTGGGGGGAGGGAAGGCGGCGGAGATGAAAATGATATCATAATTGGGCAACGCAGTTCACAGGTCAACGATGCCCCGCTATGAATTCGGATCTACTTTACTTCCAATCGCAATATTCCTTTCTACCCGACTTTTTCATCACGTCTAAATTACATGTATTAGAAATTCACAGACCGAAAGGTCGGCGAAAGACGGTGAATCATGAAACGCGTCCGGTGTGGAAAAACGATGTAATGATTGATAGAAATCGAGCAAAAGTAAGTAGCTTCAAGAGAGGGGGCATGGGATGGCACTTTGATCTATGGAATTTGAAAAAGATCTTCCCCTGAACCAGCCAAAGTCTTCGTAAAAAAAGAAAAACAAAAACAAAGCTTCTCTCGTTATAATTCAGCAGACTCGATTAATCCTAACTCACTTCCAATCGCTCCACAAGATCCGAGTCCTCCTCTCTTTTTCTTCCTCTCTCTGCTTGCACAATTTGGTGATCCAGATGCAGAACCCAATCTCAGAAGCAATGAGGTCACCCCGTCCCGGATTCAGATTCCACCCCCATACTGATGAGCTTCTGTTGGACTACTTGAAGGCCAAGATTCTCGGACAGCCCGACGACATGATACCGGAGATCGATCTACTCAAACACAAGCCTTGGGAATTGTACTCCATGTTCAGTGACAAGTTTGGCGACGAGGAGCATTATTTCTTCTGTCAGTTGAAGCACAAGTACTCAAGCGGCGACTGCTGCGACCGGACAACCAAAGATGGTTATTGGACGCGAAATCATGGGGAAGCGCACTGATGAGCTGATAGGAAAAAGGAACACACTAGTGTTCCACGAAGGCCGCAGGCTTAATGGCAAAAGGACCAGCCGGGTGATGCATGAATCTCACCTAAATCGTCAGTGTTTGGGTGATGCTCATGACGAAACTGTGGTAACATTCCGGTTTTCTTTCGTTTGCACAAGACGATTAGTTATAAATAACATTTGGGGCATGCTTTTTTAGTTAGGGGTTGTTTCTCTATTCCTAATACCGTTCGGGAATAAGTATATACAGGCTCTGCCTTATGTGGTATGTCGGATAATGAACAATAAGGATAAGAAGGCAATGAGGGGTCACGCTCCGCCCCGTTAATCAAGAAGAGGGGATTGCTTGAGCTTCCGTGACAACCAGCACAATGAAGTTGTTGCTGCTCCTCGTGAGGTGAGAGACACCCGTTCTGTATTGTAAAACTTATTTAGGTTTGGATCTACCCCTAAGTCCTATAGAGCATGGCAAAGGCCCAGAGACTCATCAGTTTCCCACGGCCAAAATGAAATACTAATGACTGTATTAGCATATAAACATCTGTGGGACTATTTTCATTTCGTACTTCAAGATTGTTTCAGCAACAAAAAATGCAGAGTACTTAAGATGGGTTGTTTCATATGATCACATTGTTTTTGATTGCAGATGTCAGTGGGAGAGTTGATGGAATCGCACCCTCCATCGCAGCCACCGGATGACATTTTATCAGACTCCAACACCACTACAGCCTATCAGCAGCAGGCAGGAGCAGAGCAAGGATCGTCTTCCTTATTTGGTTTCTCAAGTGGCAACGATGGCATTGGGCTCGACTTTTTTGAGCCTCTACAAGCTCCAGACTTCCTTGACCACTTTAGGTCCTCATTTGATATAAATTTCACTTCGAGTCCTTTTTTGAAAAAAATAACCCTATTTCGGCCCCTTATTTAGAATTTTCACCAAAAAAAAAAATTATTACTACTCTCGATAGTGTACATCGAAATATTAGTACTTCCATGTATTTTATATCACAGCTGACACTTTCAAATAACAGGCAGGTCTTCCTTCCAATTCAATTTCGACTCAAGATAGGCAAATACATAGCCAACATTCCCACAAACTTTTCTAAGGAAAACTCATTCAGTACCTTTCTGCACTTCCAGAGGTAAATCTTCAAAAAAGGACAAGAACAAGCACAAGAAGAAGCGAGAGCACTTCAAAACTGAGATGCCTATTGACCTTTGCACGCTGCAACTCATTGTTCATGGGGCAGTGCTCCATTCTATGTATGTACAAAGTCCCCTTTCAGGGTAAACCACATGCCTTAACAGCGTTATTGACAGCATCGGCTTCAAGACATAGAAATGTATGAAAATTTCCATTAGGCTTTTGCCCGGGGCTATTGACCAAAAGGAATTCGTCTTTTAATACCTAAATCTTCAAATTTGAATCCAAATGCATTTGCAACATCTTCAATCAGCTCTTAGTCTCAAAATCTCCTTTGCTGTTCTCCGCCGAAAATAGGGCATATGATCCTGTGACAAAAAGTTGAATACAATACATAAGGAAAAAAATTCCTTCAATTCTCGTTCCAATATCTAAGCAGAAGAGCCATTCAAGATGTGCATAAACAGTATCCATATGACCATGACGTGTTAAAATTTACACCAAATTGTATTTTTTTAGGACACTAGAAACAAAAACTAAGCTAGAATCTTTACCTTTAAAAAAAAAAAAAAAAAAAAAAAAAAAACCTAAGCTAGGAGAGTAAAAAGCAGAGCCAATCCAAGTCTCCATCCGTCTTTTCAAGAACTTAACTATGAGTGGAAATAAAATATCAAGTCATTCGATTAAAGCCCTAAATACTAAATAAAGTACACAAAATGGTGAGGATGGGAACCTCCACCATCAAAGCCTTCCAACAAGCATACTCATTTCCCTCCATCTTCCATAACACTTAAATCTATAAGCTACACTCACTTTATAAGCTAGTTTTTGCTTGAACCTCTAGCAATCCATCCCATATGGCCTAGTGGATATCATTACAAGCCTATACAATCCTGCCTCTAGCATATGTGGCATCATCTAATCTCAGTTCTTGTTGATGAGGTACATAACCAATAGTATAATAAGCATATGACTTATCTCCTCATTAAGGTTTTGTGCTGACACTAACAGGCATATATATGCGCAAATTTACAGATCATCAAAAGATTAACAGGGTGATAAAGGAAAACAATTCAAAATGCACAAAGGAGAAGCAGGCATTCATAGATGCATAACTAGTCCATCCCTAACTTTATGCCTCACCTGGTCGAAACAAAGCTCAAACCCTCTGCTATAGAAATCAGCATACTTGATCATAAACATTCCGCAGTCAAACCTGCTCATAGAATATAGGTGAATTTGTAAAGATAAGTCCTCCTCCAACACAATAAAAAGGAAACCTAAACAAATTGCTCCAGATAAAAGATTTCAGCAAAGCAAGCAAAAGCAACTGAGAAACCAGCGCAACAAAGATAACCAACTACCTTAGGTAATCTTTTGGCTTGCAAAGCTCATTTCCAACTCTCTGCTCATAATAAGATCTGAAGCTCACTCAATCTAACTGAGACTTTCAGTTTATAATCCTGAAATCTTGAATAAAGATGAATTTTACACATTTATATATGCCCTCACATTTCTGACGATGTTCAGAAGCTCACCACATGGGAATACTAACTCCTCTGCCTCCAATTAATCAGAAAGTCCTCACTCCTCTGCCTCCACTTTCCAGAAATGTTGGTTATCTCACCCATCATTTTATTTCATCCATTACACATACGGTTCGTTATCTATAGACTTCTTGACGCAAGAGCAAAATTATTTATAGTACTTTAAGCGATTTTCTTCTTTATTTAGTCTTTTCTTGTGTTATTAGGATTAATAAGTGGTATGTATTAGTAAGGTGACTTTTAATGAGGTTGAATGGTTGAGGATAAAATTTGTTTATGTTTCATTAAGGATTGAGATCATCTCACATATGTAACCACAGTATAGATAGGTCTCAAAAAGTGACTTTTCATTTCTCCTTTCAGTTAAAAATGTTGGTTTCTCTAAACCCTAGAATATCTATTTCCTGTTCCAACTTCAATTCTTCTCAATTCTAGCATTGCTTTAGGCTCCTTTTGCTGTTCTTTAACATCCAATGCCGTTACTTCTCCTAACAGTCAGTACATGAAAAACAAAAATACAAGGCTAGAGGAAAATAAATGGAGAAAGGAGTTGACTCATAGGCACATTAAAATAAAGAAATCAAATGAGTACGCACCCATTTTCCTGTGAAGGCAAGTCTGAGACATATTCTTGCTCCCACGAGCTTACATCTATGACTTTTCCGCACTTGTCCTTCACTTCATCCACAATGTATCTGGCCTGAGACATTAGTTAAGATTACCGTAAGCTACAATTGGCAAAAAGTGGCAAAAAAGAAATGGCCTCTTCATCATTTTCCCTGTCCCAACCCCTCACCTTCCCCCCAACCCTCTTTTCTCCACTACATCTCTTACCCATTTCCTCCTCCCTGTAGCTCTCTCTTCAAAATAACACAAACAGCTCAAATTAAAGTCAAATCTTAACCGACAAAAAACATACCAGCGCATTCAGCACTCGAGAATCCCTTCCTCCGAGGGAATCCAAATATTGAAATTTCTCATCTTTCTTGTTAATGATGGCTAGACACCAATGTATCTCTTGGTGGATGGGCACAAATATCTAAAACAGAAGGCAAAATTAATGATGAATCATCAAGAGGACAAAATGTAAAAACTAAAATTAGTGAAATGCTGTAACAGGAAAAAACAAAAAAAAAATTAGTAAAGTGCGGTAGGGCTTTACTTTATCGCAATCGATTAGGCTGTAACCCAGCTTTTTCTGGGTAGTCCACCTTCTGACAGCTTTATAGTCATACCCGCTCCTGCCACTGATTAACTGGAACTCAACATGTAAATTAAAAATCTGTCAATAAAATCCCAAAGTATTGACAAGTTTTTCCAGTCAATGAACCAGAATTCTATAAACAAAGAGCAATCTGCGAATCCATGATGATAAAGATGGTTGTAAA
The DNA here is from genome assembly GCA_016097545.1 of Eucalyptus victrix. Classification (NCBI taxonomy): domain Eukaryota; kingdom Viridiplantae; phylum Streptophyta; class Magnoliopsida; order Myrtales; family Myrtaceae; genus Eucalyptus; species Eucalyptus victrix. The sequence continues at coordinate 20,686,119 of CM027836.1, read as the reverse complement.
CGTGATTAATCAATATTGGAAGCCTAAGAAGAAACCGTATACTTGGATAGCAGAAAATGCAGGTTTCTCGAAAAGCAATACAACAAGTGACCTTTGGCCTTTGCGTGGAACAAAATTTTTTGGGGAAAACCAAAGTTCAAACATCCATTGACATGCTTAATCCTGCCCTAGAAACCTCCTAACTAAGCACCCAAGAAAATCCTAAGGGGAGCCCTTTTGATGTACATACAGCACACAATGATGGCTGAGAGATGATAAGGGGAGAAATCAGGACCGAGACTAAAGAAGAAACTTAGCTAGTTCAGACAGAATTAAATAGCAACAGTAAAGAATCAACCTTTTTGTAGAAAAATGTATTGAAAAAGTGACACTTCAAGAACTTCTGTGGATGTCTTTTCTCCCTTTCCTTCAATAACTCCAGATATAAGTTTATGACCTGTGAAGGGAGGATGTAAGAACAAATAAAGAGCTTGGTACATTCCAACACAGCATTCAATCATCAAAGGGCGAAGTCTGATGAAACAATACAAGATCAACCTTCTTCCCAAGTAGCATAAACCCTAACTACAATAAGCTTTACTTCTCAAAGTATAAATGAAAATTCTATCTAAAAGAGGATGCAATAAATGAGAAATTACCTCGTCATTTAACCAGGCACCAGATCTAAGGCACAACAGAGTTTCCCCTGTGATCTGAATGCCAGAGTCCTCATGATTCACAAGAACCTTCCTCCTGCACATGCCCATTCCGATATTATCATATAAAATATATTGGTAACCAATTAGAGCAAACAATCTTTCTATTCTCATACCGGTTGCCTGAAAGTGCATGTTGAACCTCTGCCTCCTCCTCATCCGTAAGAGGAATGAAGGGTTCACTAGGTACTTTCTGAGATCAGAAAATGAAAACAATAAGCTTAAAGAAGCTAGGAGGTAATCTATTCCTAAACTTGCCAAGTGTTATGTAATTTGTGGCATCAGAACCAAGTGTCCTGTAATCCTTTGCTTTCTACGAGCTAGAACCAAGCAATCTAGTGAATATAACTCACCTATCACGAAATAAAAAGTAAAAAATCAATGAAGGAAATTACCTCATCGGGTTTTTTGGCTGGACGCAACTCTTGAAGCAAGGACCTCTTTTCCTCATGTAATCTAATTTCGAAATCCAAACTTCCAAGTTTAGCATCCCGCCTCTTCGCATTTTCAAGCAACTTCTGGTAGGCCGACTTGCTCAGAATCTCGGGATCATCGACATTTAAGGACAACCTGTACATCATCTTCTCAGGAGTCTCCACCCCCGCATTCCCATTACTCAGCTCTGACACGATGGATTCCTGCGCATTCGCTGCGGCCTGATTTCCATCCTTTGACCTACTACCCGACGCAACAGACGTCTCTCTCCCATCTTCTAAGCCATCTATTTCCTCTACACTCGAATCCAGGGACACAATCTCTTTCCTAGGCTCGTCATTCACCAAGTCAATCACTTCCTTCTCTCTCGTGAAATATCTCAGCGACCCCAACGCACCCGCCTTTGCCTTCTGGTACTTGTACATAATATTACCCATATAATCACTACTGTAATCTCCTTTACCGAAAGAAATTCTACCTAATGCAGACGCAGAAGACCCGAATTTGCTCGTCCTAACCGGGGCATGAACCTCGCGGCGCAACTTGCTCGCGGCTTCCGGGTATCTGGCGATCCTGGAGACGGCGCTCTTCGAAGGAACGGCCCGCCCAGGCGACTGCTGCATGGGGGAGAACAGCCTCGGCCTCTTCGAGGCGTGAGAGCCCGGCGAACCGTGCAGCTTCGGCTCCCTGTTGCTCAAGCTCGAGAACTCATCTCCGCGCTTCCGGTTGCCCGTCAACGCACCCATTAGACTCCAGACCCTAAGAAGAAGAACCGCCCCTCACCCATCTAAGGAAACCCATCTCTGGACCAACCCATCGAGTCGAAGCTCGAAACTAGGGTTTCCGAACACGGCGCGGCGGGCGGGAGGCTCGAATCGGAGCTCCGGACGAAAGCGGGCCGCGAATTCGAAGGCGGAACAGCCGGAGTTGTTGCAGGCGCAGCAGCAGCCCTAGCGAAGGGGCTGAGAATTAGGGCAATCCAGAGAGGAAACCTAGCGAACCGGGCGGCGAGGAGGAAAATGAATCGGGAGGATTCGGAGGATTCCTTCCCGCGGGAGGCTTAACGGTCGAATTGAAGTCGGAAAGCGACGGCGGCGGCGTTCGGCTCCGGCGGCGGTTTGATCTGCGAAAGCGGCGGCGGCGGCGGCGGCGGCGGCGGCGGTGCTCGGCTCCGGCGGGCGCGAGGCAAAATTTGAAGGTATTCGTGTCGTCCTGTCGCGACTTTCTTGCGGCGTGCCCCCCCTCGATCGAGTCACGCCATTGAGCTTAGCGTTCTTACCAATACTGTTTTCTTTGGGGAATTACATTTTGGACCCCGACTTTTCGGTATTATTGTAAATTCCCCCTCCGCCACTTCCCCCCACGACGTTGTAAATTTAGTAATTTATGACTCGTTTGGTAACTTTGCTTTAAATTTTTCTATTCTTTTGTTTTTCTTGAAAGAGAAATTCATTTGATATTAGTTAATTTTTCTATTATCATAGTTTTATCTTGCAAATTTTGGCTAGCTTGATCGAAGGAATTAATTCCTTCGGACTATGTAAAAAGGGGCGACAAATGTTGCATTAATCGAAGTGGGAACAAAGGAGATTGTCTCCATTTTATTTTGGCGACATATTGGCAAGGGAATTTGATCACGAGGGACAAAGCATACAAAGAGGAATATTCTTTTTGGAAGATAATGGGAAGGGTCATTCAACAGGGGAGTAATAAAAAGGAAGAGGACAAGAGATTTAAGCACTAATGGTAGGAAAGTAAATTGCTATTCACTATCTTCTCTTAATTTTTTTGAAGAAATAAATAAAAATATATACACATAAATATAGTCTCCTTGAAACTAAGAACCAGAAGAGCAATCTTGAGAATCAGATCTAACCAGTCAATTTGGTCTAGGTAATTCTTGGTCCAGTCAATCTATCTTGCTCACCCCCACCTAATGCGAATCTATCATGAGTTGGAAAAGCTGCACCCGCCTTTGATCTTTCTACGTTAGAATTTAATTCCTTGGAACTTTGTCGTTGAAGAGTAATAGTCGTCATAAGGCTGCAATGAACATTCTATTACTTTTCTAACAATAGTTAAAAAGTAAAAGCATGACTGCAAATATAGTAAAAAAGATGTCATGTCGTAAGCTTTTTATTTTGAATTTTGTGATACTTGCTTATGATGAATTAAATGTTGTTTTCATTAGATTATTATGGTAACTCCTGCTAACATATCTGACTTTTCTTCAATTTACAGTCATGAAGAAATGTTTTGGATATTTGCTTTGCCATCAGAAATTAGAATGCGGCTACACAACTTAATCTCTCTCTTGCTGGCTGTTCTCCAATTTATTAGGGCAGTGCGTCTAGTTCTATCAATTTCAAGGGGGAATGTCCCCGGTCCACTCCCCATAGCCTTTCTATCAATCATCGCTGGAGAATTAGGTAGTTGTCATCTCTACTTTTGAAGATGCAACATACCTTAGCTTTAAATGCTGACAAATTATCCTTTTGTTTTTGAAAAGGTAGAAGATGAAGTCAAGTAAATTTCTTAAGATTTGCTGTAAACTCACATAAAATGTTTCCAAAGGTTTGATTCACTGAAAATCTCAAGTGTTGTGGCACATCATGAATTTTCTGATCTGTCCCCATTGTTCCATGAAGTCTGATTTATAATCCAATTTTCTTGGAAAATTATCATTTCTTCCATTGTCAAATCCTATGCGGGAGAACTTCGTAGTTTTGGCTTAAAGCTTTGTGAACCCAATTATCATTTTTTCCTTAAGAATAATTTAGCTGAATATGACTTCCGTTACTACTGCGAAAAAAAGATGATCAAAATGTGGCACGAGTTCATGAAGAGGACTTTGATCAGGAAGAACCCTGGCATTCAAGCCTCCTAATCTTATTTAAATTCTCTTTAAGTCAAAGGGATTTGTGCATCGACAATCCTGTCACCTTGAAACATCACAGCTGAAACTTTGTTTCATTTATGTTGACCAAAGTGCTACAATTTTTTTGAGGGAAATCCTCAATTTGGCTCTTACCATTTTGGTGTGGTAAGATGGCATTATTAGATTCTTTTTTGTGCATGTGACTTTCGCAATGTTATTATTAGACTTATTTCGGCTCTTCTCTAAACTGCATTTGTCTAAACTGTATGCTCATAATTAGGATGTTCTTAGCTTCACAAGCGCCTAGCAAGTTCATTGAAGTCTCACAGTAAGAGCAAATATCGACATTAAGCCGTCAAAAAGATCGGTGCTCATTCGGTTGATAAGAGATTCTAAAAGGGGAGTCTCTTTAAACAAAGACGACATGAATTAGAGGATCCATGATTCTCAAAAGCTAGGAAATCGAAGAAAAGTAATGTAAAGAGTAGGACATGATTATTCAGAGGCTTGCTATGGAAATTATTCGAATAACAGATAGCAAGCCATTAATTTGTGGCTCTATTTGGAGTTTAAATCCAATTGTTACTTAAAGTCTAAATTTTTATGGACTGACGACTTCTTTTTTGCAATATAGGAGGAGGAGATCCTAGGAATTGTTAGGAGCTAAGAACATTTTCCGGAAATAGTGGAGCTTGGAGTGTTGAGAGTAGTATCTCTCCCAATCAATGGTACAGAAAATTGTTAACTCTTCCAGGAGTGCCCTTAAGATATTTATTTAATGTTAGCACATGAGAGATTGGACTCGATGGATGGAATTTTTTATTAAAAAAAAAAATTGCATATTACTGCAATATACAGTGGTGGTAAGTAGACTTGGCCCGATCACTTAGGAGTACTTCGATGCATGGAGAGTGTTTACAATTAACAGTTATTATGTCGATGCATGGAAGTATTTGTGAGAAATATGAATTTCTAACGAATATATTAAGCTAAATTCGTCAGTAATCAGTATGAGAACACGAGATTGTCATTAATATATGAAGTCTTGACGTTTTACATACACCACTGTATAGCTGCCTTCCCAGAAAGACCAACTCACTTCATCCAAAGAATAGAGCCATAAATTTGTAATGATTCTGCACAAACTCCTAAGTGATCGGGCCAAGTCTACTTACCACCACTGTATATTGCAGTAATATGCAATTTTTTTTTTAATAAAAAATTCCATCCATCCAAGCTCCCGGGGTGGCCGGCCGGCGTTTGTGCAGAATCATTACAAATTTATGGCTCTATTCTTTGGATGAAGTGAGCTGGTCTTTCTGGGAAGGCAGCTATACAGTGGTGTATGTAAAACGTCAAGACTTCATATATTAATGACAATCTCGTGTTCCCATACTGATTACTGACGAATTTAGCTTAATATATTCGTTAGAAATTCATATTTCTCACAAATACTTCCATGCATCGACATAATAACTGTTAATTGTAAACACTCTCCATGCATCGAAGTACTCCACAACCGTCGATCATTTCCTCCTTGCATTGCCCGCAGTAACTGCGACAACAGCAGCATGAACCGCCTACAAACTATTTGCATCATCATATATCAACCGACTAAAAAACGAAGTGCGGGTGGCTACTAGCCACGATGGCAGCTCAGACAACGGCAGGGACCGGTCCCTTCAGAGTACTAACTGAAGGGAATAAATGGACCCTTAGAATTCGACTGATCAAGCTCGCGTTGAAGCTAAATCCACTCAAAGTAATCAACAGAATAAAGATTAGTTCCATCATGGAAACGATTAACAGACTAATTTGTACATCTATGCATGAGGGAGCCCATAGATATATAATAACTTCTAAGGACTCCGACTATGGCATCAGAGATGTTTTTGTTTTCTCTTAAGCTAATTACAATTCCGAGATCTTCAAGAGATACACCAAAACCTACCACATGTTTTCAAGGGGCGTATTCTCTGAATTTTACTCCTCAACTCAAAGATGACAGGACTTATCATGTAATACAAGGCCGGGAAGTACCAGCATGACCTGGCTAAATTTTAGCATTCTTAACTATACATCCGGAGCTTATTATGATCATCGCTCTTTACAAAGGATTGAGGTAAACTACCTTTTGTCATTTCACACAAGCTGCACGACAGCAGCGACCCGCAAGGCACCATTTTGAAGGAGATCGGGGAGCTCATCAAATAAGAGAGCTGATCGCCAACCCCATCCTTTAGGAGCTTTTGGCAAAAGAGTACCCCTCTGCTTAAAACTTCCAAAGACCATGACTTCTCTTTTCGATGGACAGATCAGCTGAATTACAAGGAAATAGTGACACAGAAGTTAGCAAGCTATACAGTGACCACATAATCTATTCAAATGATATTTGACCTTCTAAATAGCAGTTTTTGTATTAGAATCCTACCTGATACCGAGCAGTAATCTTTTCACGAGTGTCTACATAGACGTGAACCTGCCAGAGAGAAGTTGTAAAGGCAAAATGAGTTTGAATTGAGAATTCAATGACAGTCAGTTGTAACTTTGCATTAATTTCCCCTCCTTTCAAATGAACTTTAGAGAGTCTCATGCATATGGACTGCACATCCAGCTACTATGAAAAATCATCCATCCACATTGAAACATAAGTAAATGTTCTCATGCTCAAATGAAGCATTGAAAAAACCGACCTTTCTAAGGGAATCAGGGTATTCGGCCTTCCGTCGATGAAGAAATAATCCTGTTACAATTGGGAACCAGTAGATTCAGCATATTGTCTTAGGGTTTACACCTGATTCTAAAAATTTTGATCTTAAAAGTGGCTTGACAAAGGAAATACATACCAAGTGTTCTCCGTCCTTGAGGGTCTTCATCATTAAAAGCCTGGACACTCACCTATATATTCAAGAGTTGTCACAGATACCATTTTGCATCAGAACACTTAAAAAACTTAGTAAGACATCTAATTTGGTAAGCTCAGAAACAGATGACAATGATCTACCTTCCATAATGAACCTGCATAAAATACTTCAGCCGAGTGCTTGACTTGGCCATCGCTGAGCCTGTGAACATCCACAAATTCGACCCTATACAAAAAAATCAGACCCAACACATGGATGAGATAGAATTTCAAATTGCTGTTCTTTTTGGGAATGAAAACATACTTCCAGAAAATTACAAAGCAATAAGGATTGACAGAAGACAAAACCCAGCAATAGTCTGCAAAAACCAACTTCCACCAGAAACTGTTTGAAAATAAGTATATGTTACATGAATTCATCCATGAATTAAATCCTAAGCTTGGCCCAGATAAACTGCTATCTCATGGGGCAAAAAAAAAGATGAAACATCCAACCAAAAGAAAAGCCAATCTCATCCCTGTAAGATTATATATAGAGAACTGGTAATGGATTTAAGTAATAGTATCAGCTAAGTACCTAGCCAAAGAAATTCTGAAACCAAAACAGGAAAGCCTACAGCATTCTTCCGGTCCATCTTTTAAACAGTTCGTACAATAAAAAAAGCAGTAGCTTACCCAAAACGGAAAGGAGGAAAATGACTAAGGGGGGTCTTCATATCCAAAGAGATGGAGGAACCGCTAGTACTATCCCATTGAATTCCACTGTCGTCACCGGGATGATCAAGCATTTGCATAGGGACTGCATTTCCACTTGGTCCCCCAGCAGAAGTTCCAGACAATTTGCTCTGAAGATCTGTCTCATAACCTCTTGCAGCTAGATCTCCATGGATATTAGCTGCATTACTTCCTCCCTGGCTTAGCCCAACCAGTGCTGTCAACCCATCTCCTGACAAATCACCACCCTGGTCACCTCTGGCTTCTGAATCATCATTAGCAAGTGCTTGCGGGCAATTTCTGTTGCTGACACCAAAAGGCACACGTGAAAAGACATAGCGTGTTGGTGGCCAAGCAGCTGCTGGCACAAAAGTATTTCCACGTCCAATACCAGCCAACCCATCAACAGGTCCCCTGACATGCACTCGTACTGGCCTATATAAACCATTACCATCACCTTGAGCAGGTTCAGTGACATATACACTCCCTATGTTGTTTGAATTGCTCTGATCTTGCTCTTGGATGCAGTAACCAGTTGCAGATACCCCATGAGAATATCCAAATGGCTGTCTACAGGCACACGAACTATTCAAAAGACAGCAGTTCTTGCAAGTATCAGCAACAATTTCTTGTACCCGTTGGCTTAGAAGCATCTAGATAATAGCCATTAATCAGTCATCTCAAATAACCAGGGAAGCAATCAATAAAAGGCAACACTTTTTAATATACAATAACAAAAGTTGCTCCCACAAAGCTCTATTCTAGTATTAAGCATTGCACCTACACTTTGGTGCACCTGAACATATTTTTAAATCATTAATTGAAAGATTGAATTTCAATCAAGCAAGCATTCTAGGTATGATGGTAGAAGTGCATGACCCAACATTTGCATGTTCATCTAGGAAAGTATTAATGCAAATTTTATCACAATAATAACTGTAAAGGTAAGCTTGAGTACATTTTAAAAATTCTGGGGTGTGATTAAAGGTTGCCCATTTGGCACAGGCCACTTAATAATTGAAAGATTGATTTTCAATTAGGCATGCATTCTAGCTATTACATGACGGCAGAAGTGCACGACACATCATTTGCATGTTCATCAAAGAAAGCATTAGTGCAAACTCTATCAAGTTAAGAACTGCAAAGATAAACTTGAGTACATTAAAAAGTTTTGGGTGTGATTAAAGGTTTGCCCATTTGGCACAGGCCACCCTACCCTCCCTGGGCATTAGGCTTTAGTTGAAGTTTCCTCATCACTCATCAACCCCGCCAGTGTGTCTCCAAGCAGAAGTTAGAAAGAACCTTGGGAGTCTACGCATTATACGATCACCACAGTGACATGCCGTAATTTCCCCCTCAAAACATGTTTGCATTGTGGATGGAGAAAGGCTATATTCATCCTTTGCATCTATCCCAAGTAAATAAAACCAAATAATCTCTAGAAGTTACACTGCAGGATGAAGCTAAGTAACGAACAAACACGGCATACTGAAATTCCTGAAACTTGAAATGAAGCCTAAAATGTTCATCATCAACTTTTAGTTACAAACTGCAGCAACATGCAAGAATGGAAGAGATCTGAGCAAAGAACCTGCAACCATAGACTATTGTTCACAGCTTTGCACGGAAAACCCAGTTCTTCTAGCTGCTTTCTCACGTTAATGAGAGCTTCAAAAGACATGTTGCTATATAAAAGAGAACCGCCTTCAAATACATCAACAAATGTATCATAATCCTCCCCACTAATTCCACAGTTCTCTGCAGCACAATTTTTAATCTGCCGTCTTCCCACAACCCTACCTCCCCATGAAAGAGTAGGCATGCCAGATTTTCCCCAATCATTTGGCATGATCCCATAACAGGAAGAGCTCATCATAGAAGAACCATGCCTCGATTGGTCCCTAGTAAGCCAGTTATTATTCAAGCAATAGAACGAATTGTCTTCAGATGGCCCCTCCATAGCCAATCCACCATTCACTGACCCACTTGTCCTCGCGCCTATAGATGCTGCCACATAAGCACATGAGGTGTTACTCGCATCAGTATCTGTAGATGACTTCAATGTCTTGGAGCCTTCCAAGCCACTTGAGAATGTGGGCTCCAAGTTTGACTGAGCATATGCTGTTTGCTGTGCTGATTGTCTAGAATCAGAATCTCCTGTTCCGCAATCAACAACTCCTGCAAGCTCAGCCAGAAGATTGTGTGCAGTACTGCATCCCTCTGATCCAGCTGTTGAACTTAAGTTTCCTACTTCAGATTCCAATTTCAAGTGTGAGAAGCTATTCATCAAATTTTTTCCTTTCCCTTGGGAAGAACTAGATAGACTAGGCAATCCAGCCTCAGAATCAGAACTACCCTGCTCAGAAAGCTCTGCCCTGTGAAGTGCACCTTTTGCAAGCAGTGTAAACACCGCCAGTTCAAACCTTTAAGGAGAGGAGCTTTCAATGTGCCATTCCATTTAATTTTTTAAGAAGAAATATAAGCCGTCAAGAAAGAAAAGAACCTCAAAAGTCCTAGATTCCTTACCGCTTCTCCTCGCTAGGCACCCAGAGTTCATCTGAGGTTAGCAGCGCATGTAGAGTTTGAGGAGACAGTTTTGAAAGCACCTTAATGCAAACGAAGAAACAACAGCGTGTAAATAACCAAAAATAGGAATAAGAAGGTTATGTATCACAACCCAGGAAATATTCAAGATAGAAAGAACCAAATATAATAGGAATTTTACCAGCAGGGAGGTAAAATTAGTAAGTTCTATCATACAAAGGACACTTCATGTTCAATTAAGTCTCGGCATATTATATTGATGCATTTCAAATCAACATACTGCAACAGGGAAGTAAGCCCTCTTGTTAATGGAATCAAATGTCAAGCATTTAGAATAGAGGCAGAGTAAAGTCTAAGAGAGTGAGGGGAGAAGTAGGACAGACCAAAAGAAAAAAAAAAGAATAAGTGAGAAAAGAGAAATTACTCCAATTTCTAATTTGAATGGAGACTTTCTGAACTACATCTCAGGGGCAAGGATTTTTTTTTTTTTAATAGAGAGGAGGTATGCTAGAAGCTTGCTCCTTTTATTGGCAAGATCATTGCATCATTTCTTCCTTTTACCTCTTTCAACTCCAAGGCACCACTTTGACAAAGGTAGCCCCAACAGGCATTCCTAACACGCTCTCCATGTATGCCATAATCCTGGCTCTCTGCAAAAACCTGATCGACGTGTTCATAGGGTCAATTATCTATCAAGAAAATTATAGCTCCACCCTAAACAGGAAGCAAAAGAATGTCTTTTATACCTGATAGGCTAAGAAGTTTGAGGTCCACAGTTCAGATATAATGAAGTCCGTGCATATAGCACATAGGTCCTGCAGAGCATCATGATGTTATCACTAATATGCAAAGTGAACCCAACAAAAGCATATACTTGAAAATAAAATACATTCCCAGAAATATATGAAGAAAGCAGAAAGCCCGTAACAGCAACCCTTGAAACAAGGTGATAATTTTAATTTCATGGAAACCCCTTGAGTGTTGAAAATTTATGCTAGCTTTGACTTTTAATAGATTAATTGCAAATTTCTTCATAACGAAAATCTCGAAACGGACATTGGGCAAATCAGGATCATTTAGATAGCATCAGAGGAACAACGTGTCAAGCACTTGGTGCAACTATGGAGAAAACCAAAGTGTGCAACATACGAAGAACAGTAGGCACCCAGGTAAACCACAATTGCAGATTGACAGGTAAAAAACAAAATGAAATCTACAGAAATGATGAAGAACAATAGGTTCCACACACTTATAGCAATTACCTGAAGATCAAGAAAGGAAGCAGCGGCAAGAACACGGAACGCATTATTAACATTAAGCTTGGGATGGTGCCCATACAAATAAGCCAATGACATTGTAATGGCCTCGGGGTTAACATTCTTGTCATCGACTTGCAAAGTCACAACTGGAGCCCCAGCTTCTTTCCAAGGACCGTGGAGCATGTTTCTGAGAAGAATAAACCAAGATAAAGCTAAGCACCAAATCAAGCACTAATTACAATAAAAACTTATGCAAAAGACTATTTGGGTTCGGTTACTCGGCATAAGAAATACAACAAACGATGCATTCTCTGTTAATTCTGTGCATCTCCTTTGGCTGCTAAGTCATTATTATTTAAAGCTCAAATACTAGACGGCAACGCAACTTTTCCACATCAACTTTACAGGACAAGAAGAACCGCCGCAAAAGGGCCAAAAAGCTAAGGAGACCAAAGTTTACTCAGCTACACAGCACGAACTGTATGGATAATGGACAGCACGACACGAATGGAGGCACAAACCAACTCGACCGACCGACAAGCATCGTCTATATAACGCAATGCGAACGGAAGACGTATCGGGTCGCCCATTTCAGGGCACGAGCAGGCACGCTACAAAATTCAAGGAAGGTTCCCTAGGCAGACATACAAGAAATCAATTTCAAAAGTACGATAGAACGAGAGACGGCGGAAGTGGCGAAACCTCGGAACCAATTTCCACACCGTCAAAAACCCGAAGACCGAGAAAATGCGAATCGATTCGTGGGGAAGAAGGGGGGCGGCACCTGAAGTAGGAGCTGCGGGAGAGGATGAGGCGGTGGAGGCGGTAGGTGGAGCCCATGGCGTGGACGGCGAGGTCGGAGAAGGCGCCGGAGTTGAAGCCCTCGATCTGGATGTGGTCGCACAGGGCGGAGAGGTTGCAGTCGAGGGCGCGGAGCTCGCCGCTGCTCCGGTCGTTGTCGGAGTGCTGCGGCGGCGGATGCGGCGGCGGCGGAGGATCGGCGGCGGTCCTCGGGTGGGGCCCGTAGGATCGGGCCTTCGGGTAGGGCGGATCCATTGATGGGATGGGATTGCTTACGGAGGCGGCATTGGAGAGAGCGGGAGTGTGGGAAGAAGGAGAGGAGAGGAGCGTCGGTGGGTAAAATGATGACGGGAAGGCTTTTTCTAATGTTTTTTTGTCGGCGAGGGTTGTCCCCGCCGGATCCCGGCGGCGCGCGCGGCGGTGGCGGTGGCGGCGGCGGGGCGCCGGCCCAGGCGAGGGCGACCCTCGCCCGATGCCGGCCGGCGGGGGCGGCCCTCGCCTGAGCCCGGCGACCTCCGCCGTGGACGGCGGAGGGAAGGGGGAAAAAGAAGAAAAGAATAAAGAAAAAACAGAAAAGGGAAAAGAAATAGAAATAAACAGAAAAAAAAGGTAAAAGACAAAAATGACATTCGAAACTGATATAAGAGTTTTTTTTTTTTTAACTGATATGGTAATTTCATGTTATTATTTGAAATGATTTGATCATTATACAAAAAAAAGTTTATTTGAAATCTATATTTAAGAAAATGATAACACTTTAAATCTTTATTTAAAATTTTTTAAAGATTATTAATTAAAAAGTTCACTTAAAGAGTACATTCACTTGATAATAAATTACATGCTTCCTAGTGTTTTAAGGGAGCAATTACCAAAAAATTCTTATACTCATTGCATATATGCTAGTTCAATGGAGGAAATTATCAAAAAAATTCATAAATTTATTGTATCTATGTCAATTACCTTTTACTTTGACTATTTTAGTATTAAATCTTTTGATGATTTGCTAGTGTAATCCAACTAATTTTTTGTGGAAATTGCTAATGTAAACACTAGCCACTTTATGTGGCACGACTAATGATAAGTAGAAAATTTTTCAAAATTTTAATTTATTTTTTTGAATTTTTTATTTAAATTAATTTTTTTTATTATAAAGACTGATAGAGCTAATCACTAATTGAGGCCTGATGACCAGTGAGGGTTGTAGCCCTTGCCTATTGGTTGACTACCAGATCTCGAGTCCTCAACAATAAAAGAAAATGAAAGAAAAAAAGAAAAGAAAAGAATTAATAAAAAAAACTTTACAAATTGAAAAAAAAAATCATGTTAGCATCGGATGTGTCATGTAGAATGGTCGGCGTCCACATCATCTATATTGATAGATTGTTAAAATGTTTAGAACCAAATTGATCAAATTCAAAAGTTTATAACTGAATTGGTATTATGGGTAAATTATAAACATAATCTAAGTAGGGGATTCCCATCCTAAAACTAAGAATTGTCCACTAACAATCAATTCCAAAAAATTGGAAAAGAGAATCATCCATTGATTCCATAGACCCACTAGTTAAATTAAGCACAATGAGACCTGTAAAAAAAATAGGGGACAAAGCGAAGGAGATGGCTTGCCAATTTCAAGGTTTCATTGCCATGGAGTTTCTAGTGCTTGCTGCGTTATCATGGGCTCCAGATTCGTGGAGCAAATGAAGTTAAAAAATCAAACTACTAGCTGCTCATAACACCCACAATCTCATATTAGTAACTGGCCATTGTATACAAATTGAGTTTTAATGACACTCGAAATTAACCATGCTGCCACGTGCTTGTCATGGGAGGAAATGTAACAAATGACAGATTGAAATCACATGCATGTCATGTGGGTAGTGTTGTTACATGCTTGACCATTGACAAGCATAGGACTAAATACCCAATGATCGATGACGAGATAGGGGATTGCCACGCGTCCAATTATTGAAATACGATGACAGATGATTGGTAGCCACTTGAATGGGTTATGGCAGCAAACTTTTCGATAGAGACACTTAAAATATGACTCAAGAATGCCGGAATGATAGGCACCGATGATGCACGTTATTAAGGAGCAGTTGCTATTTGAAGACCCAATCATGGAATAGCCATCGATAACTATATAATCTCTGTGAGACACAATTGAGATGGTTGTAAAGGAGATGCGATAAGTAATATGCGAGGAAAAAGGGATGTGGACAAAGTTAGAAGCAGTTACTAAAGGTAAAAGGGATGTGGACAAAGTTAGAAGCAGTTACTAAAGGTTACGCAACTACCTAGTAGTTACCAAGTTCCTTTATAGCTATCACCAGTTATCCAATGAAGATGACTCTCAACAAATCAATCAAAATATTTGTCTCTTTAACTTTACATTTCACGTATGGCACTTTGATTTTGTTAGCTGTAACTTTCAGATTTCCGTCATTGATTAGATTTAGGCGCATATCTATATCCAAGTGCATCTGCCATCAATTAAATTATGGCATTGTGTCCTCCAATCCTAGTGCATCATTGTAAACTAAATTTTGACATTATCTCTCACTAAATTGCAGTGTCATCAATTAGATTTCAGCAATGTTGATTGAATTCCGACATATATCAAAACAAGATGTGTAATCTTTGGGCCTTCTTGTTGAATAAATTCCAACTTATCCCAATAATAATAGTGTTGTTTGGATCCGAAAAGTAAATTTGACATTGCATATAGTATCCTCTATTCGGAGTTGACGTAGAACCTTAATTACCTTTTATAAAAGTTGAAGAATGATTCTCGATGAAAGATATTTTTTTATGGGAGAAATTTCAGTAAAATAAGCTCAAACACAGCAAAGCCAAATGACGATGCAAATAATGAAGAAACTTTCAAACGGCCATAAGAGTAGAAACAAAGCAGAACAACATATTCCAACCCGAAATTAAATGAAGCAAATCCAACACGAATCAACCCGAAAAAAGGAGTGACTAAGGGCCTATTTGTTAAAAAGTGTTTATGTTCCCCGGAACAAAAATTTCTGTTCTTTTGTTCCAAGAAATAAAAAAAAAAAAACAGAAATGTGTTTGGTAAAACTTTGGTTCCTAGGAACAAAAAAAAAAGTAAAAAAAAAAATTTATTCTTGTTCCAGAACAATTCCAAGAATCAATTTTTCTCTCTTTTTCTTTTTTTCTTCTTCTCTTTTCTTTCCTTCTTCTTCCTTTTGGTCAGTCGCCAGACTTGACCATGGCCGACGACCTCGCTGGAGCCTCGCCAGCCCCCAGTGACGTTGAGCCTCATAGTGGCTGGGCGAGGTTGAGCCTCGACGCTCACCGGATCTCGCCCAGCCGGTTGCAACCTGAGCAAGCAACACAAGTGGAGGCCTATGCGCTCACCGATTTGTCTAGACATTGATTAAACAATGCTTGCAACATTATAGAAGTTGATTTCTTCACCGGGATCTCACGATGCTCCCTCCCTTCACGGACGTACACCATGAAGCATCCTTGTCTCGCTAGCTTCTTGCCGGTTTGTAAGGGTGTGTATGACAACTACCTATTTTTGTTCCAGAAACAAATTTTCTATTATAGACCTGTTTTTGGAAGAAAAATCCATTTAATAAACTTATTCCGTTTTTCTATTTCGGAATAGATTTCTATTCCGAAATAGGTTTGGAATAGAAATCGAAATATAAATTTTTTACTTCTCCATTTCTCGAAATGTAAATGAGAAATAAAAATTTTTCTCATTGTTCGTCAACCGGTTCTTTATCCATTGTTGTCGGCCGCCACCAATCCACCACCGTCCGAAAGGAAGAAATTTTGTATCATTATCAAATGGTTATTTATGTTTAGAAACTCTTATAGAAATAGAAATAGAAAAATCTATTTCTGTACCAGAAACTATTTCTGGAACAGAATAGTTATCATGCACGCCCTAACTTCCTTGCGAGGCAATGTAACTTTCTTCCAATGACAGCCATCAGAACTACCCAATGGAGAACGGTGACTCCTTTGTGAATTCAATTCTCTAACCAGTTGCAGAGATGTTGAGATCGGAATCAAATGTACAAAGTGTTTATGAAGGGATTAGGAAGAGAGAGAATAAACCTTGTGAAAATAGAGTATGATTCGGTTTCCTTTTCTGATTATATTTGGGATGACGAAGCTTAGTTTAATTTTAAGAATTTAGAGGGGATTTTAAGTTCGGAACTCTAGTGGGATTTTAAAACCGGTTTTACAAAAGTATCTAACAATTAACAGAAAAACTACCCAGTTGAATGAATAAAATTACCATCTTCGATATTTTTTTGCTATAAGAATCATATAAAACCTAGGGTGTATTTTAGTAAGTTTGGGGTTGGACACCAGATTTAAAAGTCCTTTTTGTAATAGCATAAACTAGCTTCTTAGATTTTGTTTAGATCTTTATTTTTGAAAATTCCACAGTCGTAGTGGGTATTAAGACTGTGTATGTTATATACTAATATCTAGTTAGAAAGATTTTGCCTCTTTAAACGTTGATATGAAAAATTAAGTTTGGTTTCCTTTTTGGCGCTTTAATGTAAATCTATATGTAGCTTAGCTTTTATTTATTTCCACTTCATCGCTTTCGCATATCTGTTTTTCTAATTAACTTACCAGAACAATTTTTTTTCTTTTTATTTTTTTGTCGAAAAAAGTTAAATAGACTTCCACAAATTTGCTTTAACTTTTCAAGTTTATGGCATAAACCATATAATTACATGAAACCGTAAATTGCATTATCTTTAACAATGCAATTGGTTTTCCTTAGTGAG
The DNA here is from genome assembly GCA_016097545.1 of Eucalyptus victrix. Classification (NCBI taxonomy): domain Eukaryota; kingdom Viridiplantae; phylum Streptophyta; class Magnoliopsida; order Myrtales; family Myrtaceae; genus Eucalyptus; species Eucalyptus victrix. Next base: position 20,669,137 of record CM027836.1, on the reverse strand, counting down.
ATGAATGTTAAAATGATTTACATGTTATTAGTTACGTTTGATCTTTTGCACATAAATTAACTTCATTTTCATAAAGTACCATATATAATCCGTATTAATGAATTAGTGTGTATCAATCTAATTTACCCTTTTCTAAAATAAAATAAAATGAATTTGAGTGAATACAAAAGAACTTGAAAGGGAAGTTGACTCTCTCTCTCTCTCTCTCTCTCTCTCTCTCTCTCTCTATTGTTATTTTCAGAAAGTCTATAGCTATCACCAAGTGGTCATTCTTTAGTGATTCGCCATAACATATATTATCGTGATCCGAATATTAGCAAATTAAACCCCTGAAAAAAACATTGCGTCAAACTATATGTTCCAGTCGAACATCAATTCTTCATGTTGATCCATTTGACCTTTTGTCTAAGATATGATTTTTATCTTTCTTATTTCCCATTTTGTCTAATTCACCTATTGTTTCGCATGCGAGATGGAACATCAAACTAATCTCTCTTCATTCGAGACTTGTATTCATTTAGTCTTTATACCTAAGTTGAATATCCTAACATGCTTACCGAAATACAAGTCATAAGTTTGAACATTGACACTAATAGTGATGCAAAGGGTACTTCTATTGGATTAAATTGGGCAATAGTCATTGTTTGAATAGCGACAATAATTTAGGCAAAAATTGAGGGATGATGTACACTCGAAATAGTTGGACTAACAATGATAGCTTATCACATATATGTAGAGATTCTATTTGAACAAGACAGCATCTTTTTTGGTTCAAAAACCACTCATGTCAAGATGAAACCCTTTTGTTTGGAGATATTTCTTGGAATACGATCCTTAAAAAAAGGAAATTAAATAACATGAGCCACATTAGGAATCTCTTTAATAAGTGCTTTTAAGTGGAATCAACCTAGGATGAACATCTAGACTGATATACAAGCAATTCATCACAAAAATAAACCCATCAATGACAATACGGAGAAATAAACCCATCAATGACAACACGGAGAAACTTCATTCATTCATTCAAATTACAAAACAAGTTCTTCGTATGTTGATTACAACCTAATCCAACGGAAAAAACTAAGATCAAGTCCTATAACGCTACAATGAAATAGCTATGCGACCAAATCGGGCTCATATCGGCATGTATGATGTTGTCATTCTTGATTGCAAGATTATGGTTGGTCTCTTCTACCTCGGCCTTGGCCAGTTCAAGAACCCAATTGAGCAATTCAAGCGAGCAACACAAGTAGAGCCCCGTGCCCTCGTTCGATTGGTCTAGGCACTGATTAAACAACGCTTGCAACATTATAGAACGCAAATACTTTACTGGGATCTCGAGACGCTCTCCCTCTTCCCCAACGTACGCTGCGAAACATCCTCTCCTCGCTAGCTTCTTGCCGATTTCTAACTTCTGAACAAGCCGACGCAGCTTTCTTCCAAGGACGGCCATTAGAACTCTCCGATGAAGAATGGTGACTCCTTGGTGAATTTGATCGCTCACCGGTGGGAGAGATACTGAGACCGTTGATGTACAAATTGCTGGAGGCTTAGCGAAGGGACTATTTATAGAGGGATAAACATTGTGAAATTAGAGTAGGATTAGGTTTCTTTTTCCGATTAGATTTGGGATGAAGAAGCTTACTTTAATTTCAAGGGTTTAAAAGAGATTCCAAGTTTTGAATTCTAATGGAATTTTTTAAAACCAGATAGAGGATATAAATACTTTAATTCATCTCATTTTCACCATCTAAGTTATTCAAATTGCTAATGTTGCGATCAATTATCAAATTAGAAAATAGAGTATCGTGTCAAATTATCTTGAATTAATTCGTGGCCTTCCTGCATCTCCTTTGACTAAAACAATAGAGGAATAAAAGTATCTTTAAATAAATAAATAACCATTTTAATTGAAGAAAAAGGAAAAGAAAAATATGTAATTAGAGGATTAGATTGAATCAAGAAAGTTTGAGCATCCAATACAAGAACTAAGCAATCTCGGTTTTTTCGGTATCGCCTTGTTATACACCTTCTTCTTTGCTCTCTTTGCCCTGCGACAAGATAATTAGAACGATTTATACATCATGCTATATCATTATCTTTAGGATTTTAGAAATAGTTTTCAAAGTTTAATGTGATTTTGTTTGATTTCGTCATAATCAAAGTTTAAGGCGCTGGAGTTGAAGCCCTCGATCTGGATGTGGTCGTCATAATCAAAGTCTGGAAGGCTTTTTCTAATGTTTTTTTGTCAGCGAGGGTTGTCCCCTGCCAGCGAGGAACGCCCTCGCCCGACACCGGCGGTGGCGGCGGCGGGGGTGCCGGCCCAGGGGGAGGGCGACCCTCGTCTGATGCCGACCGGCGAGGGCGGCCCTCGCCTGAGGCTAGCGACCTCTGCCGTGGGCAACGGAGAGAAGGGGGAAAAAAGAAGAAAACAAAAAACAAAAAGGGAAAGAAAAAGAAGGTAAAAGACAAAAATGACATTCGAAACTGATATGAGTGGGTTTAAAAAAAAAAAAACTGATATGGTAATTTCATGCTATTATTTGAAATGATTTGATCATTATAAAAATAAAGTCCATTTTAGACATTTATTTAAGAAAATGATGACACTTCAAATCTTCATTGGAATTTTTTAAAGATTATTAATTAAAAAATTTCTTTTTAGGAGCAATGGTCATGAAATAGTATGGTTTTTTTGTGGCTAAAGCTAGGAGTTTCATCGAAGAGTACATTTATTTCATAAAAAATTACAAGCTTGTTAGTGCTTTAACGGAGCAATTATCAAAAAATTCTTATACTCATTGCATATATGCTAGTTCAATGGGGGAAATTAAAAAATAATAATAAAAAAAACTCATAAATTTATTGTATTTATGCCGATTACCTTTCACTTTGACTAATTTAATTTTAAAATCTTTGACAATTTACCAATGTAATCCAACTAATTTTTGGTGTAAATTACTAATGTGGATACTAGCCACCTTATGTAGGATGACTAATGTTGACGTAGAAAATTTTTCAAAATTTTAATTTATTTTTTGAAATTTTTTATTTCAATTAATTTTTTTATTATAACGATCAACAAAGAGCTAATCACCAATTGAGGCCCGGTGACCGGCAAGGGTTGTAGCCCTTGCCTAGTGGCCGAGTGCTAGGCCTCGAGTCCTCAGCAATAAAAGAAAAGGAAAGAAAAAATAGAAAATAAAAGAATTAATAAAAAAAACTTAGAAATTCAAAAAAAAAATCCATGTTAGCATCAAATGTATCATGTCGAATGGCCAGCGTCCATGTCATCTATATTGATAAATTGTTAAAATATTTAGCATTAAATTGACTAAATTAAAAGGTTTTTAACTAAATTGGCATTATGGGTAAACATAATCCGATTAGGGGATTCCCGTCCTAGAATCAAGAACATATCTATATCCAAGTGCATCACCGTTGATTAAATTCCAACATTGTGTCCTCAAATCCTAGTGCATCATTGTAAATTAAATTTCGGCATTATATCTCACTACATTGGAGTAATGTCATCAATTAGATTCTGGCATTGTTGATTGAATTCCAACATATATCTAAATGAGACATGTAATTTTTGGGCATTGTTGTCGAAAAAATAATTAAAAATATTATAAAAATGTCACATCGGTGTATGTCATACCACGATTGAAATCCATGTCAGCAATTTCTAACATAAATTAACTGGAATTGAGTCATCAATATAAAAATATTTAGAATTAAAATTGAATTGGTACAAATATAATAAATTTAGAACTTTTTTGGTACTTTCCTCTTATCTCGACAGCTTTGTGGTAGTGTGCTTAGATACTGTGATCTACAGTGAATTGTCCGATGATCGCTTCGTTGCATTCGTGGTTGCATGAAGAAAAAGGAAGTGAGACGAAAGAGAGCAAGTTCCTCAGTCATACGGTAGGCAACGAATGTCTAAAGATGGATGAGCGAAAGGTTGAGGAGGCTCTTCGGCGATGCCGAGCAAAGCCAGTGAGCCCCGACCATGATGCGCGGTTAATATCCAAACTCCGTGATTATTCCGATACAACTGCTAATATGTAAATTCTGGTGAAGGAATATATTCTTCTAAGGCGAATCTAAATCGATCTTTCCGCTCAGTCGCCCGCTTGTCAAACTTGGTATGCACAGCTTGTTAGACATCCTACGTAGTTGCATCGCAGGCATGCGTGGCATACGGAGTTAGATATCATGCAAAATTTTGGAATACGCATGGAGGGAGAGCACAATGGTAACACAATATACTTTTGGGATAAGTACAATAAAAGTCATAGAACTTGTAACGAAAATACAGCTGAGTCCTAAAACTTGGAAAAAAATATAATCAAGTCCTAAAACTTATTAAATTAGTTTAATTAAGTCCTAAAGTTAACACTGTCAACTTTTTTAACAAAAAATGCTAACGTAATGTGGACGTAGCATTTAAAATAAATTTTTTTTTTTATGTTGCTTTTTTATAACATTTTTTTATTTAAATTATATTTAAAAACTAGAAAAGAAAAACTAAAATTCATTTAAAAAACAAAAGAGTTCAAAAAAAAAAAAAATGGCAAGCGCTTCCTTCGTCGCCGCCCATCGTTGGAGAAGCTTGGGCCCCTCCGGCGAGGGGCGGCAATGGCGGAAGTGGCAGCCATTTTTTTTTTAAAACTGTTTTTTAAAATAAATTTTAGTTTTTCTTTTCTAGTTTTTAAATCTAATTTGAATAAAAAATAATTTTAAAAAGCCACATGAAAAATAAAAATTTATTTTAAATGTCACATCAACATTTTTTGTTAAAAAATTAAACAGTGTTAATTTTAGGACTCAATTAAATCAATTTGACGAGTTTTATGACTTAATTGCACTTTTTACAAATTTTAAAACTCAATTGCATGCATATTTGTTAAATTGTTATAAGTTTTAAGATTTCTATTGTACTTATTCCTATACTTTTTCACTCTTACAGGAGGTATCAATCTGGCTTTGAATAAACGTTGGAAATTGAATCTCTTAAGAGGAATCAACAGACTAATGTGGATATGGTAAAATTTCGCTTTCTCAATTTCTCTATTTCTCTTCCGGGAACGGGTTTGGAAATCCGTTTGGCAACGCAAATTAATTTCTCTATTTAAAATGCAGATTGTTTTCGAAATTGTTTTGGAGAGAAAATCGAAGCTAAAAATTTTAGCTTTCTCTATTTCGAAGTAGAAATAGAAATTATTTCTCCATCCACCTCCTTCCTTAAGCGAGACTCGACGCCATTTCAATAAAAAATCCGAGTCGGGCCCGATCCTTGTTCGAGTCGCCGATCCGGTCGGACCCAACTCGCGGATCGACCCGGGTCGGTTTTATTTTGTTATTTTAATATAAAATAATATTCTAATAAATAAAACATAAATATTTTATATCAAAAAATCGAAATTTTTTATTTTCAAAAAAATATTTTAAAAAATGTTAAAAAATGTTTTATTTTCCAAAAAAATCGAGAAAAATCAAAAATAATTTATTTTCAAAAAATATTGAAAAATATTAAAAAATATTAAAAAAATATTTTATTTTCACAAAAAATCAAAAAATCAAAAATATTTCATATTTTCAAAAAATGCCAAAAATCCAAAAAATGCCAAAAATTCATGAAAAATCCAAAAAATTCAGAAAAAGCCTAAAAGACTTGTATTTTTCCAAAAATACCAAAAAAGGTAAAAAAATCCCTTTTATATCCAAAAAATTAGAAAAATACTCAAAAATGTTTTTCCTCCAAAAAATGCATGGAAAATCCCTCAAAAATACATTATTGTAGGCAAATACTATGTCATGGAATCTGGTTATGCAGCAACTCCGGGATTTTTAACTCCTTTTAGAGGTGACCGGTATAATTTAAATGAGTATAGGGGTAGAGCGAGACGGCCAACAACTGCAAGAGAATTGTTCAACTATAGGCATTTTTCTTTAAGGAATGTCATTGAAAGATCATTTGGGGCATTGAAGAATCGCTTTTTCATTTTGAGGCACATGCCCTCATTTGCACTTCAAAAGCAAGCACATATCGTAATTGCATGTTGTGCCATCCATAATTACATCCGTGATCAAGACAAGATGGATATGAACTTTTCCCTATATGGAGATCCGATGTACTTGGCTGAACCTACGCGGATAACCTTGCAAACATTCGGTTGACCGAGGAGGAAACCAAATAAATACGCTTAGGAAAACCATTGCCAATAAAATGGCAAGGGATAATAATATGCCGGAAATTCCATGAAATTGTATTTTCAACTTTTGTAATGCATTAGTGTTATTTCGACTATTATTTTGTATTTGAGGATTTCCTATATTATTATCTAATCAATTTCTATTTCTAGCACAATTTCCATTTTATTAATTTCAAATCTCTCGCAAATTGCGCCTACCTCCATGTCAACTAGTACCTACCATAAAATCACTTCGTGGTCTCAAAAGAATGCAAAAAAATGTAGTGACTTAAACCCGAATCTTGAATGAGGAGAATAAATACATTAACTATTTGCATATTAGCATTTGAAACTACCAAATCTTTTATAGTTTGCATATTAGCATTTTTTATACTAATTACTAGCTTTTATTTACATAAATTGCTAATGTTTTGAAGTTCTTAACTACTCTATCGAATTACCAATATAAATTAAAGTGATTTACTAACTTTTATCAAATTAAATTACCCTCACAAGCACCAAGAAGAGTGAGGTAAAAGGATGGGGACAACATGATTCATAGAAATAGAAATTTTTTTCTCGTTATCAAACGGATTGTTTCGAAACTTATCATTTCACTGATATTAGTAACTCAAGGAGCAAAGCAGGAAATTTCACCCGCATTCCCAAGGGAACTTGAATTAGGCATTCTCATAGGTTTCTACCTGATTTCAGTCATGCAAAGGTTTTCAACTACTCCAAACCCAACCGCGACTTACTATTACAGCATTAACACAGCGTCTGCTAGATTCCAACAGTACTAAGTTTTAGAAACTTTCCTCTGTTTTTGGACAGTTCAAGCAATTTTGTAATGCAAAACATCAATAGATTTGATTTGACGAAGAATTGCTGCTCAACTGAATTTGTTGAATTCCAACTGGTGTACACGCAAAACCCAAAACCGAAAATATCTAGTAACTAGAACCAGGCCATACCTATGAGACCATATAGCATGCCAATGCTGCAAGCCACCTTGCCATATGTAATTGGATATGGCGATTTTCTCAATCCATCATTGAACATTGCCGAACTGGAGTGAATCTGCGAGATGGCTGAGATCTCCTTGCTCAATAATCTCCCCCTCGCTGAAATGTGCTTTTGAATATTCAAAATCAAGTTGCCCCAGACAAGGCTCACCCTGTGCTTGACCCTTCAGATTTCCAAAATTCAAAAGCACAATCAGCTGAAGGAGAAATTATTGGCGAAGGAGAGCTCAGCCATCTTGCAAATTCACAATCAGCAGAAGAGAAAAAAATCCCAGAATTGGAAGCTCTGTTTCAGCAACGTTCCATGATAAATTGGGAAAATCATTGTGTCCAATTATTTATGTACATAAATTCACTCCAACAAGCTTTCTTCAACCAAAGACTGCAAGGCCAGCTCAACATCAGAAAACGGCTGTCCAGCGTAAAGCTTAAGCTGCCCCTTCCTTACAACCACCAATTTCATGGTCTTTTGTTTCACGGCCTCTTGAAGTTCCTGCAGATGTTCAAAATTCCAATCCTCAAGTTTACAAAGATCAATTTTTATACTCAGCACACTCAAGAAAGGTAGCAGAGACTTTTTTATCATTCAGAAGGATAGCTAGCTCAGTTCAAAGATACCGACATAAGAGAATCTATATGATATGAGAGGGGATTCAATCTCCCACAAACTTATTCTGAACCTCATATAGTTGTATTGAAGCAAAAAATTCTTGCCAATCACGTACAAAAGCATCAATACTTTTCTGGAAAGTTGGGTTCTTACTTTTCTCAATAGAGGTACAATGTCAGCACTGAAATCACCCAGCCCCTCGAAGAAGGAGTCCAGCAAAAAGCAGAAATTGTTGGCATCAGCATGGTCCTCGAAAGCAACTATGTAGGAAGAAGCATCACTGTCCTCTGGATCAGTCTTTAAGGTAAAAAATCCACCTGATTCTTCCAAATCAGAGCCTCTACGCATAAGAATAGCCTGAAATTATATGTGCATTAGTCAGAGAGTGCTAGAAGTTAAAACGCCAAAAAAAAAAAAAAATGCTGTCAAGTTATTCAAAAAAAGGAAACCATATAAAGACCAGCAAATAAATGAATACAAAGAGCACCTGTACCAGAAGAAATGTTTTGTAACGTAAATTTACCTTCAATCTATAAAGCCATTATTTCTGAAATGTCAATCATTCATGATTAAAAAATACTCTGAGAAAAGTATGTTTCAAGTCCTAAATGATTATTCTTCAACACCACATTTTAAATGAACAAATTGCATGTCAGGAGCGTAAATGGAAACCTAACAAAAACTTTGGTAGGGAAAATGCATTAAATTGTAATAAAAGTGAAGTAGCTGACAATTAAGATGATGTCAGAAGGGGAAATTAAGGTATATCTATGTCTATATATTATTTAAGAGGCAGTAAACAAGCTAAAACCACATAGCCCAACATAATCAAGAATGACCGAAAATGACTATCAATTCTTCACATATCAGATATCATTCAGGACAAGTATCATAACAAAGAGCTGAAGGTATAATAAAACTTAACAGTATTTCACATTATAGAAAATCTTCATGGAAATATCTATAGTGCTGTGCAAGCTAATAGGTAGGTCAATCTGTTTAAGAAAGAGAAAAAACCCATGGTGATTGTAAATGAGTATGGAATGATGGTAAGATTAATGAAAAGCAGGAAGCAAAGTTGCTGGTATCAAACAGGTAAGCTAGGATAGTCAGCAACTCTTCAGCATGCTACAACTGCAAGAATAGCAAGCAATCACCTAGCTATACTAGTCAACAGCTGCAGGTCCCTAAGTAGTCACTACAATATCGAAGTCGATGACAGTGGCAGGCAAATGTTAAGAAGAACATACAAATACACAAGGAAGCTTCAACCACCAAAACTCTTCAATTTTATCTGATTGCTTATCCTCGACTCTCTTGCTCATTGATGTGGCTTTAATTTCTTCACGCTTCAATGTGCCATTGACACTTCTTATGTCTCGACCAGCCGATCTTTTTGTAGCCTCCTGCTTTTCATCCCCAAAGCTTCGAGAACTCTTCAAACTGGAATTTCCAGTTGTTCTCAAGTTTGCTCCTCCAACTGAATTCCTTTTCCCACTAGCCTCCTCGACAATGCCTAAAATGTATAAATAACTTTAATCATATGGAATAGACTGGTAATATTACGTTGATCATCCAAACTTGTATTACTTCATCTTCTAAATTCCCGATTCCAGAAAGTCAGGGAATCATATATGATTAAGGCAAACTACCTAATACAGCACATGTCTTCCACATCGAGCAAGCCATCTTGAACACAAATCTTATAAAACTGAAAAGAGTTACCTTACCAGTTCTGCCTCGAGTATCTCCGACTTCTTCATCCTCTTGAGGAAAAGATTGCCCTTCACCTACCCCATCATCATGCAAATCATTCTGCATCTCCATGAAAACCATGGTTTCATCACCTTCTCGTTTAATATCGCCAGAGAGACCGCCATGTCCCTTACCATCCACCAATTCCTCCCACTTCTCCCCATTTGATGATTCCGTAATGTTGTGATCAAGACCTCCATTTTGCCCTTCCCCATTGACTTCATTTTTGCTTTTCTTCTTTGTTTTACCATTATCTTGTAACCGCTGAAACCCCTTTGGAGCAGTACTGGGTTTCTCCACCAAAGGGCTTCTAAACTTCAACTTCTTCTTGAACATCAAACTACTAGCTCCCTCGAGCGGCACATTTTCACTTAGACCCGGCGATTTCCGAACAGGTCTCAATTTCTTTTGCAGCTTATCCAACCGAGAACCAATTTCCTTCTCAATAGCCACCCTGCTGTCGGGAATTGCCTCACCATCATCATCGTCATCACCATCATCGCCTTCAGCATCCCCAGCATCATCCCTCTTCAGCCCCCTCTTCTCGCTCCTCCGCGCCTCCCTGGCCATCGACCTTATCTCCTCAATCCTCCTCTCCAGGTCAGACTCATCCAAATAAACCACATTCCTCGTTCTCGACAAGAGCTTCTTTCCCGCCACCACCCTCCCCTCCCCGTTCACCGAAATTCTCTCCTCACTTTCACCATTAGAATCGGAGCCGTTGCTGCCGAACACCCACACAGCACAAATCGTCTGGAACAAGAAAACCACAACCAAATAAGCGCCGAACTTTATCACGGACCTGGCCGACAATCTCCCGGCGACGCCACCGTGCTCGGGGCCAACGGCTACGCTCTCCGAGACCTGAGGAGCCTCTTCTGCCGGAGGCTCCGCTTCGAAGAGGTCGCTTAGGGTGTCGGAGGACGGGGCCGGGACGCCGGCGGCATCCGACGGTGGTTCCTCGGGAGTTCGGACGGGGGCGTAGGGTTTAGGGAGGGTTTTGAGGATTTTGGGGCGGAGGTGGTTCCTTCGCTTCGCGAGCCTCGAGGGTTTGCGAGCGGCGGCGGCGGCGGCGGCGAGAGGGAGGCTGCGGCGGCGATGGCTGCGACGGAGACGCGGCGGCTGTGGCGAAGCGAGGAGGAGGAGAGAAGACGGCGCAGCGGATGAGAACGCCCGTCATCAGCGACGGAGGGAATTCTCAGCTCAGCCGCGAGCGGAGGCCTTGGGTGTTTTGGAGTTGTGAAAAGACGAAAGATTGGAGGTAGAGAAGACGGATCGAGCCCAATGGGCTTTTTTATGATGGGAAAATTTTAAAAAATGATCAAGCCTCCCGCCCAAATTAAATAAAGGTCGAAGAAAAAGCACTGATCTTATTTCAAATAAGCCCTTAAATAAACATTTTAGAAAATCTTTGTCATTTCCCCCTGTTCGGCGCGATAGCAATGGCCTTAAATTAATTTATGAGAGTCCTACGTTGCAACCTAGAGGTGTCATGAAAGATTATGCTTTTTCATTGGTTGCCATCAAGAAAAAAAAGGGCTCGATAGCCCTATTGTCACGGTGCGTGAGCTGCAATTTTTTAGATTAATCGGTCTGGAATCCTTATACGACCAAATTACGTTGTTGGTAATAAAATTGTCAACAAAAATTGATATTTGAAAAAATGAGGGCACTGAAATGGGTCCTACGATGACATATCATCTTTTGTCTTGGTATCATCAAATAATTATTTGACCAAAATACGTTTAATAAAAATTGGAACAAAAATTGATATTTTTGAAATGGGGACTCGCGTCTTTTTCTATCATCAGAATGTTTGTGAAAAATTAATGAAGATTGAGATATTGAAACATAAATTGGTTGAACAGAATAGTAAAAGAAAAACATACCGAATGATTAAGAACATTTTCCTAAAAATAATTTACTTATATCGCTTTAGAAAAAATGAATGAAGAAAAATATCATTATCATTTGGGAAAATGTTTAAACATAAATTATCTATCAATCATATATTTTTTTTTTTTTTTGAAGTGAATACATGTAGTTAATTTCAAATTATTCATTTTTTAGTGAAGCAAAAGGAGTTTATTAATAATTGAAAAAAAAAAGGTTGCAATAATAAATGAAATAAGGTGAATTTAACCTGTAGCGTTATTACTGGATAGAAAATATTGTCCGACCACAAAGGAGGATCCAATTCTAGCATACCATCGGTGCGAAATGACATGACTCATTCAGTGCATGAACTGATCTATGCCTCCACTTTTATTTTTCTTCGGTGAATGCAGTGAATGCATGACTAACTGATTACAAAAACCGAACACAAAGTGAAACTGGGAAATTTGCTGCATAGGTTTTTACGATTGAAGAAAATGACCGACTCCATCTGCACTCTCTCCCCTCTTCGCCCACCTTGTTCAGCTCTTTAAATTGAAGGAAAGAGACTGTTTTACTTATGTGGGGGCATTGATCATTAGTTTCTCTTCGCTTCAGTAATCAAGGCTTTTGATCTTTGGAGTGCCGGAAGACACAGTGGTGCTGCAAGGAATAGACAGCATGAATCGAAAGCAGGTATGAACTTTGGATACTAAGTCCTCACGATTTCGTTCTTCTTGGGGCAACTCATACTATCTCAAGAAAACGCGTATATACAGTTAGAGGTCTTATTACCTTATAAGGCAACCTAGATCTCCCTCCCTAGGCGATGTGGGACAAAAGATATGCCCCTCTTTGCGCACGTCCCGAGATCGAGGCGCAGATACACCGCCATCCCTCCTCCTTGTGCATCGTTGCCTAAGCCATCACACAACTTGCCTCCTTTTTGCCTTATCCGACCTCTCCATTGTAAGTCACACCATGTAACACAGAAGATATAAAAATGGAAGCTGCCCCTCATCACAACTAGGGAGTCGTGTAATTGGCCATCTCCAAATACTTCTTCAAGTACATTCTAAATGAGGATGCAACCAAGATGAACTCGAAGATGCCCAAGTACAACACCATCGCAAGGGCAATTTTAGTTGTTTTGTATCTTATGTAGCATTCAATGGTGTAATTGTTGAAGAAATATGGCTTCGAATCAATAAAGCAATCAAATTGGACTTTGAAGCATAATATCATTTTCTTTAATAATTAATTTGCCTCCCAATGTTGCTAATAGTTATCGACAAATATCTTTCACGATATAATAAAATCTTAAATGAGAATACTATATAGCAATTTTAGTATGTCTCTAGGGTCTCTCATGGAAAATAGTTGAAAAAGATAGTTATATTTTCTTATGAATGAAAATGAAAATGAAGAAGAATGTTATTATTGAATAGACACGTTCAGTCATTTATAGCAATAACAAGAAATTATATTCAAATAGACACAACCTTCAAAGATTAAGAAGTTATATCTGAATAGGTACAAATTATGATATAATCGTTGGAAAAAATAATAAAATTCATACCTAAATAAATAATAAATAAATAAATAAATAAATAAATAATAATCATAACTCATTCTAAATAGTTACATTGTTTCTATAGGATGTTATGGTTAATTTTTTTATAAAAATAAATCCGAATTTTCCATTAAATAAAAATAATTAAAATTGATTAATGCCAAATCTTGTCGATGTGCATATTGACATTCTTTCGATATGAGATAAGACACCTCTTAGTTTGTTTTACAAAAAAACTACCAACAATCCCTCACTTTGTTTGTGAAACAAAATATAAAATAAAATGTTAAAAATGTACAACTAAAATTTCTATGAGATTAAGATACATACATAAAAGTCTCTTTCAAATTAAACATTTACTTAGTACAAGTATCTCAAAATTCTATCAAAATGACTAATAGCTCAACTTTAAACTTGTACTATCGGACATATCACATATATACTAACCTCTTGTTTGAGCGAGAAGTTTTATATTACTCCGCACTAGTATAGCCTTGTATTTGATCTTATTTCATGAGCTTTTTAGAAAGCAACCCTAAAACTTTTGTAAAAAGTAGTACCACTTCTAAGCTCAAATAGGTGAAATATCTATCATGTATTTTTATTACTATTAATACATTATATCTTTGTACTATGTTTTATTAAGAATTCAATTCAACCTATAAAACGTAACAAACAATACTAACTTCTTATATTAAGGCTAGCGTCAATATCAAATAATTACATTCAGTAACATGTTATTATCTATTAAACTTTCTAACTAATGATGTTCTAGAAAAAAAATGTCAAGTTACCATTATGGGTTTCAGCCCCATTCTTGTGAGGTCATCTTTACCACATCTCCTAATAAAGCCTCTATCAAGGGATTAGCAAGATTATTGCTTGAACATACACAAGATTATTGCTTCACTTCACGTAAACAATTGTTATAGTATCATCTTTAATCATTTGTTTCACATATTTATTTCTTAGACTAATAAGTCTAGACTTACCATTGTAGGTGTCATTATAAGCTCTTGTCAAAGTGACCTAACTATCATAATGGAAAGAAGTAGGAAGCATAGGACTAGATCATAATTTGATATTCAAAAACAAATTCCTAATTCATTCAGCTTATTTCCTAGTTTTTGGTAAAGTAATTATTCAAATTTCATAGTTCGGTGAGTTATACACATTTGTTTTACGAAAGTGAAACCATCCATTCTTCGGTTCTTGTATTCACTAGAAACCAAGAAATTCTCAAGAATATCAAGCGTTTGTTGGGTTTGGGCAAAAGGAGAGCATGATCTTCCTTATTATATTAGCTTTTTGCCCACTTCTTCAATATCATCATTAATTCTCTCTTTTCCTTTCTTTCTTTGACCAATGAGACTATCAACTTCTTTGATAGAGGGAAGGTGAAACTTTCATCCGATGTCATGGAATTATCCGCAATTTTAGTGACTCCTTTCGATGCTATTTTACAACCCACCGACGATACAATTATGTCACTATTACTATCTTCTTTTCCTAGGGTCATCGGATCCATACTATCCTCATCATCAATGATTAATAATCCGGTTAGTGCAAGGAAACTCTAGGAAACGTTGCTTGTGAAGGTAAACAATGGGGATGAGACTTTGGATTCAAACAACTTATTTTAAGTTTGTGAGACCAAGGGCAAGACCGAACAAGGCAATCCTTGTGATGGACAAGTGAATAGAGGTGACACGCACTCCGATGAAGGGACAATGAAGAGGTGGGAGGGAGTTTGGTGGAAATCAATGAGAAAGCCACTTACAATATGTGGGAAAATTGTCCAAAAAATCCTAAACTTATTGCACTTTTGCTAATCCAGTCATAAACATTTCAATCTTGCCAATTAAATCTTAAAACTTTTGATAGTTTGCCAATTGAATCATTCAACTAATTTATGTTGGAAAATGCTTACATGGATATCCAATCAATGCCGGTCATCCTATATGGTCGGACTAGCGCTGACGTGGATGCTTGACTTAAAAAACAATGACATCTTTTTTTTTTGGCTTATGGGGGAAAATTCCCCCAAATCAAAACCCTCAAAACACTCGACAACATTGGCTCTTACCCTAGCTTGCTTGCCCACTCCAAAAATTAGAACCCTATAGCACTTGACTTTGAAAATTTGCTCGATGATGGTGGACAATGCAACAATGCTCAACACTGATGACACTCGGGAGGAACAGGGGATTTCCGCGACCAACTTCCAAGGGGACTCGATTCAATGCGAAGAGCCAATGGAGACTCGATTCATTCTCAAGATTCCATAGCAAACTCGATATTTTATGGTCCCGATTTTCTCACATTGTCAAAACTTTGCGAGCATGACAAAAAAGGCATGTTTTATGGTCCCGAATTAAGTGTGTGTAGTATAATCTGTTTGACTTATGGTCTTAGAGAGAAATATTTTTCAATGCTTTTTTATACTAGAGAGAGACAATGTTGGTGGGTGTTTGGGGTTGATTAGTTGTTGGATGTGAAAGGCTCCACATGACCGGTGCATGTGGGAATGAGGAAAATTCATGTGAATGAGAATTTTGCAAGAACTTCCATTAGCTAACTTGCAAAAGGAGATGACTTTTTGACAATCAAATCCATGCGAATGTAATGAAAAAAGTGTATGTGAAATTTAAGTGAATATGAATGATGCCTTGACAATGTTAATGTATCTAAGGCACTCGTTTGATTGAGCTTAGCAAATTCAAGAATTGTTTTAGGTGATAAAACCTTGGTTGGTTGGATTGTGGTGGATCACAAACTTTGATAATCATTGAAACACGCCTCAACTGTGGTGAATCTTGGTCGTTTAGGGTGTGAGAAACCAAAGCTTGAGTGTGATGTTTTTGAAATAGCATTCTATTTTCGAGTATACTGCCTGACCCATAATGTTTTAGAGGCTTGCATGCGGGTTTTGAGTCAGATTTTGGCTTCGACTTCTTCACGAAAGTTGTAGACAACATTTCAAAGTATAACATACTAAAATTTGAGACAAATGGCTGAGTTTTAAGGGGTGAAACCCTTCCTCTACGAAAACGCTAGATTTGAAACTGTTTTGTTGACCTCTTGGTGTTTTGTGTGTTGCATGTCACTTTTTACTAAGAATTTCACTTTGACTTCTTCATGAAAGTTGTAGAGAACATCATTTTGATTAATATACTCAAATTTGAGGTAAAACGAACAAGTGTAGCCTGGTGAAACGGTTTTCATTTGAAGACGGTAGATCTGGAAGTGTTGTACTAGACTCTAGGGACTTTGTGGACTATATGGTGACTATTCTTTGAGAACATCACCTAGATCCCTTAATGAAAGTTGTAGTGGATCTCTTGAGACAAAAAATATTAAAAATTTAGAGGAAATGATGGAAAATAAGTAGGTGAAACCTTGATTTTTCGGAGACAGCTAAACTGGACTGTTCGGTACTAGGAACAGTAGCTTTGTCCATCTATAGTTAATTATCTAGAGCGAATCTGGCCTAGATGTCTTCATGAAAAATCTACCTTAGGGTCTTGAATATAACCTGGTAAAATTTCATAATTTTTGGAGGTCATTCGAGTATTTTAATTGAAATATTTCAAGAACTGCGCAATCTGATTTTATCCGAATTTTGCATGCTGTATTGTGTGAACTATATCTTCTTGTGTGAATCTTTTTTGGGCATATGTTCTTCATGGAATTGCTACATTTATGTCCTGTCTATCACATGCTCTGATTTTATGATTTTTCAAGATCATATGGATATTTAATTTACATGTTTTCCGAAATTGTGTAAGCTGGAATTTGGTAAATTTAAAAAAAAGGCATGATGTATGGATTATTCTAAGTTGTATGGACCCCATGAATTGTATTGTCATAAGTGATTGTATCTTGCTGCATGTGTAATGATGATTGGAAATGCATATATGAACCAAATGATGAAAATAATCTTGTTTTCCATCACATTATATGCCATGTTAAAACTAAGCCACAATTGTGAATATAAACTATGTTAAATGAGAAGGCCGTCGGAGGTGTGAGCCGACGATGCCCCGGGAGTTTCGGGATGCCTTACCAAGGAGTGTAAATGCTGGATGCCCAATTGTGTCATGATACATGCTCGGAGGTTTGTGCTGGATGCTCAGTTGTATCATGATGCATGCCCGAAGGGTTCTTGGGAGTTTCGAGATGCCCGGAGAGTGGGGGAGCTAGAAGCCCTGGACGTGTGTGCCCAGGGGGATTCCTCGTGATGCTAGTTGGGATACGAGATGTCCGGAGGTGTGTGCTGGATGTCCGGTTGTATTTTGAATACATGCTTGGAGGTTCCTTGCGATGCTTGGTTGGATGCGAGCGATAAATTGTTGGATGCAAACATTGATCCCTAGAAAGAAAAACTGATGAGATCCTTGTGAAAGATGAGAATTGAAAATGAATCATGTGCATGAGTGTATGCATATGGCATGATGCATGATCTGCTTGTGAAAATAAATTGATGCTATTTGACATTGAGAATGCGATCATGAAAGTTTGAATGGATCTCATGGTGATGCATGCTTGATAGCACGGATGATACGAATCATGGTGATATATGCACGATGGCATGGCAAGATATGCATGACTACATGGCAATATATGCACGACTACATGGTGATGTGTGCTTGATAGCATGGATGATAAGAGTGCATGGTGGTGATATATGCATGAATACTTGATAATGAGTGCATGGTAGTATATGCACATATAGTATGGGTATGCATGAATGCTTGATAATGATGGCATGATGATATACATATGGTTGCGAGGTAAGGATATGCAGCCTCTTTCATCAAGATGTTCACAGGGTTCAATTTCATGAAATATAGGAACAAATATAGAGTTTTTATTTTGTTATAATGTTGTAGTGGAAATTTAGAAATTGTTGAAGGTTCATTACAAGTGTACTTTAGTTTCAAACTCTGTCTGTCATTCGCACTAAAACGTATGCTAAATTAAGTTTGAACCATCATTCGCACAAAGCCATCGATGGTGGTCGATGACACTTAGGAAAAGCAGGAGATTTCCGTGAGCAGCTTCCAAGGGACGTCAACAACAACAACTTGGCAGAGTAGGAGGAGGTAGAGCCGTTTGAATCGTTCTCCATCAAATTGACCAAAACTTTCCATTTCGACCGACACCTTTGTCCATCGCATTCTCACATTCAACCATTCAAATCATGTGGTTTGTGTAGTTTGTAGCATGAAACAACTTTTCACCCTTTCAACCCATTTGATCTTGGTGCATTAGCACAATTTTTTCTTTTGAAATTATGTGATTGTAAGATATGTCGGATATATTTTAGATTTGTGGAGGTTTGTGTAGTTTGTAGTATGTTGTGCTATTTATGTTCCTCCATCTTTACCTTAGTGTGTTGGCTTGATGAATAACTTTTTCCAGAGCTGAAATTTGCAATTTTAGATTTTGCAATGTGTTCCCTTCTCTATGGAAGGAGGTAGGTTAAAGTTGTTTCATCAAAATTTTGTAGGTCGATGCTACAAAGTGTGGTGGGATTGCCAAATTCTTAATTCATTCTTGTGATGTAACTCAATTTATTTGTGTAAGTTTGTAATATATGCATGAATGATAATTATGAGTTCAAAGACCAACCTAATTGCTTCACTAAAATCCTTAATGTAGATGATCAGAAGTTGATTTTTATATGTGTAAAATGGCATAAAGCCACTGGTGAAAAACTTAGTTACAATTATCAGTTTTTTGGAAGAAAAAAAGATACCCTACAACTTTGGTTCTTGAAAATAACACTTCTTAATTATGTATGTCTTTTAACTTTGTTTTGATTTAAGCATAATATTTCTTTCTTAACAATTTGTTGATTTCATTTATACATTAGCTTTAGGTTTAGATGACTTATAGGGTTGCTATTTTAGTAAACTCGAATGTGCATAATCCATTTTTTATTTGAAACAAAGCAGATATATGAATTAGATAGCTCATGCTTCTCATGGTCTCTAAACTTTGGAAGAGTAAAAGACCCTACAACTTTGGTTCTAGCAGATAATGTGTCTTTAACTTTATTTTGCTTTAAGCATGTCACTTCTCTCTTAGAAGATGTTGATTTCATTTATATATTAGCTTTAGTTTTAGAGGACTTGTGAGGCTACTATTTTAGTGAACTCACATGTATATAATCCATTTTTTATTTGAAACACATTAAATATATGAATTAGATAGTTCATGCTTTCCATGGTCTCTAAATTTTAGATGAGAAAAAGATACATTGCAACTTTGGTTCTAGAAGATAATATTTCTTAGTTCTACATGTCTTTAACTTTATTTTTCTTTAAGCATGGTGCTTCTATCTCAGAACATGTTGATTTCATTTATACATTGACTTTAGTTTTAGAAGACTTGTAAGGCTGCTATTTTAGTAAATTCACATGCTTATAATCCATTTTTTTTAGTTAAAACACACTAGAGATATGAATTAAAAAACTCATGTTTTTCATGGTCTCTTAACTTTGGAACTACTATAGTGGCGTTGACTTTTGTCATCTTATTTCCTCTGTCCAAGTGTCGTGGATCATTGAATTGAGAACCGTTTAGCATTCTTGATGTGAAATTACTAAAGCTTGTGTTCTTGTTTTGTAGTTTTAGAACGTGTAGCGAATTCATGGAGGGATATTTAAATTCATCATAGATGATGGCATCGGTCCCTCCAATTAACAACGATATATTTGTGTTTTGTTATCGTGGCCTAAAATGTCCTCTACAAAGAGCAATGATGAAGGACAATCAGGAAAGAAGATATCATGGTTACCCGAAATACAACCACAAAAATAAAGTGAAAAATTGTGGATTTTTTATTTGGGTTGATGTAAAAACCAATTAATTGACAATTAGTGTGTTTAAAATTTTTTATTAAAGAATGTCAAATAAGAATTAGTGTCGACCCATAATGAGGATGATGGCAATTTGATAGATGTTGAAGTCAAAGTTCTTAAGGCACAACTGAAATGTAAGAAGTAAGATATGGCAAAGTTGAAGAAAGAAAATTTCATATTAAAAAAAATGTTGATTGTGTTGTCAATATGTATAATAATATTAGCTCACATGTTATTTGGAAATTTGAAAGTTTATAATGTGATGAGTTTGTCATAGTATATTATCGTGAACATATTTTGTATTTGTCAACATGTTTTATATGAGGATGTGCACTCTTTTTATAGAAATAAAGTGGGAGTTTTGTTTTTAGTAAATGAATTCCACTTTTGAGGTCTCAATATTAGTTTCTTCAATTTGTATATATCTACAATCTTGATTTCAATATTTTTTTATTTTTCTTTTTTGATAACCTTAGTACTTTAATTAGAATTTCAATTGGAGTTTCTTGTGATGTTGATTCAACATACGCTTGTAAATCACTTTTTGGTCTCTTGTCCTATTTGGCACTTTTACTCTTAACAAAGTAGTATTAAAATTCATTAGTTCACAAATTTTCTTCATAAAAATGCAAATTAAACAAAATCGAAGTACTTATTAGAAGTGTTTGTGATGCCACTGACCGAACCTTTTTAGCGGGGCATGTCGAACTATTATATCCCATTTTCTTGCAACTTTGACATGTCATTTTCATTCCTCTTCTCGACATTCTAATACTACTTGCGACATCCCTTTCCTCTCTTTTTGTTTTATGTTTATGTCTGCCAAGGTTCACCCCTACTGGAAGTGATTTAGGTGCTTTTTTATTAGTCTTTTTCCAAAATTTCTCTCCTTGAATAGACTGCATCATATTCTAATATGTAGCTAAGAATTTGGTCTTTTTATAACACTCATCCATATAATCATATGCATCATCTTGCCTATTGTATATAGAAGAAATGCCATGGGAACAAAGGATGCCGATTAGCTGCCATCTCCTACAAGTACATTTTCTCTTGAATGTATCTAACACATACTTTACATCTTTATCCATCACCTTATATCCAACATCACCATTTCATATTACCTAGTAATAAGTTGCACCAAGTTTATTTTCTTCAAACTTTCTTGCAATTTTTGGACCATAATCCATTCTCCACTTAGCACATGCATCTCTTTGTGTATGTATCATTGTTATCATCATTATCCCAATTTCTTCCAACATACTGTAAATGGAATTACACCCAACATTTATTATTCTTTCATTAAATGCTTCACATCGATTGTTGTCAACTATGTCACATTTGACATCAGTAGTTAAAGAAAGCTCTACACCAATATTTTGGCTCTATTTAAACCAAGTTATGATATGCCATAGGACTGATTTTCTTCAATGCGTGAGAATGTTTATCATAGTTAGCATAGTATTACTTTTAGCACACTTCCAAAACAGTTTTTGCATTTGTATCTCTTTATACTTCTTGCCCCAATTAGCATAAATGTGTTTGGCACACATTCTATGCTCAGTCACTGACAATAACTTGGCCACAACTTGTATGAGGCTTTACAAAATATGATTTCAAATGTCAAGTATACACTACATTTATAATCATCTAAGAATAATAACAATAAAAAAAAAAATAAGAAACTTACATTTTGTTTGTCACTAATTATGATCCATTCTTGTCCATATATGTTTGTAATTTTGAGATCCCACATCAAATTCGTCAAGAACCAAGTCCAAGTTTTTGTACTCTTAACTCTAGCAACTACCTAAACAATTGGATATATTTGATTATTAATATCCCTTCCAATAGCACACAAGATCTCCCATTTACAAATTTCCTTTAAAAAGCAACCATTTAGTCCCACAACTTTTCTATATCCATCAAGAAAGCCTTTCTTACATGCCGCAAAACATATATACATTCTTTCAAATAACACCTTAGATTGCACATCAAGCTTTTCAACCTTAATTGTAAAAACACTCCCAGGATTTGTTGCCCTAAGTTCCTCTGCATAATCCCATAACTTTGCATATTCTTTCATGTAATTTCCAACCAAAACTCTTCAGGCAAATAACTTAGCCTTCGTACATTCATTTATACTTACATTTAAGCCCAACTAGTCATTGATAAGATCTTTCAAAGAAAGGGTTTTGATATTTGACATTACTCTAATTGTAGCAAGAAAATGATTTGACAACCACGAACTTGTTACCCTCTTATTTTGAAACGAATGGTACATATATGTTTTTCATGATACATCTTCACGTGGAACGATCTGGTTCTACTATTAAAGGATGCTGAGATCTTCCAAGTCAATTTTGATCAACACATTTTGCCATGATATACTTCTTTTTATTCTTGATAAATTTTCTCTCTCTACACTCAACCAATGAATACTTTATAATAGCATTTTTGAATTGCCTACTATCATCAAATCTCATACACATAGTAAACACAAGCATTGCAAAATCAGGATTATATCTTGGGAATCAACATTTCCTCCTTATAACAACTTCAACTTCTTCACCTACATCAGAACCCAAGCTCTTGTCAGCATCAGTGCCATCGTATTATGTCCGATAACCGGCTTCAATAATAGCCATATCTGATTGTTGGGGATTTAATGATTCAACTATAATTCTTGAGATAGTACAAATCCCACGAATGATTCCCCTATAATCTAAGCCTTTTTTAACCCTCTTGTCAAATTCTCTAATATTTTTCCTTCCTTCCATAAGGTCCACATCATCATCATCATCATCATCATCATCATCATCAAGATTCGTACATTAATGAGGACGTTTGTGTCTTCATCTTCTAAATAGATTTATACATCATCATTGTTATCATTATCAATGTCAACCTCATTACCTAAATCAATGCCCTCACCATGACCAATACCCTCACCAATGCCCTCACAAATGCCAAAACTTAGACTAACACCCTCACTAGTATCCTAACCATTATATTGACAAGCTTGTTGCCTACCTCATCATCAACATATTCTCCATATATCTCAACTAACCCATTATACAAATAATGGAAAACTAGATCAGTAACAGTGCTATCATTCCATATGTATCTCAACCTATTTTCTAAAGACTTCCTAGGAAATTTAAAATAAAGTTTTTCGAACTTACGATTTACCCCGTCCTCAAAATTTCTAATGAACCTTTCATAGCTTATTGATTTGATATCAACATGTATTAAGTCCATAATTCCCCCAACACATTGCAACATTGGGCAACGAACAAGGTTTCCACCATGGAAAAGGCAAACCAATGCTGTCTTATCACTCATCTCAATCCTACAAAAAAGGCATATATTATAAACAAACACATAACCTATGAATAACATAGTAACACACATGAAAATAACAAGCAACGACATACAAAAATTTGACACCAGCATGATTCCAAGCAAGGGATCCATGAAGATAATATTTGTGTATTGGAATTAAATCTATATAGTTGTCATTGTCCTTAATTAATGATTTAGGAAATATCTTGACACTCCTCATGAAAACATAAAAAGTGTATATACTAAATCAATTCACTAATGAATTTAGGACATTAATAATGATGATTTTAATTGGATGGTTCAAACTTAATTTAACATACGTTTTTGTGCTAGTGATGGAAGGAGTTTGAAACTAAAGTACACTTGTAATGGACTTTCAATAATTTCTAAGTTTCCATTACAACATTATAACAAAATAAAAACTCTATATTCATTCCTAAATTTCATGAAATCGAATCCTATGAATGTCTCGATGGAAGAGGAATGTTTTAATGCCTACCAAAATTTGTGATCCACCACAATCCAACAATCCAACCAACCAAGCTTTTATCACTCTAAAACAATTTTTGAATTTGTTGAGCTTAATCAAATCAATGCCTTAGATACATTAACATTATTAGGGCATTATTCACATTCATTTAAATTTCACATGCACTTTTTTTATTCACATCTGCATGAATTCAATTGTCGAAAAGTCATCTCATTTTTGTGAGATAGCTAATGGAAGTTCTTGCAAAATTCTCATTCGCATGCACTTTCCTCATTCCCACAGGCATTGGTCATGTGAAATCTTTCACATTCAACAACCAGTCAACCCCAAATATTAATCAATGTTTTCTCTCTCCAGTGTAAAAAAAGCATTGAAAAATATTTCTCTTCAAGACCATGAGTCGAATAGATTATACTACACACACTTAATTCGGGACCATAAAACATACCTTTTTGTCGTGCTCGTAAAGTGTAGACAGCAAGAGAAAATCGGGACCATAGAATATCGAGTTTGCTATGGACTCTTGAGAACAAATCGGGTCTCCATTGGATCTTTGCATCGAATCGAGTCCCCTCAGAAGCTACTTGCGAGATCTTCTATTCCTCTCGAGTGTTGTCGAGTGCTGTCGATGGCTGTCGTTGAGCGTCATCCACCATTGTCGAGCAAATTTTTGGAGTCAAGCACTATGGGGTTCTAATTTTTGGAGTGGGTGAGCAAATTAAGGTCAAAGCCAGCATTGTTGAGTGGTCTAAGGGTTTTGATTTGGGGGAATTTTCCCAAGAAGCAAAAAAAAAAAAAAAAACCTTATTATTTTTTAAGTCCGGCATCCACATCAACGCCGGTTTGGCCATGTAGGATAGTCGGTGCTAACTGGATATCCACATAAGCATTTTTCGACATAAATTAGCCGGATGGACTATTAGCAAGATTGAAAGATCTATGATTGAATTGGTAAAAGTGCAATAGATTTATGAATTTTTGAACAATTTTCCCTACGATACGCTCCAAATTTCCATTTATTTAAGCCACCAATGCCCTCTACCATGGTTCTCTCCCAATGTATAGGCTTACCAATGTGAGGTAATGATAAATCAATAACGTTCAATGGTAGATTTTGAGAGTGACCCCAAAAGAAAAACTTTGAGCATTGCCTCTAGAGTCCCATCTCTCTCCTCCCAATGAACCAAATTTTCCTTTTATCCACGCTTACATACATCACATGAAGGGAAATTTATATATATATATGTTGGGTAGTTCCTTCAACGCCTCCTTTGCAGGTCACGCTCGACTTCTTTGCATCTCACTCTAGTCTCATGTCTTGATTCATAACTTTGATCCACTTGACTCTATTGTTGTATAATAAATCCTTCAAATTGTTGGAGAAATATCTTTAGATCAATAAAGCAATCAAGTCAGACTTTAAGGTATGATATTTCTTTATTTAAGAATTTTTTTGCTTTATAATGTTGCTAATGGTCATAGGCAAATATCTTCCACGATACAACAAATCTCAAATAAGAATATTAGATATCAATTTTGATATATCTCTCATGGGAAATAATTGGAAAAGATGGTTGTATCTTCCTTCGAAAGAAAATGAAAATGACAAAGAAGATTATTATTGAACAAACATGCTTAGTAATTTGTAGAACAAACATAACCTATTAAGGATTAAGAAGGGAAAAATTACTAAAAAAGTCATAAACCTATTGCAATTGTGCTAATTCAGTCATAAACTTTTTTTTAGCCAATTTAGTCTTAAACCTTTAACAATTGTACTAATTTAATCCATCCGACCGACGCTAACGTGGATGTCGGGCGTCCAGCGAAAGCTAACATGGAAATTTTTTAATTTTTTTTGAATTTTTTTCTTTTTTTTTTCCACCTTCTCCTTCCCCTAGCAAGTTGGCGTTGGCCAAAGGCGAGGCTAATCTCGTTGGTCAAAGGTGAGGGCCAGCGAGGTCAGCCTTGCCGGCCAGTGGCGAGGCTCGTCCCCACTGGCCATTGGCAAAGGTGAGCTTTGCCTAACAACGGTGAGGCCACTATCGCCAGATTTGGCAAGGTCGAGCCTTGCTGTCCCTAGGCAAGGAGCCTCGCCGGCCATAGCCAAGGCGAGGGTCAACCTCACCAGTGGGTGGTGAGGCCGTTGTCACCAAATTTGGCAAGGTCGACCCTTGCCTTGGATCTGGTAAGGCTTGGCCTCGCCCAGCCATGGCAAGGGTTGACCTCACTAGTGCTGGTGAGCTCGACCCTCACTAGATCTAGCGAGGCCTTGCCTAGCGACAGCGAGGCCGGCCTCGCCGGCCCTCCCTCGCCTCTTTCGGTTGGTGGCTAGAGAAAGGGGAAGGTGGGAAAAAAAAAAATATATATAAAAATATTTTAAAAAAAAAAAAATTCAAAAATTGTCATGTTAGCTTTCGCCAAACAGCCAAATGCACATTAGGCGCCGGCCAGCCAATTTTAGCTGGATGGATTAAACTTGAGCAATTGTAAAAGATTTAAGACTAAATTAGCAAAAAAAAAAAAGTTCAAAAAAGCACAATTAAGAACTTTTTTAAAATTTTTTTGTAATTCTCCCGATTAAGAAGTTATATCTAGAACATGTACGAACTCTAAGATAATCGTTGGAAAAAATAATAAAATTTGGAATTAAATAAATAAAAAATAACCATAACTTTTTTCTAAATAGTTGCACTATTTCAACAAATAATTAATTTTTTATAAAATAATAAATCAGAAGTTTTTAATAATTAAAAATAATGATCTCTGGTTAGTGCCAAAATTTCTTCCCATGCACTCCCATCCTTTCGATACAAACAAACTACTAACAGTAACTTGCACCAGGAGAGGTTGGTCGAAGCAAAAAGGAGGCCAAACAATTAGCAGCACATTGCACATCGCACATTGCACGTTCATATCTTGATATCGCTGAAGCTAACACCTGAGGACACAGCAACAGCGCTGGTTCAGCCGAGAAAAGAGCGCAGCAGTACTTGGAAATATATCGGCTTCGCTCACTTCTCCATATTCTTCCTCTCTTTCTTTGTGTGTTATAGACTATATTTATAGATAAAGTTCACGTTCCTTCGCAGAGGTATCAACCGGTTTTGAAATAGTCTTTCTTATCAAGCTGTTCCAACGATAGCCTCTTGTGTTGAGTCTGCCGCGTTTCCTTTTTATCCATATTCAACCTCTTTCAGATATATTCTGCTTCCAAGCTTATCTTCCTCTTTGATCTCAATTCAAACCTTGGAGATCGGATATCATAACC
Organism: Eucalyptus victrix; assembly: GCA_016097545.1. Lineage (NCBI taxonomy): Eukaryota > Viridiplantae > Streptophyta > Magnoliopsida > Myrtales > Myrtaceae > Eucalyptus > Eucalyptus victrix. Next base: position 20,642,124 of record CM027836.1, on the reverse strand, counting down.
ACCGGACCAAAACCCTAGCTACTAAAGGTTGAGCTCAAAATTTGAACATCACATTTGGAAGAAGCTCTTTGGATCACTTGTGCGAAGGTCCATATTGGTAATATAAATATGAACTAAGCTAATGATATTTTTGTTTAGGGATCGGGTCAATTCCTAATTTTCTTTATGTAATGGTAACCAAAATTTTGACAAGATTAAAACTCTAGAGAGATGCCCTTAATTGCACACTGCATCATTAACTCCCCCCCCCCCCCCCCCCCCCCGCAAACAAAAAAAAAAGCCCAAGAAAAAAAAAAATCCTTAAAAGATCAGCTCTCTAGTGAAATGGCATAGGTTAGGATGTGAATCTTTGACTTTTGCTCAATCATGTCAAGTACCAAATAAATTTTACCCAAATATAACATTCTGGTATAATCTCATAAAACTTATGAACTTATAAAAGTGAAACTTGACATCCATCTAAGATTATTTAGATTTTTTGTTCCCCATTGTCATAGTATCTTTGTCATCACCATCTTTCATTAAATAATTTATCTCAACCTATCTTGTATTAGTTTTTTTCTTCTATCTAATTATTGTAAAAAGGAACTCCATTCAAGTATAAGCTCGGCTAAAGTGGTTAAAGCATATTCGTTTCAAGAAAAAAAAATATTTTGATTAATAACAAGTAAAACAAGATACTCAAGTAGCATCTCTTTGTGTGTGATTAAAGTTAATAAAGGAGTAGTTACATACTTTTCTTATTTATGAATTCTCAAATTATTTTTTCTCTCTTTTATTCTTTACATCTCACCTAAAATTTACTATAATATTTCCTATTGATTTTTTTTTTTTTTTTTGCTCAAATGATGTAACCGGGTTATGTTTCTCTCGATGTAATAAAAAATTTAAAATTAAAATTAAAAAAATGTATAAAATCCGCATCGATAAGAGTTTTTTTTTATTCTAATGCTCCGGTTATCCACCATATGCAAAATAGAGCATATAATGTTAAGTGTAATTATTTTTATTTTATTTTCTACACATATAGCCTAATGTATCTTCGATTGTATAATAAAATTTTACTGAATTTTTTTTATTGAAATTTTACTAGGTGTAGAATTTGTGAAAGGATAAGTTAATAGGAAAGGGGAAAGTTTTGCATATGGTCCATGACAAACCACATTAATTACATGGGCCAGGCACACATACTAGACGGACATAAAAGGCATTGACGAATTATCCCCGCACTAAATTAAAAACCTGCCACTTAATTATTTCCTAATATAAAATGCACTAAGCGAACAATAAGAACCCCCAACGACTCTGTTTTCTTCTCTTCTAGACCAATGCGTGTTTGAGGGTCACTGTTGGAAAGAAACGAGAACTGGAAGCAATGGACATCAAGGATGTCCTTCCTTCCCCAGCACGAAGCACCTCCCTTTCCGCCTTGTCTTCCACTGGTTCGCTTCTTATACGAGCTCCTCCTACTCTTGACAACGACCACTCTCATTTTGAGCCAAAAGCTCCGGAAATCAACATTCATTATGGCGCTAGTTGCTTTGACGAAAGCAGTGAGAGAGGCTCTGACTGAGCGCTTGTTCGCTAGCAGGGATGACTTCGAAACGGTGTAGGAGAGGCCATTTGTTGCGGACACGGATGAGGAAACATTGGAAGGAGATGGTGGAATTGCAAAAGATTGAATTTTGGGGCTCTTTTTTCAGTGGCTTTGAGTGAAGGGAGGATAAAATATTCAATGGTTCGTGAGCGCCACGTCACCCGTCTACATGGCATACACTTATCTATGTGGATCCACTAATAAAACGACACGTGTCATCTGAGGTTAGAATTAAAAAAATACTTTCTCTCTCTCCTCTCGGGCTAGTTGTAGGCAGCAGCAGCAGCAGTAGGCTGAGCGGCCATTAATGGCTCTCTCTTTCTCGAGGCTCCTCTCTCTCTCGTCTTTTCACATTTGAACATGGACCTCTTCGTCTTCCTTCCCGCTCCTCACTCATCTCAAGCCCTCACGCCCTTACTCCTCTTGCTCTTGCGCTCCTTCTTCCACTTTGTTCATCGCTATCATCACCTTTTATGCTTTGACCCAGTAGCTGCAAATCTCTTCTGTTTTAGTGATCTCTTCTGTTTTAGCGACGACCGAGCCACTCATGGTTTTTATCGTCAAAGCCTGAAAGGCGATGATGGCAGTGAACGAAGTCGAAGTAAAGCAAGAGCAAGAGGGCGAAGGCATGAGAGCTTGAGATGAGTGAGGAGCAGAAAGGAAGACAAAGAGCTCCATGTTCAAACGTGAAAAGTTCAGAGAGAGAGAGGAGCCTCGAGAAAGAGAAAGCCATTAATGGCCGCTCAGCCTACTACGGCCTTCAACTAGCCTTAGAGGAGAGAGAAAGTATTTTTTTAATTTTAACTTGTATTTAGTGGATCCACATAGATAAGTGAATCCACATATATAAGTATATGCCTATGTATATGCCAAATAGGCAGGTGATGTGGTGCTCACGAACCACTGAATATTTTCTCCTTGGCAACGTTTGCTATTCATTTATGCTAATATAAGCCCAAATGCATGTGATGCATGCGGAGAATTCTCCGCAAGAATCGCTCACAATCAAAATTGGATAGCAGAATTTGTATAAAACAACAAGCTCTTAAAAGGAGTCCAACAAACAGAGGTTGCTACAGCCTCTGTTCTTCGTGTACGAGGTGGTGTAGGTACGTCCGAGCATGCCTCCAGCTGGACATTGAATACTTGGTAGCACAACATGCAGCAATAACAGTTCGAAATTAGACTTCATCGTCTCTTCCAAAGAACCTCTGTTAGTCGCATGGATAGAGACGTGCATATTGTGAAAATCAAGTATGGAAAGTGGCATACCATACATGGGTCGAATGGCAGCACGTGCTGCAGATTATTCAGCCTCTCTTTTGCTTCGACCAACCTCTCCCACGTGAGTTATGTCATTGAATACCAAAGACGACACAAACACTGAATCTGCCCCACGACCCAGTAGTTGTGTAATTGGACATCTCCAAATTCATCTTGCTGCATATTCATTTAGAATCTATTCTAAATGAATATGCAGCAAAGATGAACTTGGTAATCCTAGTGTCAAACCATCTAAGTCAGGATCCGCATCGAACGTCCATACCTGGAGGAGGAGCTTCAGGTCCGGCTTTGGATCTCTGCAATTTGCTGGGCTTGCCGGGCATCGTGGAGCACCTGAGGACACAGCAGAAGTGCCGGTGGTTATTGGGGGAAGGACTTTGTTGGGGGACCACCCTGACCTGTGAAGGACTAGCTGGTTAAGCCGAGAAAAGAACGCAGCAATATTAGACCCTGAGTTCTCTATTTATAGAGCCTCTTGTGCCGAGTTGGTCGCTTTCCTTTTACCCAGATTCAATCTCCTTCTGATTTATTCGGCTTCCATGCTTATCTTCCTCCTTGATCTCAATTCAAACCTTGAAGACCGGATATGATAACAACCGGTGTAACAAAACTCTATCTATTTTAAAATTGAGCTCAAGATTTGAACGTCGCATCTTGAAGAAGCTCTTTCGGTCATGCATGGGAAGTCCAATATGGTGATATAAATATGAATTGAGCTAATGATAGCTTTATTTAGAGGTTGGGTTGATTCCTAATTGTCATTTTATGTAATGATAGCCAAAAATTAGGTGTCAATGCTACCATGCAAATTAAATCTCCAAAGAGAAATATCAACGATGATGCCCTTAATTGCACATTGCATTATCAAATCCACTTCCCAAATAATTCTTAAAAAATAATGCTAAGGTGATGTTCCATTACTTTTATAAAGAATTGTTGCTGCCTATTCCTTGGGGATAAGGATGTAGGTTTATGGGTATTACCTAAAAGATGGGCTTATAATTTATGATTAGGCACATGTGACATTAGGATATTTTTAAGGATTTTGCAATAAGGAGTTGCTATTAGCCTAGTGGGATTGGCTAGAAATCAAGTGAGTTATTGGGAGTATATCTTACTTCCTACTCAACTAGATAATCTAGGATTGGGATTTAATTACACTAATTGATTAATTAATACCATTTTAGTATCTAATCTTGTTCATTTAAAAAAAATTTTTGTCAGATAGTTTGGATTATTTTTAGACATATTTGCTAACATGTGAGGTGATCATGTGAGTGGATAATAATTAAAAAAAAAAAAAAAAAAAACAATTGGTAGCCAATGAAAGCATTTATATAAATTGTTTGGAAGAAAAATAAAAAATAATAAATATTAATCTTAACTAAACTAAAGAGATCAAAGCAGCAAAAGTATGCAAACAAGGGTAATTATCTTTAAGAACAATTGAAACCTTAAGATAGAGCCCTAAAGGTTTACTCAATCTTTTAGCACAACTTTAGAGTTACGAAACTTTCAATTTTTGAGTAAACAGCTTATAGTCTTTTTGTAAAAATCTTCAAAAGAAAATTTGAATTTCTTGACATTTTTCAATTTTTTATAAAAAAATCGAATTTTCAATTTTTTATAAAAAAAATCGAATTTTCAATATTTTCTTCTTTTTTTTTTGAATTTTTTAATGTTTTCCAAAAGTTGTTGAACTTTCGGAAAGGTTTTTGAATTTATATTATTTTTTTCGATTTTTTTAAAATTTTTTAATTTTTAAATTTTTAAAAATTATTTTTTGTCCTTTTCCTATTTTGTTCTATTCACTTCACTCCTCCCCCTGAGCGACTCCACTTCCCGAAGCCACTTTCTCTTTTTTTCTCTCTTTTTTTATTATTTCTTTTCTTTTCTTTTCCTTTTATTCTTCTTCTTCGTGCGTTCTCTGCACGCCCGACGCTCCTTCTTCCCGAAGACCCCCCTTCACCGCACCAACACCTTCGACCGAGATTCGCCGCCGCCGGCCCCTCCGTCTCTCCCGAGCGCCTCCTTCACACCGCCGTCCGCCCTCACTCCCTGCGAGAGTCGCGATCCGCCACCGTCCATCGCCGGAACGGAGGACACAAAACACACCACGTACGCGCAAGCGACCGTGACGAAGGAAAGGAAGCGAGGAACAGCGACAGTAACGTATAAAAACCAAAAGAATATGAACGAAGGGATCTACGATTTCAGGGAGACAAACGTGACTTGCATGGGTATCACAGAGACATTTCATCGAACAACACCGACCGGGCCGGAGGCAAACGATAACTCGACGGGACCTCAAAACGCGACTGAGATAAACGTAGACAAACAAGCAGGGTCCAGAGGCAACGACGCGCAGCAACGAGATCCTCGGGTCAAAGGGGTGCAGAACTCAGGAAACAAAAAAAAGGAAAAGACTTACCGGAAATATGGACGTAGGGAAGCCGGGTCTCGAGCGCGGCCAAGCTTTCTCTCTTGCTTTCCACTCTTGATTTCTCTCTGCCTTCCCGCAATCTCCCCCTCAGTTCCTCCTGTCCACCGTTTCTGCTGCCCACTTCCTTTCTGCCCTCTTCTGCCTTTATCTTCTCTGCTATGCCCCTGTCAGCTGCTGTTGCTGCTTTTGCTTTCTGCAGGTTTTTTTGGCGCGAAGATGGCTGGAGGAGGGAGAAGGCTGATTGGGACGTGGGCTGGGCCGAAGGGAGAGAGCTTGGGCCGCGCAGGGGAAAGAAAGGCGGGCGGCGGGCCGGATCCGGCCCGACCCGACCCCTAAACGTCTTTTTTTTTAAAAAAAAAAAAATTGGTGTCAACAAGAATGACGGTGGCTTCTGCACCACTAATTTCCCTTGAGGCAACTTATTAACAAGTTTAATTGATTCCCAAGCATTAGGGCAAAAGATACATATGGTTTAAATAAGTCATTCTAAAGTTCTTATTCTCTCACTCTAAGTCACTTTGTTTCATCAAATATTGATTCTGGAATAAATTTACTCCCAGAATCAGTTTTGGACAAGAATTCAGAATAAAAAAAAAATATGATTCTCCATCCGAGAATCAAAAAGAGAATAAAAAATGCCGAATCAAAAATTTTTTATTTCTATATTTTATTTTTATTTCTTCCTAGTATGAAATATATATTTGTTGTATATAGAATACATATTTAATTTTATGTTATAATTTAGTATTTTTATTTATTACATATTGTAGGGATATTAGTATAGTTTATACTATGGTTTATTATTTACTATATAATAAAAATTGATTAGTTAATATTTTTATTACTTAGTATAAAAATATAATTAATCAGTGAATGGTTTATGAAAATTCAATATCAAATTTATTTTAATCTAAAAAGGTAATTAAAAAAGAATTGGAATAGAAATTTTATATAGTTACCAAACCCGTTTCTATTCTTTTTCTATTCCGAATCGAAATTTTATTTGTTACCAAATGCGTTTTTTACTCGGAATCGGTTCCTCAGGAACGAGAATCGAAATAATCATTTAAGTGGAATCGATTCCGAGAAATTAATCGTTACCAAACACGCCCTAAGTCACTTTGTTTCATCAAATATTGGACATTGCTAGAATATTTTTTTTTTTTTTTGTAAATTATTCTAAGAAGAGATTATATTATTATTTTCAGAAATTATTTTAAGAAGAGGTGATATAAATTTTCCTATGTCATCAACCTTCATTGGAACCTTTGAATTTCGAAATTTTGGAGCTTAGTACTATGCTTGAAATATGGCCTGTGGCTAGCGAGATTCATAGCGCCCTCATCTAAATCAAGTGAAGCTTGGCCAGGTGACCTTAATTCCAGGCTTGAAATCTCAATTCACGGAAATTACATGGTTGCTTAGTTAACTCACTTTCCTTAGGAAATTTAGAATCTCACTTGATGTGATAGTTCTTTTGGGCAATTCCCACTGAGTTCTATGTTTTATTTTTTATTTTTTAATTTGGAAAAGGTTGGCCACAATGAAAACAAGGAAAAAGAAAAGAAAGAAAACAACCGCAATGTAGATGCTTCAAAACACAAGGTGATTTATTTATTCAGATTCAGCATCATAGATCAACTTGATTACTTTTTATACTATCGATCCAATTGAATTTGAATCTAGAAAATAAGAAATTGTAAAATAAGCATGATCAAAAGCTACATTTGATTTTTTGGTGTGATGAAATTAATTTATTGTGATTTTATACCTATGGTCGCAAGAAAGAGCCATACAAAAAATTTCTTAGCTATTTTTCTTTATGAGTTCAAAATTCTCAGGCCATCTTGGAGATTACTCTAATAAAAAAATTTAAATCTCATTATATAAGTTAATGAACTCTACAACAAATGTAAAGTGGACACATATTTGATGTGTCTTCATATCACAATGACCTTTATAAATTACTAGTAACTATCATTAAACTGTTGTCGGACAAATTCCTTCATTTGAAAAATATTTAAAAAGATTAATTTAATCAACTTTATTTCAAAATGAAATAAATATGTCAATAGATTACAACAAAAATTCTACGCTAGATACCTCTTATTTTTGTTCAAGAAAATTAAGAGAGATTCCACATTTCTTTTTAAAAAGAAAGAAAAATTTGAATTAAAATATGTATAAAAAGAACTTTTGTTTTTGTGTATACACCAAAAAGAAAAAAGGAGTGAAAGTCCACAATCTACTGTCCTCGCGGAGTAAAATTACGTTTTGTTTTCAGTGAAATGCTGGTTGCCCTTTTCCATCTACAGTGAATGTGTGGCTGCCCTTGCGCCGTTATAAGATTAAAATAACCATATCATTGTACAAACAACGTCCAATATTTGATGAAACAAAGCAACTTAAAGCGAAAGAATAAACTTTAGAATGACTTATTGTGCTTAAACCGGATAAAATGTGTCCATTTGTCTTGTATCTTCTGCCTTAATGCTTGGTAAATGATTAAACTTGTCAACCAGTTGCCGGAAGAGAAATTCGTGGTGCAGAAGGCACCATCATTCTTTAAAAAAGTAACGGACCGTCACCTAAGCATTAGTCATTCAAAAGAAATCAACTACCTCGTGAGAATCTTTGACTTCTCCTCAAATCACGACAGGTACCAAATTAAGTTTACCTTGGTCTAACTTTCTCATGTAGATCTCCTAAATGTATGAACTTATAAAAGTGAAACTTTACATCCATTTAAGACATCACAGATTCCTTGTTCGTTATTGTCACCGTATCTTTATCATTAACATTTTTAATTAATAAAATATGTCTCAACCAATCTTGTAAAAAAATTTCTTCAATCCCATTATTGTAAAAAAAAAAAAAAAAAAAAAAAAACCTCTCAAATACAAATTAGGCAAAAATGGTTTAAGCATATTCATTTCAAGAAAAAATAGATATTTTGATAAATAACAACTAAAATACGATATTTAACAACTAAAATATGATATTCAAGTACCATCTCCCTTTGTGTAATTACAGTTAATAAGGGAGTAATTATTTTCTTTTTCGAAAAGAAACACTAAACTTGTTTTGTTGTGTTAATAAAAGAGCTTAATCACTGTGTACGTAACTAAAGCACGAGATAAGAATTGAAAGTTCACCATTGACATCTTTCGTATACTTTTCATATATACTTCTCTCAGTTATCAATCCTTAAATGTTATTTTTCTTTTTCTCCGTTTTTTCTTTACAATGTTCACCTAATAATTACTACATTATTTCCAAACGAGTGCCTTTTTTTTTTTTTTTCGCTTAAATAATGTAACCAGGTTATGCTTCTCTCATTAAAAAAAAAAAAAAAAAGAAAAGCTGTATAAAATCTACATAGATAAAAAAATTTTGAAACTAATGCTCTACTTGTCCATCATATGCAAGATAGGGCATATAAAGTTAAGTGTATTTTTCTTTTTTACACAGCCTAATATATCTTTAATTGGAGAATCAAATTTTACTGTTATTTCTTGGGAAATTTGTGAAAGGATAAGCAAACAGGGAAGATGGAATTTTTGCATCTTGGTCCATGATAAATCGGATTAATTACAGCCGTTGATCCTTTGAACATGCAAAATTCGATGGGTACGATTACCCCTGAAATCAAAGTAATCGGCAGGGCCCCTGAAAAGACAACCTGGGAAACTGTCGGAAAGACGAACGTGAAAGGCATCGCCGAATGTAAAAATGGCATCGAGCGAGCAAACCTACTCCGTGGATTCTACCAAGAACAAGAATCCCCCCAACGACTCTCTGTTTTCTTCTCTTCTAGACCAATTTGTCTTTGGGGTTAGCTGTTGGGAAAGAAACGAGAACCGGAAGCAATGGACACCAAGAACGTCCTTCCTTCCACAGCACGAAGCGCCTCCCTTCCGCCTCGTCTTCCACTGGTTCGCTTCTTATACGAGCTCCTCCTATACTCGACAACGACCCCTCTGATTTCGAGCCAAAAGCTTTGGAAATCAACATTCATTATGGCGCTAGCTGCTTTGACGAAAGCAGTGAGAGAGGCTCTGACTGAGCGCTTGTTCGCTAGCTGGGATGACTTCAAATCGGTGTCGGAGAGGCCTTTTGTTTGCAGACCCGGATGAGAAAACATTGGAAGGAGATGGTGGAATTGCAAAAGATCGAATTTTGGGACTCTTTTTTCAGTGGCTTTGAGCGATCTGACTTCCTCGCTGGACAAAGTGTTAACGTTTGCTATCCATTTATGCTAATATAAGCCCAAATGCACGTGATGCATGCCTGTCTGCAAGAATCGCTCACAATCAAAATTGGATAGCAGAATTTGTATAAAACAACAAGCTCTTAAAAGGAGTCCAACAAACAGAGGATGCTACGGCCTCTGTTCTTGGTGTACGAGGTGGCGTAGGTACGTCCGAGCATGCCTCCAGCTGGACATGAATACTTGGTCGCACAACATGCAGCAATAACAGTTCGAACTTAGACTTCATCGTCTCTTCCAAAGAACCTGTTTTCAACTTGCCATCAACGGCATTACATGATCCTCTGCTAGTCGCATGGATAGAAACGTGCATATCGTGAAAATCAGGTATGGAAAATGGCATACCATACATGGGTCGAATGGCAGCACGTGCTGCCGATTGTTCAGCCTCCCTTTTGCTTCGACCAACACCGCCCGCGCAAGTTATGTCATTGAATACCAAAGACGATACAAACACTGAAACTGCCCTGCGACTAAGTAGTTGTGTAATTGGACATCTCCAAATTCATCTTGCTGCATATTCATTTAGAATATTCTAATTGAATATGCAGCCAGTATTCTAAATGAATATGCAGCAAAGATGAACTTGGTATTCCCAATGTCAAACCATCTAAGTTGGATCCGTATCGAATGTCCATACCTGGAGCGTGGAGAGGAAGGTGGTTGCGTGACGAGCAGTGAGGAGGAGGAGGAAAAGGAGGGCGCTGGCTAGGATTTTTGATAGAAAATTCAAAAATAATAAAAAAAATGGGGGAACTTTGATGGACGTTTACTTTTACATGGAATTATTTCTGTTCCTTTTCTCGTTCTTTGAAAGAAAAAAAAAAAAGTGTTTATGTTCTTAACAATTTTTGAACAAAAGAACGCGTTTGGTAACGTTTGGTCCGGGAATAAAAAATGAACAGAAACACGTTTGGTAAATTTTATTCTTTTTTTTGTTTTATTTTTCATGTTTTCCTTTCTTTTTTATTTTTTTTTTTTCGGCCGGTCACCGGCCTCCAGCCTCCGGCGATCGGGGCTGGTAGCCTCGTCCAATACGGCGAGCTCGCCGGCCCTCGGCGAGGGCGAGGCCAAGCTTCGACGGGCGATTGCCGGCCATGGCCGAGGCCGGCGATCGGCGAAAGAAAAAGAAGAAAAAAAAAGAAGAAAAGAAGAAGAGAAGAAGAAGAGAGAGAAGAGAAATGTTTTTCCGAGAAACGTTTCTGGAGCAAGAAACAACAAATTGTTGTTTCTTTTTTTTTTGTTTTATTTCGTTCCGAAACAAAAAAAAAAAAAAAGAACAGAAACGCAACCAAACGCGTTTCTGTTTTTTTTTTGTTCTAAACACTTTCCGTACAAAGTGTTTCGGAAACACTTTTCTGGAGTGTTTCCATGCACACCCTTAGTGTGTCAGGTGGTGGGGGAGGGAAAGAAGCGTGAAATAAATTTGGGGGTTGGGGGGAAGTGGATAAGGGAAAGCAGGGAGTGGGGGTAGACCCTCGACGGGGACTTTTTTTAATCGGAATTTTGAAAAATAAAAGTACTAAATTTTGAATAATGATAAATTTTGGTAATTGTAGAAGATTATGGATTTATTTAAATAAATTGATTCTAATTTCTTATTAGTCATTAGTTTCATCAATAACTTTTATTAAAATTAAAAATATATTTCCAAACATGGATACACATTAACTATGAATATATCATTCGAATTTCCAATAAATTGATTTATTAATATTATTAGTGTAAATTTATTGCATAATCTTTTTTTAATTAATTAATTATTTAAATTTGATAAAATTAAAAATAAAAATATTCATTTAATATACAATGTATAGAAATTCAATTCTTTATTTTTGATTTTTTAGAAATGACGTGTCGACGTGTCATGTCGTGTTGCATGTTCGTATTGCTTGTTGATGCTACTTAGCCCGGAGGAGGAGGTTTAGGTCCAGCTTTGGATCTCTGCAATTTGCTGGGCTTGGCCGGGCATCGTGGGAGCACCTGAGGATACAGCAGAAGTGCCGGTGGTGCTGCGGGGAAGGACTTTGTAGGGGGACCGCCCTGATCTGTGAAGGACTCGCTGGTTAAGACGAGAAAAGAACGGAGCAATATTTGACCCTGAGTTCTCTATCTTGTGCCGAGTTGGTCGCTTTCCTTTTCCCCAGATTCAATCTCCTTCAGATTTATTCGGCTTCCAAGCTTATCTTCCTCCTTGATCTCAATTCAAACCTTGAAGATCGGATATGATAACTACCGGTGCAACAAAACTCTATCTACTTAAAGATTGAGCTCAAGATTTGAACATTGCATAAGCTCTTCCTATCATGCGTGGGAAGGTCCAATATGGTGATATAAATATGAATTGAGCTAATGAAAGCTTTATTTAGAGGTTGGGGCGATTCCTAATTTTCTTTTTACGTAATGATAGCCAAAAATTAGGTGTTAATGCTACCATGTAGATTAAATCTCTAGAGAGAAATGTTAGTGATAATGTCCTTAATTGCACACTGCATTATCAACTCCACTTCCCAAATAATTCTTAAAAATTAATGCTAAGGTGATGGTCTATTACTTTTAAAAAAGATGACGATGCATTCTGCGCCACTAATTTCCCTTGAGGCAACTAGTTAACAAGTTTAATCGATTCCTAAGCGTTAAGGCAAAAGATACATCTGGTTCAAGTACCATAAGTCATCCTAAAGTTCTTATTCTCTCACTTTAAGTCGATTTGTTTCATCAAATATTGGACATTACTAGAGAGTTTTTTTTTTTTTTTTTTAAAAATTATTTTAAGAAGAGATGATGTAAATTTTCCTATGTCGTCAATTTTCATTGCCACCTTTGAATTTCGAAATTTTGAAGCTTAGTGCTATGCTTGAAATATGGCCTATGGCCAGTGAGAATCACTATGCCCTCATCTAAATCAAGTGAAGCTTGGCCGGTGACCTTAGTTCTAGGCTCGAAATCTCAATGCCCGGAAATTATTGCTTAGTTTACTCGCTTTCCTTAGGAAATTTAGAATTTTACTTGGTGCGATATTTCTTTTGGGCAATTCCCATTGAGTTCTATGTTTTAATTATTATTATTTATTTAGAAAAGGTTGGCCATAATGAAAACAAGGAAAACGAAAAGAAAGAAAACAACCACAATTTAGAGGCTTAGAAGCATGAGGTGATTTATTTATTTCGATTCAGCGTCATGGATCAACTTGATTACTTTTTATACTACCAATCCAATTGAATTTAAATCTAGATAATAACAAATTGTAAAATAAGCATGATCACAAGCTATATTTGATTTTTTGGTGTGATAAAATTAATTTATTGTGATCTTATACCTATGGTCGCAAGAAAGAGCCATACAAAAAATTTCTTAGCTATTTTTCTTTATAAGTTCAAAATTCTCAAGCCATCTTGGAGATTACTCTAATAAAATTTTCCAAATATAATTATATAAGTTAATGAACTCCACAACAAATGTAAAGTGGACACATATTTGATGTGCCTTCATATCACAATCACCTTCATAAATTACTAGTATCTATCATTAAACTATCATCATTAAACTATTATCGCACAAATTCCTTCATTTGAAAAATATTAAAAAAAAGTGCCTAATATTGTTATTTTTCTTTTTCTCTGTTTTTTCTTTACAATGTTCACCTAGTAATCACTACATTATTTCCAGATGAGTGCCTTTTTTTTTTTTTTTTTTTTTTTCTTAAGAAATGTTACCAGGTTATGCTTCTCTCATTAAAAAGAAAAAGAAAAGAAAAGCTGTATAAAATCTACATAGATAAAAAAAATTTTGAAACTAATGCTCTACTTGTCCATCATATGCAAGATAGGACATATAAAGTTAAGTGTATTTTTCTTTTTTAGACAGCCTAATATATCTTTGATTGGAGAATCAAATTTCACTGATTTCTTTTTTATTGAAACTTTATTTCTTGGGAAATTTGTGAAAAGGATAAATAAATATGGAAGATGAAAAAATTTTGCATCCCATCATAAATCGGACTAATTACAGCCGCTGATCCCTAGAACATGCAAAATTCGATGGCTATGATTACCCCTGATTTCAAGCAATCGGCGGGGCCCCTGAAAAGACAACCTCGGAAACTGTCGGAAAAGGCGTCGCCGAATATAAAAATGGCAAGAGCGAGCAAACCTACTTCCGTGGATTCTACCAAGAACAAGAATCCGCGCAACGACTCTCTCTGTTTTTCTTCTCTTCAAGACCAATGCGTCGTTGAGGGTTAGCTGTTGGGAAAGGAACAAGAACCGGAAGCAATGGACGCCAAGAACGTCCTTCCTTCAGCAGCACGAAGCGCCTCCCTTCCCGCCTCGTCTTCCGCAGGTTCGCTCCTTATACGAGCTCCTCCTACTCTCGACGACGACGGAGGCGGCGGCGACGACGGCGACTCTGATTTCGAGCCGGAAGCTTCGGGAGACGATATTCAGTATGGCGCTAGTTGCGGCGAGGAAAGCAGCGAGAGAGGCGGCTCTGACTGCGAGCGCTTGTTCGCTGGCGGGGATGACTTCGTAACGGCGTCCGTGAGGCCGTTCGTTGCGGACCCAGATGAGGAAACGTTGGAAGGAGGTGAGGGAATCGGGGAAGATCGAATCTTTAGGCCCTTTGTGGCATGCTCAGGTGCAAACTTACTAGGAAATTGCTTTGGGGAGGAGATGGGTAGTGATGTTGATGAGTACTATTCTGTGGCAGAGACTGCAGCAGTGTATGCCCTGACCCCATTGTTGACCAGGTTATGCCAATTGCAAGGCTGTCCATAGATTTTGACGATGAGGAGGGCTTAATGGGCAGTGAAGAAAGTGGGGATGAGGAGGGCTTGATAGGGAGTGAAGAAAGTGGGGATGAGGAGATCGTGAGAGCTGTGAGAGTTCCGGGCTTCAACGAGTCTGAGATGGCAGGGAGTGCACCTAGAATTAGGGTGGCGGTGGATGAAGAGGAGAGAGATGAGGGTGAGATAAGTTTGATCGTTGGGGATGGAATTGAGATACATAGCACTTCTGATGAGTATATAAGTGAGAATGGTTGCCTTGCTTCTATGGGGCATGCATGGGTTATGCCTCTGCAGGGTGAGGAAAGAATTTTCATTGAGCAGAATTCCCAAATGCTAGTGAGTTTCAAATATCTAAGTAGCGAAGGTGGAAGAACTGAGGGTGCGGATAGCCATCAATCAAATGATGAGAGTTTATGGGAGCTGAAGAATGGAAAATTGAGTGATGCTGATCTTGTGGAAAAATGTGAAACAAATCTGGCTTCTGAGGCAATGCAACTTAATTTTGAGGAATTGCATTTCAGTAGGAGCAAGATAGGGAAGCCAAGCTTTAATTGTACAGTTGAAGAACCTGTGGCGGGGAAAGTTGGTACTTATGATGCAGGTCTCGCTCTTGAAGACCACTTGAACAACGAGACACCTCATTTGCAAATAGTTTTGGAGGGCCCTGAAGTTGTGAGGGAAGTTAAGCACTCAGATGACGCTTGTTACAAAAACGGTACTGATGCAAGTCAGGAGGCTACTGCAATGAATACAGAGGTTGCTGAAGCTAATGATGAAATGGGTTCATCAGATCAGGCATTGCATGATCCTCGTAATCTCCTTCACTCTGTGTTTGCAGTTTCCCCTTCAGATGATGAACCAGAATTGGAAGGAACAGATATGGAAAATGAAGCATTAAATAAAACAAGAGGAGTTGAAAAGAGCTTGCTAGACAATGGAGGGTTCGACGATTTGATATTTGGTAACTCTGAAATCACTCACCTGGTAATGAGTGATCTAGAAGACGAATTCGCATCCTGTATCCTCTCGAATCCAGTGATTTCACAAGTTTATCCAGCAATGAATGATGGCCATATTGTCTCTGAATCAAGCAAAGAAGACGGATCCTATGTTTATGGGGGACAGAATCTGTTAGTTGACTTGGACATCTTGGGAGATCTTCTCAAAGCATCTTCTTGTACTGAATCAGAGGAGAATCTTAGCCAAGAGGAAAATAAGCGCCTTCAGGGTGTGCATCTGTTAAAGGAAAAACTCTTAAGACTTGTCCACAGACTAGGCTATTCTCCTGAAAATTCCATAGCTACACAGGAATTGTACCGTAATGCCCTAACCATAGGTGGCCACTCTAGTCAAGCATCTTGCCTCAAATCAGCCAAAAAGTTGGCAACACAGCTTGAAGCTGAAGGTGGTAGGTATAGACTTGTCATTGAACATCCTGGTCATTGGAAAAACAGGCGTTGGAAAGAGTGCGACCATTAATTCCATTTTGGGAGAAAAGAAAGCCAAGGTCAATGCATTTGAGCCTGCAACTGTCACTGTGAAAGAGGTTCTCGGAAATAAGGATGGTGTGAAATATAGGTTTATTGATACACCAGGTCTTAGATCTTGTGGTACTGAGCTATCTGTCAACCAGAGAATACTATCATCTATTAAGAAGTTCACCAAAAGCTTTCCACCCGATGTTGTTATGTATGTCGACCGTCTGGATTGCCCAACTAGTGATCTTGTTGATCTGCCAGTTCTGCGATTTATCACCAGTTCGCTTGGTTCAATAATATGGCATAATGCCATTATCGTGCTCACCCATGCCTCATCTACTCCCCCAGATGGACCAACTGGATTACCTTTCAGCTATGAAGACCTTGTAGCTCAGCGATCCCGTGTTATTCGGCAATGCATCAGCTTTGCAATTGGTGATACGTATGCAGTTAATCCAAAGCCTCCAGTATTTCTAATCGAGAACCATTTTTCTGAAAAGAATGAGCCCGGATGTGCAGATCTTCCCAGTGGACAATGCTGGAGAACGCAGTTGTTGATCTTATGCTATTCATTGAAAATTTCAAGTGAAGCTTCATCTCTGTCAAAACCTCAAGAATCATTAGATCTCCATAAAATTTATGACTTCTGCATCCAGTCATTTGCCTTACTTGTTGTCTTCTCTATTGCAACCTCGCATTCACCCAAGAGACTCCACTGATGAGGGTGAAAATGACCTGAACTTTGAGCTCAATGATTTGTCCAACTTGGATGAAGGCAACAGATGACCATGATCGATCGAAGCCCTTTGGGAGGTCTCAGATGGGCGACACTCAAAAAAGAATAGATGGACATTTATTTTGTGGAGTACATCTTCGTGTGCCATTCAGATTATCCTCTTCGATTCCTCTAATTGTTCAGAGAGCAGTGAGAAAATGGACAAGCATGCATGAGCTGACACGCGAACACCGGGAAGCCGCATCTTCTGAAACTGTCGAGGGAGAGAACAAAGTGAAAAGCTTGGAGAATTATATAGAACAGCTGCAGGATGTCCGGAACTTTATCAGACGAAATGTAGCTGCCGGTCTCTATTATGATGATCCCATCAGATCGGATCAGATACAGAAGCTTCTTTGATTTTATTAGGAGTGCAGGTTCTCATGACAAGATGGCAAAGGGTCTTTTTTTTTTTTAAAAGGAAATTATCGAACATGATCCAAGTGCATAGTGATCCAGTCAAAATCCCTAGTCGTTCTAAATCCCGGCTTTCAAATGTAAATAGAGTTTCGATTTGGGGGGAGAATCTTCATCATCTGGGGAGTATCTGTTAGCTTGTTCAGGATCCATCGTGTGGTGCTGATCTGGGCCGGCGGTCTGACCCATACCCGGTCAAGCCGATTGAATCGGCCGGCCGGTCTTGAAAAGACCCAGTCGTAGCCAAATACTTGTTCCAAAAGAATAGTAAGAAATGTTCCACGACGTTGTAAAGACGACTGAGGCAGCTTTGTTAAACAAACAATTTGATGATTATACAGGATCAATTTCTAAGTCATAGAATATAGTCTCTTACATATATAATATAGTATAATCTGGACTCTAGACAATATAAACACAGAAAGTAAAATTAAACTAAGGTTTATTCCTATCACAATGCGCAAGGACCTTTCCAATAGAGAGATATCACGGTAGTCAACATAGTGATCTACAAACAGATGGAATTAGTTTGTAATGAAAGTTTGGTCGTGCCATGAAGATAATGTTACCTCTTCTAACGACAGTTCGGTCATTCCATGAAGATAACGTTAGCTCTGCTCCCACCAACACCTCGATGAGGCGTTGTGACAGGCTGACCCAATTTGAATTCTAGCTATAACTCAAAACAATTATTCGGTCACGGTGTAAAAACTCCTTTCCTAACATTCATAGAGGATCGTTGATGCTGGTTGCCCCCTCCCACCTTTCTACTAAATGAAAGAATATAACGTGTAAGCTCACGGTCTTACAGTGAGACACGTGTTCATCTACAATCAGCCAGTGCTGCGAGACCAAAAGGTCTGAATAGAATTTTCACCAGACGAATGATTATTTGAAAGAAACGATATGGAGTATGTCGCTAAGGTAAAATCTGCCAAATAGTTCAATAGAAATGTTTCCAACCAGCGAAACACAAACCCGCGAAACATACTCCAAACCTGAGATAAAATCGTTTCGGATCGAACCAACTTTACTATCAATTGGCATGGTGATCTACATAGCACGGACACGCCTGCAGCGGAATGGATCGAACAGAATTTCTACACGGAATTAGGGTATAATCGCATGGAAATATAATCAGGGGCAAAGAGAATGTGGATCGGATTCTAGGTCTGTAGAGACATGAACAACCTAATGCAGGACTATAAAAAAGGGGCAAAGTCCGTCAACGCTCCGACACCATTGATTGAACGATAAAGTAAAAAATTTTAACGTGTAAAACTGTGCGAAAACTCGTCCTCACCGTGGCAATTCGCAAGGGCCTATCAGCGATTGCAATTGCATGTTCTTAGAATAATGAAACGAAGCCGATAAACGAATAGGATTTGCTTCAGGTCTTGCGAAAATACGTGAGCACCATGATGTATGGAAACCGTAACAAGTTCTAAAAACGACAAGCAAGACCACGAACAAAAGCCGACCTGTCACTTGACGTAAATATATTTGAAAGAAAGAAAGGCAGATGGACTTGTCACCTGAATGAAGCAACAATCTGCGAAACAGCTCAATTGATTATTCTCAGCCGGCACAATTTAAATCCGTGAAACATGCTCAAAACTTACAATCAATTCGAACCATTTTGAGCCGAACCGAACCAGGTTTATTATCAACTGGCTAAGTGAATCACGATCTAAGTTGCGCACGTTTCATGTTTACAGAGCACAACCACACGGGCAGTGAAATGAATTGCACAAAATTTTACCAGGAATCAGCACATGAGATGGCAGAGAATACAAACGAACTGGGAGGGGAAGGACAAGCAAAGGCAGCGATAGGCCTATTTGGTAATCCAGAGAATGGACGCTTAATGCCCTGCTAGCAAATTGTAAGATACCATCAGTGCCCAACTTAACCGCATGATGTGCAATTCATCGCCTAGAAAACAAGTGCTCCTGTTAACCGAAATGAGCACCCGAGTTTTGTGCCGGTTGCTCCAATAGATCCGCTTCTTCTATGTCCTGTGTTTGGACGTTTAGTTCCTACTCAAGCAAAACCACGCCATTCGGTTTAACTAACAATTGAAATGATTGCTTGAAACGCTCAATATAGCATCTAAACAGTACTTAGTATATAATAAAGGCTAAAGAGAGAACCTGTGATTGAAGCAGCTGATGTGGTTGCTGATCTTGTGCTACTGTGTAAGATTGGGGCTGAGACATTCTATAGTATGGCTCCTTTAAATCAAGCTTGCTGGATGATGTTTGAAGTATTCGGCCTTGTTCGGCCCCTGCGCCCCACATCATAGCTGGTAACAGATTTGAAAAAGTTCGTTAGCAAACACAGGTAACCATCATCATTTATCATTACAGATAGAAGAGATTAATGAGGAACTTACTTGACAACGTCAAATTTATGGTGTAACTCTGGGATTTGTGAGCAACCAGGTGAAGTCGACCAGTGATCTCTTGTCCAGCCATGACATAGAGGGGTTGAGAAAGAACACAGCGCAGTTGGTACCAATGAGTTGTTGGAGATCCAGGAGCAGTTGTCAACCACCTTGGCACCGTACTGTGGATCAAGAAATTTAACTAGTTATGACAATAACAAGATTGGGATGAAATTTAGAGTACCAAGTCATATGATGCACTGGAAAGCTTGGTTGGGGGGAGGAAAGACGAAGAGTTACCTCCCATTGAATAGCACATCAAACCAGCAGGCCAACCCATGCACTCTGGTACCAACGGCTGCTGTAAATCTCAATGGAACATCAATCTCGTATAAATCTTCTTCCTATCAAACACAACCATTATGAAGCCACAATAAGTAACAAATTCCTTTTTCAATGATGTTACAAGCCCTTAGGTGGGAAATATTTTGATCAAAGGAACACTCCCTGATCCCTGAATGCTGCAGGTAGGAGTAAAGGTTGGAATTTGAAATAAGTTTTCCAGTGTAGTGAAAAATTTCTAATAGCAGACTTAAAAACTTATAAAGTACATGTTATCATCAGGTAGAGGAACACAGAAGGCAACAATAGCAAACTAATAATACTGATAGACTATAGACAGGCATGATGAATCAATAAAATGTGCGGTTTTGCTGTGGCAAGAGTTGTGTTTCATATCCATGCAGCAGAAAAGTAACAAAAAGCTTGTCTTGATAATCAAGTGAACTGGGTCAGTACCTTCACTTTTGTAAAATCTATCACATGAAATATTGGGGGCGCCACCAACAACCTTGGATCAAAGGCATCTACAACAGGCTGCATGTAGAAGAAATGACCTCATTAAGATAGTTTAGTTGCCAAGACAAAACCCTAAACAAATAAAAAACCAGACAAGCTAGCAGAGCACAGCAAGCCAAAAAACATTAACTGTGAAAAAACAGAGTGTAGCAAGCAAGCAGGCAGATCGGTGATGAGAGATGTGGAAACTCTGTTGCCACTTGCCATGGTCAAGTACCAACAACAATAAGTCACAAATCTCAACTGTAATAATCATTGAGCAAAAAAGAGATGACCAGAATTGTGCAACTTAAGACTAGACACAGTTAAGACGCCACAAAAAATAAATAAGTATCAGAAAAAACAAGATTTTCAAGGCTTCAGATTTATCTAATTTTTCCTTTATTAGAATAGAAATTAAAAGGTTACTCCATCGTGACCAGGGTCCCAGGTTCAACCATGGAAACTCTCCAGGAAACCAGGGATAAAGCTACATACATCAACCCCTGCCAACCCTGCTTGGATTTCCTTTTAAGAGTCATACAATGCAGTGCAATGCAAGACCAGGAAAGCTGGTAGTTCTTGCAGTTAACTTCTCACATTAGTTTTGGAATCAAATTAGAAACATCTCAAATTTATCCTACCACCCTCGTATACCAACAAATCAAATAATGTGGTACGAAAAACTTATCATATTACAAATTCTCTAAACAAATAACGAAATATGAGTGAAAGTACGTAAAATCAAGTATAATATTCATTATTCAGTTCCACATAAGATTTTTAATGTGAAATGCAGACAGGCAGAGGGGAAAGCTCGACACAAAATCCATCCATAACTGCTATTTATTCTTGAAAAAGAAACTTCAGATAGCGATTAAGTAGGGCATCCAACCATGACCACGCATCCCTTGTGTACAAAACACAGAAAACTTAAAAATGCAGTGAAGCCCCGAAAGAAGCTTGGGTTCTCTGATGCAACTGATGCTACAAAATCATCAATAACATGATCCATGAGTGCTACTACATCATTCAAGCACAAGCTACATTTGATCCAGTCAAGATAGCATATGTCCAAAAAGCAGGAACCCACCACATCCTTACGTGAGATTAGATCCAACACATCAGACACCAAATCTTATCCCACGACCCCTAAACTAGCTGCAGTGCCTAAAACTCATCAATACCTGCTTGTTCCAAGCATCATGCAAGTTAACTTTTCAACTACATATTTTAGGACAGTTAGTTGGTCTCTACACCAAGCACTAGCCCAGAGATAAAACAAGTCCACCACTTCAAACAAGAAGAAAGCCCTTCAGTAGGAAAATACATGAAAAAGTTTGAAACCCTAACTTGCCTTGCATATCGTTCTGAACCTTCTCGAAATTAACAATAAAAAATCCAAGTCAAAGAAACTAATCGATCATTAATTGGAAATGCATAAGAAACTTAAATGCAACGATGAAAAATGCATGCAAAACTCAACATAAAATGCCATATTTGCCGTGACCTATTTAGAAGAAATACAGCATCCACTATTCCCAAAAATATAAAGAGACTAGAAACCTGAGAGAAGTAGCCTTGAAACGCAGTGTTATACAAGGGTGTCAAGTTGACATCATAATAGCTCTGTTGTTGCCAAAAGAGAGCCTACATTAACATATAAAAGGTCAATAAAAAAAGTTGATCAAACAGAAATGGCAAGAAAAATGGATAAGAAAACTGAACACTACTAGAAACTTCCAAGTAAATGGACATCACAAAAATAGCACAATGAGGCATACATCCAGAACAATCAGAAGAGATTACTGTGAATGACCAAAAATGAGAACAAAATCAAAATCCTTAGGACTGCAGCTCAGTGACTCCAGGGAAAATTCATGGTCAACAGTGAATTCTTTGCTTTACAATGAATAATAGTCTCACTACTGGCCAATGTAACAGCAATTTTTCTCTTGGTATGCATAGTGTAAGTGAAAATGCTAAACAGCTTATCTACATTATAGACAGCAATTTTTTTTTTTTTGGGGGGGTAGTACTATTGAAACAAATCTCATGTGAAAGTTGTAGGATGCTAGTTAAAAGAAATTTAGGCAACACTACTAAAGGATTTCTCCTGTGTCATATAACTGGTTCCTTCATCTTTAAAAGAGTTCAGTTTGCAATTACATCAATCTTATTGTAATTATGCAGAGCTGACCACGAAATAAACAATTTCATCCGTACCATGAGTAAGTACCTTATTTGCAATTTCAACAAATAAATACTCATCACTGAAAGGGGCCATGTGTATCCTACAGGAGCAATAGTCAGAAACATCAGAGAGACAAAAGTTGATATACATATCCAAGCTACATAACAATCACATATATCATCTCAAAGACATATTACCAAAAGAGAGACAAGATGTCCTGATTTTAATTGCAGAGATCAGGAAGCACCAAGCAAGTGAAAAAAAAAATAGCCTTCAACAACTTCGAGTAAAGAGGGGCAAGAGCTAAGAATAAAGTATAAATGCCCACTTTGAGTGAACATGGGCACAAGTTAAAGAATAAAGAACAAATGCCCAACAACTCCAAATGATGATATTCCTAATACAGCTAATCAAATTATTGACAATAATAGAATCATTGAGGAAAACAAGTTATAAAACAATGTCCACTTTAATCCAAGTCAGCACCTGAAAGAGCCTTAGAAGCTCACAACTACAGAGAGATGGGAAAACATGGCCCATTTTACCATCTCTTACGATCTCTATGTACAGGGTGTGTTTGCTTTTGGTGTTCTATTTTTAAGTAAAAAGTTACTGATTTTCCTTTTAAAACTTCAAAAATATAGAATTTTCAAACGTTGTAAAAAAGGTCTGAAAGTTCAATAGTTGTCCATTCTGAAAGGTCTTAGGTGTCTTGTGTCAAACACAAAATCAAAGTAGCAAGATTTGGAAAAGGGAAAAAAAATTAAATATTCCTCCAAACAAACATTAATTCAAAAGAAACACGAAAAAGAAGTTTCAGAGATGGAGAAACGAAATCAAAACTCTACTAAACACTGCCCTGAAACATCTTTCCAGATAGAGCTTCTCAACTCATTAACCACAGCTTTAAATTCAAAGAATAAGTAATGTGAAGTGAGAAATATACCATCCTCATCAGATCAAAAATTGGAAGGTAAAAACATGAAAAACCACAAATAGAAGAGGGAAACAGTTAATCACCTTCCAACAGTAGGAAACATCTTTCCATCTGGAACTAGAAATCGGTCTCTAGCAATTACGTAAGATTCCAGCATCCTTTCATTTACCAACAAAGTGCCTAGGGCAGAAACAATTGTAAGCACTTTGAGCACTTCACAAATGTCACTCTGCTAGTATCCATAAACTTCAATATCCAAAACCAATTCAACATCAACCATGAAAAAGAAAAGGAGGTGAGAGGAATGGTCAAGATACTGTAAGCTATTAATGAAGATGAGTTCATATACTCAACTATAGAAGCAATAAGCATGCCATACCATCAAATCTCACTAGAGATGCCTAAAAAGCAGAGTATACCTTTACACCTTTTGCTCAAAGCAGTTTGTAAACTTAAAGTTTTTTCAGGGCGCACTAGGAAAATGACTCCGAAAATCAGCAATTTTAACAGAAACAGAAGTAAAGATAAATACCCATTGGCTCAGAAATCAGAATGTCGGCTTTCTCTGGCAATTCAACTTCTTCAACTTTGCCTTTAATTACCTGCATTTTTTTTTTTTTGAGATACATGAATGGCTCCTGAGAACAATGAGATAAAGACCCTCAGATATCAGACTGAACAAACGAAACCTCACCGTAATTCGTTGGCTGAGTGCTGGGTTTCCATCAATAAGCTTGCGAGCATATTCAGCCATTTCAGATGCTTCCACAGCATAAACATGTTTTGCCCCAGCCTAAGGGTTTTGAAAACAACACGAGAATAAACACTGTGCTGATGCATGCAACAGATGAAAAGGAAGCATCAATCATGGTGTACAGAAAAAAGAAATGCTCAGAGAACATCTGTACCTGAGCAGCAAATAATGAGAGGATACCACTACCAGCACCGACATCAACAACCACTCGATCGGTGAAATCTGCACGGTTCCCAATGACAGCAGCATAATAGGTTCCTGGAAGAGAATTACATCACAATAAGATAACTATGTACGTGTCTGGGGGTATAATTGAGGATTAAAAAGAGTTCTCAAGACATAACTAAAGAAAAAAAAACATTTTAATGTTCTTAAAAACAAGGAACTGACAATAGGTTCCAGAAGAAAGGAATATTTAACAGTAAGATGCTTAAGTGCCTGTAATGCCCTTGAAATTAATCTTAGAAACTTTATTTTGAAATTGATGGCAAAACAACTCCGTGTTGTTCTTTCTTGGAAGAAAAGGGTCTGACAAGTTCTCATAGAAGAAAAACCTAAGTTCCCTTTCATACAGTTCGAATTGAAAAATGATATATATAGCTAGAAATTTGGCATCTAATTCTTTCAATATTTCATTGGCCTGCTTTCATCTATTTGTAGTTATGCTTGTGTGAGAAAGAAGACGGCTCAAATCCAAGTGTGCCTCTAGCCCCTGAATTCTTCCTATTAGGTTGGATATAAATTGCATGTTTCTTCCTCAATATAGAACATACTTTTTCCTATTGACCACATGTCACAGAAGCCTTCGTCAAAACTGCCATAAACTTTATTGGGGCGACCTATTCATCTCTGTCCTAACACATGGTAAGGGACTGAGAGACATACATGAACAAGCACCAATATAGAAGGGACACATGTCTCCAATATTTCCTGATCCTGTAAACTACTGTTGTTGTGACAATTGGCAAGTGATTTGGTTGCATGTTAATTTATCCAGTATTGATACAAGGAATAATTTCTTTCACTTTCTGCTGAACAACTTATAAATATCCATCAGAACTGTTGCATTCACATGGTATATTTTGTTCCTTGTTAAATTGACTATATCGTTTTTAACTGAAA
This sequence comes from Eucalyptus victrix, assembly GCA_016097545.1. Classification (NCBI taxonomy): domain Eukaryota; kingdom Viridiplantae; phylum Streptophyta; class Magnoliopsida; order Myrtales; family Myrtaceae; genus Eucalyptus; species Eucalyptus victrix. Next base: position 20,616,844 of record CM027836.1, on the reverse strand, counting down.
ATCTGCAAGTTTTACATGTAAGCATTCTCATTTCAAAGAATAAAGGAAAATTTATCCTACTTAACAGAAAGGCAAAACAGGAAAGCTCAGAAGTAGAACCTGTCCTCACATAATCCTGTAGCATATTTTGCTGATGCAGAAGCTGTCCATAATAATGAAAATACATTTTGGCAGAAGATGCCTCTATTTTCTCATCGAATTTGCATTTAGAAGTTGAAAGAGCTCCATTTGGTAAGTGTGTCCCTATATGGAGTAGTAGCAAAAGGCTGAATTAGTAAAAATGACAGGCAAAAGCTGCACAGCCCACAGTCAAAAACCTAGAATAACGACAAAGGTATAAGAAGGGAAAAAAAAAACACTAAGAAACTTCTTGCAACAACAGAAGTTAAATATTAAATTGCAGGGGATATAGTAAAACTAAGGTTGCTCCCTGCACCTTGATGGCACACGACTAATGCAAACAACTTCCAAGGTATGTCCTGTGTTTTCTCCAATAAGCATCGGTTTTTCTTTCTTTTAATTTATTTTCTTAGGGATGTATAGATATCACAATTTTCATGAACACCTGAACGATGATGAAGGCTGGTTCTAATCAATTCCAGAAAATGCCTTAGACAAAGATAAATTGCTCAATAATGAAAAAGTCAATGCAAGAGTTAAGAAGGCTTCTTCCTGTTTTAATAAACAAAGCTGCTCAAGACAAGCTTAGCTTAGATGAAAATTTAAGCAAAACTTTCACACTTCAGCAAATCTGCATCAGAGATTGATGATTAAACTCCTTGTATGCAGGGGAGGCATGCAAGGGCATTGGTGCACAGCAACACAGACCCAGGTCTCGTGGCTAATGCTTGGATAGTGGTAGATTTAGCTACTTCAGACTTCCCCTGAACTCAAATGCACCCTAAACAGGGCCACTCCTTCATTGCATAACACAAACCATAGATGCCAATGAGTAATCTTATTTGACTAATCTGCAATTACATGAAGAACAAAGCAAGCCTTGTCTCTAAGTTGGCAGGGTCCACAGCCAAGGCGTAGTAAACCACAAATTAATCTAATTCCCTATGGACCTCCAAATACAAGTTTCATAATGCACTTAAATACATCTAATTGCAAATTAAAGCTATAACCATGGAAACGATAAGCTCAGAGCATTATTTTCAGGGTATAATGGACCCTAATCTAGAGATGTAAGAAGAAAGGAGAATAAAATAAGTCAATCTCCATGACATATCACAAGTCGCAATTATCACATCAAAAAGTGGCACCTTTAATACTGCCTTCATTCTTCAATTGCTCAAACGTACAATGGAAGGCCTCGCTCTCCTCTTCCGTTTTAAAATGAATATTAAACCCTTTTGAATATGACTTCTGGAACAAAGTCATATAGCATTAGAAGGTGCCAGCATCAGCCAGTACTTCACAAAAATTAAACCACTTTGTGCTGGAGAGTAATATTCAAAGTGAACCAGAGGAAAAACTAGAAAGTATAGACATGCAAAAACATTGAGAAACCTTTCCACCCAAGAGTTCAACACGATTTTCGCAGTATAGTAAAGATACAAGAATTTCAGATAATCCTCGTTACACATACCTCTTTATCGGTTTCAGAGCCTTCGGACACGCAAATTGACTGGACTGGGCCTAGCTTAAAAATCTGGGAACACAAAACACAGAATAAGCAATGATATAAGCATCTTCAGTCTGAAATCTATCTAGCACTCAAGATTTTACCAAAAATCTAAATCACCACTGCAAAGCCACTCCATTTCAAAACCAATGCTAGCTTAGTTGTCATTAGCAATCCTCTTTGTTATATTTAAGCTGGCCAATGAGAACAGTCCAGCAGGGAGATTGAATAGAAAGAAATTTGCAGGATACACTTCAACACGCAGCTTCAGAGAACCGAAAAAGTCATGATCCATTCAAAACAGAATGCAAACACAATGCGGTGCGGCAATTCACCATTTTCTCCTCATTGCCAAACAACCGCTCCGCAGGCAAACGCAGACAAGACAAAGAAACAACGGAATCAAATGAATACCGAAAAGAAAAGAGAAGAAAAAGCAATAAAACAGACGAACCTGCGCGTTGGCGAGCTCAACGCCGCCGCCGACGACATCGCCCGCTCCATTCTCCCGGAAAAACCGGAGCTCGACGGCGCCGGAATCGCCACCACCGAACCGAGCCACGGCGGCCGCCGCCGCCGCCGAGGCGGTGGGAGCGGAGGAGGGAGGAGAGAGGTCGGAGACGGAAACCAGGGGGAACTCGAGGCGCCTCTGCTCCTGACCCGACGGAGCCTCCATCGCTGAGCCGGTGCGCGAGCTCAGGCAGGCGACCGGGGCAAGCCGAGCCGAGCCGAGCCGAGCCGAACCGAGTCGAGTCGAGCCGCGCGCGTATGGCGAAGGAGTCGTCGTCGGCGACGCCGCCGGCGTCCGGGATCGAGCGAGGACGGTGCTGCTGCTGCTGCTGCTACTGTGGTGGAGAGAAGAAGAGAGAGAGAGAGAGAAAGAGAGAGAGTACGTGAGGGAGGAATTAGGGTTTTAACTTTTATGGTCAAGAGGAGAGAGAGAGAGTAAGAGAGAGAAGCAGCTTCCAAGTGGCGAGCGCGGTTCCAGAGAGGACGACGACGGCAGAGTACGGTCGCGTTTATGATAGGCGCGTGCGTCCCACGCGCCGGGGCACGGCACGCGCGGGGGATCGGGAGGGAACACGAGTTTTCAACACGCGTCTCGCTTTCGCCCCTTCTTTTTTGATATTTTAATTTCTTTTTCCTATCTCTCCTTCTTTTTTCCTTTTCGGGGGTTCCGCATTTTTGTGGGGCCCGCATGGATGACGTGGCGAGATCTGGGCGGGTGTCGTGCCCGGCGCGATGCGATGTGGTCCGTCCGTCTTGACGGGGACTGGGATTCGAACCCTCCCCACCCGGAATGTGGTGACCTTGACGTGATTACGCCGCAATCATTCCCCGCTCAATTGAGGGTTTCCTAGCAGCATACTTCCAAAAATTTTCTGTGCCCTAAAAGGGGGAAAAAAATCATTTCAAATGCAACAAAAACAGAAGGTCATTCTCACCCTAATTTAAAATATTGATTATAATGAAAAATTATTATACATTAAATTAATATCATTAAAAGTTCAAAATAAATACACTCATAATAAATTTATCCAAAATATAAAAAATCTAACGTTTTATGAAAATTTTAACCATTTCGAATTTTAAAGTAAAAAATAACAATCAATCCAAATAGATCCTCAATCCTCTAATTATATTTTTTCCCTAATAACATTAGCTCATGCTAACAAAAGCTCTAATGAATAAAGTAAGTCATTCAGTAAATTTAACGGATGACAAGTTTTCTTAAGATAATGTTGATGATAGATTGTGTGAATAACTCATATACATTCGACAATGTAACTTTTTCCTTTTTTCATATGTCATAAATTTTTCCAACATCAATTATTGAACAAGTGTCTTTTTCTACTTTAGAATTTCAGATACGAGCTAAAGATAAAAAGACTGTTGCATAAAACCGAACCAATATCTATTCAAACGTAGCTCTTTATTATCTTGATTCATATTAATTAGTCATCTAATAGTCTAGACAACTTTATTTAGTGTTTGGACAAAAAAAAAAAGAAGATGTTTGGTCGGAGGAGAGAAATTTGGAAGTGAAGGAAGGAGAAAGGGGGAATGACAAAAAGTCTTCATATGGAAAGAGGGAAGTAATGATGAGGGGAAGGGGGGAAGAAAGTGGGAAGGTTGCTTGGAGCAAGTTTACCATAATGTCCTCAACTATCCAGCCTCTTTCTGGCTTCTATCTTTTATCTGTAGCTTCTATCCAGCTTCTATCTTTAGCTTATATCAAAAAATTAGTTCGGGGCCAAACTGAGGGACAAAAAGGGAATTACGCATGCCCCTTCCTACACGGGTAGAAAAGGTGGAAGCGGCGGCGGGCCCCGGGCTGAATAATTTGTTTTAACCCCCTCCAAAATGGCACTCTGTGCTAAAATCCGAGAAAAACGTGTTTTGATCTAATCGGGTAAAGCCTAATTTGGGGAAGATGGCGCTCTTTTGAGCACTCATTTTTTTTTTTTTTTTTTTTGGGTGTTGAGTTGGAATCCATCATTGCATGCGGCGCTTCGAACTCGCCCGAGTGCAGTAAGGACCGGGTCGAGTTTGAATCCAACGCTGCGTGCACGCTTTAGACTTACCCTAAGTGTCATTAGGGGTGATCGGTTCCCGGTTCGGTCCGGTTCCACCTTGAAACCGGGAACCGGACCGGGAGCACCGGTTCCCAAAATTGCGAACCGTGGACCGGACCATTTGGTCCTAGGACCGGAACCGGACCGATCATCGGTTCCGGTCCGGTCCGGTCCGGTCCAAAAAAAATCGACTCTACTTTTTTGCATTAAAGAACTAAAGAGTGACCGCGCTCTTGACGGTCAATCCAATTCGATTCCCGGCAATTCAACAAAACTAACCACACGTGTTTCACGTGCAAAATATTCAAACTTCATTCGTGTGATTCACGGGATCTCTTGAAGTCTTAATCTCACATCGAAACTAACAAGGAGATTTTTTCTATAAATAAAAGAGTAACAAAAGGGGTTTTAATGGTCTCTTGGCCACATAAGAGGTTGCTACCTCAAATTGCAACTTTGGTTGCAATAAGTTATCATGTTTATATGTTTTATTAATTCTATGTATATAAATTATATATAAAAAAATTTGGTTCGGTCCGGTCGGTCCGGTTCGGTCCAGTTCCCATCTTGAAACCAGGAACCGGACCAACCGGCCATCGGTTCCAAGATTAGGAACCGGGGACCGGACCGCCGACCATGGGAACCGCCCAAAACCAACCGGTTCGGTCCGGTCCGGTCGGTTCCCGGTTCGGGCGGTTCCCGTTGCACACCCCTAAGTGTCATATGGAAGGTCCTATTGCACCCTCTCGCGGATTTTGCTTGCCTCGGCGAGATCAATCAAGGATGACATGAGTTCGTCCTATGGTTGCAAGTAAAAAAACTAGTAAACCTTTCGATAGAAGTATAGCTATAAATAAGAAAAACAAGTTGAGATAGATATTATCTAATTTTGAGTTTATATTGCCTATTTCATCAAGCAAAGACAACAAGGAGGTTTGGTTACACTTCCTTTCTAATAAATTCTTTCACCTCCAAATTCATCTAATTTGATAGTCGAACCTAGTCGATTTCACTTTTGCCATTGTGGATTCTACCGTGGACGAATTGCTAAAAAGTAATAACAAATAAAGAAAACTTACCCCCTGTCTATCTAATTCGGTCAATTCCAAATAAGAGGCTATTTGTTCTTGTTCTGTTTTTTTTTTTTTTTTTGTTTCTCAGAACACAATTCATGTTCTTTTGTTTCGAGGAACAAAAAAAAGAATAAAAACGCGTTTGTTTACACTTTTATTCCAGGGAACAAAAAATCTATTTTTTTTTATTCTCGGGAACGAATTTGGAATAGAAATAAGAAATAGAAAAAATTTGTTTATTGTTTACGTGAACATTTCCAAAAAGTAATTTTTCTTTTTCCTTTTTTTTTCTTTTTCCTATTTTTTTCTTTTTCTTTTATTCTTCTTTTTTCTTTGGTCGATTGCCAACCTCGGCCATGGTTAGTGACCAACCGTCGAGGGTCGATGACCTCGCCGAAGCGTCGTCGGCCGGCATGAGGTCGGCCTCGCCTTGGCCGGGCAAGCTCTCGTTGGGCCACCGCCGAGCGTGCCGACACTGCGGTGGCTCGCGAGGCCGCCGACAAAAAGGAAGAAAAAAGAAAAAGGAAAAAAAAAAAAAAGGAAAAAGGAAAAAATCCTTACAAAAAGAAAAGGAAAAATATTAAAAAATTAAAAGAAACAAAAAAATTATATAAATTTATCAAACGTGTTTATGTTATTTTTCTATTTTAAGAACATAAATTTTGTGTAATTACCAAACGCGTTCTTACGTTAAAAAATTGTTCTATGGAACAAAAATAAAAAACTATTTCTGTTACAGGAAACAATTTTTTTTAACAAAAACGTTATTAAATGCACCCTAATTTGACTGTCTAACCTAGCCGGTGTGCGGCATGGATAAACTTTCGCCATTGCAGATGTTACCGTGGTGGACAAATTGGCGGAAAAGTTCGAACCAGGGTGGGGCTTCCCCGGGCTCAAGGCGTAACGGTTGCTGACAAAAGGAAATGATGATGAGGCGGCTCCAGGGGATCCATCCCCACTAAAAAGCAGAGAACAAACTCGGCATCATCCATGTGCAAGGCAAGAAAGGGACCGATAGAATTATATTCCCCCTCGTTGAAGCCTTTGCTCTTTTGCACTTTTCCCTGTCGGTCGACACTGGATTAGCAAAAACGTCAGGCGCAGAGGATCGTGAAATGGGCTCATGTTCTCTGGCCATATGTCCCTTTGGTGCAAAATTCAGAGGACACCGGGAGAGGCCTTGACATTCGTACCCTCCATTTTGTGGTACCAAAATAATTGCAACTTCAATGTTCTCATGCGAACAAATAAATGGGTTAAAATTATGAAAAATCCCAAATTCATATAAACGTAACAAATTTACCCTAAGCTTATTCCGCACAATAGTATATTTGTGATAAATTTACCCTTTTTTTAGCTTTCATTAAGTTTTACCATCAAATTATTGAGTTCTATGATATATGACTATTAACGGATGTATCAATTTAGGATTTTACCCTCCGTCAATTTGTGATTTTTCATTGTATTAATCTACTTTGATGGAAACTAATGGAGAGTAAAATTGTCACAAATGTATCGGTTTGAGATTTTTTGTTATTAAAAAATTAGTATGAGGTAAATTTATCAGTTGTACCAATTTTAGGATTTCTATAGTAAAAAAGTTAGTTTAAATTTCCAGGTGTACTATATTGAGATTTTCGATGGTCAAAAAATTAGTTTATAGTAAATTTATTAAAAATGTATCGATCCAGGGTTTTTTTTGTGATAGTAATCTCAGACAAGTTAAGATTTCAATGGAAGACTTTTATGCTTCATGGACAGGAAGTAAGGAGCAAAACTTGCAACTTTCCTCTTTCTTTTTTGGATAAAGTATATGTTTTTGTGAAGCACAACCTGCAACATTCTTGATGCCAATCTCACATGATATAATTAATTCGTAGAAAAGCATGGGAAAGCTAAAGAGTATTTGTTAAAAGAAAAATAATTTCTTTCAACTTTCGGCATTTGGATAGCGGAAAATTTTGATGAATGGAAAATATTTTCCATAAACCAATAACAAGTCTAAATGGGACAAAATAGTTTCTCTCTCTAATAAGAAGGAAATCATTTTTTCTAAACCATCAAACAAGTGAGAACTAATTGTTTTCCTTGACAATGATTTTTATAGAAAATAATTTTTATTCGTTGTGAAGCTTTCGGTGAAACAAACACAACTTTAGTGTTTAGAAAAAAATGTTCAGCGGATGATAAGAAATGGAAGTGAAGAAACGGAAGGGGGGATAACAAGGTCTTCGTATGGAAAGAGTGAGTGATGATTAAAGAAGGCGAGGAGCGATGGCGTGTTTTCGATTCCCTTTTTGGTGTCGAATTTGAATCCATACTTGCGTGCACACTTCAGACTTATTTAGAGAAGGTTTATATGCCGCAGTCTACGCAAACGAGAAGAAAAATAAGTCATGAGAGATATTGTTTGACCTCGGGATGGCATTGCCTATCTTGAAATCAAAGAATCTCGTTAGCCATATATTTGAAACAAACTTGTACCATAAAAGATTCGCCATATAATTATTTTTAAAAAGTGAGGAAGAGAAAAAGTGATTTGGACGTTGTTGCATGGCATCATGATTTTTCTACTTTTTGTTGATGGACTTTCACGTCTTTTCTAGTGAAATATCTACTCTTCTAATTGTATAATCAAGTCCTTGAAAAAGAAAAATTCACCCCAAAATAGAGGCCTTTGAAGTTTTTTCATATTTAATGATCGAGCACCGATTAAGGGACTTTTCTAGTTCCCTCTTCCATATCAAATTCTTCGACCTGGACTTCTTCAGCTTATAGACGACGTGAAATCGATTTGCTTGGCTAAACTTGTAGTTGTAGTTCCTGCATCTTCATTTTCCTTTGGTATCTTCGGCTCCATTTGGTAATATTTCTATTTCTTCAAATTTTTGTTCTTTTGTTTTTCAGAACAAAAAAAAAAAAAAAAAAAGAACAAAAATCCGTTTAGTAACATCAATTAATTTTGTTATTCCCTATAATAGAAAAGTGACTGGGAAATAAATTTGGAATAAAAATAAAAGGTAGAAAAAAGTAACTTATTGTTTCCAGGAATAAATTTCATAAATAAGTTATTTTTTCATTTTTCTTCTTTGCTAGCCACCACCCCTAATTGTACCAACTGATCATTTGCTCGTTCTTGACACTTCGCTGCGCCGACCGCCTCTGTTGATGAACACACGAATGTTGCCACTGCCAATGACTACCAACATCGTTGCTCCCCACCATCAATGAAGGCAATCGGTGGTGATGGACGGCAACGTTGGTGGTCATCGATGCATCGTCATCGGTTAGCGGCAACGGTAACGAAAAAGAAGAAAAAAATTAAAAGAAATTTTACATTACAAAAATTTTCGTAATTCGTGTCAAACGTATTCCTATTCATTTTCCATCTCGAGAATAGAAATTTTGTATAATTATCAAATACATTCTTTCACTGAAAATTTATTTAAGGAAATAAATAAAAATAGACTATTTAAAAAAAAAAATTATGTCTCGAATCGAAGCGTTAGTAAAGGAAGCCCTCTTGTTTAATTTCTCTCCAATAGTAAACCATTGCCCCTCTGATAGGTTGTGTGGAATCTTTTTACTGTGTGTCGATAAGAGTAGTCAGGCAAACGTCAGGTCGAAATGTCATCATCATCAAACTGTCGCCCCATTCCATGGGCACAATATCCTTGTGTCGCGACCAATTTTTTGGGGTAGAACCACCTAGGATTTGGCTAATGGATTGTTAAGCCTAGACTTAACTCGGGCTCTCCCAAGCCCATACCAATTCGCGACTTTAGGTTCAAGTTCTTAACATCCAATTGATTTTTAACTAGGAGTCACAACTAATCTATTTTTTGTGGGTCGATTAGAAACCCTAGTAAAGTAACGGGAGATTTACTTTACTCCTATGAACCAGAGACTAAGGGTATGAGGACTTGGTTACGTTAGATTTCTCTAACGCCCTTTCGGTACCTTTCTTTTTTATTTTGAAAAATGTTTGGCAAGCAATTTGGATTGATTTTACTCTATTTCCCTAACATGTGAGGTGTTCATGCATGTGCGCAAACCACCAATTTAACACCCAAGAAAGCAATTAAATGATGCAGAACTTACCTCAAAGCAACGAAATCATCTGCAATGTTAAATTAAAATACACATCAACAATCCTAGATATGGTTTCTAATTAACACGCAATTTCTTTTCTTTTTGTTTTCACTTATTAAACGAGACTATAATCCATATGCAATGCAATGCTTTTAATCTAATATGAAATGATATGGCATGACAACATGTCCTAAACATATGAATAAAATTTTTATGATCTCTTAATGAAAATGCAATTGTTAAATATGCAACCTAAATTAACCAAAATGACTTAATTCTAATGACGTGCAATGTAATGCAATGACGTACAAAATTATTTTAACTAAAATGACATGCAACATTGTAATTTAATATCACGAGCTATATGTCACGCGGCATTTATTAAATGACCTAATCTAATGATGGACAATTTCTAATTAGAAATGAACCTAACAGTAATCACTAAATGACGTGCATTTCATGAACCTATATCTAAATGACATGCAAATGACATTTTTTATTTTAAAAATGCAATCTATCCTAAAAATTGCAACTAATTTATCCTAAGACAAATTTTATGAAATTTGAAATGATCTAGCTAGATTAAGATTCTATCTAATTTAAACTAGGGATTAAGTCATATTAAATCCTAATTTAAACTAAGACATTATCTAAATCTAAAATGCAAAGATGATCTAAATTTAAAATGAAACATGCAATTCTAATCTAATATGCACAATGATTTTTTTGTGTTTTTCTTTAATCTCGAAATTAAAACTAACACATAATTAACATGCAATTCAAATAAAAAACTAACAACCTAGATGAATGCACTTTCTTTTTTTGGATTTTTTATTTAAAAATTCATAATAAGATTGCAATCCTAAATATGCAAACCTAATCCTAATTAAGATTTTTTTGATTTTTTATTTTACGAAAATAAGATTTAACTCAACCAACTTGACGATAGCAAATCAAACAAAAGATAAGATTGATATCCAAAATTGACGAACCATATCTCGCGCATGAGATCGGGTTAGCCAATTTTAAATTAAATCGAGAATTGAATCTCGGGCTTGAGATTGGATTGTCGATTTTTGTAAAAAATTCTTAACGAGTCGGATTTCGGTAGCGAAAATCGGACTGTCAATCCCTAACTTGAGTCTCAATCACATATTTAAAGGGAACAATTTCACTAAACGAATAAAATAAAAAGGAAATAAAAAGAAAACGGTAAGTAAATAAATAAATAAAAACTACCTAATTTTCCTTTTTTTTTTTTTTCTTTTCCTTCCAAGCTTCGTGTTCGTGGCAAGTCACCAAAGCAGAGGATCGAAGGTCCGGCAGGGGAAACTCCGGCAAAGGCAGTGGCTGTGTGGTGGGTCACCGTCAAAGGAAGTCATGGTGGTTGGAGCTTCGGCAAAGGGACTTGGTGGCTGGTGGACACAGCTGCAGCAGCTGGTCACGGGTGCTACAGCGGCGTCGCTCGGATGGGGAGCAAGCTCGAAACGGCGTGCAGGGGTGGAGACCGACTCGGCGGAGGGCTGCTACAGGCGTCGTGGCGTCGGAGCAAAGGCAGAGCAGGATAGAGGTGCGCGATGCGGGGGGCGTCACGGGAGCAACAGCAACGGTCGTCGGAGGGAAAGTTCGGAGCCGACGCGGTGCAGGTGATGGGCAAATCTGGCTCGGGTCCGGCCGCGACAGAGCTTTGGCGGGCTGGAGGGTGCGGTCGAGGTGAGTCGCGGACTACTGGCGTTACAGAGGCGCGAGATTGCAACGGCGCGAGGGAGTGCGGGATCGCAGCGTGGCGGCGCGGCGTCGGATGGAGCGAACTGTTGGAGCGGGGCTCAGGTGCTGGCGGGCTTCGTGGCTGCGGGTGTGAGGCTCCGGGTTTGCCCGGCGGTGTGGATCTCCGGTTGGTGATGCACGATCGTGAGCAGCGAAGGGAAGGAGACAGTGAACAGTCCCTGTCCCCACACTATTCCTCCTTTTGCTTTTTACTTTTCCCCTTCTCCACGCACAGTTCTCTCTTTTTCCCCTTTTGACTTTTTTCCCTCTCTCACGTCACTCTCCCCCTTCCTCCGTACTCTCCCTCCTTCTTTTTCTCACTGCAGAAACAAATGCTGCGTTTGTTTGTATTTCTTTTTTTTTGTTTTTAAACACTTTTTCTGTTTTTTTGTTCTTTTGTTCCCAGGAACAAAAAAGAAACAGAAACAAGAAACACAAATGAGAAACACATATGAGTTTCTATTTTCTTCTTCTTTTCTCTTTCGCCGGTCGCCGGCCGCCGGCCCCGCCCAGCCACGGCGAGGCTCGCCGGCCCCCTCGCCGTCCTCCGGCGAGGCCGAGGCTCGCCGTAGGCGGGCGAGGGTCGGCCTCGCCTTGGCTAGGCGAGCTCGAGCTCGCCTAGCCAAGGCGAGGCCGACCTCGCGCCGAGCTGGGAGAGCTCGATCTCGCCCAAATCCGGCGAGCTCGCCCGGCTCTGGCGAGGCTCGGCCTCGCCGGGCCGCGAGCCTCGCCGTGGCTAGGCGAGGCCGCCCTAAATCGTCGGCCGATGGCCATGGCGACCGGCCAAAAGAAGAAAAAAAAAAAATGAAAAAGAAAGAAGAAAAATAAGGAAAAATAAGAAAAAAAGAAAAATAAAAGAAATAAAAAAATTATACAAATTTACCAAACATGTTTCTATTTATTTTTTATTTCCGGAACAAGTTTACCAAACGCGTTTTTTGTTCAAAAATTGTTAGAACAGAAACACTTTTTTTTCTATTTACATTCCCTTAACGATTTTTAAACAAACGCAAACAAACGTCTTAAAACTTCTCTTAACCTTTCTTTTTTTTGTTTTTTTTTTTTCAAAAGAAGCTCCTCCTGGTCCTCGTACACGGTTGCTTTTATAGGGGGTAGGAGATAAGCTTTCGATTTCCCCTTCAAATCTACATCCGCGATACATTTTCACCAACCGATCACTATTGATAAAAATTTAAGATTACGATAAATATTTTCTCAAAATCCAAATCTCACAAAGATAAATCGCAATATCGCAATATTTTTTCACAAAATTCATCCCATACTTGATAAGGATTGAAGATTAAGATGAGATTTTTTCAAAGCCAAATTGCAATATTTTTTTACCCATCTCGCCTATCTAAAAAGGATTCATATCTCGAAAAAATTTTAAAATATTATATTCCCATGAGATAATTTTTAATTATTAAAAAATGCGGGCTTGGGCCAACACCTTTCGCTTCGTGGGCCTGATCCATCTAATTCGAACTCATCCGCCATCGGTCCAAAATATGCAAATAACAAAATAAATGCAATCTAAATCTATATACTATGCAATTAATAAAATTAACCCCTAATTTCCTATGTAATAAATAAATAAATAAAATCGTCAAAATTTAGGTGTCAACACCTTGAAATTTATCCTTGAACTAATTGAATTTGAATAATTCACATAATAATCAAATTTGCCACTTGATTCTCCAAACATACCAGTTTCAGGATCTCCCTCTTCGCATCATTCTTTAAACAACTTCTTTTTGGTTTTTTATCAGGGATATCAACCCTCTCCTACACAATTGGTCGAGGAACCTAGACCATCCACGGTGGAACATACCTTGCACGCCTCTCCAATTTGTGGGACCCAAACCACTTGAGGTGACATGTCATTCAGGATGGTCTGACCCTCACTTAGTTTTATTAGATTATCTTCTAAAATTAAATCGAATATCTCATTCCACTTACATACATCAAATGAATATCTTTGGTTATCTTTTGCCTTGGCCATTACAGTTTCCTTGACGTGGGCAGGTTTTAAGGTTTGACAAACAAAAGTTTATCGAGCATTATTATAGCCACATCTATTTCTAGTCAAACTCATTATTAAAATCATCTTCACAATCAAGTTACATTATGTTTGTAACCTTTATATGACTTCTTGTCCTTTTCTATTATAAGATTCTTATATTTTTGCCACCATTGTATTCGATGGGAACAAGTTGTTAAAGTGTTGGCCTTCAAGTCGCTCTCTTTGGTGAGTTGTCTGAAAGATTCTTCCCTCTGTCCTTGGAATGTTGAGCCACTTATCATTGAATGTATTGGCCTCTTGGCCCTTTTTGAGAGCTTGGAATTGATCATTTACCCCGCAATTCAAATAGATTGGTAGATTGGGTTATAAAAACCTTTAGATGTAGAACCTTCCCCTAAGCTGGCTTTCTAAACCCCCTTCCCCTTTTTGGGAGATCCTATATTTTGATGCCCCTTATTCTTGTGGGTGGGCTTGGATTTCTGTTTTGACCAAAAAAAAAAAAATTGCTCTCTTGCAGCAAACTTTAACCCACTGAAAGACAACGTGGTAAACTTTTTTTTTTTTTTATCAAGTGAGAACAAACATTGATTTCTTATTTTTTTTAATCGAGCGATTTATTGGTCCATAGATTCATTGTTGTACTACTTGAACTAGCCAATTTGCTACTGTCACTTCACATATCATTCTATAGAAATTGGGCATGAGATAGGCTTTTCATCTTATCCCAATTATGTATTGAGTTAGGAGGCAAGTTAGAGGGAGTAACCTTAACTTCATGCAACCATCATGATTAGCATCACTACATTGAACAAGAAACTTGCCAATGTGCTCTACTGTTGATCAATTGTCTTCACTAGTAAACTCATTAAAGTCAGTTATCTTATAACCTCTTGGGCACTGGACAGTTTCAACCTAATATGGTTATGGTTTTTAGTACATGGGCCTGACAACACCTCCATCAAGGCCCATACGTTGCACTACCATGCTGGCCATTTGTTCAATTATGCACTAATCCCTTTCGAGAATCTTGGGCTTGCAAAGCCTGACCATCCTCCCCCCTAAGCAGAGAAGGTGGTCTTGCCTGATTATCCACCGACAATTGAGGCCCGTATGGTATGGTCCCAAATTCTATGGAATTGCTACACCGCCAGGTGGAAGAATTGTATTACCAAATGGTCTCACATTGTTGTCGTTAGGTACCGGTCCTACTAGCCTTTGATTTTCAGCATTTGGCAAAGGCACATTTTTTTAAATGTTCCGGTTTGCCGAATTGTTATTACTTCCACTTGTGTTAGCTTGAACAAGGTTACTTTAATCATTCCCATTTTTTAGCTGTTGCTGACCTCAGGCCTCTGCTAGATTCTCACCGCTGGTGGTGGAACCATTTGACCTAAATTACCAACGTTATTTAATTGGGTAGAAGAGGTTGAAGGAACATACCCCATCATCGCCCGACTCCATTGCATTGGAAACGGTTGACTTGATGGCCCTGGCCTTGAAGTTATTTCATTCATCACATTAACAATCATAGGCCTAATCACTCCGGCATGGTGATTTACCGCATAGTTGACTATGTCATTCTGTGGTTCCTCGGACCTCGACTCCGTCACATAGTTGACTATCGAATTTGGTTCCAACTCCCTCCTCTTTTCATAGGTGAGATTTCTCGAAGTGACAACAATATTCTCCCCTTGGTTTTGCTTTGCTGCTGCTTGAACGGCTAATAACTCCAATTAAGCAAACCTGTAATTGTTGCACTGTGGGGACCGATTGTCGTCACCAACAAATTTTCTAGGCTCTTTTGACTCTTAGACCATGCCATTGCGCTGACTCAAATCGAACCACTATGGACCTACCAACCATGTCAAAAAAATATTACATCGCAATTGTACCGTCAACGAATACATTTCTCCAAAGGTTGGCTTTTACGCGGCTCCCTTCCACTCTTGTGCTCTTGCATCTAGAGTGTAAGCTTTTGGTGCCCTTTTTTTGTACATTTGTCCTTAGCTATCAATATATTCTTACCTTTACCAAAAAAAAATAATTTACGTAACAAGGATCATTAACTCTAAATAAAGGTAAATCGAAAGAATTTGAGGATAAAATTAATAAATTGATGAACTTAAATTGAAAAATTCTTTAAGTGTTTATTGATTGTTGGTCCTTATACAAATTTCAACTGTCCCTGAAATTCTTGGGTGTCTTGAGCTGTACAACCTTCTCCATAAGTAGTTACGATCCCTTGAATATCATCGAGCTCAACCATCAAGATAATATTCTTTTACAGTCCTTGCTTCACATCTTTTACGGTATAATTGACCATTTACCATCATATATCAACAATCGGTTTCATCAATCATCGCCTCTCTAACAGTGTCGTTGGTAACATAACACCAAAGATCGGTAGTTTATCAATTTGCAACTATACTTATTGATTGCTCTATTGACAACTCAATTACCAACACCACGTGGATCCACAAGGACTTGAATTATTTTTATTTTTGAATGTCAGCAACATTGTCCGAAAATGCGAAACTTGCTTTCTAGTTCGGTTAATTATTATAATCTGTGCTGATCAAAGAGCACGAAGACCATCATAAGCAAATATATTGATCGAGGAACTGAACCAGACATAGCTTAATATATTCTAATGCAACATTTTTACGGACTCATTTTTTCCTCAATTCGAACTCTAGAAAAGAAAGGGGGCCCTCAGGCCAGAGAAAAGCAATGGTCAAATGTAAACACCCAATTCAAATTGCACACAGAGCAGATTCGCAGATGTCTAATGCTCCCCCAAACCATCACATTGGCAACGGATTGACCAACAGAGAAGTCACATGCTCTTTCATCTTGGTTCCAGCATTAGTGTAGTGATCTGTTTCACCAGTATACATCATGTGCAGGGCTTGTGTAAGATTGAGAATTCGCACGAGGATTGGCATGGGGACAACAGTTGGACGGCGCAGCTCTTCATTAATGTCCTTCCATGCATCGGTCACTTGTTTACGGAGTTCCTCCTTAGCCTCTTCCTCAGTAACTCTATATTGTTTCATGAAACACTCCACCGCAGATGCCACATGACCTCTCTCTTGCTCAAACTGTGGAGAAAATCAATTAGATAAAATTTGGAAAAACTAATGTTGTTCGCTGGTATATCTTTTACAAACCTGGTGTCCGGCAATGTCATTCAAGAGCCGACCGATTATTGACGAAGCCTTCACCATCTTGGGGTCGTTGAATAAAAGCCAATCAAAAACATCTTTTGTTACAATATCTCCCATTCCCAGAAATGACCATGCCAATATCGATGCAATACCAGAGCTGGGTAATGCAATGGACATGTACTCCTCCATTGTCGGTACGTGGTTTTGGTGGAAGCATTTGGCTTCGACGAAATATGCTCTCGCTTGATTTTTCATCTGAGAATTCATTCTCGAATGTAAATCTACGTCAATATTTGAATGTTAAAGTGTTTGGTGGACTAAGATATATGATAGTCTCTCATCCTTATCTAGAAACCCGATATTTTGTTACGAGTGGACAAAATAAAAATTGTATTTGATTGATGTAGCATCAAATGGCTTACCACTTCTTTCGCATAGAAGAGGCGATATGAATGTCCTTTCCGGGAGAATTCATAGCCAATTTCATCGTACAAATCAAGAACTATCTTGTAACACTCTTGCATGTACTCTGGCAATCCATCTTTGGCATCGACATCCCACCTAAGTTCAAGTTGTGACCGAAGTTGACAATCCATCAAATTAGAATAAACAAGTTTAGAATTGGTAAATTGAGAAAAGCATCCAAGCACAAATTGTACCTTTCAATTGCTTCCGTGAATAGTTCTAATTCTTCCCATGTTCCATAGACATTATAGATGTCATCAATAATGGAACTAACGCTGGACAATTTGGTTAGTATTTCCCTTGCGGCTTCATGCTTTGGTTCGTGATATTCTCCTAACCACTAGACATACATCTCCACGAGCCTATCTCTAGCAAATGGAAACTTCCTTTGTACATCTAAACCCTTCCACCACCTACAGGATACCAACAAATCCTATCTAAGGCAAACATAGCATTGAATAAATCTTGAGTTTATATAGAAAAAGAACTTTAGAGCGATGATCCAAAGAGATTAATGCTCCTTGTCACTTACAAACGATTTTTTGTTGATGACAAATTTAAATTGCATGAATCAGTCTATGGAAAGTTTGTGTTCTTAGAATGCATAGCTACTTCAGACATGCCATCATGAAATTAACCTTGTAAGGTTGCCAAGTTCCTTTTGGTGTTGCTCTTGCACTAAGTTGAAATCAAGCTTAGCCAAGGACAATAGGACTTCATTATGCGAAGGCTCTTCTTGGTAGAGTGGAATGTAACGCCTCGCCTCTAGCCTTGACATTCCCTTATGGATTGGCTGATTTAGGGCATGACTTACTTTTTTTTCGAGATCAAGGTTTGCTTTCCTTTTATCAACCGATTCAAGGTGAGTTGTAGTAAAGGCAAGTGCATCCTCCAAATCATCATCACCATGATACCTCAAATGGCAAGCTTCAAATAGACTTAGTAATCCCTGCATGTCGGCAATGAGCGATTTGCCAAAATTCCCATCACTGTCCTTGAACTTGTTAAAGATTTCTGTATGGACAAATGGGGCATGGGAAAAGATGCTATCATAAGAAGCTATGAAAAACATCGTGTTTAATATTTAGATCAACAAGAAATGATGAAAAATTTGCACACTAAACCAAATTAGGAGGAGGGATTATTAACCTTTTAAAGCAAAATTGAAGAACTCAAGATATGAGAATCATAGAGATAAATATGAGAATCTTATAGAGATAAAGGTTAACGAATGAACGAATCAAAATTAGAGTAAACTAAAAATGTTAATAATATTCGTTTTTTTTTTAAATATGATCAATAAAACAAATCATTAAACTTTTGTCTGCAATATAATTTCGCCAATTAATCGATCAATGAGAATTGAGCATCACATACCACATGAAACATGGTAACCCCGTTGTCTCAACAATCGAAAGAGAAGAGCGATTGTGCCTAGGTCATTGTCGTCATCATCACAGTGAAACTCAAAATAACCTCTGCGGATTTGTTCCAGCTCCCTATCTATCTCAAGTTCAAAATGGTAGGCGATTCCTAGGCGTTGGATCTGATCAATCAAGTTCAACTTTTCCGCAGGCTTATACATTGCACCTGTCAACATCTTCCTCACTTCTCCTTTCAATCTCTCGATTCGTTCCTCTGCTATGCCATGAGAACGCTACAGCAAATATAAAATTGTAAGTTCAAAACAAATTAGAGGATAGTCACTTAAATTTAGTCCAACGGGAACTTCTTCTGTTTCTTTATTAGATGTGGTAGGATGGTGCAAAATAATTCAAGATAATTGCGTTCTATGCTCTTCATATTTAGAAAACATAATGATCGAAAACTTTTTAGAATACAAACCAAGAAAAAGAATAATTTAAATGCTACCATTGAGTTGGAGTCGGAAGCATATTTGAGAAAGTAATCTCCCCATATGCTCGGATGAAAATTTGCCGATCGGCGTCCCTCAACGCAGCCCATTTCTCGAGGAAGAGAAGAAGATGGGATTACTGAAAATCGAGCAGACATTTACGTATCACTATTTTCTAAATGTTGGTGCCTGACGAAATAGAGAGGAAGAACACAAGAGGAGAGGATAGAGGCTTTTCTGTGAGTGTTGCAGCCTTATTGATGGGGGTATTTATAGGCTATATATCAAACTGCGTTTGAGAGAATAATGAACAGAAAAGACAACAGTCTATTTTATTAAAGCACGCTCTTCCCTCGTTTCTCACGGGTGGGCTACCAAGGTTGAAATAGCTCGTACCTTCAGAGCTAATGCATGTGTCCGATTGTGCACGAACCGAGGCCAGCACTAGCTTCAAATGGCACAAAACAAGTGAAGTTCATTTCGGTAAGAAACTTAGCGATATTAGTGCCGCCTAAATTAGTTCAATATTTTCAAGGAATATATGCAATATGAGTCCTAAAACTTATTACGATAGTACAGTTAAATCTTAAAATTTATAAAAATACAATTAAATTCAAAAACTTATTAAATTGGTACAATAAAATTATTTCATTAACTTCGTCTAACTTGACTAACGGAAAATGCAAATGTGATTTTCTTTAATATTTTTCTTTTCTACGTGACGATGACTTGACTAAAACACAAAACATAAAGTTAAAATGACATCGTTTTGATCTGAATACGATTTTTAATTTATATCCTTATTTTTAAAACCTTTCCGAGGATTGAATTAGTTAAAAGATAAATTTCTTGGTCTAACTGTGGCCTACTTTGGTAGTAATTTATTTATAACTCGACTAGGCTCTGATTACAAGTTGATTCACATGTTTGCCTTCTCTTCTGTTTTGACTCTGGCTAATGTCCGTATCAGTTATTTTCGCAATTGCTTCGCCAAAAACTGTCAACAAGTACCTTCCAAGCTAGGGAATGACGATTTCGAGTAAAAAAACATGAAAAGAGATATGGAATGATTCTTTGTCGGAAGATGTACGGAGAATAAGGGAAAAAAGTTTATTTTATTAAAACACTTTCTTCCGCGTTAATGTTTTCCACGTGTAGGCCACCAAGGCTGACTAGCTTGTGAATGCGACGATGGAACTAGTTCTTGTAGTCCGAGCTAATGCGGGTGATTGGGCACGAAAATGATGATGGTGGAAGTAAACTAAAGAATGAGGCCAGCACCGACTTAGAAAATAGCATTAAACAATTGAAGTTCTGTATCATTTCGCATAAAAAAATAAAAAATAAAAAGATACTGGCACAGCCATATGATTTCGGAGAGAGAAAAAGGATAAAACTTAGGAATACTAGTGCCGCCTAAATTAGCTCAGTATTTTTAAAACCTTTCCAAAGATTGAATTAGCTAATTTTATTTTCTTGCTCTAATTGTATTTAACTAGGTAGTAAGTCATATGTAACTCAACTTGAGTTGGCTCTAATTATTAGTTGGCTTAACATGCTTTGCTTTATCTTCTGTCTTGATTAGGGTTAGTATTTACATTAACTGTTTACATGATAGTTTCGCCCAAAAAAAAAGGTCGACAAAGCACCTATCAAAGTATGGATCAATGTCTGACCAAAAAAAAAAAGTACGGATCAATGAACCAATCAACAAAGGATGTGAAGGGTCCTTTATGTTGGCAGGAAACTTAACTAACGAGAAAATTAAAGGTATTGATTCTATAGACAATCATGTCTAGTCATGTAAAGATATTGGAAATACAAAGATAAACCGGAAGGTAAATCTGAATAACCAATGTTCATTAATTAATTGACAGTCCCGTTTCAACTAGTTATAAAACAAACCCACTACTCAATAGTCATCATGTCTCCCCCCTCTAATCCCTAGCCTCATCACTTACTTCTAAAGATTGTGGTTCCACTTCTAGGAAAATTTCAACTGCCCATGTTTCCTGGCCTCTGACATTAGCGGCTCCTTCCATGACCTAATGGTTATGTTTGTCTTATAGCTAGGCTGATCTTATTTGAAACCATATGAGCAGAGGGAGGTGATGAGAGACATATCTTCCGAATTCCATTTGCTAAAGTCTTTTTTTGGAATGTCTCAAGCAATTTATTTGGGACCAAAGCCATTTGATCAACTTTCTGGTCGACATGATCAAGACAAGCTTGAACAGTTGAAAGCTTGATGTTAATCGTCTTGAGAACATTTTTCCGAGTCAAGCCATTTTCTAACTGGCAATTTAGAACAACTTCAACAGTTGTAACTTTCTTTTGCCTTTCATGGTCATCAATATCCCTAGGATTTGGCATCTTAGGGATATGATGGAACCGATTATGAACATTTGTAAATTCTTCTAGTGCTAGGAATGAAACAATAGAATTAGACCTTTTCAAAGGTGGAAAGTCTGAGGACTGGAACATATAGATAGATGGAAGGACAAGTGATGGTTCTAGTTTTGGGGAAAATGAAGATTGAGGTGTTTCGAGTATTTCAAGAGGAAATGAATTCTTTTTAACCCATTTGTAGTTAGGTTTATAGAAGGGGGAATGACAAAAAGTCTTTACATGGAAAGAGGGAAGTAATGATGAGGGGAAGGGGGAAGAAAGTGGGAAGGTTGCTTGGAGCGAATTTACCATAATGTCCTCAACTATCCAGCCTCTTTCCGGCTTCTATCTTTATCTTTAGCTTATATCCAGCTTCTATCTTTAGCTTATATCAGAAATTAGTTCGGGGCCAAAATGAGGGAAGAAAAGGGAATTACGCATGCCCCTTCCTACACGGGTAGAAAAGGTGGAAGCGGTGGCGGGCCCCGGCCTGAATCATTTGTTTTACCCCCACCAAAATGGCACTCCGTTTTTACCCCCCCACCAAAATGGCACTCCGTTCCAAAATCAGAGAAAAACGTGTTTTGGTCTAATCGGGTAAAGCCTAATTTGGGGAAGATGGCACTCTTTCGACCCTCAATTTTTTTATTTTTATTTTCTTGGGTGCTGAGTTGGAATCCATCATTGGGTGTGGCGCTTCGAACTCACCTGGGTGCAGTAGGGGCTGGGTCGAGTTTGAATCCATCGCTGCGTGCACGCTTTAGACTTACCCCAAGTGTCGTAGGGAAGGTCCTAATGCACCCTCTCGGGGATTTTGCTTGCCTCAGCGAGATCAATCAAGGATGACATGAGTTTGTCCTATGGTTACAAGGAAAAAAAAACTATTAAGCCTTTCGATAGAAGGATAGCTGTAAATAAGAAAAACAAGCCGAGATATGCAATATCTAATTTCGAGTTTATATTGCCTATTTCGTCAAGCAAAGACAAAAACGAGGTTTGGTTACCCTTCCTTTCTAATCAATTCTTTGACCTTCAAGTTAATCTAATTTGATGGTCGAACCTAGTTAGTTTAACTTTAGCCATTGTGGATTCTACCGTGGACAGATTGCTGAAAAGTAACAACAAACAAAGAAAACTTACCCCCCCTTCTCTTTCTATCTAATCCGGTCAATTCCAGCTAATTTGACCGTCCAACCTAGCCGGTGCACAACATGGATAAACTTTTGCCATTGCGGATGTTACCGTGGTGGACGAATTGGCGGAAAAGTTCGAAGCAGGGTGGGGCTTCCCCGGGCTCAAGGCGTAACAGTCGCAAATGGTGATGAGGCGGCTCCGGGGGATCCATCCCACTAAAAAGCAGAGAACAAACTCGGCATCATCCATGTGCAAGGCAAGAAAGGGGCCGATAGAATTAGATTCCCCCTCGTTGAAGCCTTTGCTGTTTTGCACTTTCCCTGTCGGCCGACACTGGATTAACAAAAACATCAGGCGCGGAGGATCGTGAAATGGGCTCATGTTCTCAGGCCATACTTCCCTCTGGTGCAATTCAGAGGACACCGAGGGAGGCCTTGACATTCGTACCCTCCATTTTGTGGTACCAAAATAATTGCAACTTCAATGTTCTCATGCGAACAAACAAATGGGTTAGAATTATGAAAAATTCTAAATTTATATACCCGTAACAAATTTACCCTAAACTTATTCCACAAAATAGCATACCTGTGACAAATTTACCATTTTTTTAGTTTTCATTAAATTTTACTTTCAAATTACTAAGTTATATGATACGTGATTGTTAATGGTTGTATCAATTTGGGCTTTTACCCTCCATCAATTTATGATTTTTTGTGGTATTAATCCACTTCAATGAAAACTAATGGAGAATAAAATTGTCACAATGTACAAATTTGGAGCTTTTTGTGATTAAAAAATTAGTATATGGTAAATTTATCACATGTATACTAGTTTTAGGATTTTTGTGGTCAAAAAGTTAGGTTAAATTTCCATGTGTACTATATTGAGATTTTCGATGGTCAAAAAATTAGTTTATGGACAAATGTATCAATATGGGGTTTTTTTGTTATAGTAATCTCAAACAAATTAAGATTTCAATGGAAGACTTTTATGCTTCATGGACAGGAAGTATGGAGCAAAACTTGCAACTTTCCTCTTTCTTTTTTGGATAAAGTATATGCTTTTGTGAAGCACAACTTGCAACATACTTGATGCCAATCTCTCATGATACAATTAATTTGTAGAAAGGCATGGGAAAGGTAGAGAGTATTTGTTAAAAAAAAAAAAAACTGTTTCTAGGAAATTATTTTTCAACTTTATGGCGTTTTGATAGTGGAAAACTAATCGATGTACAGAAAATGTTTTCCATAAACCAATAACAAGTCTAAATGGGAGAAAATAGCTTCTCCCTCTAATCAGAAGGAAGTCATTTTTTCTAAACCATCAAACAAGCGAAAACTAACCGTTTTCCTTGAAAATGATTTTTATAGAAAATAATTTTCCTTCATCGTGAAGTTTTCGGTAAAAAAAACACAATTTTAGTGTTTGGAAAAATGTTCAGCGGATGATAAGAAATGGAAGTGAAGAAACGGAAGGGGGAATAACAAGGTCATCGTATGGAAAGAGTGAGTGATGATTAAAGAAGGCGAGGAGCGATGGCGTGGTTTCGATTCCGTTTTTGGTGTCGAATTTGAATCCATCCTTGCGTGCACACTTCAGACTTATTTAGAGAAGGTTTATATGCCACACTCTACTTAAACAAGAATGGTGCAAGTTCTCTCCAGATAGGGAAATGACTGTAAAGAAGAAAAATAAATCCAGATTGTTATTGTTTAACCTCGGGATGGCATTGCCTATCTTGAAATCAAAGAATCTAGTTAACCAAATATTTGAAACCAACTTGTACTATAAAAGATTCGCCATATAATCATTAAAAAAAAAAAAGACGTTGTTGCATGGCATCATGTGAGGAAGGTAAAAAAGTAAGTTATTTGGAATAAATTTGGAATAAAAATAAAAAGTAGAAAAAAAGTAAGTTATTGTTCCCGGAAAAAAAACGCATTTCTAGAAATAAGTCATTTTCTCTTTTTTTTTTTCTTTTCTTCTTTTTTATCGGCCACCATCCCCAACCATCATTGACCACTTGCCGCCCGCCGTCGACTGCTGCCACCTATGATTGCACGACCGTTATTTTCTACCGCCGATGACGCCAACATCATCCCCCGCCACCATCAAGGAAGGTAGTCGGTGGCGACAGGCGATGATGTCGGCGGTCATCATTAGTGGTCGGCGGCGATGGTAAGGAAGAATAAGAAAAAAATTAAAAGAAATTCTTTTTTGTAATTTGTATCAAATGCATTCCTATTCATTTTCCATTTCAAGAATATAATTTTTATATAATTACTAAACGTGTTTTTTTACTAAAAAATTATTTGGGGGAATAAATAGAAAAAGACTATTTCTGAAAAAAAAAATAATTGTTTCTCGAATAAGAAGCGCTAGCAAACAAACCCTTTCTTCTCTAATTTCTCTCCAATAGCAAACCATTGCCCCTTTGATAGGTTGTGTGGATCATTCACTGTGTGTCGATATGAATATTCAGGCATATGTCAAGGCGAAATGTCATCATCATCAAACTCTTCGCCCCATTCCGTGGCCACAATATCCCTGAAATTTATCCTTGAACTAATTGAATTTGAATAATTCACATAATAATCAAATTTGCCACTTGATTCTCCAAACACGCCAGTTTCAGGATCTCCCTCTTCGTATCATTCTCTAAACAACTTCTTTTTGGTTTTTTATCAGGGTATCAACCCTCTCCTACGCAATTGGTTGAGGAACCTGGACCATCCACGGTGGAACATACCTTGCGCGCCTCTCCAATTTGTGGGACCCAAACCACTTGAGGTGACATGTCATTCAGGATGGTCTGACCCTCACTTAGTTTTATTACATTATCTTCTAAAATTAAATCGAATATCTCATTCCACTTACTTACATCAAATGAATATCTTTGGTTATCTTTTGCCTTGGCCACTACGGTTTCCTTGACGTGGGCAGGTTTTAAGGTTTGACAAACAAAAGTTTATCGAGTATTATTATAGCCACATCTATTTCTAGTCAAACTCATTATCAGAATCATCTTCACAATCAAGTTACATTATGTTTATAACCTTTATATGACTTCTTGTCCTTTTCTATTATAAGATTCTTATATTTTTGCCACCATTGTGGTCGATGGGAACAAGTTGTTAAAGTGTTGGCCTTCAAGTCGCTCTCTTTGGTGAGTTGTCTAAAAGATTCTTCCCTCTATCCTTGGGATGTTGAGCCACTTATCATTGAACGTATTGGCCTCTTGGCCCTTTTTGAGAGCTTAGAATTGACCATTTACCCCCACAATTCAAATAGATTGGTAGATTGGGTTATAAAGACCTTTAGATGTAGAACCTTCCCCTAAACTGGGTTTCTAAACCCCCTTCCCCTCTTTGGGAGATCCTGTCTTTTGATGCCCCTTATTCTTGTGGGTGGGCTTGGGTTTAATGAGATGATATCTCTGTTTTGACCAAAAAAAAAAAAATAAAAGTCACTCTCTTGCAGCAAACTTTAACCCATTGAAAGACAATGCGGTAAACTTTCTTTCATCAAGTGAGAATAAACATTGGTTTCTTTTTTTTTTTTTTTTTTTTTTTTTTTAATCGAGCGATTTATTGGTCCATAGATTCATTGTTGTATTGCCTGAACTAGCCAATTTGCTACTGTCACTTCACAGATTATTCTATAGAAATTGGGCATGAGATAGGCTTTTCATCTTATCCCAATTATGTATTGAGTTAGGAGGCAAGTTAGAGGGAGTAACCTTAACTTCATACAACCATCATGATTAGCATCACCAAATTCAGCAAGAAACTTGCCAATGTGCTCTACTGTTGATTAATTGTCTTCACCAATAAACACATTAAAGTCAGTTATCTTATAACCTCTTGGGTACTGGACAATGTCAACCTAATCTGGTTATGGTTTTTGGTACATAGGCCTGACAACACCTCCATCAAGGCCCATATGTTGCATTACCATGCTGGCCATTTGTTCAATTATGCACTAATCCCTTTTGAGAATCTTGGGCTTGCAAAGCCTGACCATCCTACCCCCTAAGCAGAGAAGGTGGTCTTGCCTGATTATCCACCGACAATTGAGGCCCGTATGGTATGGTCCCAAATTCTATGGAATTGCTACACCACTAGGTGGAAGAATTGTATTACCAAATGGTCTCACGTTGTTGTCGTTAGGTACCGGTCCTACTAGCCTTTGATTTTCAGCATTTGGCAAAGGCACGTTTTTTTAAATGTTCCGGTTTGCCAAATTGTTATTACTTCCACTTGTGTTAGCCTGAACAAGGTTACTTTAATCATTCCCATTAACAAGGCCAACTATATTGGAGTTTTTAGCTGTGAGTGACCTCAGGCCTCTGCTAGATTCTCATCGCTGATGGTGGAACCATTTGACCTAAATTACCAACGTTATTTAATTGGGTAGAAGAGGTTGAAGGAACATAACCCATCATCGCCCGACTCCATTGCATTGGAAACGGTTGACTTGATGGCCCTGGCCTTGAAGTTATTTCATTCATCACATTAACAATCATAGGCCTAATCACTCCGGCATGGTTGACTATGTCATTCTGTGGTTCCTCGACTATGTCTCATAGTTGACCATCGAATTTGGTTCCAACTCCCTCCTCTTTTCATAGGTGAGATTTCTCGAAATGACAACAATATTCTCCCCTTGGTTTTGCTTTGCTGCTCCTTGAACGGCTAATAACTCCAATTAAGCAAACCCGTAATTGTTGCATTGTGGGGACTGATTATCGTCACCAACGAAATTTCTTGGCTCATGACTCCCAGACCATGCCATTGCGCTTACTCAAATGGAACCACTATGAACCTACCAACTGTGACATCCAGATTCTTCAACCCTGTCTTCTACTGAATAAATCGGGCATTTCATTAACGCGCTTATAGGGTTATTCTCAGAGCCGATCACTCTCGAGATAACTAGACTATCTGGGGAAATGATTAAGGAATTTTAAGGCAATAGACTTGAGAACTCGATCAAGAATCGGCTTCTTGACCGTGTCCATCTTTAGAGGTCACTACGGCATAGTTAAAAATCGATTTGAAATCAGAGATAGACCGAATCGATAGAGATACGTGACTAATCGTGGGTGACACCACTAAATTAGAAAATTCTCGTCAATCGACACTATATTGATTTTCTTATTGTTTTGGTACCCTGTGTCCGTAATTGAATCCTCGAGATTTTCACGACAATCAAGAGTCGCCATTGAGTCGAGTGGGTTCATAGTGGCTCGAAGAAAATCGACCACGGGTCATTTGCCTTAAAAAGTTCTGAAAACTACCCGATAGTCTTGGTTACGCTAAAAACGCACCGAATGAAAATTAATCGCCAATTCGAGTCTAATTTCTTGAAGTTTTGGCCATGTCACAATAAATTTTAGGAGCATCGACTCAGTCTCAGAAGATTTTTCTAACAACTGACACTTTTTGAGGAAAAGTTGTCGCCGGGTTGTTTTAGTGCAGAAAATGCCGGAGATGGTTTTCAATTGCAAAATTGAGATGCAAGATGGGTTATTGGATGAGGAAAAATATCAAGTGAAGCATCGATACATCGATTGAAATTATGGTGGCCCCATTGAGAATGAATTAAGAGAGGATTGAAGGGCAATTGAAGCCTTGGCTAAGAAATTCGTAATCCCCCTTAAGCCTAGCAAAATGAACCTATTGAGAATTTGAAAGTGATGTATGTGTGTGTGATTGTGAGCCAAGGATAATGCTTGGCCAAGAGTGAGTCTAAAAGGATAGACTTGTGGAAAATATCAAGCCTAAGGGCCCCATCACTCACCTCTCCCTTATCTCCTCTTTCTTGTTGCCGTCGAGGACTTCTCATCTTGCTCCATTTTCACACGCCCGCGACTACGGAGAAGCCAGCGGAAGCAGGAAAAACCAGCAACGCCAGGACGCCGCACACCTCCACCGAGTTCCTTCATGCTACCACCTGCCCGCTCCTCCTTCTGCTTCGGTCAACAAACGACACCGCCGAAGCCCCGATTGACCGACTTCCACGAAGCCCCAGTCCAACGTCTTCAACCGAGCATATCGTGGAGTCCACAAAGACCGAGGCCAGCGAAGTAGCGTCCACGAGCAGCTCCCATCTTCAGTCTTCCCCTGTGGCGTGCCCTCAGCTCCACGCCAGCACGCCAGTCAACTCCAACGCCCACGGAAGACCACCGATTCAACCAAGTCTTCGTCCGCGAAATCATTCGAGCGAAGCTCCACCGGGTGCAGCCGTCTTCAGCCGCACGTATCCACCACTTCTTGCCGTTTGTTGACTGAAGACCTTCAACCCTCCACGCGTCCGATTCTGCTCTTGGCTCGGTCAACAGCGGCAGCAACCGAAGCTGCTTGGTTGACCGCAAAAGCCCCACACCCGTGCACAAATCCGTCGCCAGCAGCTGCTTCTCACGTTCCCTCTCTGGCGCCATCACCGACGCTGCTTTAGTCTTCTTGTTCAGGACCCAGCTCGTGCAAGCAGCTCCTTTGGGCCACCGAAACCAGCAGTCCAACGAAGCTTCTGCACAAGCCCCGCAAGTCAGCCCAGTCGCATCTCACCAGTAGCAGCCCATTAGTAGAATTTTATTGAGGCCCATCTCCTGCAGTCTTCAAGCCTATTCCAATCCAAGTGAATTAATTGGTCAAGCCCATTTCAGCAGGCCCAACCCAATTTGGGTCCAGCCCAAAAGCAAGAGCAAACCTCAATTGGGCTGAGATTTGTTGAGCCAAGGTCGAGGCCCGGTCCAAGTTCGCCGGTGTTGTCGAAAGTCCAATTTCGGCCGCCGTCGTGCCGCCGTCATGGTGATTCGATCCCCGTTTTTAATCAAGTGAGTTTTACTCACTAATGCTTTATTAGTTTGCTAATTATGCTTAGAGTTGGTTAGATTTAATTAATTGCAATTAGGTGGTTAGATTAGATTAAAACAATTAAATTAGTGACTTGAGGATGCATGTTAGGTGGTTAGCTATGGCCATTAGGGAGTAGAAATGCTTTATTATTTATTGAATGTATCTCGGGATTTTTCCTGACCCGTTTCAGGCTTCAATCAGGCATTACGAGCCTAAATTGGATTTTTAATATTTAATTATTTGATTTTCGAAATTTATTATTTAATTAATTATTTTTCCGGAAATTCAACCGGGATGGCCGGTGACTGGAATTTTGTGCCGATTGTCGTGATGCAGTCTGTTTATTTAATTGAGCTTCAATTTTTATAGAATTGATTTAAATTGTGAAATTTGAGGAATTGTCCCAAATTGTTTGTTATTGAGTATTTGATTGGTAATGGCCGAGCATGGATATATAGCGCCAGTACATTGATGGGCTATATAGCAGGGAGAATGGTGAAAGCTAATTGAGAACATTATTGGTTGAGACCAATCAGGTACGATATTATTGGACATACGTGGTTCGGTGATTGGGAGTATCACTGGCGAAAACGGTGCCTTAAAGAACGCGCGTGAATGATTTATAGACAAACGTGGTTCGGTGATTAAGGAAATATCACTGGTGAAAACGACGCCTTAAAGAACTCACGATGTTGTCTATTGCCGATGTCACCTTGGTGAAAACGGCGTCCTAGAAAGGACATGTGGTTCGGTAATTGAGGATATCACTGGTGAAAACGGCACCTTAAAGAACGCACGGTGTCGATGATCGGTATGTCATTGGTGAAAACAACGCTCGAGAAACACATGTGATTTGGTGAATGAGTACACCACTGGGAAATCGTGGTATGAGTGGGAATGACCTAGAGAGGGTCTGACTGACATGTAATCGATTTAGTCGATTGGCCAGTGCTTGATCGGATGTCGTGAATTATTTGAATGTATGTGTTTAACCTTGAATTGTAGGTTGGAACTGAGGCCAAGGTAAGTCTCTGACTTGTGTTGTGCTTAGGTAACCGTATGGCGTATTAGTTTATTAATCGAGTCTTAGGGGGTAGGACTCGTTGAGACGTGGTCTCATTGGTTATTGAATAACCATTTCAAGACCCTAAGGAAAAGCTGAGGAGGAAGAACCTGAAGGGGAGAAAGTATTTTGAAGAAGAAGATGATCCAAAGAGGGATCTTGAGTACAACTCAGATGTGGATTGAGATCCCATCCCTTTTGTGAATCCTGTCTTAGTGTAGATAGGTGTGAGACTTTTATGCTGTAAATAGTATTGTAAATATACTATAAGTTGTGCTATTAATAAAAGTGTGGTTGTGAATTTCAATATGAAAAATATGGCATGCTTTTCTATCCCATTGTTTTATTGTCTGGGGATTTATAACTGCTTCCGTATGTGTAATAAAATAAGAAAGGGTCGGCGATAATTAGTCCTGGGATATCGCACTTTAATAATCGACCAAATTGAAGGATGGGCGCGTCCCCGAGGACCGGGCGTGACACCAACCATGTCAAAAAGATATTACATCGCAATTGTATCGTCAACGAATACATTTCTCCAAAGGTTGGATTTCTAGTTTTTTCAATGAATCAGATTCTATGGCGATTCGGATAGAAAATAATTTGCGTAACAAGGATCATTAACTCTAAATAAAGGTAAATCTAAAGAATTTGAGGATAAAATTTATAAATCGATGAACTAAAATTGAAAAATTTTGTAAGTGTTTATTGATTGTTGGTCCTTATACAAATTTCAATTGTCCCTGAAATTCTTGGTTATCTTCAACTGCACAACCTTCTCCATAAGCAGTTACGATCCCTTGAATATCATCCAGCCCAACCATCAAGATAATATTCTTATACGGTCCTCACTTCACATCTTTTATGGTATGATTGACCATTTACCATCATATATCAACAATCATTTTCATTAATCATCGCCTCTCTAATAGTGTCGTTGGTAATATAACACCAAGGTAGTTTATCAATTTGCAGCTATACTTATCAATTGCTTTATCGACAAGTCAATTACGAACACCAAATCGACCTACAAGGACCTGAATTATTTTTATTTTTGAATGTCAGCAACTTTGTCCAAAAATGTGAAACTTGCTTTCTAGTTCTGTTAATTATTATAATCTGTGCCGATCAAAGAGCACAAAGACCATCATAAGCAAATAAATTGATCGAGGAACTGAACCAGACATAGCTTAATATATTCTAATGCAACATTTTTACGAACTCATTTTTTCCTCAATTCGAACTCTAGAAAAGAAAGGGGGCCCTCAGGCCAGAGAAAAGCAATGGTCAAATGTAAACACCCAATTCAAATTGCACACAGAGCAGATTCGCAGATGTCTAATGCTCCCCCAAACCATCACATTGGCAACGGATTGACCAACAGAGAAGTCACAACCTCTTTCATCTTGGTTCCAGCATTAGTGTAGTGATCTGTTTCACCAGTATACATCATGTGCAGGGCTTGTGTAAGATTGAGAATTCGCAATAGGATTGGCATGGGGACAACAGTTGGACGGCGCAGCTCTTCATTAATGTCCTTCCATGCATCGGTCACTTGTTTACGGAGTTCCTCCTTAGCCTCTTCCTCAGTAACTCTATATTGTTTCATGAAACACTCCACAGCAGATGCCACATGACCTCTCTCTTGCTCAACCTGTGAAAAAAATCAATTAGATAAAATTTGGAAAAACTAATGTTGTTCGCTGGTATATCTTTCACAAACCTGGTGTCCGGCAATGTCATTCATGAGCCGCCAGATTATTGACATAGCCTTCACCATCTTGGGTTCGTTGAATAAAAGCCAATCAAAAACATCTTTTGTTACGATGTCTCCCATTCCCAGAAATGACCATGCCAATATCGATACAACACCAGAGCTGGGTAATGCAATGGACATGTACTCCTCCATTGTCGGTACGTGCTTTTGGTGGAACCATTTGGCTTCGACTATATATGCTCTCGCTTGATTTTTCATCTGAGAATTCATTCTCGAATGTAAATCTACGTC
This sequence comes from Eucalyptus victrix, assembly GCA_016097545.1. Taxonomy (NCBI): domain Eukaryota; kingdom Viridiplantae; phylum Streptophyta; class Magnoliopsida; order Myrtales; family Myrtaceae; genus Eucalyptus; species Eucalyptus victrix. The sequence goes on along the minus strand of CM027836.1, from coordinate 20,584,740 downwards.
AATATTTGAATGTTAAAGTGTTTGGTGGACTAAGATATACGATAGTCTCTCAACCTTATCTAGAAACCCCATATTTTGTTACAAGTGGACAAATTAAAAATTGTATTTGATTGATGTAGCATCAAATGGCTTACCACTTCTTTTGCATAGAAGAGGCGATATGAACGCCCTTTTTGGGATAATTCATGGCCAATTTCATCATACAAATCAAGAATTATCTTGTAACACTCTTGCATGTACTCTGGCAATCCATCTTTGGCATCGGCATCCCACCTAAGTTCAAGTTGTGACCAAAGTTGACAATCCATCAAATTAGAATAAACAAGTTTAGAATTGGTAAATTGAGAAAAGCATCCAAGTGCAAATTGTACCTTTCAATTGCTTCCGTGAATAGTTCTAATTCTTCCCAAGTTCCATAGACATCATAGATGTCATCAATAATGGAAATTATGCTGGACAATTTGGTTAGTATTTCCCTCATGGCTTCATGCTCTGGCTCGTAATATTCTCCTAACCACCAGACATACAGCTCCACGAGCCTATCTCTAGCAAATGGAAACTTCCTTTGTACATCTAAACCCTTCCACCACCTATAGTATGCCAACAAATCCAATTTAAGGCAAACATAGCATTGACAAAATCTTGAGTTTATATATAATAAGAACTTTAGACCGATGATCCAAAGAGATTAATGCTTCTTGTCACTTACAAATGATTTTTTGTTGACGATAAATTTGAATTGCATGAATCAATCTATGGAAAGTTTGTGTTCTTAGAATATATAGCCACTTCAGACATGCCATCAAGAAATTAACCTTGTAAGGTTGCCGAGTTCCTTTTGGTGTTGCTTTTGCACTAAGTTGAAATCAAGCTTAGCCAAGGAGAGCAGGACTTCATTATGCAGAGGCTCCTCTTGGTAGAGTGGAATGTAACGCCTCACCTCTAGCCTTGACATTACCTTATGGATTGGCTGATCTAGGGCATGATTTACTTTTTTTTCAAGATCAAGGCTTGCTTTCCTTTTATCGACCGATTCAAAGTGAGTTGTAGTAAAAGCAAGTGCATCCTCCAAATTATCATCACCATGATACCTCGGATGGCAAGCTTCAAATAAACTTAGTAATCCTTGCACATTAGTGATGAGTGATTTGCCAAAATTCCCGTCACTGTCCTTGAACTTGTTAAAGATTTCTGTATGGCCAAATGGAGCGTGGGAAAGATGCTATCATAAAATGCTATGAAAAACATCGTGTTCAATATTTAGATCAACTAGAAATGATGAAAAATTTACATACTAAACCAAATTAGAAGGAGGGACTATTCACCTTTTAAAGCAAGATTGAAGAACTCGAGATATGAGAATCATAGAGATAAATATGAGAATCATATAGAGATAAAGGTTAACGAATGAACAAATCAAAATTAGAGTAAACTAAAAATGTTAATGATATTTGTTCTTTTAAATATGATCAATAAAATAAATCATTAAACTTTCGTCTGCAATATAATTTTGCCAATTGATCAATCAATGAGAATTGAGCATCACATACCACATGAAATATGGTAACCACGCTGTCGCAACAATCGAAAGAGAAGAGCAACCGTGTGTAGGTCATTGTCGTTATCATCATAGTGAAACTCAAAATAACCTCTGCGGATTTGTTCCAGCTCCTTATCTATCTCAAGTTCAAAATGGTAGGTAATTCCTAAGCGTTGGATCTGATCGATCAAGTTCAACTTTTCCGCAGGCTTATACAATGCACCTGTCAACATCTTCCTCATTTCTCCTTTCAATCTCTTAATTTGTTCCTTTGCTATGCCATGAGAATGCTACAGCAAATATAAACTTGTAAGTTCAAATCAAATTAGAGGATAATCACTTAAATTTAGTTCAACAGGAACTTCTTATGTTTCTTTATTAGATGTGGTAGGATGGTGCAAAATAATTCAAGATAATTGCGTTCTATGCTCTTTGTATTTAGAAAATATAACGATTGAAAATTTTTCAAATACAAACCAAGAAAAAACAATAATTTAAATGCTACCATTGAGTTGGAGTCGAAGCATATTTGAGAAAGTAATCTCCCCATATGCTTGGATGAAAATTTGCCGATCGGCGTCCTTCAACGCAGCCCCTTTCTTGAGGAAGAGAAGAAGATGAGATTACTGAAAATCGAGCAGACATTTACGTTTCACTATTTTCTAAATGTAAGTGTCTGACGAAATACACAGGAAGAACACGAGAGAGAGGATAGAGGCTTTTCTGTGAGTGTTGCAGCCTTATTGATGGGGGTATTTATAGGCTCTATGTCATCCTACGTTTGAGAGAATAAGGAACAGAAAAGGCAAAAGTCTATTTTATTAAAGCACGCTGTTCCCCCGTTATTCACGGGTTGGCCACCACGGTTGAAATAGCTCGTGCCGTCAGAGCTAATGCATGTGTCTGATTATGCACGAACTGAGGCCGGCACCGGCTTCAAATAGCACAAAACACGTGAAGTTCACTACTTAGCGATACTAGTGCCGCCTAAATTAGCTCAATATTTTTAAGAGATATGTGAGATAAGAGCCCAAAAACTTATTACAAAACTATAGTAAATACTAAAATTTGCAAAATGTGCAATCAAATCATAAAACTTATCAAATTGATGTAATCAAATCATTTCGTTAACTTTGTCTAACTTGACTAATGGAAATGCAAATGTTATTTTCTTTAATATTTTCTCTCTCCTACATGACAATGACGTGGACATAAGACTAAAATGACGTCGTTTTGATCTGAATATGATTAATACATATCCCAATTTTCAAAACCTTTCCAAGGATTGAATTAGCTAAAGGATAAATTTTGCGTTCTAATGGCATTTTACTTTGGTAGTAAATTATTTATAACTCGACTTGGCTCTAATTACAAATTGTTTCGACATGCTTTGCCTTTTCTTCTGTTTTGGTAAGGCTAATGTCCATATCAGCTATTTTCGTGATTGCCGAAAATTGTCAACAAAGTAACTTTCAGGATGTGGAATGATAATTTGGAACGACAAAAAAAAAAAAAGATATGGAATGATTCTTTGTTGGAAAATGTACGGAGAATAAGGGAAAAAAGTTTATTTTATTAAAGCACTTTCTTTTGCGTTAATGTTTTCCACGTGAAGGCCACCAAGGTTGACTAGCTTGTGAATGCGACGATGGAACTAGTTCCTGTCAATCCGAGGTAATGCTGGTGATTGTGAACGAAAATGATGATGGTGGAAGTGAACTAAAGAATGAGGCCAGCTTCGACTTAAAAAATAGCATAAAACAATTGAAGTTCTGGATCATTTCGCATTTAAAAAAAAAAAAAAAAAAAAGATACCGGCACAGCCATATGATTTCGGAGAGAAAAAAGGATAAAACTTAGGAACTCAGTATTTTTCAAAACCTTTCCAAAGATTGAATTAGCTAATTTTTTTCTTGCGCTAATTGTATTTAACTGGGTAGTAAATCATATATAACTCAACTTAACTTGAGTTGGCTCTAATTATTAGTTGGCTCGACATACTTTGCTTTTATCTTCTGTTTTGATTAGGGTTAGTATCTATATCAACTGTTTACATGATAGTTTCACAAAAAAAAAAAAAAAAAGTCAACAAAGCACCTATCAAAGTATGGATCAATGAACCAATCTATTGACCAAAAAAAAAAAAAACAAGAAGAAAAAAGGAACCAATCAACAAAGGATGTGAAGGGTCCTTTATGTTGGCAGGAAACTTAACTAACAAGAAAATTAAAGGTACTGATTCTGTAAACAATCATGTCTAGTCATGTAAAGATATTGAAAATACAAAGATAAGCCGGAAGGTAAAAATGAATAACTGGTGTTCATTAATTAATTGACGGTTCCGTTACAAATGGTTATAAAACAAACCCACTGCTCAATAGTCATTGCGTCTCCCCCCTCTAATGCCTAGCCTCATCACTTACTTCTAAAGAGTGTGGTTCCACTTCAAGAAAAATTTCAACAGCCCATGTTTCCCGGCCCCTGTCATTAGCGGCTCCTTCCATGACCTATTGGTTATGTTAATATTATAGCTAAATTTGTCGGCTCTATTACTTAGGGTGTATTTGCTTGGCGGAAAGTGTTTTCCGAGAATTCATTTTCTAGACTTTTACCCTTTTGGTTGGTGAAAAATAACTAGTTAACTAAATTCTAGGCAACAAAAATATTCATGCATAAATTTAGGAAAGTCAATAAATCTAAATAAGTGAAAACACATTCTGGAATTGTTCATCTCGAATAGTTTATTTTATTTTATTTTATTTTAATATTTTTTATTTTGCTTTTTTTTTCATTTTCCTTCTTCTTCTTCAGCCAATCGTCAGCCACGGTGAAGGTTGGCAATCGATCACAGGCAAGCTCCGGTCACGCCATTTCCAGTGAGCTCGAGCCTTGCCAATCTAGCAAGATTCCAACTCACTAGCCTCAAGCGAGCTCAACCTCATCGACTCACACCTGTGGCTAATAAACATGAGACTCTTCAAGGAACCCGAATGAAGACCGGGTACTTGTGGAGTAAATGAAGATTTATCATGCACCTCAAGATACTCTACCGCATTGATTGGCAAGTAAATACATGTACATTCTTTCATTTTGCATCATACCTTTATACTAGCATTTCCATGAATCATATAAATTGCATTTTAAAATGGGATTTATTTTCCAACAAAAAAATCATTCATTACATGTGTATGATCAAAATTTAGGTCTCAATTTGTTTTGAATGCAACCTCAACGAGCTCACTTTCAAAGAGGGGTAGCTATTGACGTCTAAATTTTGGCGATCTAATCATTTATTGAATTGAAAATTCGAGATTGCATAGCATTTTTTTTATTGTTGCATTGGACTGGTGAGATATAGGTTTGAATTGATGGTTCTAAGCTTTAATTTGATGAGTTGGGCTAAGCTCATGAAGAGAGGAAATTAGCCCAAGCCCGTTACTTTTCTATGACCAAAAATTAACTTATGAGGAATGGCGATTTAATGTTTTTGATGATATAATGGTGGATTTTTTTTATATATTCATGCAATCTATTCATATATTCTCAATAAGGACAGGCACGGGAAGGAGATATTGGAAGCTCATCTTTGCAAGATTCAGAATTGAGAAAATTCTATTACGATCAAGAAGTTTTGGCAAGATTCGGTCAATTTTTGGGTTGTTGGATGATCTAATGGAAAAGAGTTTTTTGCTGATCCTGTGAATGTAAACGTGCGGCATCGATTCTCTTGTTCGTGGGAAAGAAAAGAAATAAAGGAAAGAAAAGGATGCGGATGGGTTACAATTTTTGCATGGTCAAAGGTGGAAGGAAATTGAAAAAGAAATCGTGTCTTGACCATGCAATATGTGATTTTGTTTCTTTCCTTGGTGGGCTCCTTTCCTTTGCATATAAAAGGGGCGCTCTCTTTCGACCGGGAGGGGGGCCACACAATTCCATACACGGTCACATTGAGAATGCATTGAGAGACACGTGAGAAGGGAGGGAGGGGGTCCTCTCTCGACCAAGTTGTTAGACTCCCCTGCCGCACAAGACTTGCGCCACCTGCCATTGCGCCTCTCCCGATGTTGTGCCGCACCACCCGTGACGCTACTTTAAGCAGCTTGCAATCCGCGATGATTAGTTGCTAATCCAATGATGCTAAGCCGCTGCCTCTAGCTCCACGTCCCCTATTGCTGCTGCTCGCCACCCCCATCGTTGTTCGTACTGCCGTGTCTAGTACCCAACCTATCGCCTTTCGCCACTATTGATCACCCGACTAAACCGCGAGCTACCAATGACACCGCCCCTGCTGTCCAGGCGAACCAGACCACCAACAGATACCTTTATCAATGACCTCAGCCTCAACTACTTGCTGTTTAGATTGTGCCATTGATTTTCTTTGCTTCACGGGCTGAATTGTGCGCCAGCGAACACCACATCATTAGGGCTACACAACGCAAAAGGACATTGAGAAAGCCAAGAAATTTCTCCTTTCCTTGGGGTCTTCACGGTTCTTAGTTCGGTCCGGTTTCACCCAAGAACTGGGAACCGAATCGGGAGGACTGGTTCCCACTTTTTTGAACCGGGACTGGACCGATTCCAATGAACTATCACTTGTTTTCATTTCATTTAACAAAAAAATAAATAGTAATTACTAATAAAGTAACGCACAAGATTATGATCTAGTCAAGTTTTCTTATTCACTTTGTGACCGGCAAAGTGAAACGCTGTTAAATTATACACATCCACTTTGTGGAAACAAAAATTAAAATCGTGCTTCATACCTTATGTCATTGCACTATTATGAAACAAAAAAAAAAAAAAAGCTAAAGATCCATACAAATTTGAAATATAACAGAATTTTTTCTTTCCAAACATACTTCACACACTCATCTTCATTCTCACGAACATAAATGTTATTAGAAAGACAAAAAACAAAGAAAAAACAGAATCTGAACCCAACAAAAATTCAACACATAGTTTGGCCATTGTTCAATACCATCCATTAGCCGTCATAACTAATGAAGAACAAACCCTCCATGGAATTAAAAAACAAAATAAAATTTCAAAATTAGCACAAGAGAAAGACATTCAACATTAAACTACATCTCGGACAATAAAACGATGGGATAGAAAAGTAGGGCCATATTTTTCATATTGAAACTTATAACCAAACTTTTATACAAAACACACACCAAAGCACTTCACAACTTTTACTCTAAACTCTATTTACATCAAAATAGAGATCTCAAAAGAAGATAGGATCTCAATCCATCCAGGCCATACTCAAGGGTCCTCTCGGGATTATCTTCTTCTTCTAAAAATCCTCCTCAGACTCCTCCTTCTCAGGTCCTCAGTGGGGTCCTGAAATGATTTCCCCAAACCGGGATGAGACTACGTCTCAGCGAGTTCTACCCCACTAAGCCCGATTAGTAAACTATTATACCACAGGCTGCCTAAACACGCACAGGGCAGAGGACTTACCTTGGCCTCAGATCCCACCTACAAGTCAGTACAATGCACAATAGGCACTCATTTACTCAACACAAATCGAACCAGTCGATTACATGTCATACAATTCAATCCCCACTATGGGATATTTAAAAGCTAGGCCACGTGTATTCTCTAGGAAGACATTCCAGGTCTCCGAGTTCACGTGCCTCGAACCTTGGGCCACGTGCATTCTCTAAGGCGACCTCTTCGCCAAAGTGATACATCAAGTCACTGAGCCCACATGCCCTTTTAGATGCCCGGGCCCACATGCATTCTCTTAGGTGCTATCTCACCAAAGTGATGAATCAATTCACCGAGCCCACGTGCCCTTTTAGATGCCTGGGCCCACGTGCATTCTCTTAGGTGCTATCTCACCAAAGTGATGCATCAATTCACCGAGCCCATGTGCCCTTTTAGATGCCAAACTCTGTCACCGAGCCACGTGCATTCTCTAGGATGACATACCCAGTCTCCGAGCCATGTGCATTCTCTCAGGCGACCTTTTCGCCAAGGTGACATATTCAACCACTGAATTCACATGCATTCTCTAGGTGATATTCCAATTCACCGAGCCCACGTGTCCTCTTTCAAGTGATTACCAATCTACTTTCAATATCAACAACCGATGCCCAACGATTTCTCAATCAAATAATTAAATCAACTCAACAAAGCATTATAAATGCTGAATAATATCAACAATTCAATCTCAATCAATTTCAATCAATTTAGGGTAAATCACTAAAATATCACAATTTATTCAATTCCATACAACGTGGAGCTCAAATAAATAAACGGACTATGCCACAATGATCAGCACGAGCTTTCGGTCGTTGGCCATCAAAATCTTAATTTCCGAAAAATAATTAATTAATTAATTAATTTCGAAAATTAAATAATTAATATTAAAAATTCAATTTAGCTCAAAATAAAGCCCGATTAAATAAACGGACTTCACCACAATCATCAGCATAATTTTCCGGTTCCGGGCCATCTTAGTTGAATTTTCGGAAAATAAATAATTATTTAATTTAATTCCGAAAATTAATATTTAAATACTAAAAATTCCACTTAGGCCCGAAAAGCCTAATTGGAGCCCACTAAGGGTCGGAAAAAATCCCGAGGCACTTCCAATAATTAGTAGACCACGTCTACTTGCTAATTGCGCAATCAATTTATCTAAATCGCATCACAATTAACTAATAATTGCTAATTTATTCTAATCTAACAAACTAAACATAATTAATTAAAACTAAACCAACCTTAAGCATAATTAGCCAATTAATCCGGGATTAGTGAGATTACTCACCAAATCGCGCGCAAATCAGATCAATCCGACGGGGGCGACGCGAGGAACAACAAACTCCAAAGCACGGCTCGGGTTCGGGGCCCGGAAACGGCCCAAAACGAGCTCGAAAGTGTTGGAAACCCACTTCGTGGGTCGCTGGTCAAGGCTGGTTGAGGCTGCTTCGGCAGCCAAAACGGCGAGGGGAGGCCGGCGGAGGATGAGGGGGACGCAAGGGAGGCCCAGCGGTTACTGGACGGGGTTGGGCGGTGGCCGGAGGCGCCGGACTAAGCTAGGTAGCGGCTGAAATCGCGTGGGGAAGGGATGGCAGCGAGCAGCGGGAGCTTATGGCGGCGAGCGGTGGGCGTGTGAGCGGCAGTGCGGCGGCGGGACGGGCGGCGACGGCGAGCTACAGCTTCTGGTCTTCCTCCGGCTTCTGGTTCGCACGAAGGAGAAGAAGAAAAAGGGAGGGTTCGGTCGTGTGCAGGAGGAAGAAGAGAGAGGAGAGAGAGAGAGAGAGAAGAGAGAGAAGAGGATAGGCATTGACCGGTCAAAAAAAAGAAAAAGAAAGAGAGAGAGGGCAGGCGGTGGGGGTTTGCACGAAGGGGGAGGGAAAGGGGAGAGAAGACAAAGAGAAAAGAGAAAAAGAGAGAAAAGAAAAGAGAAGGGATAGAGAGAGAAAAAGAAAAATAAACAACAATACCTTTCTTATTTCTTTTCGGACTTCAATTTTTCTTCCAATAATTTCTTTATTGAAATTTCGGACTCGTCAATAATTTGACGAATGATGAGACAATGTCCTAAAAAAAGGATTATGACGCGCTTAAAATTCGATTCCTGAAATCGAGTTCAATTTCGTGGTTAAAAATTGATCAGACGTGATTTTAGCCAAATCCAACCAATTAGGTAGCTTTTAGGGATTTTACAGCTAATACATCCCTTAACGGCTTCACCCAATAGGTTAGTTAACTCGTGAGTGATCAGCTCAGAGAAAAAGGGCCATAGGCATGTCGACGAAATGTCCATTTCACTTTATCGAAACGGGGTCGAATTTCAGGATGTCACAACATCTCACTGAATCACTTAATGTTGCATGGCCAGAGGGGAATAGATTATTTGTTCAAGCAAGCAAAATATGATCAAAGCCGAGAGCCCAAAACTTGCTAATTGTCCTGCAATAAGTATATATGATAACTCAACATTGGTTTTAAAGTAGAATTACTTTTAATTGAACTCAAATAATTAATGAAAAATCTCACCCCCCCCCCACACACACACACGCACACATATATATATATTTTGGTGACCCAAGAATCCCGTAAGCTGGCAGTCGGCGAGTAAACTTGGGAGGACACGTAAGCGGGAGGACCCACTACCCCCGGTGTCCTACTTAAGACCCAAGCAACCGTGAGGGGATTCAAAGGCCCAATTTGGTTCACCATTCCCAAGGAACTTTCAGCCTCGGAAGCCCCTTGAAAAAAAATTTAGGTGTTTGGTTCAGCATTTGGATGTGTTTTTAGCCAATTGCTGGCCTTTGAAATGTTGAAAGCCTAAAGCGAGTCCCCACCTGCTTTGGGCTTTCAACATTTCAGAAATGCAAGCACACCTTTACTATTCATCCGTTGACTTCTTCTTTTTTTTCTTTTTTTTTAAACCGATCATTTGCCCCACACCCGAACCGACGTTGATCGGTGATGGAGTTTCATCAGATTTTATTTTTATTTAAAAAAAAAACCTTTGCAAATGTTGGGTTCATCTTTTTTTGTTGTTGTCATTTTTATCTTTTGACAATCAATAGCCCAACTTTTTATCAATACACTAGAATGATCATTAATTAACGAAGATGATTAAAACTACAATAATTAAAAAAAAATTATTCAAAGTTTAAAACAAACCTAAAAAAACCCTAGGCCAAAAGTTGAGTTTTGCATCTAATCTATAATCAAATTTTTTTAATATAATTTTTAAATAAATTTACTAATATATATATTTTACATTACTCTCAATATGAAAATATAAAAGGTCATATGGTCATACTAAATGGCTTTTCATATATATATATATATATATATATATATATATATATATATTTACCAAACAAGTCTTGCATTTCCCTAAAGCACTTTTCGAGTTATAGTTTACTAAGCAGTCTAGCATTTCAGAAAACCCCTTTACCTCAAAGGTATTTGCATTCTTACAAAAGCATTTCCCCAAAACCGAACCAAATGGGCCCAAACTCCTCCCCTTCATGCGGGGGAAAGAGCCCAAACATATATTTCTTCCATTTGAACTTGCAAACTCTATTTACCACTAAACAGGCTAGAAGAGGCGATATGAACATCCTTTTTGGGAGAATTCATAGCCACATCATACAAATCAAGAATTATCTTGTAACACTCTTGCATGTACTCTGGCAATCCATCTTTGGCATTGACATCCCACCTACGTTCAAGTCATGACCAAAGTTGACAATCCATCAAATTAGAATAAACAAGTTTAGAATTGGTAAATTGAGAAAAGCATCCAAGCGCAAATTGTACCTTTCAATTGCTTCCGTGAATAGTTCTAATTCTTCCCATGTTCCATAGACATCATAGATGTCGTCAATAATGGAAGTAACGCTGGACAATTTGGTTAGTATTTCCCTCGCAGCTTCATGCCCTGGCTCGTAATATTCTCCTAACCACCAGACATACATCTCCACGAGCCTATCTCTAGCAAACGGAAACTTCCTTTGTACATCTAAACCCTTCCACAACCTATAGCATACCGACAAATCCTATTTAAGGCAAACATAGCGTTGACAAAATTTTGAGTTTATATATAAAAAGAACTTTAGACCGATGATCCAAAGAGATTAATGCTCATTGTCACTCACAAAAGATTTTTTGTTGATGATAAATTTAAATTGCATGAATCAGTCTTTGGAAAGTTTGTGTTCTTAGAATATATATCTACTTCATACATGCCATCATGAAATTAACCTTGTAAGGTTGCCGAGTTCCTTTTGGTGTTGCTCTTGCACTAAGTTGAAATCAAGCTTAGCCAAGGTCAGTAGGACTTCATTATGCGAAGGCTCTTCTTGGTAGAGTGGAATGTAATGCCTCGCGGAATGTAATGCCTCGCCTCTAGCCTTGACATTCCCTTATGGATTGGCTGATTTAGGGCATGATTTACTTTTTTTTTTAGATCAAAGTTTACTTTCCTTTTATCAACTGATTCAAGGTGAGTTGTAGTAAAGGCAAGTGCATCCTCCAAATTATCATCGCCATGATACCTCAAATGGTAAGCTTCAAATAGACTTAGTAATCCTTGCATGTCGGCGATGAGCGATTTGCCAAAATTCTCATCACCATCCTTGAACTTGTTAAAGATTTCTGTATGGCCAAATGGGGCGTGAGAAAAGATGCTATCATAAAATGCTATGAAAAACATCGTGTTCAATATTTAGATCAACTAGAAATGATGAAAAATTACATAATAAACCAAATTAGAAGGAGGGACTATGCACCTTTTAAAGCAAGATTGAAGAACTCGAGATATGAGAATCATAGAGATAAATATGAGAATCATATAGAGATAAAGGTTAACATATGAAAAAATCAAAATTAGAGTAAACTAAAAATGTTAATGATATTTGTTTTTTTAAAATATGATCAATAAAATAAATCATTAAAATTTTGTTTGCAATATAATTTCGCTAATTGATCGATCAATGAGAATTGAGCATCACATACCACATGAAACATGGTAACCACGCTGTCTCAACAATCGAAAGAGAAGAGCGACCGTGTCTAGGTCATTGTCATTATCGTCACAGTGAAACTCGAAATAACCTCTGCGGATTTGTTCTAGCTCCTTATCTATCTCAAGTTCAAAATGGTAGGTGATTCCTAGGCGTTGGATCTGATCAATCGAGTTCAACTTTTCCACAGGCTTATACATTGCACTTGTCAACATCTTCCTCACTTCTCCTTTCAATCTGTCAATTCGTTCCTCTGCTATGCCATGAGAACGCTACAACAAATATAAAATTGTAAGTTCAAAACAAATTAGAGGATAATCACTTAAATTTAGTTCAACAGGAACTTCTGTTTCTTTATCAGATGTGGTAGGATGGTGCAAAATAATTCAAGATAATTGTGTTCTATGCTCTTCGTATTTAGAAAACATAACGAGCGAAAACTTTTCAAAATACAAACCAAGAAAAACAGTAATTTAAATGCTACCAGTGAGTTGGAGTCGGAAGCATATTTGAGAAAGTAATCTCCCCATATGCTTGGATGAAAATTTGCCGATCGGCGTCCTTCAACGCAGCCTGTTTCTTGAAGAAGAGAAGAAGATGGGATTACTGAAAATCGAGCAGACATTTCCGTTTCACTATTTTCTGAATGTAGGTGCCTGACGAAATACAGAGGAAGAACACAAGAGGAGAGGATAGAGGCTTTTCTGTGAGTGTCGCGACCTTATTGATGGGGGTATTTATAGGCTCTATGTCATCCTGCCTTTGAGAGAATAATGAACAGAAAAGGCAAAAGTCTATTTTATTAAATCACGCTGTTCCCCCGTTATTCACGTGTACGCCACCACGGTTGAAATAGCTCGTGCCGTCAGAGCTAATGCATGTGTCTGATTATGCACGAACTGAGGCCGGCACCGGCTTCAAATAGCACAAAACACGTGAAGTTCATTTCGGTAAGAAACTTACCGATATTAGTGCCGCCTAAATTAGCTTAATATTTTCAAGGAATATGTACAATAAGAGTTCTAAAACTTATTACGATAATACAATTGAGTCCTAAAATTTACAAAATATACAATCAAATTCTAAAACTTATTAAATTGGTGCAATAAACTTATTTCATTAACTTTGTCTCATTTAACTAACGGAAAATGCAAACGTGACTTTCTTTAATATTTTCTCTTTTCTACGTGACGATAACTTGACTAAAACACAAAACATAAAATTAAAATGATGTCGTTTTGATCTGAATATGATTTTTAATTTATATCCCTATTTTTAAAACCTTTCCAAGGATTGAATTAGCTAAAAGATAAATTTCTTGGTCTAATTGAGTCCTACTTTGGTAGTAAATTATTTATAACTCAACTTGGCTCTAATTACAAGTTGATTCGACATGCTTTGCCTTTTTTTTCTGTTTTGGCTAAGGCTAATGTCCGTATCAGCTATTTTCGTGATTGCTTCGCCAAAAATTGTCAGCAAGTACCTTTCAAGATAGCGAATGATGATTCGAACAAAAAACATGAAAAAAGATATGGAATGATTCTTTGTTGAAAAATGTACCATGAATAAGGGAAATTTTTTTATTTTATTAAAGCACTCTCTTCCGCGTTAATTTTTTCCACGTGTAGGCCACCAAGGTTGACTAGCTTGTGAATGCGACGATGGAACTAGTTCCTGTCAATCCGAGCTAATGCGGGTGATTGTGCACGAAAATGATGATGGTGGCAATAAACTAAAGAATGAGGCCAGCACCGACTTGGATAATAGCATAAATCAATTGAAGTTCTGGATCATTTCGCATAAAAAAAAAAAAAAAGATACTGGCACAGCCATATGATTTCGGAGAAAAAAGGATAAAACTTAGGAATACTAGTGCCACCTAAATTAGCTCAATATTTTAAAAACCTTTCCAAAGATTGAATTAGCTAAAAAAAATTTCTTGCTCTAATTATATTTAATTGGGTAGTAAGTCATATGTAACTCAACTTGAGTTGGCTCTAATTATTAGTTGGCTCGACATGCTTTGCTTTATCTTCTGTTTTGATTAGGGTTAGTATTTATATTAACTTTTTACGTGATAGTTTCGCCCAAAACAAAAATGTCAACAAAGCACCGATCAAAGTATGGATCAATGAACCAATCAACAAAGGATGTGAAGGGTCCTTTATGTTGGCAAGAAACTTTACTAACAAGAAAATTAAAGGTACTAATTCTATAGACAATCATGTCTAGTCATGTAAAGATATTGAAAATACATAGATAAACCGAAAGGTAAAATTGAATAACCAATGTTCATTAATTAATTGACGGTCCCTTTACAAATGATTATAAAACAAACCCACTATTCAATAGTCATCGTGTCTCCCCCCTCTAATGCCTAGCCTCATCACTTACTTCTAAAGATTGTGGTTCCACTTCTAGGAAAATTTCAACTGCCCATGTTTCCTGGCCTCCAACATTACCGGCTCCTTCCATGACCTAATGGTTATGTTAATCTTATAGCTAGGCTGATCTTATTTGAGACCATATGAGTAGAGGGAGGTTCTGGAAAAATTCAAGGGCTGGCTTCTTTTCTTCACTAATCTTTCTTTGCTTTCCCATTTCTCTAATACGATTTTGAAGAGTAAAATATCCCTTTGATCTTGCCTTGGGGCTTTGTCAATAATTGAAGCAATTGATGTAGCCCTAGAAGGGCCTGTATCTTTTGGAACCATTTGCTAAGGCTGGGAAAATGGATCTGGAGGAGGAACAAATTTTCCATCATGTGGGAGCTTGATTTGTCTTCTCAATTTTTCCATTTCAGCTGTTTGGTCTTCCAATTAATGATGAGAGACATATCTTCCAGATTCCATCTGCTGAAGTCTTTTTTTGGAATGTCTCAAGCAATTTATTTGTGACCAAAGACGTTTGATCAACTTTCTAGTCGACATGATCAAGACAAACTTGGACAATTGAAAGCTTCATGTTAATTGTCTTGAGAACATTATTCTAGGTCAAGGCGTCTTCTGACTGCCAATTCAGAACAACTTCAACAGTTGTAACTTTCTTTTGCCTTCCATGGTCATCAATATCCCTAGACTTTGGGACCTTAGCGATATGATGGAATCGATTATGAACATCTGTAAATTCTTCTAGCATCGGGAATGGGACAATGGAATTAGACCTTTCCAAAGGTGGAAAGTCTGAGGACTAAAACATACAGATAGATGGAAGGACAAGTGATGGTTCTAGTTTTGGGGAACATGAAATTGAGGTGTTTCGGGTATTTCAAGAGGAAATGAATTCTTTTTAACCCATTTGTAGATGGGTTTATAGAAGAGTGAGACAACTAGCTTTTGGGATAAGGATTTCTTTTTCAGTGGCGATTGAGGAGGTGGAGGAGGTTCACATGGTTCGGGGATTTTTGGAGGAGGGTGTGGTCGAGGTGGTCCATATGAGACCATGAATTGATATCTTCCTTCATCTTCACCAAGAGGTCCAATGGTGGGGTCTCTGTTAAGGTACCTTTGGTAAAATTTATCTTTTGATCGTTTCTTTCTTCTTGATGGTCTATCATCTTCTTTGTCATTTGGAGGATTTGTGCAAAGGGAGCACTAACAATCTAGATCCCAAAAACAATGTCTTGTCCGGGGATCCTTATAATAATGAATAGGGCGTCCCTCCAAGTCAAAAGATTCAATCATGGATTTTGGATCTAGTTGGCCTTCGTCAGCTAGAACATGGGCTGCAAACGGTTGCATTGTAAAAATAAGAAAAATAGATGTGGACTCTTCCTTTTCCTTACTAAATCTGATGACAACCATGCCATCTTTCTTCTTAGTGAACTGAGACTCCGTGGATTGGATCAGTCTAGAGTTTGGTGGATTTTTTTCATAGTTAATTACCCACGTGTCAAGGAATAACTTAATTAATTGATCTCGAGGGATTTATCTAGGAACATGGATGCAGGAGGTTTGGTCATTATCCACTGAGATGAACAAGGCATCTTCGGAACCAGGGAAGTTGAGGTCAATGGCGTGATTTTGGACCCAATAAACCATTTTGTAATATAAGATGGCGGCAATAGAATCCGAAGTTTAAGCTGCTCTAGTAATCTGTAGCTAAACCTTATGGGCTGAGAGAAGTCATGAATCCGAGAGAGCCATACTGATATTTGGAAACAATGTAACAAACATTGTTCTTGTGTTGAGGGTGATTTGAATGATATTGATACAAGCATGCTGGTAGTCCAAGAAACGGGTGTCTAAAAGCGCCATTTGAGCAACCATGGGTAATACCTTCCTTTCATGAAAGGATAAGCAAGTCTAATGGCATCAAAGTGAAGGTGCATATAGCCTTGCTATATCCACTAGTGTGGAAAGTCATAAGGTATCTGAAGAGTGACAAAGTGTTCTTGCTGAGTAGTTGGAATAGGTCACTTGTCGAATTTTGAGAATTGAACACACTCTTTAACTTCTTTAAGCTACTTAATAGAATGGATAGGAGAGAAAGAAGATGGTTTAGCAAAAGCAGAATACAGATTTATAAGTGAAAGATTAGTCTCGGAGATTTTGTTATCTTCGTTAAGGTAAGAAACCTCATAAAGATAGTCAATCTTAGAGACATTGTGCCAAGTTTAAGAGAAGGGCTAAGAGAAACGGGAGTATTTATAGTGGAGGGTGTGGAAAGCTCGAAGGGTTTAGTCATGGTATGAAGATTCTCCCCCTTTCTCCACTGAATAATCAATTGCAAACTAGAAATGTGCTAAAAATGCCATGGCTCTAATACCAAAATATTTGCCTATGATATGAGTTAGGGAAAATTATAACAAAATTTGTGGCAAGTATCCTATCTCACACGCATAGCTCTTTCTCGGCCTTAGAATAGGGACAGCCTATTAGTCACCAAATTCCTCTTCATTTTTTGGCTCATATCATAGAAAATTTTAAAGTAGTAGAATCCCGATGCACATGTTCCATATTTGTGGCAAGTGTAGAGCATACTATCAGGATTGATAAGAATATTTTTAGTTTCAAATAATCATACCAGGCAGAAAGAAAGAGGGACGAAAGGTTTTATGGATTCATAGCAAACCATACGATTTTATTTCTAGAGAGGGTGCGCTCTCTCTATAAATAAAATCTCTCCAAATTTGTTGGCTCTATTATTTAGGGTGCATTTGTTTGGTGGAAAGTGTTTTCCAAGAATTAATTTTCCGGACTTCTACCTTTTTGGTTGGTGTCAACTAAAAACACTTTCTAGTCAACAAAAATATTCATGCGTAAATTTAAGAAAGTGAATTCATAAATCTAAATGAATGAAAACACATTCTGGAATTGTTCATCTTGAACATTTTAATATTATTTTAATATTTTACTTTTTTTTAATTTTTTTATTTTCCTTCTTCTTCTTTGGCCAATTGTTGACTACGGCAAAGGTTGGCAACTAGCCATAGGTGAGCTCAAGCCTCGCTATTTGTAGCGAGCTTAAGCCTTGCCAATCTAGCAAAACTCCATCGCATTGGCCTCAAGTGAGCTTGACCTTATCGGCCCGCGCCTATCGCCAATAACCGACCATAGTTGAGGCCGAGTGATCAGCGAATGTTAGGAAAAAAAATAAAAATAAAAATAAAAATTATTATTCGATTTTTTTTTTGCTATAAGATAAAGTCATAAGATTAAAATCACTTTCCAAATGATATCCAAACACTATAAAACTCTTTCGGTCACATTTCACCAAAAAAATTAAAATTATCCACTTTTCTAAAAAGTTATTTCCAATTATTTTCCCTTTATCATGAAATTTTTTCCCAAACAAATGCACCCTTAAATAAATGCCTTGTTTATAACCCTTCAAACATCACTTCAAATTTGTCTCTTCTGTCAACTAAACATTTTGAGACTAACAATATAACTTACAAGCAGGGTTGAATATGTGGTATGAAAGATTTTGAAAAACTTTCAAAGAATATATTAAGAGCATCAAGCAGAGATTATAACAACTATTTGTAGAGAATGTGAAATGAGATGATCATCAGTGTCAACGATGATTGTGAACAGATGCAACAGATAATGAGCTCAGAGAAATAATCCACACAACAATCTATAGTGGTTTAGCTTTAATACCAAGCCAACGTCTACTCTCCAGATAGTAGCCCTACTGTAAGCTAGATTCTACTAGTAATTTGCTATGTAAGTACCAATTGGCAAGTGTTGTTCCTCTTAGATGATAGATCACACTATTAGGATATGACAACCGCTATTGCACTTGTACACTCAAGTGTTTGCAATTACAAAGCAATACAAAACCTTTATTGGAAAAATCAAATAAAGAACAATGGACCTTTTCGAATCCATATGTCTAAGACCAAGTGCAACAACAATATTAACAGTATTTCTCTTGTCCGACCTTCTTCAAGCTTCACTAATGCTCTTTATATAGAAGTCTTCAGTTATCCCGTTGGAGGCTCTAAAGAAGACTAAGATAGTTGTTTGAGGGTAGGTGGAGACCTATATTAAATCAGGATTGCTCATACAATCATTTCTTTTAATATACGCAAGTTTCCTAAATTGAGTCTACTGTAGCCATCACTTCATTGATCCTCGGTCTGTGGCAGAAGGTTGTCGATTATTTTTTTTTTTTATTCTTTTCAGGTTATCTGCTGCAAATTCCGAGCTTGCAGTGGCTTATTTTTTGTACTATCTATGGTCATATTTGGACGAATACCTCAATATCATCTCTCGCAACTCGATATCAAGAAGAACTTAAAACTCATGATCAGCATGTGCAAATTATCAGCCAGTCAGTTGATGATCTTCAATGAAAATATTTATTAAATGACGTGCCATTGCAAGTCCAATGATGACTTCTAAGAACACTATATTGACTTTAGGTACCTCCAAGTCACCATGAGCTACTTACCATCTTGGCACTTGTTATTCTGATTTTCGCTATCTACTTCCTTGATTGATATCATAGGAAACATTAACATTTGCAAAATTATCGTACCATCTGTATTTATCATAGTGGATATTAATACCAAGAATAGTTTTTGAATTATCAAAATTCTATATGGGTGTTTTCCCAATAATCTCTCCTTTTTTATGATGATAAAATTATACCGCATATGTAGTGATGGATAATTCGTGAAGTATTTGCAAGTAATGTTAAAATTGCTTTTCAAGTAGATATGATGTCACAAATGAATCAATTAAGCATATAGTTGATGTCTATATATTTTCAATGAGAATAGCAAGATAAAGGGATATATTAGTGTTCACTGGGAGAAGTTCCCTCGACAAAAATCTTTTCACCAAAAAGGCAAAGCTTCGGCTTTATTATTTGTAACGAGTCTTGTCTCACTTTGGAAAAGAAGCAACTAATCTAAACTACTGGCAAAAGTAAAGTGTAGGAAAGCAAGACAAAAGTAAAAGTACGATTGAACGTAAAAGTGTGATAAAATGAAAGATAAAAACTTGAAATTGAGTGATCATTTGTCAATTTGGCAAAAGGTCCCTACATTGACGCCTCTTCGACTAATAATAGTGGTATTTTATAGGTAACTGTCTTTTAGTGGTTACCATTTCAATATCTATAATGTTTTGGAAGCCTCGGCTCATGATCGATAACTGTCTTGCCTTGCCGATATACTCACTGGTGCCGACTCCCGTAACTTCTCCCACTCTTATATCGTTGGTTTCGACAAGGCACCTGTCGCATAATTCGGAACCCCTATTTATCGACTCTTGGCATTTTGGTCCACTCTCTGCGGATTCCCGCGTTTTGGGTCCACTTTACTCTTTACAGCTTCCGAAGCCCAGTAATTAATTTGGGTGCCAACAATTAGTCTCAGATCATAATTTTCTAGAGAATTTCATGATAGATGACGTGACTTGGCATAAGTGAATAATCATGAATATTTATTCGGAAACAAGCGTCAAGAGACAACAAATTTTTCAATAGGCTTAACTCAATCTAAAGGCTCATTGTTCTACTTGTCTTGTCCATTCAGATATTTCAAAATATGCAATGATCAAACATCCAAACGTTAATATGGCCAGTAATCAAAGTCGTATAAAATGGAATTATCAAGTCAGATGATTGCATCGAGTATAACAGTAGATGATAATGAACGGAGACGTAACGCATATGCAAGTTTTCATAGGTGTCTCTATGTTGCGCAAAAGAAGAAGTATTTAAAGCAATAACATTAGCAACAGAGCAGATAATGAATATAGGCAAAATATAATCACTACATCGCATAAATCTCCCCTTTTTGTCATCAGAAAAAGATCGAGACAAATAAAGTAAAAATAACAAAGGAGATCCATTCATATCAGTAGAACGAGAAAAACAGCAGTCCTACGACCAAAAAAAAAAAAAAAAATACAAGAGGACAGGACAATGAAACTAGGATCTACGGTCCGCTTTTTCAGGGAAGAGGGAGATAATTTGGCGAGTACGGTTAAGAGACCAGATGGCATGCTCGATTCTCATGAGGTATCGACCAAGGGCATTGTCAGTATCTCTGATTTCCTTGATCTCTGATAATTTGATACATCCTCGGTTGTATCCTTCAGCAGCGGCCTCCCTGAGATCTTGAACCTTCTGTGGGGGGGGGCGCGGCGGGGTGGGGTGTGGCGGGGGCGCAAGCGGTTGATTGCCTTGGTACTACCAGTGGTGCTTTCCTTTTTGCTTTCGCTGCATGGCTTTCTGAACTCCTTCCTCTTCAGCCCTTTCGTGGCGGCCTCATCATCACCATGTTTGGTTCAGACAATATCCGTTGGACAAAACTCCTAGAAATTTTGATGATCCCAAAACTATCATTGGTATAATGTCTACACTAATAAGTGCATACGTTCGTGATGATTTTCTAAAAACTACATGATATCCATAATGTGACCTCATTAGAAAGAGATTGCAAAGTTTATCCTTGAACGACCTATCTGTAAACTGCACCAACTAACTATGATTATTAGATCGTGATGATGTTTATTTTAAGGACGAGAATAACGAGTCATTGATGATGCTAGATAAACATGCTAGGATAATGTTTATTTGAGGATATATAGCCATTGGTGACTAGAACAGCGCGGCATGATGAACTGAAAATCATTAGAGAACTGAAAATAGCTTTTGTCAAAACTGTTAAGAGTGATCGGAGATATAATAATAGCGGCATAACTTATTTTAGGAAACCTTAGTGATGTTCACAAAAAAAGATTGTATCGGCAATCTAACTTCAGGACACCAGCTACTTGCTTCTCACGACTATCTCCAACATGAGATTAAACATGCTATGTAAGAAAAGACCATTGAAGCAAAATGGTTGGATGAAATACATAGAAGAAGTTGAAAGTGTTCAACATAATATTTTGAGCGAATAGTATTTCATTCTCTTAAGATCTCCGTCGTAGTGTTCTCGCTGCTTTGTAAAAGTGAGAAGGCTAAGTGTACAAGTGTGATAGTAGCATCTAAGTCCTGATGGTATGATCTATCATCTAATAGGATCAGTACTTGTCAGTTCTAACTTATCTTGGTGATTACTAATGCATTTTAGCCCAAGATGTGGCTGTTGGTCTAAAGAGTTGACATAGGTTTAATGATAAAGTCTAACCACTCTAATTTATTGTGTGCTTTGTTTGATTTAGCATTATCTTATTCATTGCACATTAGCAACTCTAGACATCATAATAATATGCTTCTCTTGATCTCCAAATACTATTTGCTAATTTCCACATAATCTTCAAGTATTGTAGAGATAACCTATTCACCCCACCCCCTCTAGGTTGTTTAGTTAGCCTCAACAATTAATATCGGAGCTTACTTGCTTGTAGACCCATCAAATGTGTGGGTCGGGTCAGGTTTGAGTCGGGTTGAAAATGGGTTGACCCATTTAATCTGTTTTGACCCATATTCATGTAGTGTAAATCAAGTAACCCATACCCGACCCAACCCATATCTAACTCATATCCAACCCGACCCGTATTGCTAAAACATATTAATATTCTAGGAAAACGCATCTCTACTATATGCTAATTGGATTAAAACTTCAAATTAAATTAAAAATAGTAAATAAAATAAAATAATTTTTTTAAACCTTTAAATTGAAATATTTATAAAGAATTAGACCATGCACATGCTTCTCTTGTTTGAAGGGAACATATCATTGAGTAATTAAAAACCGTAACATGAAAAATCTTTAACAAAATCTAAGAAAGCTCATTTATATGATTTTTTATAAATAAAAAAAGTATTGCTAAAACACTTTTATGCAATACAGAATTAATGGAAATTTTTTTATAATTCTTTTTAAAATATTTTTTAAAATCAATTTTTTTAATTATTTTTATAATATAATTTTTAATAATTTTAAAAATATATATATATAATGTTATTATATAATTTTTAATTTTAATAATTATTTTTTCCTTTTCTTTTTCTTCTTTCTTCTTCTTCGACTAGCCGCCAACCACGATGACGGCCGGCGACTGGCCACAAGCGAGATCAAGCTCGCCGGTGTCAAGCGGGGCTCGATCTCGCCAATCTGGTGAGGCCAAGGCCCTACCTGACGCCGGCGAGCTCAAGCCTCGCTAGATCCGGCGAGGCCGAGCCTTGTCAGATCTGGTGAGACTCGAGCTTGTTGACATCGAGTGAGGCTCGATCTCGACGATCTGGCGAGGCCGAGGCCCCGCTCGATGTCGGCGAGCTCAAGTCTTGCCAGATCCGGCGAGGCTCGAGCCTCGCTTGGCTCCGTCACGGTCGGCGGCTAAGGAAGGAAGAAAAAGAAACGAAAATTGAAATATGAAATATGAAAAATAATTATAATTTCGATTTTTTATAATATATATTTATATTTATAAAGTTAAAAGGGAAATATTGTGTGGGCTTGAGTTGAAAATTTAGAAATGGGTTCTAACTTCAATGGGTCGAAAATAGGTCACAAGTTCTGACCCATTTTTGACCTATTTAAATCAGACTCACTTTTTTGACCCGTTTTTAGTTGGGTTTTTAAAAAGCCTCTAATCCATATACAACCCATATAACTAAAATATGAGTCCAAAAATGGGTCAATGACCAATTTTGACACCTTTACTTGCTTGTTATTTGAAGTGTATTATATATGAGCGATCTTCATCTATGGCTAACTTTGTTGGTTTCTGTACAAGTGATTCACAATCCCCTAGCAAGCCTCCATACTTTGATAGCAACAACCATACTTCTTTTTACAATCAAAAGAAGAGGCTTTTTCCCTTTAATGTCCTACTCGGCCAAAAGAACTAGCAACTGTCACAGGTACCAAAGATAATTCCAACTTCAGTGTTCTTATGCAAACAAAGAAACTTACCGCGAGCACTCGAGCATTGAGCAGCATATATCTTCTATTTTGCAATAAACAAATCAAGATTTCAATGGAAGACTATCAATGCTTCATTGAAAGGGAGTCTCGAGCAAAACTTGCAACTTTCCTCTTTATCTCCTGGGTAAGTAAATGTTTCAGCGAAGCATAACTTGCAACATTCTTGATGCCTATATCACCTGATTTATAATTTTATAGTCTATTTGGAGCACTTTCACGTGCGTTATTCCTCTCCATTACGGGTAGCACCAACTTAAAACTGCTACTACCCACCATCTCAATGAAGGAATTTATTGAGCATGTTTAATAAATGAAGAGTTTCTTAAGATGATGATATTGATATTACATATCGCAAAAATGATTATATATGTTTAACAACAAGAAATTTTTTATTTTTTTATAAGTCATTAATTCTTCTAAAATTGATTATCAAACAAGTGCTTTTTTTTTCCCCATTAGAACCTTAGATATAAGCTAAACAAAAAATCACAACTAAATAAACCTAAATCAACATTGATTCTACATATTTGTTATCTTGATTCATATTAAATAGTTATGTAAAAGTATATATAACCTTATTTAGTGTTTGGAGAAATGTTCAGCGGATGTGAAAAAATGGAAGTGAGGAAAGGCAAGGGGAGTAACAAAGTTTTCATTTGGAAAGAGCGAGTAAATGATTAGTGAAGGTGAGGAAAATGCGCAGCCATATTCGGAAAGGAAGGATTAGGGGCAGGAAGGGAAAGTGTCCAGGACAATTTACCGTAATGTCCTCAACTATCTAGCTCTTTCCAGCCATAGTCTGAGGGCAAAAATGAGAGATGAAAATGTATTTGCACGTACTCCTTCCACCCGGGGTGGGAAGATGGAAACGGTGGGGAGCCCGGCCCAAATCATTTGCTTTCTCCTCCAAAGTAGCACTCCGGTCCAAAATTGAAGAAAAACATGTTTTGGTCTGAATAGGTAAAACCTAATAACGCCCCGGTTGGCCGGTTCCCTTTTAAGGAATCGGGGGGTCGGGGTTTCGGTCTCTTCTTAGCCTCGCGAAGCGATGCGTGAAAGATGGCGCTGTTTCAACACCATTTTTTTGTGTCGAATTTGATTCCATCATTGCGTACACACTTTAGACTTACCCGGCTGCAGTAGGGAGGGTTCTACTGCAACCCACTCGGGGAGTTTAACTTGCCGCAACGAGCTCAAGCAAGGATGACACGAGTTCTTCTAGTGGCCATAAGAAAAAAAAACCTAATAACACTTCAAATAGAAGCATTTATTGGTCACATTCAGCTAATTTGACCGTCCAAGCCGTTGTGAATGCTACCGTGGACAAATTGGCGTGCTCTCTTTCTCGCAAATCCAATCAATTCCACCTAAATTCAACTGTCCACCTTACAACGTTATAAATTTCTGCCAATGTAGATGCTCCGTGGGTGAATTGGCGGAAAAGTTCGAATTTGGCCAATTGGGGCTTGCCAGGCTCAAGACGTAGGCGGTCGCAGACAAAGGAACTGATACGAGGCATCCTTTCGATGAATGCGGAGTACTAAAGCAGAGAACAAACTCGGCATCATCCATGTGCCAGCAACAAAAGGGACTGGTGAATAGATTCCCCTTGTTGAAGCCATTGCTTTTGCACTTCCCCTGTTGACCGACACTGCATTAGCAAAACATCCAAGTGCAGAGGACTGTGAATGTCCTTGACATTCATACCTCAATCTCGTGGCAGAGCAGCAGCTTCAGTGCCGAACCTAAGCGCCTCTTGGCGTGACTCAGAGAACCTCATCTTCAAATTGGTCCTCCGGCACTTAAACCGATCGTGTGAAGGAATCACATTCACGCGCTCCATATGCGCTGATTCCAGCTAGACACACAATTGGCAAACTTTCAAGATGTGAACTAGCTGAGCAGACGTATAGATCTAACAGTGCTGCAATTGCTGCATTGTCTTGAGCTTCTCCAAGCTCGACTCATTCATATTGCGTCACTATGCAGATATTTTTTATCTGATGTCTTACAAGTGAATTTTTCGTATTTTTACATCACACCAGCAAAGTTGGCAGGCTTAATCTCGGTGAAGATATTGGGATTCTTCCAATCCACTGTGAATTTCTTACACATAAGGCAGGATCCAGTTTCTCATCTACTAGTTTAGTGGTTTCATTCTTTCAGTAAACAGAGCATACTCTCAGGAATCAATGAAAGATGAAATATACTTCCAACTTCATATATTTCACAGAGAAGAACAAATATCCTTCTTTTTACAATCAAGAGAATCATCATTCTCTCTCTAGAGACTTTTCCCTGTTAATGTCCTAAGGGACCAAAAGAACTGGCCACTATTAAAGGTACCAAAATCATCACAACTTCAATGTTCTCATGCAAACAAACAAACTTGCAGTGAGAACTCCAGCATTGAGCAGCATATAAAGTCAATCTCTCAATGAACAAATCAAGATTTCAAAGGAAGACTTCCATGCTTTATTGAAAGGGAGTATTGAGCACAACTTGCGACTTTCCCCTTTCCTTTTTGGATAAGTAAATGTTTCAGTGAAGCTCAACTGGCAACATTCTTGATGCCTATCTCACATAATTTACTCTATTTGGAGCACTTTCTAGTGAGTTATTCCTCTCCATTCCGGGTAGCATCACCTTAAACTACTACTGCCTACCATCTCACTACTTCAACGGGGCTTCCCAACTTAATGTCAGCTCATTGACTAAAAAAAAAAAAAAAAAAAATCAAAGAGCACCTTCATAATCTGCAGACTGATGATTGATACCAAAGCCCTTCTTACAATCAACAAACAGATTATCAAAACAAAGGCCTTTCTTTCTTCAAGTTGAGACCACACGAATAGAAACCTACATATTGGCACAAAACCAGTCTCCTTCTTGTACAGGGCTATTTCAGTATACATGAAAGTTCACATTTTGCAGGTGAGGAGTTGGAAACATAAACTATGAAGACTATATTCACTATGGAAGAATCAGTACAAGATCAAGTACAAGGAATACGATAGGGAGAGCTATCACAGGAGATTTATAACAACATACAACTTGTCTTGTATAGTATCTTAGAAGTCGAACTCACAAAAAAGAACATCAACTGAATAACAAATGATGAAATCAATTAAATCTAAGCATCACGTCCAGAAGCCATCAAGATGAAGAAGCCTTAGCTGCTTTAAATGCAGGGTGGAGCAATCCGAGCTCATCTTTCACTTCAAGTGGGTTGCCAGTCTCATTTCTAATCCTCTTAACTCTCCTGCTAGCAAGCGATTTATGCGTGAAGCCATACATTTGCAAAATCTGGTTATCACCAAAGTTAAATGCACGATCCATCTGCTTCAAGCACCTCTCAACCGGGTAGTCACCAAACTTACCACACGGCTTGCACCCGACAAAGTGAGTCACGAGTGGCCACCGGTGATCGCCCAGGCCAGGATGATAGTTCTCGATCATCTCCTCATATCTATCCACCAAAATCCCCCAATAACCGTGCAAATAGTAAGCGTTCTCCAAGTACACCTTTTCGCCCCACTTATCTCTCTGGGTCGCAAGCAGATACACCATCGCAGACTGATCGTCGGCTTCAAAAACCGGCCTATCCTTAAGCTCCCTAGTCAAAACCTTCCCTGCCTCTTCCCTAATCTTCCCCTTAGGCCCCATTGGCGCCCAAGCATCAAGAATGTCCAGCGACCACTGACAATTCCTAAGCAAGAAGCTACCAGTATTCAACCCAATCCAGTTCTTCTGATCGTACACCATCTCATTCCAACCATGCAGCACAAAGTTAGAGTCCTTGTACCTCTCCCATGGAACCTCAAACGCCATATCAGTGAACATGGCATCACTGTCCATCCACCACAAGAACTCGACCTCCGGATGCGACAACAGCAGCTTCCTAATCAAAGGCAATTTAGCCCAAAACCCAGCCATCTCAGCATCTAAGAGCGCCATATTGTAAAAGATCTCGACACCGTGCAACCTACAATAATCTATCTTATTCTTGATCGATTTCAGCAAGTAATGATCACCGACCGGGTTCTCGCACGGCTTCGGAGACGAACCTGTGA
Source organism: Eucalyptus victrix (assembly GCA_016097545.1). NCBI lineage: Eukaryota > Viridiplantae > Streptophyta > Magnoliopsida > Myrtales > Myrtaceae > Eucalyptus > Eucalyptus victrix. Next base: position 20,557,290 of record CM027836.1, on the reverse strand, counting down.
CGAGCAAAACCCTAGGCTTGTTCGGCCTGATGAAATTGGGGTAATCGGGGTTGTTCTTCAGCCACTCCGCTCTCTGCTCGTCCCAATCGGAAATCCTCGGGCCGAGAGCGTACGGCTTGCTCGGATCCCGCTTATCCTCCTCGCCTTCGTCGACGAGGATCGTGGATATGTCGAACGTCTCGTAGCTCTTCGTCGACGACGAATCGGACCGCGCCGCCGACGACGACTCGGACCGGCCGGGGTCGACGGCGACCTCCTCGAGCACGCGGTGGGGCTCCCCGCGCTTCCGCGAGATGAAGTGGTCGCGGAGGTCGTTGAAGTCCTGCTCGGGCGTGCCGAACTTGCCGGCGCCGATGGTGCCGCGCAGGACGACGACGGTCATCACGAGGCAGAGGGCGGTCACCTTGCCGTGCCGCATCGCGCGCCGGATCTGGTACCCCCGGCGAGCCCCCACCCAGCTGTCGAGCATCCTCGCGCGCCCCCCGAGATCCGGGATCGAAGCACTGGACGGAGGGAAAGCGACCAGCGCGACGCCGCGTAAGATCCGGCGGGAGAAAGAAGGGAAGAACTTCCCGGATCTGGGAAATCGGCAATGGCGTCCGCCGGGAGCAGCGATCGGCCGCCGGCTCGAACCAGAAGAGAGAGAAAGTTAGAGAGAGAGGGAGGGAGTGAGGAGCTGAAGAATAAGAAGAAGATCGGAGGATGGAGGATTTTACGTGGAAGGAGACAAGGGGAGAGGGATACAGAGGAGAGAGAAAGAAGAGAGAGAGGGAAGGAGGGGGGGCAGGTGCTACCGACAGGGTGCAGCGTTTTGTATTTATCGGATTTTTTTTTCTTTTCTATTTTCCTACTTTTAAGGAAATAAAAAGAGGTGTCGTTGTAACTTTCCATTTTCACTGGTTATATTGCCCTCGCTTTCCTTTTCTTTGTTGCCGATTTTTTATCTATTTTTCGACACCCGTTTTTCTCTCTACTGATATTTTTACGCGTATAAATTGCATTTCCCGCGTCGGATTTATCCGGGAAAATGGACAAAATTAAAATATATATATTATATTTTAACTGGGTGCGGGCATGATTGAGCGCATTGTCTGCGGTCTGAACTGGCGCCAGTTCGACTTTTCGGAATCTAAGACAGGGACAACGGGTCGGTGCTCCGATCCGGGTAGATCCGATCCGGGTAGATCCGAAATCAGCGGTAGGCTTTTTCTTTTTTTTTTTTTTTGTTAGATTTTTCGAGAATTCGTTTCTAGACGGACGTCTGCATCTGCCAAAACGCGTTGCTCTCTCTCTCTCTCTCTCTTTCTGTTAATTTTTATTTCCCGGGAAGGTCTCCAAGACATGAAGTGCAGAGTCCGGCTCCATAAATTAATCGAGCATTTACAGTCCTTCTAAAGTTTTTTTTTTAGTAAACAAATATCTTGTAATATGCACATACTGAATTGGGGGTGAGCATATTGGACCAATCGAACCAAAAATCACTCAATCCAACTCAATTGATTCTGGGCAGTTCTTGAGGACATTGATCTAGAAATTTTCGGTCTTGTTTCAATTCAAGGGACCCTAACCAAAGCGGATCAACAATATTTTTTATTTAAAAAAAATAGCTTAGATAGTCCAATATTTTTTTGGGGAAAGATTTATCTTTAGAACGTTGGAATTCGGAGGTGGAATTGCCAAGTGATCAATTGCATTGGACTGATCTGGATCGGTTGAAATAAAATAAATGTAGTCTAACTAGGTTGCCTGAGTGATTGGTAAGTAATCTTTATTAAAATAGAAGTTCATCTTTCTCGTTTTCACATCTACGATGGCATTGATTAGTCAATATAGTGGTGGAGCACCACCACGGTTGAGTGCTGAAAGAACCTATTATTATTATTATAATAATAATTAATAATAATAATTATTATTATTATTATTATTATTATTATTATTATTATAATTAAGTAGTCTTGTGCTCGAGTAATTGATAACAATTTTCACTTACGTCAGAGGTCCAGATCACGGTCATATGTCTAACGTCATAATCAGAGTAAGTCCTATGGTTTCAGTTTCATTATCTACAAAGGACCCTCTTATTAAAACAAAAGAATAGCTAATAAAAAAGCGTAAATTGTACACAAATATGAATTAACCTCCGTTTTTGTTTAGCAAAAATATAAATTATATAAATAATATTTTTCTTAAAAATGATCGCTTAGATTGATCACAAGCATAAATTAATGAAAAATTCATCATTATTCATGAAAATGTTTAGATTTTATTTTTTGTCGATAATAAAAATATTTTTCCTTCATTAATTATTTTAAGTTATACAAGTGAGCATTCTTAGAAAAATATTTTTCAAAAATCATTCATTTTCCGTGAAACCTTAATGGCACATAACTTATATGTGGTAACTCTATGGCTCCCCAACTCAATTGATGATAATAGGGAAAGAAAATTACTCAACAGATGAGGTGGATGAGTATATATGTCGTTATTTTATTTTAAAGTACGTGAAAATATTAGACAAAATCTTGAAATAAAGTTGTCGTGAATTTCCATCAATTGTATACGATATTAATGAAACATTTTCGGTGAGTCAAATTCAATAGTCATTAATATTACAATACACTCATTTGGATAGTAAAGAGTAATCTTATACTTAACGTTAGACAATAACTCAACATTGGGGAGATTTACCAATTTATTTCTAAACATATTATACTGATGCCAATTTAGTCCTAAATTTTTTAATTTTGCCAATATAATTCTAAAATTTTGTGCAAAATTTCAATATGATATGTCCAACAAATTATAACTGAAAATCTCTGACATGACGATCCAGAAGTTATCCATGTCAGCATATTACATAGGATAATCAGTGATAATTGGACGTCACGTTTGGCCAAAAGAACTACGTTGGAATTTTGCTTAAAATGTAGGACTATATTGACAAGGTAGAAAAGTTAAAACTAATTTGAGATTCATGCAATAGGTTTAGAACTAATTTGTTGATTATCCCCTCAACAATGAATATATTTTTATTAACTATAATTGTAATGCAATAATAGAATTATCCAATATATTCTTTTGACTTGTGGGGGGCAACCAAGAAAAAAATTGTAAAAACACCGGACAAGATTGAATGTTGCGGAGGCAATATGAATTTTTTTTGAAAAACTGAGCTCAAGTAGCATTATTTTGAAACGAATCCCATTCTATGTAAAGAAGAGAAACTTCCATGACAAAATCTTATCATTTAAGGAATATATTCTTTTGACAAAAATACGGAATATGTTCTGTAAAAGAAACCGTCTTTAATAATTGAAGTCCGTTAGTTTATCATGTTATCTAATTATAAATCAAAAGAATAGTATATTTACTTGCGTGAATATGATGCGACATTCTCATATCTACATTGATAATCGGCACATAAGTTTATCAAAATCGAAGCGTTTATCATGAGCAAATAAGACTTATGTTTTATATGTGTATAGCTCGTTTAATCTTGTATGTCGGAACAGTTAAAAATATTCGCATAATATTTGCCTGTGAATAATTTAAGGTAATTGATTGTGTTTAATTTGAATATTTATATCATTATAGTATGTAATATGCACATGCTCATCACGCACATAGTCTTGGATATGCAATACCAATACCCTAAATTTTAATAATTGACGAGGCAAGATGTGAGAGAATTATCAAAAAAATCCTAAATTTATTATAATTATGTCAATTCAATCATTAAAATTTTAATTGAGCCAAAAAACTTTCATTTTTGCCAAATAAGACCATCTGATCAATTTTAGATAGAATCACCGATGTGGACTCTAGCTATCTTATATAACATGGTTGGTATTGATGTAGACATTTTAATAATTTTTTTAAATTTTTTCTTTGTAATTAAAATATTAATTAAAAATATTTATGTCATCAACACCGACCGTATCATGTACAACGGCCAACGTCCACGTTAACGATTTCCAGTTGAAATTGATCAAATGAACATAATTGGCACAATATGCAAAAGTAATATTTATAATTAAATTGATATAATTGTAATATGTTTGTGACTTTTTGGTAATTTTCTCTGCCAAATGCATGCAGATTTGATAAGTAAAATATTTTAGCCATGATAATTAGTACTTGTCCATGAGATTTATATGTTCTTTATGATCTTTCCTGCACCTATAAGTTTAAGTTTTTGAGTTGCCCATTTTGATTTTGTACCATGCTCAAAAATGCCAAGTTTATTTTACATGTGTGAGCCTCCCGTTTGTCGAATTTCATGTGCCGTTCTTCATCAGATTTGCACATGAGAGCAGATGCTAATGTATTTCACATCGCCTGTCCACCAATGGCCTCTTTTTCGCCTGTAGTCCTAAACTTTTAGGTTAAACCTTCTCATCTCAAAATGGTATAGCAGAACGACCTAGTGATACTTCAGTACGCTATAGCCAGTTAGCCACGAGCAAAAGCAGCGGGGCATTATTAAATTGATGAATCTGGTCAGTCCAAGCACGTCTCTAATAAAGAAAGGGCTCATCATGCAGCTGGCGACCTGAATGAGCTCACGTTTTTAGTACCTCATTGTCCAAGGTGAGACCCCACGTCTTATGTTTGCAAATCATAGCATTTTTATTGGTAAACAAAAGTTTTGTATTAGTGGGAATTTTTATTCATGAAGGTGATTGAAGCCCGGGGATTGAATTGATGCTTAAGAAATGTACATGTGCAAAAAGAATTAGACCCACAAATATGTTCCATTCTTCGCGCTGAGTACAACTAATCTCGTGTTTGGGTAATCTTTACGAGCTTCAACTATGGTCTAATGCTTCGACCCAAAAAAAAAAAATAATAAAAAAAACTAGGGTAGAACGCGATTTATAAAAAGATTAATATCCTAAAAAAACTCAAATTGGTACACATGTGACAAATTTACCAAAAACTATTGTTTTTTTATGAAAAACCTCAAACTAGTATACCTGTGACAAATTTACCCCAACTAACCATAAAAAACTATAAATTTGTACATTTATAACAAATTTACCCCAAACTAATTTACTTAACCGCAAAAAACCTCAAACTGATAAATTTGTGATAAATATACCATTCGCTAAATTGGATTAATACCACAAAAAAATCATAAAAATTGTAAACTATGACAAATGGATCGTAAAATCCTAAATTGGTATACCAGTCAATTGTCACGTTTCATTTAACTTAATAATTTAACAATAAAATTTAACGAAAACTAACAGATAATAAATTTATCACAAATGTACCAGCTTGGATTAAATTTGTTTACATTTGTGATAAAATTATCAAAGGTATATTAGTTTGGGGTTTTTGGTGGTCAAAAAAATAGTTTAAGGTAAATTTGTCATAGTTGCACCAGTTTGAGGTTTTTTAGAATATTAACCCTATTAACGGGATATTCCATGAGTTCAAAGTGTGATTACGTAAGATTATTTTTTGTCGTAATGACAAATTATGTACAATAGTGTAATGATGAAAGGGACAATAACATAAATGGTCTTTAAATGTGTGATATGGTCCATAAACTTTTATTTTGTTCAATGTGATTCTATGAACTTTATCCAATGTGTAATGTGATCCTTAAAATTTTAATTTATTTAATATTGTCCTTGAACTTGTGGTACATTTCATTTTAGTCCTCAAACTATTTGAAAATGTTTACTATCGACATTCCATTAGTTCAAGGTTAGGACAACATAAGATATTTTTCATATGATTTAGAGATTAGATTGAATATGTACCTAAATTTTAATGATCATATTAAACAATTTAAAAGTTCATGGATGATAATGTACATTGGGGTAAAGTTCAAGGATTATATTGAACAAATTATAGTTTAAGAAATTATATTACATATTGGGCCAAAGTTTAGAAATCATTCATGTTATTTTCCCACGATGAAAAGAAATTCAATAAAAGGAAGAAACAGAGAGAGTTGAGTTATTTTAGGAAATTGATCTAAACTCTTTCAAAATGACGTGCATTGATTTAAATATGTAGTAAATGAGAGATTAGCAAGATAATACAATTAGTTGTTGACCAATTTCCATTACCGTTCGCCAATTGTTTGGGAATATCCGGTTATAATTAATCTTCTTACAAGTATGGGCAATGTTATTTTTGAGTTTTCTTTGTAATAGAGATGTATAGGAAACTATAAGTGTTGAATTTTAAGGAAAAGTTTCCCGTTTCTTGATGAAAAGCTTGTACTAGATGTAAATTTTTCAAACATCGTAGCATTACCATGTTCAATAAAATGAGAATGCGCTTCTGATTTGTACTACCCATATTTTCGAATGTGATCTCATAAATTGTGATCAATCCAATTTATGACATTAACAACACAGGTATCGCAAATGAGACCTGAAGAATTCTCCAAAAAAGCATATCGTCCATTGAAAAAATAAGATAGGAGTCTTTTCAACAAAAGAAAGGTGGCACTCTTGCAATATCCTAAAATTTTACACCTAATGATTCATGGATGTCGATCCGAGGTTTCGTGTGATTATGATAAGAGGTGCATTAGTACATGATAGGATGAGATACGAATTGAAAGTTTGGTCACTTAGGACAGTAATAAAAAATCATTTGGGAATTTTGCGAGTGACCCGGATATTTTAAGAAATTGCACTTTATTCCCAAAAACAATAATTGCATGAACACGCACTGGGTGACATGCCAAGTTGGAGATGCTATCGCCCGCCAATTTCTGCGTCTTCATTGGTTTAACAATAATTGCATGAACACTCGCTGGGTGACATGCCAAGTTGGAGATGCTGTCGCCCGCCAATTTCTGCGTCTTCATTGGTTTCGGTATCAAGGAAATGGACCACCAGCCATGATAGGCTCCGCTGGGTAGGCTTTAGTCCTTTGAGGGAAGGTCAGGAATTTGAAACCTTTGTAACGCAAATTGCAAAGATGGCGGGTTATTAGGCAATTGAAGTGTGGCACCGGGGTGATGGTTTCTCCGCTAGCGACACCTGGGGATTTACGTGGCGGCTATCGGCCAAGGCGATTCCTCCAGCATAAAAAAAAAACAAAAAAAAACAAAAACAAAAACAAAACAAAAACAAAAACAAAAAACAAAAAGAAAAAAAAAAAGAGAAAACCAAAAAAAGGGAGAAGACCGGAGCTGCCGCTTTTTCAATGATTATTGCAGAAAGGAAGTAGAGGTCTTCAAAGTTTTTAAAGTCTGACTTTATTTAAGTCTGGTTCTTTGAAGAGCAAATCTAATAAATTAGCCTCTACGGTCGCAAAGTGGTACTACTCTATTATACGTTCCTATTTGACTTTTAAGGTTGGAAATTTATGTTCTGGTTTGGGGTGCTTTGGCCATGAAAACAAGGAAAAAAAATTATTTAGCACATGATTGAGCAGTTCGCTGTAGGTTTTTTAGAGGGATCATCAATCTTAGGGTGGATCCAATCATGATGTAAAATCTGAAATTTACCAAATTTTCGAAATTGAGAACCCAACCGATCTACTTTAGGACCGGATTGAAATTGAACCCTTCACCTCCATCGGAGAACCAGTTCTATTCTTTCTTTCTTTGATTTTTTATATTCAGTTTTTTTTTTTGTTATTCTTTTTTTTAAACATTGTGTGCAATCATGATATGTAGTTACATAATCGTAACATAGATACAAAGAGGGATTCGAGAAATTGACCGAAAATAAAGCACCATCCCTGAGGCAAAGCCAGCAAATTGAACTGGTCGACAAAATTGATCTAGGCTGGTTCAGTTACTAAGTTGAACCGGGTCCAATGCTCATCTCTATTTTTGGAAAAAGTAAATAAACAAATGAAGCTCACATTTTAGACAGTGAAGTCCAAGACTTTTCCAGTTTAATTTGTACTCTTAGTAGATTTAACTTAGGATCGATCAACCCAATACGTGTTTTGCAAAGTATCGGGTTTAGAGATTCACAGGTATCATAAGAGAGATTTAAATTAATTAACGGGCACCATGGACACTCAATTCAAACGTGAATGAGCCTATCTGTCCAAGTTACCTGAACAAGAACTTGAAGCACTCGAGGAATTCATGCTAATTGAGTTGGGTAGAGACTTCAAATGATTGAAAGAACCGGGTCAAGTCAGAACCGATTCAACTCAGCACAAAACGACACTAAATTGCAGATTTGACATTATGGTGTAGATAAACTGTTCATATTTTACTATTCCTGGCTGAAACATATAAGCGGGACATATAACATGTCCTTCTGTCTCAATTCTATTTTTCTAGACATGTCAATCAACAATGATTGGTTCTAAAAGGAGTCAGTATCCAGTTTATGGAACAAGAATCCGCTTACATAGTCTTGGGACATGACTAGATTGGATCAGCTGGTTTGATTCATTCCAAGGTCATTGATTTCTTCTTCTTTTTTGGTTTTTTTATTTTCTATTAGTGGAAGTTTCCCAAAAATAAAAAAAAAAATTAATATGTCAATCCAATCCGGCCGATCGATTCCTTTCATTGAATCAAGAATTGAACCAACCCTCCCTAAAATCACCTAAAATCGATCGGTTTAATCCAATCCAGTTCTAGATTGGATCAGGATTGATCCACATCCCTAATGTCAACCTCATCCCCGGAGAGGGAGCATTGGACCTACTCATGTGACGTCAATGGGGCCCCAAAACACATGGGCCGGACAAATGTGCCACTAATTTCTTTCTTCCCCTCCCCATCCCCCCCCCCCCCCCACCCCAAAAAAAAAAAAAAAAAAAAGAAAAAAAAAAAGAGCTCACTTCATCTATAAAAAAAAAAAAAAAAGGGTCAAAGCATATAAGAAAGTCAAACCATCCTAAGAGAAAAATCTCAATTAAGAGTCCAATTAGATATTCTTAGTCCGGCTCGCACTTCAGAGTGGGTATCAAAGTATCAAACATTATTTATCTATCGATTTATATATGCACGGCATCTTTCTACATATAATTTAAGTTTAAGGTCTGATATTCTAACATTTATTTGTCTTGAAGAAAACTTAAATTTTGGAAAATATTTTTTAAAAACAATCACTCGTATTTCTTACAAAAATAAATCAATAAAAAATATTTTCATCGTTCATTAAAATGTTTAGATATTAATTGTCGTCAACAATGAAAACATCTTAAATTTGCTAATCATTCTAAGCGAAATAATCAATTATTTTTAGGATAATTTATATCAAATATTTCAAGAAATAAACAGACTCGAAAGAAATTGAATGGCAAAAGATGTAGTGATGCTTCGGCTCAATAATTGATTTCCACGAGCAAAAGCACGAAGGGTTGGGGGGCCGTGCCATTATTGCATCGATGAATCTGGTCATTCCATGCACGTCTCCAATGAAGAAACCGGTAATCATGCACCCGGCGACCTGAATAAGCTCACGTCTTGCTACCTTATTTTCCTGGCTGAGACCCCACCACATAATGTCTATTGATCAAAACCATGGGATTGAATTACTGCTGAAGATACGTACATGTGCCTCTAGATCAGACAAGCAGAACAAGAGTGTTCATGTAGTGTCCTAAAATTTTATGCCTAGCAACTCCTTGACACGGAATTGGGATCTTGGGTGATTGAGTACGTGATTGAATGAGATACGAATTAAGTGTGGCCCCGTAGGACGTCAATATATTCACTGGGAAATTTTGTGAGTGATTCGGATACCTTAGAAATTGCATTAAGGCCCCAATTATATAAAATTGTTGCTATCCTACGAGTAAAGAGGAAAAATCATGGGTCATGTTAGTTCCCAAAACAATAATTGCATGAAAATTCGTTGGCATGGCCAAGTGTGGGATAGTGTCTTTTGGGAAAATTTACTAAAAAAGTGATAAACTTATTATATGGATAACAATTTAATTTATTCTTTTAATTTGGCTAATTTAATTCTAAACATTTTGACGATTCGTCAATATAGTCTTTCCATCTAATTCTAACAAGGCGTCGGCTAAGGTGGACAATTTTTGCAATCTGTTGCAGTTAAAAAGCTTGTAGTTGGACCTTGGGTAGGGTCAACCAGTCCACCTCATGGTGTGCACCGATTGGCTCATCCCTTCTACCGGCGATATGCTCTTGGCCTTAACTAGTCGGGTCATACCTCCGGTACGGTTACTTTGAAGAAATTAGAGTGCTCAAAGCAAGCCTATGCTTTGTATACATTAACATGAGATAACATCATATGATTCTAATCCTATTGTGTTGGCCTTCAAGATCGGAGTAATGATTAACAAGGACAGTCAAGGGCATTTGTATTTTATAGTCAGAGGTAAAATTTTTGGATTTATGAAAGACGAAGCACCCAAAAAAAAAAACAACCGCGAAAGAATGCTTTACCAAAAAAAAAAAAAAACAACTGCGAAAGCATATATATATAGATTTTGGCATTCTCGATTCTCCGGTTATTGGACATGTTTCCTCTCTACTGGGAGACAGCTTTACTGTTCATTTGTTTATGGTTTGTGAGCTGTTGTGATTGCTTCGGCCATTCGTTGGGTGCGATTTTTTTAGGGAAGCCTCGCCTCTACCCTCCTCAAATCCTCACCGAAGCATTTTGCTAGGCATGGCCTGAATCGTGGGATCTCGCTATTCTTCCCTAGGGTTCTGGTGCGAATTCGGGCCCGACTCTGATCTTGAATTGAGCTGATTGTTTCAGCCAGCCATTGGTCGCGATCTTTGGAGGTAAGCCTCACCTCTTCCCTCCTAGGAATATATCCGAAGCTTTGTTCCTGCCATGGCCTGTATTGCTGGTTCCCATTGATCTGCAGTAGGGTTCTGGTGCGATATTAGTGTCTCGGGTTCCTTTGTGTTCAATTTTATGGCTTCGACAAGCAATGATCCTTTGGGCCGAGGTAAAGGCAAGCCTCAAGCTTCCAATGGTCGTAGCCGAAGCCGCATGCGATATATCTCTCGAGGTCGAGATGGAAGATGTCTCGATGCTATGAACCGGGATAGATCAAAAGCTCCAAACTTGTTCATGGGTTAATGTTGCTAGTCTGTCTGCCAAAGGCTATGATCTAGACTTTGCCCCGCCTATTTCGATTGGGAAGAAATCGGTTGTGCGTTTATTTGATAACGCAAAATATGTTGGAGATCCGAAATGGAATAGTTGTCTGGTAGGATACTATGTGGGGAAGAACGTGCCGTTTAAGATCATTGAGATGGCTTTGAAACAGGCATGGGGCTCGCATCTGTCGGACGTATTGGCCAATGATGACGGGTTTTACTTCTTTATCATCCCTGATGATGAATTTAGAAGGAAGATACTAGATGGAGGCCACTTAACAGTGGCTAGAGTCCCTCTGGTTCTTAAGCAATGGCACCACACAATGAACTAAAGAAGGACCTCCAATCATCGGTTCCAGTTGGATTCGTCTAAAGAACATCCCTTTTGCATATTGGTCGGCTCCGGGCATTAGCAAAATTGCAAGTGCAATAGGGAGGCCTTATATGTGGATCCTTTGACTGAGAAAATGAAACGCTTATCTTTTGCTAGGGTATGTGTAGAGATTTCTGGAAAGATGTGAGGAAGTTGAAGTATTGGTGGATGATAAAGCTTTCTATGTGCCGGTGCTCTATGAATGGAGGCCAAATTCGTGCTCGAAATGCTGTGCATTTGGACATAATTGCCTGGCAAAGGAGGATCCTAAGCAACCTCCCGTTGCTGTAAAACCTTATGCAGCTACTGCAGATCCTGCTATTTCATCTGTGAACGTAGCCTCGGAAGATGGCTGGAAGCAAGTCATGAATAGGAAGAAAAAGCAGCATTCAGGACAAAAGGAGAAGGTGGAATCCACACCTCCAATTTCGGCTTTAAAGGCTAAACTGATAGGTGCTCCGTCTATCCCTCATGTAGCGGAAGAACAGAACAGCCTAAAACTAGGAAATGATGGAAACTCAATGACTCTAGTGGTCTCTAATCCTAATGATGCCTCGGTAGCCTTGTCTTATGAGGAAGACTCGGAGGATGATGTGAGTGCAGTCAGCAGTAGTAGCAGTGAGGGAGAGGATCCGGTTTCTGTTGCACCAAGCTATCACGATGATCCTCAATCTGGCCTTAAGGCTCCTCCCAACCAGAAGTTCGCTCCTAAGGCTTCTACTATGGCCACTCCCTCAAATGCTCCTAATAAGGGGTCGAACAGGAGGAGGCCCCCCAAACGTCAATAGTGTTACCCTCTATCCCTGTTTTTTGATATGATTATTGGTATTTGGAATATTAGGGGCTTTGGTGACCTTGTTAGACAGGCCGAAATTAGGAATTTTGTCAAGTCCAATAAACTTTGCTGTGTTGGAATTGTTGAGACTAAGATTTCCTCTGCTGCTTTTAATTCGGTTACTTCTGTTTTATTACCTGGCTAGAGTTGGGCTAATAATTATAATCATTCATATAAGGGGAGAATATGGGTGGGGTGGAACCCCTATGAGGTTGATTTTTTGGTTAATGCTTCCTCGGTGCAAGCTATTCACGGTGGACTTCTTTGGTTGGTTTCTGGCAAGACCCTGTTTTTGTCGGTTGTCTATGCTAAGCACTGTTTTACTTCAAGACGGCCTTTATGGGAAGATCTTATACAAAGCAGTGGTATTCTTTCTTCTTCGCCCTAGATTGTTGCTGGAGATTTCAATGCAATTCGAGACCCTTCAGATAGAATTGGTAGCTTTAATGTGTGGATCCCTACTTTTGATGAACTTAGAGATTGTCTGGTCCAAGTTGGCCTAGATGATTTATGCTACACTAGTTATAGGTACACTTGGGCTACTTCGTCGGGGTTCAATCGAAAATAGAGGAAAATAGATAGGGTGTTGGTCAATGCCCGCTGGAACTTGGAATTTTCCTTCTCGGAAGCCTCTTTTAAAGCTCTAGGTATATCGAATCACACTTCAATGGTTTTTAAGGTTATGCCAGTCCCCAAGTCTTCCAAGCCATTTAAGTTCTTCAATTTTTGGATGACTCATCCGGATTTTTCTAGAATGGTTTCGGAAGTCTGGAATTCTCCTTTTTATGGTTCGCCTATGTTTACCCTGTGTGCAAAGCTCCACCTCCTTAAATGCAAGCTGAAACAGCTCAACAAGGAGTCTTTTTCCGACCTATCTATGAGAACTACGGAGGCTAGACAGGCTCTTCAGGTAACTCAAGATGCTATGCAAGCTGATCCTCTCAATTCTCTTCTTGCTGAAACAGAAAAGCAGCAGATTCAAGTCTTTGCAGACTTACATCTCCAAGAGGAATCGTTTTATCGACAGAAATCTAGGGTGCGATAGTTGAAAGATGGAGACCTTAATACGAAATTTTTTCACCAAGTTGTGAACAAGAGACACCTCTAGAATAGAATCATCTCGGTGACTAATGGAGATATCACTACCTCGGACCCTTTGGAAGTTCAGAAGATTTTTGTTGATCATTTTCGGGAATTACTTACTACTTCATCTACCTCGGTTCGTCCTACCAAGGAGGAGATTTGAGCGGTGCTTAAGCATTCTCTGGATGTGGAGCAAGTTTGTTTCTTATCTTCTCCTTTATTGGATGATGAGATTCGGGATACCTTTTTTCTCTTGCAGTGGGAAAGGCCCCGGGGTCCGATGGTTTTCATGTTGAATTCTTCAAGCATTCTTGGGATATTGTTGGTGCTTCGGTAACCTTGGCAGTCAAAGATTTCTTCGTAACAAGTGAGCTATTGAAGCAAATCAATAGCACCATTATTGCCCTAGTGCCCAAGATCCCCAATGCCTCGATTGTTCATGACTTCAAGCCAATTGCCTGCTGCAATACTATATATAAATGTATCACTAAACTCATTGCTAATCGCCTATCCCGTGTTCTGCCCTCCATTATCAGCTTGCCCCAAAATGCGTTTGTTAAGGGTGGACACATAAGTGATAACATCTTGCTTGCCCATGAACTGTTTAGTGGATTCCAACATGATCCCTATCGGGCTAGGTGTGTCATTAAGGTCGACTTTAGGAAGGCGTATGATACAGTAAATTGGGAATTCATTGAAGTCTGTTTACAAGCATTCGGGTTTCCACAAGAATTTATTGATCGTATTATGACTTGTATTCAATCCCCTAAATTCTCCATATCCTTTAATGGGGAGCTTCATGGATTCTTTGCAAGTGGGAGGGGTATCCGTCAAGGTGATCTGATGTCTCCCTACATACTCACTCTTGTGATGGAAGTTTTTACTGGACTACTGGATATTCAGACCGGTTGCCTTGATTTCGGCTTCTTCTGGAGATGTAAATCGACTAAACTCTCCCATCTATTCTTTGCTGATGATGTCCTCTTATTCTCGGAAGCTAGTTTGGCTTTTGTTGATCTTTTGAAGATAGGAATTGACGCATTTTCCAACTAGAGTGGATTGGTCCTGAATCTAATAAGAGTGAAGTTTTTCTATCCGGTGGATCGCCCGCCCTTCGGAATGATATCTTGAACAAACTAGGATTCCAGGTTGGCTCCCTTCCCTTTCGGTATCTTGGAGTCCCTATCATTTCTGCAAGACTAGGGAAGGCGGCTTGTGTAACGTTGGTTAATGCAATAATAGCTCAGGTCCAATCTTGGACCCATAGATTCCTGTCATTTGCCGGTAGACTTTAGCTCATTAAGTCCGTGCTCGACTCTATTCAAGTCTAGACATGCTTTATGTAGCACTCAAGATGCTCTCCAAATAGATCCGCAAAATCTTCATCTTGCTAAAGTTGAGAAGCTCCAACTCTAAACTTTCTCTGAATTGCGCCTTCAAGAAGAATCTTTTTATAAACAAAAGTCCAGGGTGCGCTGGCTGAAGGAATGGGATCTCAATACAAAATTTTTCTATCATTCAGTAAACAAGAGACACCTTTATAACAGGATTATTTCGCTAATTAATAGGGATAATACCACTTCAAATCCTTCTGAATTGCAGAGCCTATTTGTTGCTCATTTCCGTGAGTTGCTTGCTACCTCACCTCCTGCTGTTCAGCCTTCTATGGAGGAGATCCGGGCGGTTTTAAGCCACACCTTAGATGAAGATCATATGCATTTTATATCCAGCCCTATCTCCGACTTAGAGATTCGAGATGCTCTTTTCTCTCTTGCACTGGGTAAAGCCCCTAGTCCTAATGGGTTTAATGTAGAATCCTTTAAGCATTCGTGGGAAATTGTTGGTTCCTCGGTTATTATGGCAGTCAAAGATTTCTTCGTGACAGGTAAGTTGTTACGAGAGATTAACACTACTATTCTAGCATTGGTTCCCAAGATCCCTAATGCCTCTAATGCCGATGAATTTTAGCCAACTACCTACTGCAACACCATTTACAAATGTATCACCAAGCTTATTGCCAATCGGCTCTCTCATGTGCTACCATCTATTATTAGCTTGCCCCAAAATGCTTTTATAAAAGGCAAACATATCAGCGATAACATTTTACTTGCCCAAGAACTCTTCTGTGACTTCCATCTTGATCCTTATTAGCCTAAATGTGTTATAAAGGTTGATTTTTGGAAGGCCTATGACATGGTTGAGTAGGACTTCATTGAAGTTTGTTTGCAAGCCTTCAGTTTTCCATTGGATTTTATTGCTCGTATCATGATCTGCATCCGACCCCCCAAGTTCTAGTTTCTTTGAATGGGGAAATCCATGGCTTCTTTGTGAGTGGAAGGAGCATTCGTCAAGGTGACCCAATGTCTCCTTATGTTTTTACTCTTGTGATGGAAGTCTTTACGGGCCTTCTGGACATACAAACTAGCCAACCAGCCTTTGGTTTCTTTTGGCGTTGTAAGTCCTCTAAACTCTCTCATTTATTCTTTGCTAATGATGTACTTCTATTTGCGGAAGCTAGCTTGGCATCCATTGATCTTTTAAAGGCAGAGATTGATAAATTCTCTAGTTGGAGCGGGCTTATACCAAATCTTAGAAATAGTGAAATTTTTCTGTTTGGGGACTCTTCTACTCTTCGGGACAGCATCCTGAATAGGCTAGATACCAATTGGGTTCCCTTCCTTTTCGATACCTTGGAGTGCCAATCATCTCTTCAAGTCTGGGAAAGGCGGACTATGTCGCTTTGGTGAATGCAATTACAACTCATGTCCAATCTTGGACCAATAGATTCCTTTTTTTTGCAGGTTGGCTTCAACTCATAAGGTCAATGCTCAATTCTATACAAGTTTTTTGGGCAAGTGTCTTCTCCTTACCTTGCGTGGTCCTTAATTGTATTGAGCAAATTTTCTAGCAATTTTTGTGGAAAGGCCCAGTTATGGGTCCAAGTGGTGCTAAAGTTTCCTGGAGTGATATTTGTTTTCCTAAGGAGGAAGGAGACTTGGGTATTCGTTCTATAAGGGAAAATAATATTGCCTCAATGCTGAAACACATATGGATTCTCTTTTTGGATAAGGAATCCCTTTAGTGCAAGTGGATTCATTCTGCTTTCTTAAAACAGAAAAATTTTTGGGTTGTCCCGTGTCCTACTTTTTGCTCTTGGGCTTGGAAAAAGCTTTTAGGCTTGCGTGAACACTTCCAGCAACACTTTAGGTGGGTTATTGGAAATGAGTGGTCGGTATCATTTTGGTTCAACCCTTGGCACCCCAATGGTCCGCTCTACCGATTCTTCTCTAACCGGGACATTTACCGCTCAAGTATCTCATGGTTAGCTTTGGTTTTTGATGCCTTTTCCACTCCTATGGGTTGGTATGTTATCAATATCATGGCCAATTGATGGGATCCCCTCCCGATTTTCAATCAAGAGGAAGATCGCTTCCAATGGCTCCGGCACCCCTCAGGCCATTTCTCTACCGCATCTACTTGGGATTTAATTTGCCCCAAGGGTGATGTTGTCTCATGGTCCTCATTTATTTGGAGCACCGCCTTGCCGCCTAGATATCATACTCATCTTTGGCTCATCACTCGCAACCGATTGCCGACTCAAGTTTTACTTACCTCTTATGGTAGACTTACGGCTTCTTTGTGCCCCTTTTGCTTGTGCAAAACTATTTCTATAGATCATTTGTTCTTTCCTTGCCATGTTTCGGGTAGTCTTGCTTCTTTTTGGGCTGCTAAAATTAACCTAGTGTGGCAAAACAAGTCGTGGATGGATAATCTTGCTTGGGCCTCCAAATGATTTGCGGATAGAAGCTTTTATCAATCTTTGGCTCATTTTAGCTTTGGAGCGCTCTATTACATTTTTGGAAAGTGCAGAATAATGTTCTATTTCACAATCAGTCCCTCTTCCTCCCGGTGATGAAGATACATCTCCATAAGGCAATTAAGGACAAGGTGATGACTCTTAAGCATGTCGCAAACACCCCTAAGAATAGAAGATTGCAATAGAGCTGGGATTTGCATCAATCTATCTTTGATTGATGGAGGGTCTCTAGGGTTTGTTTATTAGTCTTTTGTTCTTTTTTCCGCTGCTTTTGTGGTTTCTCTCTTGGGAACCATGGCACCCTTACACTCTTATTGACTCTTGTCATCTTGAGTGTCTATCTTCTGTTGGTGCCAGGCCTCCCTCTTGTATTCTTTTTTGCAAAAACAATACGTATCTTACCTTTACCAAAAAAAAAAAAACCAAAAAAAAAAAAAACTGCGAAAGCATTATGTTCACAAATGCTCTCTATTCAAGCGATTCTTCACTGTTCATGCGTTCTGCTTTGTGCCTCTTTCTCGATGGTTTGACAGGTTGTTGGAGCTGATTCTTGGTGAGGAGGGGCGCCTTCTTCCACTCTGCAAAACCCATAAAGAGTTTCTCCTAGTATGTCTCTTCCTTGGGCCGAATGGCTATTTTCGGTTAGGGTTTTGTCGTGCCTCTATTATGTCTATCTCGCACTTTGCGAAATGGTGTCTAGGTGGGTTTGGCCCAAATGTTGGGGTAGGGCCGAGTGTTCATAGGCCTTCCTTTCCTATATTGGACCATTCAGCTCAGGATGGTTCTTCGGAGGTAGATGTGGGATGTGATGATGCGTTGAATAATGCTGTGAGGGACGGTCCCTCAGTTTAATTGACCCCCTATTGGTCCTTTTGGTCCGAGAGGGAGGAGACGTGATAGATTGGCTTCTAAGAGGCCTCAACAAGGTAGGGATTCCGCCAACCCGAATATTGGCACTTAGGCTAATGTTGCTAAGGTTGCGGAAAAGGAATATGACTTGGAATACTTCCCTCCATCATTTGTTAACAACAAGCCTATAGTGGAGATGACAGATGATGAGGTTGAGGCTACTGACCCTAAGCTACGCGATTGCCTCGTGGGATACTTTATTGGTAGAAGACTACCCTTCAAAGTTACTGAATCGCTCTTAAAAACGCATGGGGACCTAATCTCACCGAGGTGATGTCTAATGGGAAATTTTGATTATTATATAATATCAAAGATTTATTTAAATTAGTTCATTCTAATCTCTTGTTAATTATTAGTTTCATCAATAATTTTTATTAAAGTTAGCTTAAATATTAAATTAATCAAAAATAAAAATATTCATTTAATAAACAATGTGTCTCAATGTGTCTGAATTTTCTATTTTTGAGAAATTACGTGTCGATGTGTCATCTCGCGTCGCGTCATGTCGTGTATCCGTGTCACGTGTTGGTGCAACCTAGGTTCTAACCCTTGCTTATGGCTGAAGAGTTTTTGGTTGATGAGGCCCTAACCAAACTTAGTAGAAAAAAAAAAAAAAAAAAAGGGAAGCAAAAATAAAAATTAAATTAAATTTTTTTCAGAAAAATAAAAAATTATTCACATACACGTCAACTATGTCACATAGTGTGACTAGCGATCATGTCAATGATTGTTAACTAAAATTAGCTGGAAAGATTACATTAGAAAATGGTCAAAGATTTAAGATTAAATTAACCAAATTGAAAAAAAAAAATGTAGGGTTGAATTGGTATCTATATAATAAGTTTTTGAGATTTTTTTTGGTAATTGTCTCTTCTTCTTCAATTTCGCATCAGAGAAAGTGGGAAAAAAAAGTAGGAAACAAATCCAAAAAAAGAGGAGAAGAAAAGAGAGGAAGAAGAGTGAAGCTGCCATTTCCTCGAGCAAATTTGTGAAGCTTCCATTATTGTTGTATAAATTGAGCTCTTGATGCTCCAAAAATTGATGAAAGAAGAGAGTCTGTTTTAATTTGCTTCTCAAGCTGCAATCTGGTACTGAATTGTGCGTTCCTAATTGACTTTTGAGGTTGGAAAATGTAAGTTCTGGTTTGGGGTGCTTTGGCTACGAAAACGAGAAAAAAATTAATCCTTAATGTGGCTGGATGTGGGCTTTTTGTGTAGTGATCGATTTTTCGTGGGTCGACTCGTGACCTAGAATTTGAGATAGCCCGATCATAAACCCGCTCCAGATTTTGGCATTGGGAACCGGAGCGGCCTTTCTTGAGCCCAATTTGAAACCTAACCAGTCGTTTTCACCCGAGAATTAGATATCGTTCTTTTCTGTTTTTTTTTTTTTTTTCGATTTGGTCTAATCAGATAATTTTCTTCATTTTGTACAATCAGGACAAGTTGTCACGGACTCAGCAATATGGATACAGAGAGGGATCCGACAGATGGACCCGGAATCCGAGATTACAAGAACAAGAGGGACCACGAGCGCATGAGAGAGAGAGAGAGAGAGAGGCTGCAGCATATGTGATTACTTGAAGAAGGGAGAAGAAATTAAATATTATTATTAAACGAAGGTCAATAATTGATAGCACTAAGGTGAAGAACTTAGGCACCGCTTAGGCACCAAGTCGCCACAACCTAGGCAAGGTTGGATCTAACTGCTAGTGAGCCAAATCTGGTAGGAGTGACCGATTTTCAATCCAACTGGTCCGATTTAATGGAAATGATCACTTGTTTAACATGAAGATGAATTAAAAATAATAATAATAATAATAATAATAATAATAATAATAATAATAATAAAGAAAGAGGGCAAGAGATTTCAAATTTTCTTTGATGAATTTTGGCCAGCGTGATTGAAGGAATTAAGTCATCCAGACTATGTAAAAAGAGGCAACAAATGTGGCAGAGATTGTGTCCATTTTATTTTGGCAACAAATTGGCAAGGGAATCTAGTCGTGAGGGAAAGAGCATACGAAGAGAGGTATTCTCTTTGGAAGATAATGGGAAAGGTTGATGAATGAGGGAGAAATAAAAGGAAAATATGAATTAAAAGAAAGAGGGCGAGAGATTTAAGCACTAATAGAAGCAAAGCAAATTAAGGAGATCATTCACGCCACTTCCTTCCCTTAATTCTTTAAAGATATATATATAGTCGATCCAATCTAGTTCTTCCTTGGAATCGATGTATTGGAAACTGGACTAGATACCAATTTCACTTTTAAGAATCGAAAATAGGACTAGCACTTTTAGAACTAGACAGAACCAACCGATTCTATCTAATTCGGAAGGTTTCCCATCCAATTGATATGTTTTGTGCACCCCTAAGATCTGTTACCAACCACTTGAGGTCACAAGACCCTAGGTGGAAGGTCATCCAACCTCATTGAGGGTTGTGCCTAGGCTAGGATCACGTGGCATCCAATGAGTCCACCCTATGTTTGTGTGACCTTCCATTGGTTCGCCAGTGCTATATTTGACCTTGCCACCAACATTGAGCATTACCAATCTAGGTGAGGATAAAATTGGATTTTCGAAATTCTAGTGAGGATAAAGTTAGAAGAAAATATTCATTAGCCTTCTAAAAATGCTCAAACCTTAAATTGGGTAGAACTTGCATTGGGTTAAGGGACTTTGGAAATGTTAGCTTTGATTTAAAAGTCTTTAAAATTTTCTTGCGAAATACCCTAACTTTGGCATAAAGGCCTTTAAAAGCTCAAAGCTCATTCATAAAATTATGCCAAATGTAGCCTAACTTCCCTTGATGACCTAGGCATGAATTTTCTCGATGGCAAGTTAAAATTTTATCCTAACAAAAAGCTGACTGGTTCAAGAACCTATTCGGTTTTAAGAAAGAACCAAAGATTCAGACCCATGAATTGGAAATTGAACCAAGTTGGTTGGCTCCCGATAATTCTACTGAAAAACCCACCTTGTACAACCTTAAATAGGTCAATAAAGTCAATCCAAACCAATTCGATTTCAAGATAGAATTGGGACCAATGCTCATGCCTTCTCTTTTTTTTTTTTTTTTTTTTTGGATAAAGGAAATGAAGAAATTAAGCTCATATTTTGAATGTTGAAGTCGAGACTTCTCTAGATTTAATTTGTACCCTTGGTAGAATTAAATTAGGATTGATCAACCCAATACATGTCTACCGTCTAGACAAGTCAACCTCAGCCTCGGAGAGGCATAAACAATATATCGGACCAACCCGTGCGAAGTTCCTGGGTCCCCAAAATACATGGGCCGGACCAACGTGCCCGCTAATTTTCATTCATTTATTTCATTTGCACCCTTAGAACTCATTTTGTCTCTAATAAAAGGGTCAAAGCAGTTTAAGAGAAAATTCTCAACTGAGAGTTCGGTTAGATATTCTAGTCAGGTGATTTTTGTCATTTGATTTGATGATGTCATTTGATGCAATCATCATCACCAATGATGAGAATCAATCTTCATTGCCAATTTGCGCCGAAAAATTTGAACGTTGCATGACTTTGTCATCGATTAATACCATCTAATGACCGCAAGAAAATAAGAATTGCTGAGGAAGATATAGAGAAAGAAAAGCTAACTTCTACAATGCGAAAAATCCCTAGCTTAACAAAAATTGCAACTTAAATTAAGAAATTGCAAGACTAAAAGTCATAATGGCAAGAAATCCCACCCACACGACGCAAGGCCCCACAATTTCTCCGGCGAGAGGATTCACCTTCCCGAACTCGCGCTTGCACGCCACAAGGGTCCCCAAATGCACGAGGCAAAAGGCCAGCCCGACCCAAGTCGCCCCCATCACGAGAACCAGCGGGTGCCACACTATGCCAAGCGACGTGGCGGCAATGTAGAGGGGCAGCGCGTCGGATTGGGCGCCGAACCCGCCCTCGACCCACACGAGCCAGCACGCAAGGCCCATGAAGAAGGACGAGCCGAGCGAGACCGCGTGCACGAGCCAGAGAGGGGGAAGCCACAGAGGCTTGGGTCGCGCATTGTACCTCTTGCCCGACCCGAACAGAAGGATTATGGCCATGGTCAGGGCTATATTCGTCCCGACGACGACGGCGAAGGTCTTTAGGGCGCGTTTTGCCTTGACCCTTCTCTTCTCTTGGCGGGTTTTTGACGATGACACTTCCACCGCCGGCTCGGAGTGGTCATTCTTGATTCCATTATTGAAAGTTTGCGGAGAAGGAGGAGGAGGAGAAGGAGGAGGAGGAGAAGAAGGAGGCATGGCTAATTGGCTGATTATGTTGGGAGAGTAATTGGAAGATGACGGATTAGGGATCAAATGTGACTAAGAGGATAGCCAAATAGGCAATTCATTGAACGGCGGGGAGCGAATTTAGGGACTTAACAAGATAGGACTTAATTTTCTAGGGGAATTCAATCGATTGAATCATTCATGTAGCGACACTTTTCATGTTTCCCTTCGTTTTCCCAATGCTTAATAATGGCACTATATCTTACGGCTTTGGTTGGAGGACCATTGAATTTCTCAAATAAGCAAGTATACGACCAGGATTGGAAATAAGGTTATTTAAAGGGAAAAAAAAAAAGGTAATTTTATTTACCTAGATATTTTAAGGTTATTTTAAGGTAAAAAAGGTAAGTTTATTTACCTAGATATTTCAAAATATACTAAAGATATGTTTACTTTGCAGAAAATGAATAATTTGGAATTTTTTCCTTTAAAATGACCACATTTATAGATTATAAAAATAAATTAATAAAAAATACATTTACCGTTCATGAAAAGAATTATTCATAAATTATTATCGATACTAAATACAATTTTTATTAACAAATAATTTCAAGCAACATCTATAATTATTTTTTATAAAATATTTTCTAAATTATTTATTTTTCACAAAATAAGTGAAGTTTAAAGTAGAATGAGCGTGTGTTGCCAAGAAAAGACTGACTTTCCAATGCGATTTTGGCCATTAATAGATACAATTCCTGAATAAATATAAGAAATTAGCCTCGTTATTGTTATCTCAATAAGCTTCATCCACTAAATTTCGTAAAAACTCTTCTTTACTATTGATGGTGCACTTAACTAGTTTACCAATGCTTCGAAGCCATAGAAACATTTCAAAGTATGGTAATATTCCCTAATCAAAAGTAAATTAGTAACGCAAGTTATATGTAAAGAAGAAAATATTCTGTTGCAGAATTTGATTGAAAGCAAAACTTTTATGTCTCTTTTTAGTAAATTGACTTTTTCTTTCTACCAAAAATAGAATCAGTTTTCTTTGGCCATGGTATGTCATTATAAAAATTTACTTTATCGAGGTTAAAAACATGAAGTGAATCTTTTTACCTTCTAGGATTGTCATTAGTATCTAACTCTTGTTAAAATGAA
The DNA here is from genome assembly GCA_016097545.1 of Eucalyptus victrix. Classification (NCBI taxonomy): domain Eukaryota; kingdom Viridiplantae; phylum Streptophyta; class Magnoliopsida; order Myrtales; family Myrtaceae; genus Eucalyptus; species Eucalyptus victrix. Next base: position 20,533,837 of record CM027836.1, on the reverse strand, counting down.
CATCTTAAGACTTCTTGGTTATTAATTATCTTCTAACTTATGGGATGCGCTTTAAAGTGACAAGTGAAGAGCATACTCAAATTGCCAGATTTGAGCATTTGTCATTTTATTCAATGGTTTATTAGTATCCTTCTAAACATTTGCGTTTAAAAAGAAGGGGTTTTAGCTAAACATGGCTAGAGAAGGAAGGTAAGATTTTTAGGGAAAGTTCCCATTGATTTTATTCAGGATCCTCCTTGCCTTTTAAAACTGAAGATAATGGCATCACAGTCCTTCTTGTTTTTTTTTTTTTTTTTTTTTTTGGACGAGGCATCACAGTCCTTACTTATAGCCTTTTAATGCCGACAATCTTGGCCGTCCAAGTAGTACAACATGGGAAAGTGATTTCATGACAACTGATGACACAGACATGGGAAAGAGATTCCCCGACAAAGCTTACAGACCTCAGGACACTTCAATAGCCCGATACAGGCTGAGATTTCCTTTTACTAATTGATGGGTTCGTAGATGACGTCGAGATCGAAGCTATCTATGAGTCACTGGCCTCTTGACATTTCTCATACGTACGAGATTCTTAATATGACTGTTCAATATTGAAAATCCCATCGATTCTGTCTGATTACGTCTATTTTCTTCTAGGACCCGATCCATGTCATCTCCTGTGGCTTCATGTGTCTATAATCATGTCTTCGGAATATGTGTTGAGCCAAAGGGACCTTTCAATATTCCAGTTCCATCCGCAAAGAATTCCCTGCACCCTTTTGTATGCTTTGCTGATTTCTAGAAAATTGCATCTAAATAAGCTGTATAACTTTGCAACCAAACATAAACAATTTATTTGGCTTACTGATGTTCAGATGCACATGTGAGTTATATTAAATAAATCCCGCATCGAAAACTTAATTTGGTTTGGAGTAGTTAATTTATCATAATTGGCTCTTAACTCATTTGTATAAGGTTTTGAATAAATGTGTGTCTCGTTTGATTTATTAATGGCTCAGACTTACGCCCTATCTTAGTGACAACCTCCTGGGCGAATATATCAAGCTATTATTGCACACTTATTAAAGTCGATAGTTTGGTGAATATCTCAAAAAATGAATCTCCTTATCAACTTAATTTACAAGCAACTTTCATGATCAATATGCTGGAAGAGATTAGGAGTAGGTAAATGTTGCGATGTAGCAACACAACCCGAATGGCATAACCTTTGTGGTTCAGTTGGGCAAAAGTAAGGGTGTACAACCAAACCAGTTCTACTTGGGAATCAAACCGGACTAAACCGCTTGAAAAATAGGTTAAAAAACCGGTTCTTGTTGGAACCAGTTCGAGAACAAGTTCCAAATTTGTGGAACCGATTATAACCGGTTTGAGAACAGATTTGGAGTGAATACCCATCCAAGAGCCAGATTGGATCACCATGTTTTGGAAGTGGTTTTAAAAGCTAAAAAGCCAAACACCTAATTTATTTTCACCCTAAATCCTAACCTCAACACTCCCTCGTCCTTTGTCCTTCTTCAAAACTCCTCGCCAGTCTTTTCTCTTCCCCTAAATTTTTATGAATGAATGAGTGGAGTTTTATAAATTATGTTTTATTTTGTGTGTTTGAATTTTTTATCGTTTATAATTGTATGTGACTATGTATCATCTTATGGATTATTGTTTTTAGCGGATTAGGATTCCTTTTATTCATCTTTTACTTTAAATCGTTTCGTTATTCATATTCTCATAAGATTTTGCTATAAAAAATGAACCAAAAAAAGGAACAAAAAAATAAAATAGGTTCTCGATAGACCTTGTAATTGGACCAAAAAAATAGGATAGGTTCCAAAATCAATTCCAAGCAAATAGGATAATTTCTAGGGTTTAAAAATTAGAAACCAGTTATAACAAAATAGGTTAAAGATTCTAGCTCTACAACTTACCCACCTTGGAATCAATCACCCCTAGGTAAAATAGACTAGGGATGAATGTGATCCTTATTGGAGATTTGAGTTGACACATGTTGATGCAAAATGGTACATGAATTATGGGGAAGCAGAGCTATCACATGGGAAGATTGTTAAAATGTATGTGTAAATTGTGTTAGTTTAGTCCCATGTCAAAAAATTGGTGTGTCATGGATTAGTTAATATATTTTAATTGGTTCATAACTCTTTTGACTTAAACTTATAAGTGAATGTGAGTCTAATTAGAAAATTTGACATGGGACTTGGACGGCCCTTTTTACACCACGTTAATGGAGAACAAATTTCTTAAGTTCATATTTGACAGCTAGGAATTTTTTAAAGGTGAAATGATAATGGAGTTCTACCGGTGAGAAATGCCCACTTTTGTAACCCCAAACGTACCTCTTCCCATCAATGACTCCAAAATGTACCGATGCCCAGTACTTGTCATCAGCGTCCGTTTGAAAACCCCTCTTCCCAAGAGAAGGCATTTAGGGGAAGGTGCTCAGTTTTCTTTCAAAACCTAGATGGCTTAGGTATCAGCTTGTCTCCATGGTGGTGGATCCCTTTGGAGCAGCTTCTGCTAAGGATTATTTTGCGCTATGAGCATCTTTTTCTATGAAAGCATGATGCCATCTTGAATCACGATATCAACAAACTATGTTAAAACTTAGATATGAGCTTCCTCATCTGGGCTGAATAGGAGAATGTCATCTAGGTAGGTGAGAGCACCGTGTAAAATGGGCTTGAAGATCTTGCGTGTGGCCTTCTAAAACAATGAAAGCGTTGTTTTAAGTCTAAATGATATAACCATCCACTAAATATGTTTTTTTGGAAAGGTTTAAAATCCACTAAATTTTTGTTTGGATTTAAAATCCTATTTTAGATCTTTCTTCTAAATGAATGCCCAATGGACAAAATCTTACTTTGAGATCAAATATACAAAATATTATGGCTTTCAAGATACTTAAGAACAAGGTGTTCTTGTTGGGAAGTCAACAAGGGTCTGAATTGGCTTTTGAATCAAACTCCTTGAGGCAAATGTCTTGGCATCCTTGTAAGGAGACCCCAACCAATTACAATATCTCATTTTGGAGATGGAAAGCCTAGTACTTGAGTTATCAAATGGTAATTGTTGAAACTAACAATGTAATCTAAAGGAGGGTGAATAAGTTGTTTCAGAAATTTTGATAAATTTTCATGAAATGTTTCAAGTTGAATTTTCATTGAGGCAAGGATAGTTTAATAATAGAAGACGCAAATACTTCTACCAAATACTTTAAATTGTTTACCTAGATATTTGCAAAAGATAGTAGATTAGGATGAGCCTGCGCATTGCCAAGGAAAGATAAACTTTCTAGTATCATTTCGACCCATTAAAAGATTATTATGAAAAAGTAACCTTATTCTTGTTCTTAATTAGCTCAATTTGAGAATATTTGTAAACACTCATCTTTAGTATTTGATATGTTGTGATTATGACGGTGCAAAAGAGTAGAGAATACACTTGTCTATTTAACAAAGGTTTCGAAGAAATACAATAATTTCATACTATTATTATATACCCTAATCGTTAGTAAATCAATTACCCCAGTTAACTGCAAAGAAGAAAATATTCTGTTACAATTTGTTTGAAAGTGAAATTTTATGTCTTTTTAGTAAATTGATTTTTCATTTCAACCAAAAATATAATAAGTTTTCCTTGACCAAAGAATGCCTTTTATAGAAATAAAGCATGCGTAAGGTCCTGCGCCTATTCTCTGTCTGATGGTTCTATTTCTACAGTCCAACATGTAAGATGATTAAAGTTCATGTGGTTTTTCCAAGGTGCAATAGAAAATACTACGAGCTAATGTTCTTTAGTCCTTCTGCCTATGACAAAATGGGTTATTTAAGGCGTGCATAACAAAATTTATGGAATAGAAGTTAATTTTGTTAGAAATTGATTTCTCAATTTCTATTCCCCAAACGAGTTTCTAAGCCAAAAAAAAACACGTTTAATAATGACTCAAAATTTTTATTTATGGAACATAAATTCATTTGATAACAAAATAAAATTTCTATTTCTAGGGAGGCGGCAAGCGACAGGTAGTCGACATCCGGCAGCGGGTGTTCGGTGATTGGCTATTGGCCAGCATCCAACATCTGACGACTAGCGGCGATGGGCCAACATCCGACATTTGGCCACGGGCGTCCATTGTCTTGCAGCAGGCGGCCAGCGTTCAACAATTGACGATGGGCAATTGGCAATGGGTGTTCGGCGGTTGGCGGCGAGCGAACGGCGGATGGTAACAAGAGTAAATAATGAGAAAATTTTAGTATTTGATTTTTGCTCCAATACTATTTTTGGAGTAGAAATTTTTTCCAAAAATAGAAAAATAAAATTGTATTACTAAACGGATTTTTATTCTAAATTTATTTCAAGGAACAAAAAAAATAAAGAAATAAAAAAACATAAATTTTGTCATGCATGCCGTTAATTTGCTCCTTTACCATTAGAAAGCAATATTCGTGGGCCAGCAGCCCATGGGCCCAAACAAGCCCACCCCGGAAAAATGGGCCTAAGGAACATTTTTGGGTGGGCCTAAGTAAAGCTGTTTGATTGAAAAGCAGGCTCGACAAATTTGCCCATGGATGGAACAACAAGTTAGGCCTGACCTTGGAGCGCCATCGGCCCGGGGTGATCACATCTATTCTAGATTATCTCCTAAAGGTTGAAATTATTCCAGTTCAATTCACCTTTCTCTTTTGAAAAAGACGCTGGAAGATCATGTTTTCTCAACTCCATATTCGCTGCTCGCTCCAACTTTCCTCTCTAGAGAGTCCGAAGCTGTTGATGAGATTGGAAAAGCGCGTTTCCCCTAGAAAGAAAGCTGACGGAAAGCGAAATAATGTGATCGAATTTTCCGGCGTCCTCTAGATATGTTCTTTGGCTCTTTGTGCTGGTCTCGTGCTTTTTTCAAATGCTCAACCTTTTCGGGGGATACTTTTCAATTTCTTGGATGCCCCCGTGCTTTGGCTGATCGATGGAGTCAGAAATGAGAAGGAAGACACACCAAAGCAAATGCACTGACGTTACAATGTTATTTTATGGCTCGCGTTCCTTGATCGTGACCAAATGCCGGAAGATCTGGCCATGAAAAGGCTCGAATGCGAGGAACTCGCGAAACAGGGCAACACAGTAGATGAGTGGGAGCGGCTTGTTAAGTAATCCTAGGTTATGGAGTGAGATAGATCCAGATTGGATAAAAGCACTAGAAAAATCTTCAATGAAAAAACAAAACCTTGGAACATGAGGTTGTTATTCCCCTAGCATCAGCACTACAATCGATTCAAATGGTGGCTCAGATGGGAGATTAGCTACATCCATGTGTCACGGCCCAAAAGAAAGCATGTCCAAGAGGTTTTCATGAGCCAGCCGTGACACGACTATGGATCCAACGACCCTTGGCTTATCCTGTCACTTAAGGTTTTTCTCAAGTCTTCTAGAATAATTCTAGGGGCGGGCGATATGGGAATTGTACCGTTTAATAATAAATACGGATAGTTGGTAGCTGGGGAGATTCAATCTCCACCGTTAGATCTAAGGGAGATTTACAAATACGATTTGCCTTGTATTTGTATATAAAAGGATGTTCCCCTTCATTGTAAATGATCTCATTCATGAGTAATAGAAATCCAGAGCTTCTCTCTCTAAAAAGTTTCTCTCTCTACGATCCTTGTGAATGAGTGTAAGTAAAGTTGACTTGAGAGAAGAGAAATTCTTAAGGCTGCACGGCAAGGGAACGCTAGATCGATCGGCCCGTGACACATGGCTATAATATTATAGAATTCCTACCCCCACCTTATTGTGTTCTATAACAATTCTTGTCCTGGCGAACAAACGCGGTCTTAAGAGATTCCTATTGTATAGCTTGTCTAGATTCTTCCATGAATTCCATATTTTGACGCTGGTTCTCATTTTATATATGTTTTACATATCGGAGAACCATGTAAAATTGAAATATACATGAATCCGGTTTTTCTCTTCTTGTCTTGTAAACTCACTTTTGATTTTGTAAAAGGGTTTTGAAGGGGATTGGTATTTACCTCACTAGTTACTCGAAATGTTTGGTTTAAGGTGCCAATGAAATTTTGATTGTCCATTTGATGAGCCTCTTATCGTAGTCCCACCAGATGTAAGTGGGGAATCCCATGATTGGCAATATACTCAAGTTTAGGCCCAGACGAATACACCTACCTGGTGAGCTCCGAAGACCGGCTGCCTTAAGCTGAACGTTGATGGGTCATTGGGGAAAGACTCGCCGGAGGGAGCAGTGGCTTGCATCGTCCGAGACTCCTCCGGCGTCCTCCTAGACGGATTTACCAAGACGGTCTAGGCAGAATCAGTTCTTCAGGTTGAAACCCTAGGAGTCCTTGAAGCCCTAAAATTTCTATAGGGAAAAGAAAGCGTCGAAGCTGTGGTGGAAACAGACGCTCAGCTTGTGGTCGATTACTTACTCTCTGAACAACAAACGGAGTCAACCGCACGTGGAGGTTTGAAGGAAAGTAAACTGCTGCTTCACAAGATGTCGCACGTGAAGATGGCCCACTGTCCACGTTCTGCAAATGCGGTGGCCGACTGGGCCGCTACCCATCACCGTAAGAAGTCCCTCCCTATAACTGGCGGGCCTCGCCTCCCTCTGCCCTTTGGGCTTTACTATGTATAGATGCCCCGGAAGCAGGCCTTCACGGTTTCCGCCTATGATATAAATAAAAATCCCACCTTTCGACAAAAAAAAAAAAAAAAAAAAAAAAAAAAAAAAAAGTTTAGGCCCGTCCTTTGCAAACTTGCCAATCTTTCTTAAGACCCGAGATAGACTGGAAACTCAAATCTAAGGCATCCAACGTGGCATTTAAATATTAATAATAAAAATATTCACAAATAAAGGAAATATTAAAAATCAAAATTAGTATTAAAAAATTAATCAAATACTGGGCGCAAGAACAGCACATTTGACCACTGATTTTCCTAGGCGGTATTGACATGGTGCTAATGTGTCAGTCCCGTAAGCACTTGCTTTTTTAGTTTTAAAGGAAAGAAGAACTTGAAAAATTAAGAAGTATATAGTTTAAGGACTCAATTATACGAGAAAAGATTAAGTTACCTAATCAAAGATTTATAATAGTTCGAGGAACTGCAATACATTTATTCCTTTTTTGACTCTAAGTTCAGCTTTTTGAAACTTACTAAAATTGGATTTTAATAGCACACTTACCGCACGATCTTCTTTAAAATAGTGTTTTTTTTTCCAGACTTTTTGAGAGCATATAAACGTTATTGTTCGGAGGCTATAAGATTTCTTCCATGAATTTTAACAAATAATGTTTTAAAAAAATTGGAGAGAAATTCAAAGGTATCTTAAAGCGAAAACATAATCATCTCCAATTAGACTTGTCAAATGGATTGGTTGGGTCAAAAATGGTCTAATCTAAATAAAGCTATTTAACTAATTTTGATTTATTTCCATGCAATACAAATCTAGTGAGCTATTCTCCACCCAACACAAACCGATTCATATAACTAAAACACTTCTATATTTAACCAAATTTAGGAAAATTCAAACCCAAATTAAAGTAAAAGCACGGAGTAAGTGAGTCAAGATCGAGAAAGTGAAGAGATAGTCATATAGAGGTGGGTTTAATCTAAGTAATTTACGACCCATTTAACACCCGTAAAACCCAAGTATGACTCATAAAATTGGATCTAAACTCATTTATAATTTATTTACCAAATATGATAAATTTATATAACAACCAAACCTATTAAATATGGATTAATAAATGCAACAATAATCCATTTCCGACAGAGCAATACATAAATTGCATCATAGCATTGGAAACAAAACATGAAGATCTCGTAGCAGAGAGAGAGAGAAGAGAGGGTTATTGTCTGTGCTCGATGTATGTCGGCTCGGCTCACACGAACCATAGATTAGTTGTGTTCCACGTGAGGCCCTGTCCATCTGATAATTCATTTGACCCGAGATCTCTTGCACCATGACCATCCAATATTTTCTAGAGAGGGAGAAAGCGGGAGGGGGTTGCGAGGGGGAAAGCGATTGGCGTCCCATCGGATGGTGGTCCTCTCGTGCACTTGCAATGTGTGGCTAGCATGGTGCGGATGCATGCGTGCGTGCGTGCGTGCGTGCAGCTCGGAAATTGACAGGGACGCGTGAACTGCTAATGAGCCTTCACAGGAAAAGGCGGATACGCCCGCTATTTTGCCTGAATCCCGGTCGATCCCGGAGCTAAAGTTGCGGAAACCCTAGGTAACTACTGCACACTAGCGCTTTCATTTAATGAAAAGCACAAAGATTCCTGCGGATGTTGTTTTCATATTAGCTGGAGCTTTTTCGTTTGAGCAACATTATGGCCCCATAAAATAAAATTTTGTTTTGGTTCTTGAGTTACTTATTCTTCCGTGCGGCTCATCGTCTTTTGCATTGGACTTTCTAACATTGGTGAGGTATGATGGTTTGTGGTAGACGAGTGTCGTTAAGATAGATTGAGACAATTCGTTTTCTAACATTAGTGAAGTACGACGGTTTGTGGTAGATGAGTGTCGTTAAGATAGATTGAGACAATTCGTTTTGAAAGTAGAGTGACATGAAATAGAAGTGCACCTATGATTGAAAATTGAGATGTGCCATTATGTGAACTTCATCTCTTTATTGGGTAGAAGAACACTAGAAGTCCTAAAAAAATTTTGAAGTGCCATTTAAAAAAAAAAAAAAAAAAAAGATCACTTAAGTGCTAGCGATGAGGAATTTCAACAAAAAATAATGTGGCTTTTATAATAAAAAAATTTTGTATGACTTCTCATATTATTTAAAAAAATCCAATCCACATAACATTTCCGCATGGTGTGTTTAGTAATGAAATAATCGTTTGTTAACAATGATTGGTACTAAAGTGATCACTTTAGACAAAATTTGGCATTCAAATGATCACTAATTGCAATTTTTAAACAACATCATTTAAGGATTATAGTAGGACTAAGAAATTAATAAAATATAATCATGTTAGATTTTTGGCGAAATCAAAATCACCACTCAAGTGATCTTAATTTTTTTAAGTGGCCCTTTAGTAATTCGGAAAAAACTTTTAGTACTAAAATAAATGTCATACACAAATTGACACTTTTAATGTCATTTTCCCCGCTTTATTGCACGGTGACTCTTGCGTGTGCTAGAGGTAATTGGATTGAGAAACAGTACACCTCTCCATCCAATGTCAACATCAACGACAGGGCGCAACGAAATATGGGTATGCTTATTGAAGAATTCGAAGAATTTGACGAGCACTCAAGAACCTTTTGAATCAGATGACTAATGAGAAGGAGGAGAGAGGATCTCAATCCAGAAGCAAGAGTACGTGTTACTTGACCATGTAAGATAGGTTGTGTGGGAAAATTAACCAAATTAGCTCTAAACTTATTTTATATATGTCAATTTAGTACTAAATTTTTCAAATTGATCAATTTATTTATAAATTTTTGTGTGAAATTCCAATGTAGCAATTTTAGTCAGAAATAATCAGGCACGATAGTCCAATTAATAGCCATCTTACGTGGTACAACACCACATCAGTGATTCCTCACGAAAATTAGTCAAAATAAATATATTATAATTTTATGTAAATATTCCGGACTAAATTGATAAAATTGAAATGTGTATACCTAAATTGATGTTCACATAATAAATTTAAAATCTATTAGATAATTGTTCTCAAGGTTGCGTGGAGAAATTGGAGACGACGACGATGTCCCTTTTTCAGAGATTTTCCCCCGTGACCCACGAAATTGACGCAAAAAAAGTGCGAATGATGAGGAGTCCCAGTTGCATATGGATGGCATAAATATTATGATAATGAGAGGTGGGGAGATAAGTCAAACGGTAATAATTCCGTCGGGTCGAGATCGAGATGAGACAACGAAAGTCGGTGGGGGGCTAATCCAGTGCGCCATCTGTTGCGCCAATTTGGGGGGAATCGATTGGTCTATTGACAAATTTAATTGTCCTAGAATAGAATTTGAGGCTTTTTTCACATGGGATTTCTCTCGATGATATGGGAGCTAATTATGGCTTTGAATGCTCGAAAGAGAAGCAGCCTCCTTCAGCACATAACCTAGGAAAATACAGAGAATCCGGAACCCGAAACCAGCTGTGCAGATCTGAGCCTGACCCCAACCCCGACCCCGACCCGGACCACGTTACGTATAATCAATGCCTTGAAAATTAAGTTAGTTTGAATAAAGCGTACTTGACAAAACCCATTTTCAAAATTTCCACCAAATCATTGGGTCTGTTTGTTTTTTTCTAGGAAAAAATTTTCCATGTCTAAATGATGAAAAACTTAATCGACCAACGAACTAAAAATAACAAAATTAGATTGGAAAAGAACGACTTTCCCTTTAGTAAGAAATGAAAACATTTTCTTTAAATTATCAAACGAATGAATTTCCATGAAAAGTATTTTTTTACCATAAAATTTTCAGCAAAATAAACACATTCTCGATAAAATTAAATTAAATTAAAAAAAAAACCCTTTCGATCATGCTTCCGCTTTCATCAATGTCAAAGAACTTGAAATTCGAGGGGCTCGAGAAGCAGCTCCGATCCCCATGACCACACCACGCCGTTGCTCATCCACCACGCTTCCTTTATTGCATCGGGGACTCCCCCCTCAATACTAAAATTCAGATTATTTTTCTCCCAATAAAATTTCAAATCGCAAAATATTTTTCTGTAATTAGAAACACATCCACATAATTTCCCCACGCCCCGCGCATTTTCGGCAGTAATTTCTTTTTAATTATGTAAGAATTTATATATTTCGTAACTAAATAATTTTGCTTAACCTTTCAACTGCCAATTCCTTATGCATAGGCAATGCGCGTGCCAAATACTAATTAGTAAATAAAAAAAAATCACTATACTATTTTCTTCCCCCAAATTGTACCCGAAAAACAGATCAAATCTATGATACTCGTAATTTTATCGTACCGTAAAATACAAAAATGGAAAAAATATAACTAGAAAAAATATATGAAATTTCCTCTCATTTCGATCGATCAAATCACCGCGTCCTCGACAATTACATATAAAATTATCAATGTGCATGCCCTGCGCTTCACACCAGAACAAATAAAAAATATTGATTATATTGGAAAAACCCAATTATACTCTTTTACGTATAAATACGTTCCATTATTCCAATAATTGGCAAAAAAAAAAGAAGAAAAACCCACATTAAATTCCTACTCAAACTTACATATATATATAAAAAAGGAAATAAATATATTCAGACTTTTCGAGTGAAAAGAAAAACCGAACTCTGTTTGGCCTTCTCTGTTCTCCGCTTCAGCCCCTGCAGCGCGTGATCCTGCTGCACGCACGGGAGTACGGATTCGCCGCCCTGCCGGGGCGGCAGTTGTAGTACGACGCCCCGCGCCGGGAGCAGGGGACCACGTTCCGCCGCAGCGCGCCGTAGCTGATGTAGCGCCTCCCCGCCAGGATGCGCCGGTTGGTCTCCGAGTCCATGGCCAGCTCCTCCCCCCACTCCCACTCCCCTCCGCCGCCCCCGGCGGCCAGGCACTCGGCGATCGTGCCGCGGCACTCGCCGCCGGCTGGGTACGGCATGACGGCGGCCGCGAAGTCGAGGGCCGAGGGGGAGGAGGAGGAGGAGGAGGACGCGGCCGGCGAGGGGGCGGACAGGGCGAGGAAGACGAAGGCGACGAGGAGGGCTCGGAAGAGCTGGCCGGAGACGGCGGCTCCCCTCATTTTTTCCGGTGAATTTTGTGGGTTGAAGACGGAGGAGGAGAAGATGAGAGAGAGAGAGAGAGAGATGGTGGTGGTGGTGGAAGGGACTGTGGGAATATAAATAAAAGGCGACAGGTGTTGTACAGGTGCCCCCGGGATAAGGCCTTATTTACAAGTGTACCACGCTTTGACTTTATGTGATGCCTTTTCTTTTTGCTTTTGTTTTCGTTTTTTCTTTTTCTTCCCTCCCAGCTCATTTGAAAAGGATTGACGTTAGAATTACGCCATATTTCGCGTTACATTGGAATATGAATACATTTTAAATTATGAAAGTGTGTTTATTAAATTGCTTAACAAGTGCCTAAGGAACATTCGGGATTTTTCTTTATTCGATAACGTATGTTTAAAATTATAATACCTCGATAATGGGTGAGATAATTTTTTTAATAGTTATTGTAAGCTATTGCGATTAGGGGATACTGTCATTGCAAGAAATCTGTACAGCACCTCATAAAAGCTGTAACAATCATATTCGCGGAAGTTACAGTGAGAAAATGGCATCGAATAGGCTTTAAACATCTGGAAATATATCAGCCTATTTTTTTTTTTTTTTTTTTTTGTGGTGACAACCTTGTTTTGTTTTGATCTCTTGTAGATGGAAAAGAAGTGTTTATACAAATTAGGCATCATGAAAAGACTAGATGGATCCTTCATCAGTCGAAGCACATGGTTTAACATTGGTGGGACGCACGCCGATGATGATTGTGTTTTGGCTATGATAGTCGTGCAATTCAATTATGTCTCTCTAAAAATAGAAAAAAGATTTGTCTGTTAACTTCCAAAGAAATAATGACACAAACGATTGATGAATTTTAGTTAGGAATTATATTGAATATATACTAAAAAAGATTTGTCAATCATTGACCACATTAAACAAATCAAAAGTTTACGAATTATTTTGCACATTATGTTAAAGTTCAGATATCATATTGGATAAATTGAAAATTCATTAACCATATTACTTATTTGGTCAAAGTTTAAGGATCGTTTATATCGTTTTTCCACTTAAAAAATAAAGGCATGCTTTACTTCTTGGTTGAAGATATAAACAATATGACGACTATCTCCTAAAGCTTTTGCTTTTAACCTTTCTTTTAGTAAATATATTACCTCAGTTGTAAGTAAACAAGAGACGAAGAAATTGGCAAAAAACCAACCAAAAGATCTAAAAAATTTGGAGAGAGGGTTCTTTAAAAGTAATTCCGAGCTTTTGTTGAAGGATGCCGGAATAAATCTCTTGAAAAAGTTGTTTTCTTTACGGATACTATGTTAGTAGCACAATGACTTTTCCTTTTCAAATTGGAATCCGATACTCAAACAAAAAAATTTCTTCACTATTTCACAGTAACAAAAGTTACACATCATTGTCGGTGAGGAACGACAACATCAACACAAAGCATAATGATTCAAACACGTAAAATCAAAACCAAATCACTCTGTAAATACGCGTCGGATTGGACACGTGATTCGATCTTAATATCGCGGGGAGCCCGGCTTTTTGGTCTACCGAGAACGAAATTTACGCATCGGGACAAAAGAAGTGAAATAGTACAAGGAGGCCAGATATTAGACAGCCAATGTGAGGAATGGACCACCTTTGAAAGGGATCCGCAATTTAAACTAAAGGAGAAACCCGACACTAATGAGTGAAGCCGACAGCTCCTCTTATAATTTTTAAGACGCGGTGTGGGGGCCCAGGTTGGTCGATCGGAAGGGCCCGAGCGGCGGAAAGCGGGCCGTCGATGGCGACAACCGCGTTTTCCTGGCCTCATGATAAGCCTCGGTTTTTTTTAAAATCGGGTGGAAATTGACAGCGGGGGACCCGTTTGCACGACAGATGTCCTAAATCTAGTGTACAAAAATATGATCAAAGTTGTGAATCTTTCCCACCTAGTACACTATGGTCCTTTCGGCGAACAATACCTCAAATCGTTTACACGTCGCTCGAAAAAAGTGCCCTTGCGGTGTCCTCGATCCAATTGAAATGCTCGTGCCTTGAAATTTTTATTTTTCGATAATGGTGCATGACTTAATTCGATCAATTCAAACGATTCTTGGCTCCAAATTTTTCACTTTTTATATTTCACTTGATTTAAATCTTGCGAGGGATACAGTTTTGTCTTGTTTTGTTAATCGGCAACACTCGAAACTCTCAAAACATACAGCTTTCGGCACATGGATTTACATAAAATATTTTTGTAAATTTTTTAAATCCAAATAATATTTTGAATTTTGATGGGAAATAAAAAGTTTGTTAGGGGCTTTTGGCGCTTAGAGTTTGGATCCATCCTACATTTTGGAATTTTGGACCTAGTTCTCGCGTGGCAAATGGCAATGTTTGTTGGTTTCTATTTGTGTCGTAGCCGGCGAATTAACTTGGACAATAATAATGTCACACACACAACGTTGTTGGTTTATATTTTTATTTTTACTCTGGCCGTTTTCTTTTTCTTACTTTTCTTTTGTGTTAAAGAGCTTCTTCTTTTTTTTTTTCTAATCTAGTCTAGATCTGGAAATTTCTCTTTTTCGTTTTGGGAGGTTTCTATTTCGATCTAGTCTAGATTTCACTTTTCTCAGATTTTGTTGGTGAACAAGTCCAGTTTCAAGGGGAATCAAAATAGTTTCATAAAGGTTTTGCTCTCATAGATGTCAATCCATGCCTGTTCGACCTTGTTCTTTTAAATGGCGATGGTGTAGGAATCTCATCGCCGAAAGGCAAAGTTGTCCCTAACTAATGGAAATCTGAGTATGAGCTCATTACCCAAGATGGATTTGGTGCTTAGGCACCAATTTTGTTTTGAAGAAGTTATATATTTGCTCTTTAAGTTCTAACAATTCATCTTGTTATTTATAATTTGTTTTGTTTTGAAGTTTTTTAGAATTTGTAATGGTTTGCGGCAGAATAACGTTATTTCTCTCTTGCATCTATGAAGAAGTGAATGAAAAGTTACCTAAAAAAGGAAAAAAAAAAAAAGACATAGCATGGATTTACTTGAGGTGAAAAGGCTAAGAATTATGTTTTAAAAAAATTAAAAATACAAAAAATAAAATAAAATAAAATAAGAAGACTTAATACACCTCGACCTTAATGAGTGCCATAACTAAGCTTATTGTCTCATTATTTTTTTCAAAGTTAAACGCGCTCCAAAGTCAAAAAATTATGACTTCGTGTTTCATTTATTTCGTGGAGGATTTGAAATTTTTGGAATTTTTTTTTTTTCAAGAAGTTAATTTCTAAAAATATGACAATATTTTCAGTATTTAATTGAAATCTGAAAAAATTTAAAATTATTTTCCATCCTATGGAAAGGAGAACATGCTTTTTTATTTTCTTATTTTCTTAAAAAGACATGAACTATTGTGCAATATAAAGGATACATATATTTTATGATCAAGTTTTCAAACCAAGTTTTATGGAATTAATTTTTTATGACATTGATAACATTATAGATTATAAGTAATTCATTTTTTTTCTCTGATGGTTTTAATTGACATTTCTTTTTCCTTGAGATTCAAATAAGCACCGTAATAGAAAAAGAAACTGAAGTTATTTTTACTTTTCATATGTCGTGTGATAGAAGCAAGCTTTTTTTCCCCCTATTTTCCCCATATGATGTATGCTAACTATTTAAGTAGACCTGTTCTCTCTCTCTCTCTCTCTTTTCTCTCTCTCTCTCTCTCTTTTTCATTTTTTATGGTCACAGTGTTCTTCACGTACGCATTTTCTTTTGATTTTTCACCTGGGGCCACCTTGTGCATAACTTGTCCACCTATTCAGCATACAATGAGGCGAGACCTGAAAATTTTCAACATTTTGGAGCAGGTGTAATGAATGACAACGAAGGAACCCATCGGACACGAAAGGGCGACTTAAGCAAGTGATTCTTGTTTTTCGCATCCCGTTCGACCACGAAGTGTTCATGTTGTTTGAAATCTTTGTTTGAAATCTTCGACTTCAAAGATGGAAACTATAACAAGCTCATCTCTTGCCTCAATAGACTAGGGCCTGGTCGCTATGATCTTGGACCAAGGTGAGTGCTCGGCTCAAGCGTTGGGGACTAAGGCCTGACTTTAGGGGACTTGGGCTCAATCGCCAGGGTCCCCAAGCTCAGGCACTAGGGTTTTGGTTGTAGGAGCCTAGGTTTCTTGTACTTATGCTAGGAAACTAAGCATGAGTGCTAAAGATGAGTAATTGTGTATTTGGTAACTATTCTATTCTTGAAAATAATTTATGATAAGAAATTATTATTTTTTATTCTCATCGATAAAAAATTATAAGTATTTGAAAGCGTTTGATAACTATCCAAATTCTTTATTCCAGGGATAGAATTGCATTTGGCATTGTCCTAAAAATTTCTAATTCAAACTATTTTCTTCTAACTTTTTAATAATCATATTACTTTTTCTTTTATTTTATCTTCTTTCTTAGCTAGTCGCCGGCCTTGGGATAATCGACAACTGGCCAGATGAGGGCCGACGACCTTGTCGAAACGTTGCCAGCCCCAAGTGAGTCCATGCCTCGTCAGCTAAGCCTCATCAACATCTGGGTGAGGCGGAGCTTGCCCAGCCACCGGAGGCTCGACCTCACCAAGCCACGGCAAAGCCGACCTCACCTAACCCAACCAGGGTTCGGCTAAGTCTCCAACCAGGCAAGGCTCACTAGTGGCTACCAGGCGAGGCTTGCCAGTGGCTGGGCGAGTCTTGCCCAGCCAGGCGAGGCTCGCTAGTGGCCAAAGGAGGCTTGGGCGAGGCTTGTTGATGGCTGGGTGAGCTCATTGGAGCTTGCCCAACTAGTTGTCGATGATCGACGGCGGTGGCGGCGACGATGGAAGAAGAAAAGAAAGGGAAGAAAAACAAGAAGGAAAGAAGAAAAGAAAAGAAAAAAAAAATTTCGGCTGGCTTGATTCTAGAATTGTTCCCGAGAACAAATAATCAATTTTTTTTTTTTTTTACTTTTCGATTCTACTTCAAATCTACCCTCAGGAATAAATTTGTTCTTAAGAACAAAAAAATTACCAAATGGATTTTTGTTCAAAATCTACTCCTGAGAACAAAATCAAATATTATTTGATCGGTTGCCAAACACACCCTAATTGAGCATGGCCATCGAGACTTGACATGGGTGCCAAAGTCTTGGGCTCATCATCAAGGCACTTGGGCCCAACTTCGATGGACCAAGGCCCAAATGCTAGTGACTTGAACATAGGAGTTGAGTATCCAGGTCTGCCTTGGTCGTCAAGGACTTGAGCACAAGCATCGGGGTCCCATGCCCAAGCATTGAGGTTTTAGGTCTAAGAGCCGAAGTTTAATCATACTATAAAAAATAATTTCTAAGTTTTAAAAGAAGAAATCATTTCTTATATTTTTAACGTAGGATTTCCGTTTATAATTTTCTTAAGCAATCCGATGTTGGAAAATGAGGAAAAAATTTTCCAATAGTAAATTTTCTGCAAAACAAACGGTAATCTTCAGATCCTCTTTTTCGGGCTACAACTCTTCTAGCAATGAATACATCTCATATATCTTGGAACTACTCCTGCAATGAATCAAGACAAAAACAAATGGGTGGCACTATTTTCACATCCGTTTTAACTAACACACGTCATTTTTATGTTAACTAACCAAATTACTTTCAGATCAAAAGATTGGTTCAGTATTTATAATAAAAATTACCCGTTTCTCTGAATAGGTCATGCTAGTTCTATCCCTAAATTGGCTTCATCCTCATCGTAATGAAGTAAAATGGCAAAAGGGCCCAAGCATTGATGTTGTTCATCTTTTATCTTTGTTCTCTAGCTTCTCCCTTGTTCATCAAATTTTTCTGGGTAAAGGTTTGCAAAAAATAAAGAAAAACTAATTTTGGCTTATGGCATATGCTTTCTTTCATTTCTTCTATTCTTGGTAGAGTTTGAACTAATGGTGGCGGGAGAGTGTGAATCATTTTACAGCACATTTGAAGTATTCAAGTAGATTTATATGTAAGAGTTGATTGATTTTTACCTAATCTTTTTCATTCATCTTAGATCCATGATGAAACTTTACAGTCCCCTTGAAAAACTATCTTTTGAGAGTCTTTATTATTAGCAAGTCCACTTTGCACACAAGCAAATTCCATTTATCACAACACTAACGGCCACAGTTAACTCATCACTATTGAGATCCTCATGGCAATCATGTTACTCCGCCAACAAGTTGCTTCCACTCCTACAACACTCAAATTGTTGGCCAAGTTCATCATCTTTATGAACACCATAGTTGCGCTGTGTCATCATACGTGCAAATCCAGAGCCACTGTTCGGTCGGCCAAATCACCCTGACCAACGCTATAGCTTCTGGACCAAGCCACGAATCACTAGTTACCACTGTTGGGTTTCCCATTGATAAAGGTTATCACCGAGACCTCAAAAACCATAGTCCTAGGTCGGTATGAGGTCAAACTCCTTAAACAACCTCTGTCCGAGTAATCGTGGCAATATGCGCCTAGAGCTTGAAGCACTGAGAAGTGACAGTCGAGGGCAGAGAGAGAGAGAGAGAGAGAGAGAGAGAGAGAGAGAGAGAGAGATTTGAGGGCGAAAATGCGAGCTGGGTGGAGGCGAGTGACAAGCGATGTATGACAGCAACAATGTGCGCAGGCTAGCAATGGTGGTGTCGTGCGATAGAGAGGCGGGTCTAAGTTGGCTAAGTGATTGAGAAAGGTCACAAGCGTACTTTAGTCATCTAACCTTTAGGTGTGTATGACAATTTGAGGGTGGCATTAGCGTGACATGTTGAACATTCCAGGAAATTTGTGTCATCTTAGTCTTTTAAATTGTATTAAAGTGCTGTTTCGGTTGGGGCATTTTGTTTAATCTGTTACCAGACGTCAGACAGTGAGTTTCCAATCCGGGTATCCTGCATGGAAATGCATAATGACGAGATTAATGACATTCTTGCAGTGGAGGGCCAGAAATTGCAGACACATGAAAGCTTAGAGGTGTGGAGCAATTTCAGGGTTTTAGGGTTGGACTAGTCTAGATAAGTTCTTTCAAAAAATTGAATAACCATATTGTTTTCCTGTTCTCTTATTTTGTAGAGAGGCATTTTTGTTGCAGGCGTTAAAAAGAAACTGTGCACAATTAGAATCAAGTGCTTTTAAGCTTTTAGTATTAGGCAAAGGTAAAGGTGACCGCTTCTTGATCCGATTTGATTCAACCATGAAACCAGACCGAACCGGTTTCCAAAAATTGGAACTGGGGACTAGACTAGTTAGTCCTAAGATCGGGAATCGGACCAAATCATCAGTCTAGTTTGGTCCAATGGAACAAATAACTCATTTCACTTCTTCCATTTATTTAAGATTCTACTAGTTTAAAAATGAGCATGGTTTCTTATTGTCAATAGACACTTTGGCGAAACTAACATGAACGTTTAGAGCAGTCGATCTCACATGATATTTAAAATGATACATCCCACTAATCAAAATAAAGGTTTTTCTAGCCATTTTCACTTTTCTTGGATTTATTCATCATGCTAAGATCAAAGGCTATGCATGTCTGGTCATCGAAAGCATAAGGAAATACACAAATGTACACAAATGTAAGTTGTGAGAACTCAACCTCTCATACTATTCGAGTCTTCCTAGGTTCTACTACTTTTCATAGTGAATCTAAGATGAGCTGTCCGAATCATTCGATCACTATTACTACTAACTATTTTTGTTTGGGATCCAGAACTTGATAGATTTATCTAGCTCTGAGCTTATTGTGAAAACTAGAGTTGGCCTAGTGCGCCTAAAGGAAGAACAATAGTAAGAAGGTCTAGCTCCAATTGGTACGATTTTAGGTAGGTGCGACGCAACTAAACTTTTGTAGTAAGAAAGTTACTTCATTCCGAAGGAGCTTTGAGTCCCAAATATCCTAAGGCAAATGCAAATATCATTTGGCAATTTTTTTTGGAAAGTTTTAGGAATATACAATGAAAAGTCCATGATCGATTGTTCCAAAAACGTAGTTCAATTTTTTAAAAAAATATGTTATTTGGGATTGCGAATTTTTGGAAATCGGAACAAACTAATGGCCACCATTTATTCTCTTTGAATTAAATTGCCAAGAATTAAGTTATACATTCTTGAATACTGTTTTATGACGTTTGCTACCTTAATGGTGCGTTTGGAAAGACTTTTGGAAAAAGTTATTGAGAAAATGTAAAGGCCCTTAACTTAAAGGAGTTTTTCAAAATATAAAGTGTGTTTGATAAATTTATTTGTGAAAATCCACTGTGAAGTATTTTTTTAGCAAAATAATGTTTGGGTAAATTAAATTTGCAAAAAAATTTTACTATTAAAAAAAAGGAAAAAAAAGGGAAAGTTGGCCGGCCAAAGGCTTCGCCGGTTACCGCAAGCAAAGAGCTAATAGTTGTCGGCGAAGGGTAGGTGGTCCAACGAGGGGGAGGCGATGCAGCAAAGGGTAGTGTCCGACTAGGGTCACTGTGTGGAGGACACGGTGCGACGAGGGTTGTAGCGACCTTCACCGCACCGTCGCGCGACCCATCGCGCCGCGAAGGTTGCCGGCAACCCAAGCGAGGTCATGGTTCGCCTAGTTCGTAGCGATAGACTTTGCCGTGACCTAGGCAACCTCCGCGACCTAGATTTAGGTTGTGATGAGGTTGTGGGTCACCTGGGTTGCCACGACCTTTGGTGACCTCCACGACCCAAATCTGGGTCACAAGGATGCTGTGGGTAGCTTGGGTCGCCGCACGACCTTCGGCAACCTCCACAACCTAGATTTGGGTCGCGGCGATCAACCTCGTCGCAACCTAGACAACTGACGCGATCTAAATTTGGGTTGCGGCAAGGTCTCGCCACCTAGATCTAGGTTGCGTGATTGGTCGACGAAGATTGCTAGGGTGCCGCGATCATGCCGGCCTCTCTTCAACTCGTCGCCAACCCACACAACCTCGTCGGTCGACATCTGAAAATTTTACGAAGAAGAATATTGAATAGTGCGTTGGACTTTTTGAAAATTCTAAAAACCCAAAGCAACCTAGGATAGACTTTCAGCTTTTAGAAGACCAGCATTCCTTCAAGGTAGATTTCAAAAATGTTTTCAAACACCCAATAATTAAGCATATGCTTTGGACATCCAAAAGGTACTTGGCTGGTCCAAACGCAGCCTTATCATTCTTCATGGTCAACAATTGGAATTCAAATTCAATGAAAATGGACTGGTCGGGCCGAATCATAGAACACCACGTGTCAGGTATTGTATTGACTCTTCTGCTTCCGTCTGCGCAGCCGGAGAACGCTTTTTGATAGCTGAAAAACAGCGAATGGAGCCGCCGATCAATCGGAGCAACCTCGGTTCGAGAGCCGCAACTCGCCGGAAGCCATGGATTCGCGCCCCACGAAGCTCGATTACTACGCCGACATGCGGAGCCTCGTCTCCGAGTCCACGGTCGTCTCCTTCCTCAAGGTCAGTCGCTCCCCATTTGTCCCCGCCTCCGAGAAACCAGCCGTGTAGTTCGGTGCATTTCGATTCCGCGCTTCGATTCTGCTTTCCATGCGTCGTTTCTCGCGGAATCGCTACATGGTTATTCGTGTTTTGACTGATCAATGTTGAAGTTGACTGCTTTTTTTCTGTCTCTTTCGTTTTGGGAAGGGTGGTGATGATGGTAGGAGTGCTTTGATACTGAAGTCCACGATCTTCCATCCCCAAGGCGGCGGGCAGCCGGCGGATACCGGGTTTATCACGGTCGGGGACGGGGAGGCGAAGTTTGCTGTGGAAGATGTCCGGTCGAGAGATGGAATTGTACGAGCCGAAGGCGCTTTTGTCTTGTTACGCTTGTCGAATGCCATTTTTTTTGTGATTTCTTCGTATTAGTCGAGTTTGACGTCGGTTGAGTTGCTTGCCCTCCTCTAGGTTTATCATTATGGTCACGTTGAGAATTTGGCTGGGGATGGTGTGGTGGAATTTGAGACAGGAAAGGCGGTTCGCTTGCACGTGGATGAATCTAGGCGCAAGCTCAACTCCCGGTATGTTTGAACGAGGAAATATCAATGAGATAGTCTTGATGATCAGTGATTTTTCTTTCCTTAATTATATGCTCCAATGTGCTTGCGAAACATATTGTATTTGCTGTGTGGCATAACTTTGTCCGCATATAGTTTTTTCCGCATTAAAAAACCACTTGCGTTGGGCCTCAATATACCATATTCTGTCCTTAAATTGAATCCAAATCAAAACAGAGTTTCATACTTGTCATGCTCATTTAATCATTGCTTTCAGTGCATGGTTGCATCACTGAAGTTTACATGATATTGAGTCAATGTTAAATCCTATTATCTGCAGCAATCTCTCTCGGTTAATTTTCTGGGATTCACTGTGGTGCTGTTTTGCTGTTATAATGTGGTCTATTTAAATGATCTGTTGACTCAAGCAGGTTGCATTCAGCTGGGCATTTACTGGACATATGCATGAAGAATGTGGGACTTGGTTTGGAGCCAGGCAAGGGTTACCATTTCCCAGATGGGTATGATCTATGAATTAATTTAGTTGCATTGCATCTACCTAAAATCGAATGATAGAGATGTAAAGCCTTCAACGATTCAGTTATTATGTGAGGATACTACATAGTTTAAGCAAGGCGGTCATCATTTCCTCACTGTGTATTACCTTGAACTTGATTTGATGTTATATGTGCATCGTGTGAATTTGAGAATAATCACAATAAGACTTCTTAAAATTTTTGGCCGAGTGCAGTTAAATTTAAAGCTTTTCATTTGTTCAATTAAGTCCTCAAACCTTTAGTGAATGTTTGTTAAAGTCATTCTATTCAAATCTGTCGGATTCCTATACGTGACAGTGCACTCACACATAGGATTTCCATAAAAGTTAAATGACTAATTTAAAAAGGACTTGTTTGATCTTCGGATAAAAGTTTTGGGAGTTATGTGCACCAAAGAAAAGTCCTAGGATTTATTTGCATGAAAGAAAAATTCTAGGATGCAATTGCGCTTTGGACATAAGTTTTAAGACTCAATAAACTTTTCCAAAGAGTCATTGGCTAAAACAGAAAGCTCATCCAAAGAGTTGGAGTTTTAAGGATTTGTAACTGGTGCAGTTTACTTAGATTATGCTTACTAGGTATCATATTGTTGCTTGTAATACTTGGAGGATTAAACTTGAACCATCACTTTTGATCAGTCTTCAAATTTCTGGATATGGCATTTTCATATGTTGTTTTGGCTATTTGGGTATTGGAATAGGGACCATCGATTGTTATCTTTGCCAGACCATTCATATTGTTGAAATGCATGATCTTGCTAAATAGGCGAAATTTAGGTGTATGGGCCTATATATTATTTTGTTTCTTGAGACTTCCATATGGATGTCCCAGAAGTAGTTTGGAAAGCTTCTTGTTTCTGCTGGATGCGTGAAATGATCTTTAAGTTATTTTTTTCCTGGCCATTTGTTGAATATGAGCCCATATATTGTTTTACTCCTTGGAGACATGTATAGATTTTCCAGAAGTAGTTTTCTCAGTACAAGTAAAGCTTCTTGTTTCGACTGGATGCCTGGAGCTTTTTTTTTTAAATAGAAATTTTTTCCAGACCATTCGTGGAATATAAAGGCGTTATTCCGCCAAGTGAAATATCTAACAAGCCGAAGGAATTGGAGACGGAAGCTAATGCATTGATATCTAAAGGAGGGGAAGTAAGAGGCTACTTTACTTTTCCTTGTGTTGAAAAATATAGACTTTTAATGGTTAGCAGTGTTGCTTCATATGAAAATCTTACTCATTGCATGATTCCTTGCAGGTTTCTGTTGCGGTATTACCTTATGATGAAGCTTTAGAGCAATGTGGCGGTTTCCTTCCTGATTATATTCCCAAGGTCAGGAGTTCATATACAACAACTATCGACCCTCCTGCCTTTTGCTCAGATATCTTCCTGCATTGTTGAACTTTATGCTTTGTGATAAGAGCAAGGTTTCCAAAATGGGATGAGACCATGCATCTCAATTGGCGGAACTAGTCCTTGATCTGCTACTCTGCTGAGACCATGCATCTCAATTGGTGGAACTAGTCCTCGATCTGCTACTCTGCTTACGTACACAGATGATATTGTACAAAACAGATAACAATGGGCATTGACCCAGTTCAACTAGATGAACTGGTGAATCCGGTTTGACCATTCTAGGGCTTTTTTTGATTGGTGAAAGTGAAATGCAAAAATCAGGGGCAAATCCAGCGGCCAAACTTCTTCATGCAATGGTTATAAAGGGGTCTACTCATTACCAGTGACCCCATTGATATCTATAAGAAAAAGTTGAGGCTATTCATCTGAAGAGTAAAGTAGTTACTCCCACTGGAAAAAATTGTAGATGGTGCTGATGGGAATTAATCTTGGTGCCCCCCTTAACACGTGTGCTTCCCTGCCATTCCTTCTGGCTAGCATTTGTTTGCCTACTTGTCTAACATCTGAAAATGGAATTATCTGTTTAGCTGGTTAAACTGCGAATTGAGTGGCTTTACACTTCTCCAGCGTTTGATAACATTATTTAAAAGTAATGTGGTGCCTACTGCCAGTTTTCTATTTTCCGCTCAAACTATTAAATGTTCATATAAATGCCTTGATAATCTGTTGGCACACCCGTTTACTGGGAATGAGAATAGTCAGTTGAGAATGAGATGTTTCATTCCTGTTCATCTGGTGTTTGGTGACTTGGAATAACATGGAAAGAAATGGATATTGAGAAAGATGTTATTACCACATTCTGATTAATGCAATTTAAAGCAATTGCTGACTCAATGAAAAATAGAAATTCCATAGTGAAATATTTATGGCGTATCATCAACTAAATCAAGAAGTATGGCATGATATCTCTCTTCTTTGTTATTTTTTTAATTCCTTTTGGCAATTTTAGAACTAAAATTGTATTAAATGGTTCTTTGTTATGGTAAGTTTTGGTCATGTTTCCAATCATAAAACCCTCGACTCCAATATCATGGTCTTATGAAGCATGATAGTTTAAGCTCTATTTACAATTCAGATTACCAAATTTATATTCTGATTCTTTTTACTTCATTTCAATTGTTTCTTTCCAACTAACCAAACGAGCAAAGCTCCAAAAGATAATGTGGATGTCATTGAATTTATGGTTTTCAGTGGCTAATTGTAGATGTGTGTTGCATAAAGTATTGTACATAACTTGTCTTGCTTGCCCATATGGTTACTGGTAGTTTCCATCGTATATATGCAGAGCATTTGATGTAGCCAATGTATTGCACCTATTGCAGGAAAGCACTCCTCGCATTGTGAAACTGGGAAGTAATCCAGGTTGTCCATGTGGTGGTACCCATGTTCATAATCTATCAGAGATAATTAGCATGAAGGCAAGTATTCAGCTGCACATTTTCTGAATAATAACTATGCGATTGATAGTATCTGATTTAATTACCTTATTTCACAACTGAAAAGAAGAGGATGATGAGAGTATACCCACTCAAGGTCTTGTATGACACTAGAAAAACTAGGAGAATCAAGTCCAATGTTTCTTCTTGTTTTAACTTTGTCGGTTTTGGTTATGTTGTGTTTCCAATGTTTCCCGGCCTTCTGTGTACTAAGGTGCTTCGATATTTGTTCAGGTCTCCCAAATTTGCACGAAGAAAGGCATGACAAAGTCTCCTATACCGTTGGGTGATTGTGGTCCTAATTAATTCTTAATGTTTGTGTCAAATGTATGGCGGCTTGATTTTAGAACAGACATTCAAAATCATATTGAGCCTATAATTAGGTATGCCCCATCATTGGTCCCTTGGTGAGCATTCTCTGAATTTGGACTTAGGTAACTACGTGTGCAAGTAATAGTTCGACATTTTTTTAGTATATGGAAGTTCCATTGTTACATCTCTCTCTGTCTCTCTCTCTCTCTAGCCAAGCTCTTTAAGTTGTCGTTAATGGTGGTGCTTCCAGAAACTTCAAGAAAGATGAGATGATAAGCTCTTTATCGCCAGTCACATTAGGCAAGTTCTGGAATATGCGCATATCATGATCCTTTCTGTTAGGCTGAGAACAGGATGTCATGCCATTTGGTGGCTGTGAGCTTCTGTAGTTACTAGTGATTGTCATCATGCATCACGAAAGCAGATTAGCTGTGAATTTAGGAACTGGCTTGTCTTCTTGTCGCTTCCCGGCCTGTCTGGAAGCTACTCTTCTGTCGGGATTCTCCCGCTCAATGCCAACTCATGATTCTTTGTTCCCCTCAAGATTGTGACGCTGATCTATGCCCAAATCATATTCCTGGGGGGGATATCACCCGAGATTTGCATCGCAGATCACGTGAAGCATTGTGAAGTAGATATTTAGCTGATGCTGGAGTTCCAGCCCCTGTCGACATTGATTGTGTTTTGGAGTATTCCTGCTGAACGGTAGTTTAACGTCTGTGTCGATCTGTTGTGTGAGCTTGTTCTGGTGGCGATGAAACGGGACAACGCAGCGCCGATGCAAGCATCCGCCTCTTCGGAAAATCGGGTGTACGACCGAACGTGCGGCAGTGCTGAGAGATGCACTGTGGTCCATGTATGTATTGCTTGGGGGAGATCATTTGGGGCTCCATTCTTCTCCTGAGTCGTCCAGCCCCACTCGCTTTTACTTAGCCTACCTTCATATGGATAAGTTTCTGGATAAGTTTCTCAGAAAATAAGTCATTGAAAAATGTCTTCATGCCATGGAAAATCTGTACAGAATCCTCGACAGGAATTTAACACTTCCCACGAAGTAAGAGTCGTTTCTTTTCGGAATTCACTCCAGCTCACGGCCTCCAAGGCAGCACCAAAGTTCCGGAGGATGTGGCACCCTAAGAAATGTCGACACTTTTCGAGAGTTTTCATGTCGTGTCCGATATTTTGACACGTGTTCAACACGCTCTGAAGCACGGTTAACAAGTGTTAGAAAATTCAACATGTGATCAACTCTCCTAACATACTCCTACACGAGAGTATGGAATTTTAACACGTGATTTCAACATGCACAAGTTTTAAAAATTTTCGATAAATGACAAGTCAAAATGTAAATATGTAAGAAAATGAAAATAATAAAGAGGGAAAATGGAAAAACTTAGTTTTCTTTTCTCTTTTAACTTTCACATCTCATGACTCACAATTTTTAATGTAAATTCATTCTATATTCTTTTTTTAATAATTTATTTATTTATGAATTTGAAATAAATTAATTTAATTGAAACATTCATAAAAATGATAATGTATTGTGTATATATAAAAATGTGCATTTAATATGCAACGTATCTCAACGTGTCAAAATCTTCTCTTTTTTTGAGAAATGATATATTGGCATATCGTGTTGTGTTGTATCTTGTGTCGTGTATTGATGTTGATTCTACTTAATTTGCACGCTAGTGTCACGGTCCGTGAATCCTCCCGTACTCGTGACACTTGTGAGTGGCGCTTGGGGTTATCTGGCGAAGAGTATGAGGCAGAAGGGTAGAACACAACTGGTTCGTGGGAGTGGCGTCAGGACGGTTGGTGCTAGGAGTTCTAGGATAGAAGGATTATATCACTTAGGAGCTCTGAAGACGGGGTAGGCCTCCCGTGCACAAACTGGTCGGGAGCTGATGCCGCTCTCCTGACGAGGCCATGGCAGGCCGAAACCAGTTGTCGTCCCTAAAGAGAACTGCTGCCTTACTCGATGGACCAGACGCCCGAGCGAAGCTGGGCGTGGTAGGATCTCGCACGAAGAATCATTCACCGTATCGCTCATGGAGCAACTAAAGAAAGGGCTGGCCTGGCGAATTCCGCTCGCTAGGCGCCCGCGGGTCGTTTCCGAGGCCAAGGAAACTCTCGGCCCGTGACAAGTGGTATCGAGCGGAATCCCTCCGAAGCGAGTGAGCAAGTCGGAGAATCGGACTCCTCGCTCAAGTGCGGGTCAAGCGAGATAAGTCCCGGTGGATGGGTGCTAGGGCGAGTCGGCTTCTCGTCGAGCGGAATGCGAGTTAGAGAAGAACCAAACCCTTGCTGAATGGGGATAACGTTCCTGGATCGATCGGTGAATATGAAGAAGATGTCTACTGCCACGTTTTCAACAAGAAAAGAACCTCCATTGGTCTGCTGGGGTCAAGATGCTGGTTAGGCTGGAATGGTGCTGCCAAAAGATGCGGTTGGCGAAAAATGCCACACTTGCCAAAAGCGCAAGTGACTGAAGAGCCGAGCAGTTGAGATCAAAAGAGGCCACCAATGGAGCAAAACCTGTTTTGTTGGGCGAGCGTGACCGTTCGATGTGAATTCCCAAAAGTGGCACATCAATGGTTAACTTACGCAAGGAAGCGACAGAGCAGAGATCGCAACGAGGGCGTTGCGAATTGAGTGGGGGAGAATGTCACGGTCCGTGAATCCTCCCGTACTCGTGACACTTGTGAGTGGCGCTTGGGGTTATCTGGCGAAGAGTATGAGGCAGAAGGGTAGAACACAACTGGTCCGTGGGAGTGGCGTCAGGACGGTTGGTGCTAGGAGTTCTAGGATAGAAGGATTATATCACTTAGGAGCTCAAGACGGGGTAGGCCTCCCGTGCACAAACCGGTCGGGAGCCGATGCCGCTCTCCCGACGAGGCCATGGCAGCCGAAACCGGTTGTCGTCCCTAAAGAGAATCCTGCCTTACTCGATGGACCGGACGCCCGAGCGAAGCCGGGCGTGGTAGGATCTCGCACGAAGAATCATTCACCGTATCGTTCATGGAGCAACTAAAGAAAGGGCGGCACGCGACCGCTCGCTAGGCGCCCGCGGGTCGTTTCCGAGGCCAAGGAAACTCTCGGCTGTGACAAGTGGTATCGGAGCGGAATCCCTCCGAAGCGAGTGAGCAAGTCGGAGAATCGGACTCCTCGCTCAAGTGCGGGTCAAGCAGATAAGTCCTGGTGGATGGGTGTTAGGGCGAGTCGGTTTCTCGTCGAGCGGAATGCGAGTTAGAGAAGAACCGAACCCTTGCTGAATGGGGATAACGTTCCTGGATCGATCGGTGAATATGAAGAAGAGGTCTACTGCCACGTTTTCAACAAGAAAAGAACCTCCATTGGTCTGCTGGGGTCAAGATGCTGGTTAGGCTGGAATGGTGCTGCCAAAAGATGCGGTTGGCGAAAAATGCCACACTTGCCAAAAGCGCAAGTGACTGAAGAGCCGAGCAGTTGAGATCAAAAGAGGCCACCAATGGAGCAAAACCTGTTTTGTTGGGCGAGCGTGACCGTTCGATGTGAATTCCCAAAAGTGGCACATCAATGGTTAACTTACGCAAGGAAGCGACAGAAGCGAGATCGCAACGAGGGCGTTGCGAATGAGTGGGGAGAATGTCACGGTCCGTGAATCCTCCCGTACTCGTGACACTTGTGAGTGGCGCTTGGGGTTATCTCGGCGAAGAGTATGAGGCGTAAGGGTAGAACACAACCGGTCCGTGGGAGTGGCGTCGGGACGGTTGGTGCTAGGAGTTCTAGGATAGAAGGATTATATCACTTAGGAGCTCAAGACGGGGTAGGCCTCCCGTGCACAAACCGGTCGGGAGCCGATGCCGCTCTCCCGACGAGGCCATGGCGGCCGAAACCGGTTGTCGTCCCTAAAGAGAATCCGCTGCCTTACTCGATGGACCGGGACGCCCGAGCGAAGCCGGGCGTGGTAGGATCTCGCACGAAGAATCATTCACCGTATCGTTCATGGAGCAACTAAAGAAAGGGCCGGCTCGGGCGAATTCCGCTCGCTAGGCGCCCGCGGGTCGTTTCCGAGGCCAAGGAAACTCTCGGCCCGTGACAAGTGGTATCGAGCGGGAATCCCTCCGAAGCGAGTGAGCAAGTCGGAGAATCGGACTCCTCGCTCAAGTGCGGGTCAAGCGAGATAAGTCCTGGTGGATGGGTGTTAGGGCGAGTCGGTTTCGTCGAGCGGAATGCGAGTTAGAGAAGAACCGAACCCTTGCCGAATGGGGATAACGTTCTTGGATCGATCGGTGAATATGAAGAAGAGGTCTACCGCCACGTTTTCAACAAGAAAAGAACCTCCATTGGTCTCGTCGGGGTCAAGATGCTTGGTTAGGCTGGAATGGTGCTTTAGCCAAAAGATGCGGTTGGCGAAAAATGCCACACTTGCCAAAAGCGCAAGTGACGAAGAGCCGAGCCGGTTGAGATCAAAAGAGGCCACCAATGGAGCAAAACCTGTTTTGTTGGGCGAGCGTGACCGTTCGATGTGAATTCCCAAAAGTGGCACATCAATGGTTAACTTACGCAAGGAAGCGACAGAGCGAGAGATCGCAACGAGGGCGTTGCGAATGAGTGGGGAGAATGTCACGGTCCGTGAATCCTCCCGTACTCGTGACACTTGTGAGTGGCGCTTGGGGTTATCTCGGCGAAGAGTATGAGGCGAAGGGTAGAACACAACCGGTCCGTGGGAGTGGCGTCGGGACGGTTGGTGCTAGGAGTTCTAGGATAGAAGGATTATATCACTTAGGAGCTCAAGACGGGGTAGGCCTCCCGTGCACAAACCGGTCGGGAGCCGATGCCGCTCTCCCGACGAGGCCATGGCGAGGCCGAAACCGGTTGTCGTCCCTAAAGAGAACCGCTGCCTTACTCGATGGACCCGAGACGCCCGAGCGAAGCTGGGCGTGGTAGGATCTCGCACGAAGAATCATTCACCGTATCGTTCATGGAGCAACTAAAGAAAGGGCTGGCCTGGCGAATTCCGCTCACTAGGCGCCCGCGGGTCGTTTCCGAGGCCAAGGAAACTCTCGGCCCGTGACACTAGACTCAAGGCGTTGACGACTGGTTCCGGGTCACCAACAGTTAGATCCCCCAATTGTTTGACCCGGCTCCACAAGTCTACCCAGTCGAGGGTTTCCACGTTTGCTGAGCTAGGCGACAGCTGGACCTGACCCGGTCCGGGTGGCCACCATTTTTAGCTTCCATTGATGGCTTTTACTCTTCAAAATGGTGGCATTTCCTCGCCCATACGTATTGATGTTTGACAAAGGAAAACATAGTCATAATTGTTCCCTTGTTAATTTTTTGTTCGTTGAAGATTCTTTTTTGGGATAAAGATATCATAAGTATTAGGTAAAATTCTGAAAAAGAGCCCCATGGACACTATTTTCTCAAATAAGAGTCTAGAATGGATGCTATTTTAAATAAAGACTTGAAGTGGTCATAGTTGTTTCAAATAAAAGCTTGAAGTCATCATAGTTGCTTCAAATTAGGACCTTACCTCACCGATCACCGACAAGTTAAATATTTCGACCGATCAAGGGCGTTTTCATCCAAATCATCTTTTCTTCTTTTTTCTTTTCCAATGTCGGTTAGCACCCATTGACAAAGGCCAGCGAGGGCTCGATGACCCTTACAGGATGCTGGAAGGGCTAGCAAGGGCTCAACAACTAATGGCCAACGAGGGCCTACAAGCACTTGTTGACAGAGAGCAAGGGTCGACCTTGCTTGGGGCCAACAAGGGCTCAACAATCATTGCTAATAGTAGGCGAGGGTCGTCAAGCCCTCACTAGTTGTGGGCAAGGGCTTGCAAGCCTTCGTTGACCCTTACTAATAGCCGCAAGGTCAGCAAGCCCTCACTCAAGGCCAGCGAGGGTCAACCTCGTTAACGGTTGCAAGGGGCGACCTCCCCAAGGCGAGGGTCGCCTTGCCCAAGTGAGGCCTCCCCTCATAAGATTGAGAGAGGGCGACCCTTGCCCAGCCCTTACCGATTTTGTCGATGGTTGATTGGCCATTGGCAAAGAAGGAAGAAGAAGAACCAAAAAAAAGGGAAAGGAAAAAACAAAAGAAGGAAAAATGACAAATTTCCTCGATCATAGGACAATTAGGCATTTATTTGAAATAAATATAACCACTTTATGCATTTATTTAAAATAAAATCTATTTTTTAAATCCTTATTTGAGAAAGTGATAGCACTTTAGATTCTTATTTGAAATAAAGTCCACTTTGTGCCATTGTTTGAAAAGATGAGGATACTTGGGTCCTTTTTTGAAATTTTCCATAAGTATTATAACTTTTATATGATTTTCCCTAATCATAACTTTTTTTTCCATCACTTGAGTGCCATAATTATTAAAAAGAGTGTTTACTTAATGTTGAAAATTTGATGTGCCATTTAAAGCACTAAGTGACCAATTGAAATGTTATATGCCATTTAAGTTATCAAAAGAAAAAAATTATAGTTATAGTATTTAGGATATTTAGTATCATACAAAAATTATGATATTTTAATAAACTCAATATAAAAGACTTAAAAGTACTTAATAATATCTTTTTTTCTTCCTTCTCATATCGTTTTGACTACATTGAATCCGTCCTTGGCATGATTAAAGAAGGCCTTCCTTTACGTGAGCGCACCAAACGTTATCAAGTCAAGCTATCAATTTCTCAATGCAAGTGGTCAAATTTTAATACGTGAAAAAAATCACGGACCGCCAGTGTTTATTGCCAGAATCTAATAAAGCATCTAAAAAATGCCTGTACAATAATTGGATTTCTGGTGGACGTGGGCTCTCGGCTGTCCACCACCATCCTGCATCGACGTCCCAAATTCTTCCGATTTCGTCCGAAAATAGTTAAGTAATAAAAAAATATTTTTTATTTTTAATAATAATTTATGTCTAAATATTTTTGCGAACAACGATAAAAATATTTTTTATTCATTCATTTTTGTACCAATACGAGCGATCATTTTTTAAAATATATTTTTAAAATCATTTATTTTTCGCAAAATAAATTGAGTCTAAAAGTTAAAATTCCATGTATTGGCCTAATGCTTTATGTTGCAACCTCAAACGCAAAAGAGCTGGGTCTATCTTATTTACGTGGGCTTCATCTTTACTTATCAGTTTAAGTATTGATAAATTAAATTTCTTGATATCTTCTTTTTTTTTTTTTTTTTTTTTAAAATTCTTTGTAAACTAAGAAAAAATTAGGTAGCTTGATTTGAATGAGTTAGGCAAAAAAAATTGGTCGATGTGTGTTGGTTAGGCCATCAATGTCCCAAATCTAGACCATATGCTGTCTTAGGAAATTCCAATCCAAACTTTCTGTTAGTTCCATAAAAAATGAAATGATTGATTGTACCATTTACAAAAATGGAAAACGAAAGACATTTTCATAATCCCTGAAAATGTTTAGATATAAATTATTATTGATAGTGAAAATATTTTCTATTGACTAATTACTTCATGTGATTATTTGTAGGAAAATAATTTTCAGATCATTTATTTTTTATGAAATAAACGGATCCTAATTTTTGATATTTTTGGTAAAAGTGGTTCTCTAAGCATATGTGAACGCAATTATGAATACGTAATCATGCAAAACTCCACATCAAAAGAAAAGCAATTGAACTTAAAGCTAATTTCTAATTCAAAGTCGTTTTGGGTTATTAGCTTTGTGACACCTCATTGGGTTGGGTTGCTTGCAATCTAAGCCTTGGAAAGTGGAAAATCAAAGTTTTTTTTTTTTGGTTGGGAAATAAAAGTTGACTTGTGCGCATGTTTGATTAAGATTTAGCAAAAGAAGAAGGTTCCCTTTCCGTCATAATCTGAAACACTAATATAAATTTCAAATAAATTATCAAAAAAGATTGCTTGTGAATATATGTGTTAATACCTGTATGTCGTCAAGATTTCAAGGTTTCGAATTTTTAAAACGGAAAAGTCCACCAAAAGTCACAAATTTTGACCAGAGCGATAAATTTACTCAATTTTTTTTTTATGACATAAAAAAAATCTCAAACTTTACTAACCGTGATACATTTACCTAAACTATTTTTGACAACATAAAAAAACTTTAAACTTGTATCTGATACATTTACCCCAAATTATAAAGCATTTTTCGTCTTTTACTTTTTAATTTTTTTCTTTTTCATTTTTCTTTCATTTTTCTTCCCTTCACTGGCCATGACAAAGGAAAGCCAGACTTACGTGAGGGCCGCCCTTGCCGGCATCGGGAGTGCGGCCCTTGCCTGGGTCGGGCAGGACAACCCTCGCTCAATGCAGGCAAGGGCCCTCGTTAGATTCAACCTAGGTGGCGTCGGGTGAGAGTGGCCCTTGTCGAATCTGGCAAGGGCTATCCTTGCTCAACCCAGGCAAAGGTCGCCCTCGCTTGAGCTAGTGAGGGCTACCCTTACCCGATGTAGGTGAGGGTGGCCCTCACTTGACGCAAGCGAGAGCCCTCACTAGATTTAGCCTAGGCGGCATCGGGTGAGGGCGGCCCTTGTCGAATCTAGCGAGGGCTATCCTCACCTAACCTAGGCAAAGGTCGCCCTAGCCTAGGCTGGAGAGGGCAACATCCAAGTGAGGGTCGCCCTTGCTCGACGCCAACAAGGGCGGCCCTTGCAGGCCGAAGCGAGGGCCATCCTTGCCTAAGTTTGGCTTTCCTGGCCGAAGGAAAGAGAGAAGAAGAAAAAAGGAAAAAAATAAGACGAAAATACCCTTGGCCATACAGTTTGAGATAAATGTGTTATGATTAATAAAATTTGGAGGTTTTTTGTGTCACAAAAAAAATTTGGGTAATTTTTCACTTTGAGGAAAATTTGAGGTTTTTGGTGACTTTTTTCCTTTTTAAAATGTCAAAGTGTGCAAAAAAAGAAACATTTCAATTTAGAAAATGACAAAAAAAAAAAGAAATGTAACAGTCGAATCAAATAGATTAATTGCATGCACAAACATGTTCTTGATACGATGAGAAGGAAATATAGATTATCTCCCATTATCTCATCCTCTAGACAAAAAAAAAGAATATTATACGAAATCGAGAAGTTTCATTTTCAAAACTTTCTTGGAGTGTCGTGGAATTTCGGATCGGCTTTTGTGTTCGAGCTTAGTCCAATTATGATCGGGTCAAATATGGGATGCCATCCACATCTGAACATGATTTGTAAGGAAAACTCCTACGGTGGTGCCGATAAATTAGTTGCTTTCGCAAGATCAAAACAATCTGAAGTTGGAATGATGATTATCAAATCGCAGTTAGCCACTTTATGATTTTGCTTTATTTAGATATATCTATTCGGTTTTTAGATAAAATCCAGAATCTTAGCCGATATTTTTTTGCTATTATCAGTCATTTGATTGGATTTCAAATCATATTTTTTTTTTTAAATACAGTCACTTTTTCGAATCGCTTTCTAATTATGATTTATCAGATTTTTTTTTTAGGATTTCAGATCATATAAATTTGAAATATTCTTTTCAATAAACTGACTAATTTAAAAATTTAGAGAGTTCTATCCATTGCGCAAATTGGTTTTTTTTTTTTTTTTTTGTTATCAACTAATCATCTGTTTTTGCTACGTCGGTCTCACTATATTTATATATTCACCTCTCAATATTTGTTTATATGACGAACTTGACCTTCATAAAAATCCCAAATTACA
Source organism: Eucalyptus victrix (assembly GCA_016097545.1). Taxonomy (NCBI): domain Eukaryota; kingdom Viridiplantae; phylum Streptophyta; class Magnoliopsida; order Myrtales; family Myrtaceae; genus Eucalyptus; species Eucalyptus victrix. The sequence continues at coordinate 20,498,635 of CM027836.1, read as the reverse complement.
ACCAAAAAAAATTTCCAACTTAAAAAAACCCACTCTAAATATCTAGTTGCTTCATTAAAATAATATTTCAGTTATAGTTGTTTTAGTCGACGAATTATTATGTTCGTATGACTATGTGGTTTTACTTCGATTTTCGAATTTGGGTTGTCATCTTCACACCAAAAGTAAATATTTTAATGGTGCTTTTCGGCCATCTTTGGACGGTCTATATGGATTATAATTACTTTATCAATTATTTCAGTCATGACTACAAAATTGCTGTCTCCAACTTCTGATTAACCTGTCAAACTAGTGGATCGAAAATGATTAGATTCAAATTGACCTATATAATCAATTTTAACCCATTTCCATAGACCCAACCCATAGTGGTAAAATAATTTCATACTTTATTCAATCTAAAAAAATTCATACTCAAACTAAGATGAGAGCTTAGAGTGAGCAAGCTCGAGATTGAGTGATGGCAAGACAAAATGAAAAAAGAGTTATAAAGGTGGGTTAGTTATAAATAAGTTATAAAGCCATTTTACACTAATATTACTTTGAGTTTTACTATTTTTAATCAATTTATTAGCAATTTATTGAATAATAGCTAACCTATAAAACAACTCAGCCCATCATTAACAAAATTGGTTTATGATCTATTTTGATACGCCTACTCATGTTATGATCATTATTTTTTTTCCTATACTATAAATTGATATGACTTTGATATCATTGCTAACAAAATTCTTAAATGAGATAATTACACAAATGATCTATAAACTATCATCCAATGTGCAATGTGGCTCTCGTTGAACTTTTGATTTGTTTAATGTGGTATTTGAACTTTAACCTAATGTAGAATGCGGTCCCTCAACTTATAATTGTTCAATATGATTCTGGATCTTTTGGTGCACATTCAATTTAGTCCATGAACTCTATAGAAATGCTTACTATTGTCATTTCATTAATTCAAATTCAAAACAATATTTAACATTTTTAAATAATTCATGGAGTAAATTGAACATATACTAAAAGTTTAAAGATTACATTAAACAATTTAAAAATGCAATGATCGTATTGCATATAGATCTAGAATTTAGGAACCGCATTGAACAAATGAGAAGTTCATGGACCACATTATACATTTGACCAAAATTTATGAATCATTCTTGTCATATTCCCTTTCGAATTCAACTACAGATGGGAAACTCGAACTCGCGATCGCATCTTTTTATACACAACTTTTTGCTCAGACCCAGTGATTTCCTCATATCATATCCGTCATGGATCGTACCTAACGAAAATCGGAATCCAATTCCAATTCCCCCTCCCACTTTATCAAGTAAACGGAGCCGCTCCATCTATCGGACCAGTCAATCATTCCCCCACATACATCTCTCCTTCCATTTAAAAAAAAAAAAAAAAATCTGTGCGTTTTTTTTTTTTTGCCCCTATTCCCTAAAAGTGAGCATCATGCTCCCTTTAGATCTTTTTTTTTTTTTTCTGGGCAAATGGAAGAAAAAGGCAGGGCGGGGAGGAGGCTGGGAGAAGCGGGCGGACGGAGGGGGTTGAGTGATTGACCCGCCCTCCTCCCCCCGCTCTTCTCCACCATCCGAATTTCCCCTTCCTTCCCCCTTTTCCCTTCCTCCTTTCCTTTTTTTCTTTTTTCTTTTCTTATTTTTTTAAAATTCCAATTTTCGTTTTTCTTTCCTTTTTTTTTTTTGCTATATTTCCTATTTTCTCTCGCTCGAGATTAAAACGCGCGCATCTCTCTTTCCTTCCTGCTCTCTCTCTCTCTCTCTCTCTCTCTCTCTCTATCTTGTCAGACTAAAAACCTGCTTTCGTAACGGCCCCAGATTCTCTCCATCTGACGCCTTCTCTTCGCCTCCCCTCCCACCTTCTCTCTCTATCTCTAGAATAAGAAGAAGAAGAAGCAGCAGCAGAAGAAGAGGCGATTCGCCCGCGCTCGCCATGACCGCATTCCCGCTCCGCTCCCGCTTCTGACCTCGTTCCCCGCCGCCGCGGCCCAATCAGGTTCGCGTTTGCTCGTGCTTCTGTCACGGTTCGGTTCGGTTCGGTTTTGGCGATGCCATCTTTGCTGCGGTGTTTTTCGCTTGCCGCGGTAGCTCTGCGATGTCTTTTCTTCCATTGGATTGGAGGTGAGGAGAGTTGTTTTTCATTTTCTGCGGATTGTTCGCTTTCCGTTCGGTTCGGTTCGGTTCGGTTCAGGTGATAGCCATCTTTGCCGCGTGTGTTTTTTGCTTGCCGCGGTAGCTTGCGATGTTTATTCTCCCATTGGATCGGAGCTTAGAGAGAGCTGTTTTTCATTTTCTGCGGATTGTTCGCTTGCGAGCGAGAGGCTCGATGTCGTTTGTTGCTTTTTCGTTCGCGCGATTGTCGTCGGGAGATGTTCGGACTTGCCGCCGCACCTTGTTTTTCCGGTCTCTAATCTGCTCGCGCCGTTCGCCTGAATTTTTTTTTTCAACTTATAGGTCGCTTTGACTTTCGATGCGATGTGGCCGCCTAAATGGCTCCGTTTGTTTTGCTGTTGACAAATGATTTGAAGGGTTATTTTCTTAAAAATGATCGTTTTCACCGCTCCAGAAATAATTAGCTGATGAACTTTATATTTAGACATATTCATGGACAATGAAAATGTTTTTTCGTTCATTCATTTTTGCAAGTGATGATTCGTTTTCCAAATCAATCATTTTCCATCGAGACAAATGCAAACGCACCCTTAATGTTGATCCAAAGTTGTGGCTTCTTTGGCATTGAATGTGAAGTCGATGGACATTCAATGAAATAAATGGAGTTGACCTAATGCTGCTGTGGATTTTTTTTATATCGTCCACAAAATTATGGCGTAATTTTGGTCGGCTGGTTGCCAACGTGACCCAATTGAAAGTAAACTAAAGTTCAGAGATAAAGACTGGAATTTTGAAAATGGCCAGTTTGAGATTAAGTTAAACTTAAGTGACCTCCCAGTAATCTTTACTTATATGAGATTACGGATGCTACCCTCTGTACTAATTCATTGGTATGCTTGTTTGATTTGTTAGATGGCTTTTTTTTTTTTCCCTGAAAACAAATCCGTGAAATGATTTAGAATAATGTTGATAGCCGACGACGATGCTCTTTGTTTTTTGCCTTTCTTATCATGGAGATTTTAGTTTTCAAAATTTCTTTGCTCGTGGGACTTAGATGCAAATCTTTTATGATGTAGATTTTTGAAGTTTAATGTCCAAAATTCAATGACTGAAAGGGGAACATGCCTCGACTAAACTGTCATGCGTCTTGCACTCTTTACTTGGATTGCCATGGCAAAAACTTGGTTGAGATGGGTGATGTGAAGGAAACTGAAGACACACTCTACTTTATACAGATTCATGACGAGTTGTTATAATCATAAATTTACTCATTGGAAGTTTGTAGTGGTATATTTTTTTTAGAAAATCTTTTATGTTAAAATGTCTTAAGAAAAAGACAACTTTAGAAGTTCAATCACACAGACCATCACTAAACTCTTTCCTTTATCAGGATTACATCTCTATGTCATGCAGGGTGTTCTCTTGAAAAGGAGTAGACTAAGAGGTGATTTATGATTGCACATATATGGTAGAAGATTTCTGGAGATGGTCCCTTTGTCTCTTTGTCCTGCTTGTTACTGTTGCCACATTTGGTGTTTATTTATGCAACTTTGCACTCTTACAGGAATCAATCATGGATGGGGCAACTGCAACAAAACATGATACAGAATTTAAAGTGAGCTTTGGCTATAAATGCAACGGAAACAAGTTTGATCCCTATGAAGTTTCTAACAGGTGTGACATGCTTCGTGGAATTAAAATGCAAAGACCCAGTAGCTTATCATTCTCCTGCTTATCTGGTGCTGCTGTAAGTGCCAATGCCACCTTGGCAAATACAAACATCTGCCACGGGGTGATAGGGGAAGAAATACTTCCTACTTGGGATTCTCCAAATTCATTTCGCAGGATTGCCTCATCACCATCCCTTTTAAAGTTGGACATGTTATCATCATCTTTACAGAGCAGTACATCTAACTTAAGCTGTAGTCCATCCTGTCAAAGTGACTCTTTTGAAAGTGATTCGTTTTTAAAGGCAATGAGCGCTCCTTCAAAAGGTGACACTTTTCTGAATGCTACAGAAGTTCAAGTAGCTGGTGGGGCAGCTGGGGAGGACAGGGTGCAAGCTGTTTGTTCTGAAGAGAATGGATGGCTATACTGTGGAATTTATGATGGATTCAATGGAAGAGATGCAGCTGATTTTCTTGCTGGGACATTATATGACACCTTCACAAGTTACTTTAATGCTTCTTTAGATGGGGAGTCAAAGCAGGAGTGCCTGAAAGCTTTTGATAGTTCAGATGCATATGGGTCTCTCCAATACATTCTAGAGGATAATAGTTGTACTTCTCATGGGAAGAATTTGCTATCAAAGAACTGCAATTTTGAGAATCCAAATCCTGAGAACGTCATGAAGAATGGTCAAAATTTTCACATGAAAATGCCATCAGAATCATTTCAGAGAGGTGTTGTAGATTGTCTTCTACATGCTTTGAATCAAGCAGAAAATGATTTCTTATACATGGTTGAGCAGGAAATGGAAGATCGTCCTGACTTAGTTTCTGTTGGTTCCTGTGTATTGGTTGTGCTTCTGCATGGCAATAACTTGTACACACTCAGTCTTGGGGATAGTAGAGCTGTTTTGGCAACATATGAACAGCATGACAACAATGGCAGCAAGGAGTTGAAAGCCATCCAGCTCACTGAGAGCCACACTGTTGACAATGAAGTTGAAAGAACTCGACTACTGGGTGATCATCCTGATGACTCCATGACCATTTCAATGGGGAAGGTCAAAGGCAAGTTGAAAGTCACACGTGCCCTTGGAGTTGGATACTTGAAGAAGGTGGTTTCTCATCTCAATCACTACATTTAGTCAAATTGCATCGTGTGAGCGGAGCAAATACACATAAAAATGCATGATATTCACTTGGTTAAAAATACATTGATCCTCACCTATAGCATGACCATTTCTTAGTCAGTTGGCAAAGTTTGACAAATATGCAACTTTTTCTAGATATTGTTTTCAGAACCATCTTTTCATATCTCGTACATGGAAAGATGATCATGAGCAGGCACTCTGTTGATCTTACTACAGGGCATGCCCTTGTGATTTGCAGAAAGGAAACATCTTCTCCTGAATGATGAACAATGTTGCTGTCAGCATCTTTATTAAAAAAATAATCTTGGTCACCATTTGAGTATAACTCAAGTTGTGCTGATCCAAGAAACTTTTATGTGGACATCGTTGGGTACACAAAAGATTTTCCATGGCGCTTGAACTTTAATCTTGTACTATCATCATTAGTGGTAGAGTTCAATGATTATTCTACCCCCATGCTGCTTATGTGTATATGGAATGTGCTGATGCTAATGATCCTCTTACATCTGCAGAAGATTCTAAATGATGCACTTATGGGTATCCTGAGTGTCCGTGATCTTATAAGCCCTCCATATGTTTCCACCATACCATCAGTGAATGTGCACAGAATTTCAAAAGATGATCACTTTGTCATAGTTGCAAGTGATGGTCTGTTTGATTTCTTCAGCAACGATGAGGTGGTACAAATTGTGAATTCCTACATCCAATGCAACCCTTCTGCTGATCCGGCAAAATATATAGTAAATCAGCTCATTTTGAGAGCAGCCAATTCTGCAGGTAAACTTTGTGCTACTTGTTCTTGCTTGATTCTCTTTTATATTTTTCTGTGAAATGATAATCCGAATGTTAAGCTGACTCTGTCCTTCTAAAGTTTTTCTTCATAGTATATGAATATGATCCAGGGCATATGAAAGTGTGGACTATTAGTTGCGAGATGGTATCCTGTATTGATTTAAATTCAATATGAACCAATGCTCCTTTGCGTAATTGCAGACTTCTTTCGGTCAATTGTCCTAATGGTGACAGGGATAGTCAATTGAGTCGCCTGTTTATACCCTTGTTCAAGTGGTTGTTGTTTCCACCGTATGTTAGGTAGTGTGTGGTAAAGTAGTGATTTTTTATAGGGCTAATACCCTAAAAAACCCTAAACTGGTACACTTGTGACAAATTTACCCTAAACTATTTTTTTGACCATGAAAAACCCCAAACTGGTATACCTGTGACAAATTTACCCCGACTGACTATAAAAAACCTTAAACTGGTACATTTATGACAAATTTACCAAAAACTAATTTATTTGACTGGAAAAAAAACCCCAAAATGGTAAATTTGTGACAAATATATCCTATGCTAAATTAAATTAATACCACAAAAAAATCACAAAAATTGTAAACGGTGACAAATGGAGCGTAAAATCATAAATTGGTATACCAGCCAACCGTCACGTGTCATTTAACTTAATAATTTGAGAATAAAATTTAACGAAAACTAACATAAGGTAAATTTGTCACAAGTGTACTAGTTTGGGATAAATTTGTCAAATGTATATCAGTTTTGGGTTTTTGGTTGTCAAAAAAATAGTTTGGGGTAAATTTGTTACAAGTGTACCAGTTTGGGGTTTTTTAGGGTATTAACCCTTTTTTATAATATTTATTTTATCTGTATTAACGGAAAGGCGGGGCACAGTGTATCTTCTTTTGTTAGTGAAAACCTTGTATATCAATATGTGTGTTTATGATTGACCCTGCTTCAGCGTGGAACCTGGTTTATAAATGCAACATAATATTCTATTAGTGAATCCATTTCTACTCTCCATATTATATCTTTCTTTTGTGAAGTCACATGCTCTTATGTAGACTGCTAGTATAACTTTTACTTGTGTCATGCATTGCATCTGGCCTTGCCTCGTTTAATAACTATTTAATTTGAAAGAACAGTGGAGGTTTGTCATCACACACCTGGGTTTCCTATTCCTAAGTGATACACGTCCATGTTCCTGTTGCTATAGTGGAGCTTGTACGTGGCAGACCCGTTATTCCAAACCAATGCATCCTCTGCCAAAATAAATCTAGGGAGCTAAAAGACTCGCTCAGTGCCATTAAGAGAGAGAAATCTTATTGTTTTGCTAGCTTATGAGGATAAAGGAAGAATTGGCAACAGAAATAATGGATGAGTCAATGGATTGCACTATATAAACAAAGTTACCCATTTTTTGGATGGTGTGAAAGCTTCTTAAAACAAATAGCGAGGTTGACTAATTTATGCAGCCATTCTACTTTTGATGACTAACTACAATTATTTGATCAGCATCTTTTGATACATTTATTTTAACATTGCAGGTTTCAGTATGGAGGAATTGATGAAAATTCCTCCAGGGAGGAGGAGGAAGTATCATGACGATGTAACTGTTATTGTGATAATCCTTGGAACAAATCAGCGCACTTCCAAAGCATCGACATGTGTATAAGATTCTATAGATTTTAATTTTCCTAGTTATGTAATACCACAGCAGATAGTCCCTGCTTCTCTTCTGTTAGGGAAAAAAAAAAACAGAAATTCACAAGTGTACATATGCAACATCAGACAGTCTGTTGGATAAAATAATTTATCACGAGCCCCTTGTAATTAGCTGCAGTCATATTTCTGCAAACAAAGTTGTGTATCCTCCTTTTCGTGCATAAATTTTTGGCAAATGTCCTGTGTTTGCATAAGTTCAATCTTTCTGTAGGTATGTGAAATCTCATTGCCCCTGCTTCTAAGACGTGTAGATTTTCCTTGTGAAATCCTTTTTGTTTTCTATGTCAATGCTTGAATCTCCAATTCTGATTAAGACAATTCCTAGTTGTTATACAAGGTGATCATATTTCAAATGTGGAGTTCCAGGAACTCAGGGTAGGCGTGGAACAAAATGTGCCAATATCAACTGTGTGCAAGCTGCAGCTCACAGCAGAGTTGTCATATAAATATGTCAAACTGTGAGCTTGCAAGTCCTCCAAAGTGACTCGTTGGTTTACACTTTCTGGTAGAACCATCCTTGAATGTCTTCTCGGAACAGTCCATAAAAATTTGAACACTTGGTTGAAAAGACTCTTACAAAATCAACTGTATAGGAAAATTCACAAGATAAAGGTGATCAAATCAATTGATGAATGAAGAGAGCGAGTCTTTCTTAATTGATTTTTTAACGCCAGATAATGATTGTAAACTACAACATTTTTGAACATAATGGTGGACGTGACTGATTATTTGTCATACGAAGTAATATTCTCTTCTTCACAAGAGATGGACCTCAAAATGAATACTGCTCAGTATTCAGGTTCTTCCTTTTTTATGACTACCGTAGGAACATGCTCAGCATCCACACCATCCTCTCTTTCTTTGACAATTGGACTTTGGATCACATTGTCCTTGGTATCTCCTGAAACATCCTGCAACTGCAGATTCACAGGTATATCAATCAGTGGATCAATTTACATGGGAATAGGTGTGCATCAGCACCATGCAAATATGGTTGCAGAGGAAATCATGAAACAGTAAAGATGCAAAAGGTCCCATTAGGTTCACAAAATCTCATGCCCGAAGATAATACCCCAAGATTCCTTAAGCTAGTGGTGACATCCTCCTGTTGTTGCTGAAGAGTGGTTCTCAGTTCCTTAAATTCCTGGATACATTGCAGAAGAAAAAGTCAGAACAAGAAAGATTACATTAACTAGAAAGATGAAATAGCTAAATCATCACTTACCGATCTGAGTTGTTCCACCTCAACATTAAGTGATTTCTTAAGTTCTGAAAGTTCCTGTATCAAAACTAATTCATGAGGATGGTTTTTCAATTGTGAAAAATTTAGCAATTGAGCAAAGAAATCTCATTTGAAGGGTAACATAAAACAATTCCTTCATAGCATAACATAGAACTTGAAAGCTTTTTTTTTTCCAATTAAGAAGATTCAAGATCCTCTGCCACAAAGCAGTGAGTAATTTCAGGCCACAGTTCTTTGGCATAAAGGTGAAATCCCATGACCGAATTTATCTGCCGATGCGTTCTTCAGAAAAGTATATGCTGCAGGACACAAGGCAATTGGGTTCCACCAGCAAAAGGATATGGTTTTTTCTCAAAGAAGATGTCTCAGCCCTAATTATGCCCTTCAAAATTTCTATGAATGATATGCTTCAAAGTTTCAAGTAAAAATACTGCATGCCGCTTAGGTATCACATCAACTGAAAGACCCCCATAACAATGCTAAGCAACATGCCCACTACCTTCACTTGCTGCTTTAAATACATGATAGAAAGACATGAAGACAACAAAAAAGGGTCTTAAAAGATTTGCATACTACCACATAGTCCAAACCAAGATTTGAATTGCAATTGCCAAAAAAAAAAAAAAAAAAAAGACTTTGTGAACAGATCAGAGGATAAAAATTGTAATGGCCATGGGCACGCAAAACCAGTAAAGAAAAACATTACATGATCATACGACTAACTCAAGAAGATTCTTGTGTTCGGAGAAAGTGATGTGGGTTTAGGCACTCAACCATCCATATAATCTCAGAGCAACAAGTCCACCAAAATCAAGAATGAAAGTGGCTAAAATCATGTGGAACATTAATACAAGGCTAACGTACAGGGATAAGTTCAGTATTGCAGCCCATACTCGAAGAATATAGAACATTCTAGTTCTTAACAAGCCTAGTGAAAGGGAGAAAGGTGGTGATTAGGACATGAATGAAATGTTTTTGTTGTCGAAAACTGGATCCCAATATGGATTACTCAGGCACCTTTAGGATACGAATCCAACGAAAATAAGAAACACAAATTTTAATGGAATCCACATCAAGAGACAGCTTACATCTTTGTAGATCTTGACTTGGGTGTCCAACTTGACCTCCAACCTTGCAAATCCTACATAAGCAGACCAGAACTATAATCAGACACCACTCCCTTCGAAAACCCCGTAAAACAGATGCCATCAAAAAAAAGATGACACAACACAAGCAAATTAGAAACTGCTATGACATAGCAACGGAAAAAGATGCGAGTTTCCACCTGCTTTAGGCTTTGGATTCGAGTAAGAAGCTCCGACCTCGATTCGTTCAACTCCTGGACAGACGGAAACAAGAACAAGAAGTAAAGCAACGCCGGAAAAACCAGTCGAAAGCGATTCCCAGGATACGAACTCAATTGGGCACAAAGAAATTCCCTTTACGCCTCAACCCAATTAATCATATCTCAGGGTAGCTCCATTAGAGCACTGACTACATGAAGTTACGAACCGAACGGAACCAAACCAAACCCGAGAAAGAAAAGACAGGTTGAACGAATTACCGCGATCTTCGAGCTCATGGGAGTGATGTTCTCCTTCCTCTGCAAGCCAAGCAACAAACACCCATCAAACCCACGATCTCACCATGCAAATCAAGCATGTCTGCAAGCCAAACAGAGAGAGAGAGAGAGAGAGAGAGAGAGAGAGAGAGAGAGAGAGAGAGAGAGAGAGAGTACGGATGAGAGGGGAGCAGGAGCAGGGAGAGATGGAGTGGATTCGGAATCAGCCATTCTTCAAGATCAGATCTTTAAGGATCGTCGCTAAGCAGCACTGATTCTGGGGGGATCGTTGAATAGATCAGAGCTCGAACTGTGACAGAGAGAGAGAGAGAGAGGTGCGGTTTTTTTGAATGGGAGTTTCAATTTTGAAATCTAGGGTTTTGGGGGGGTGGAGCGTTTAATTTGGGCGGGCAAATCTTCTGACTGGTGCTTCCATCCAGTCATTATTTCAAAAAGGACAGAAGCGAAACTTGACGTAAAATACAAGGGGGCGTCCCTCAACGGTTGCCGTCCGATTGAATGACGCCGAGGGGGGAACAGTCCGGAGACACGTGGACCAGATGGGTCTGTTTGTTTGCCTTAATCAAGAGCATTAAAAAAAAGGAAAAATATCATTAAATATTCCAAACTATGCTCATAATAAACATCTACCTTAAATTTTTTTTTTGACATTAAAAATCATAAACTTTTACCCAAATGTCATATTTAGCCTCCGTTATGTTTTCATTAAAAATCAAATGTAATTGTTGACTTGGATGATTGACTTCAAATAGGGTTGATGTGGTGCCAATGTTGACTAAGTGAAGGAAAAAATTAATTTTTATCTGATGTGGTCGAAATATTAGAGAGAATCGTTCTATTGTTTCCCCTTGCTTCACATTCAAAACATTCTCTCTTTGCAAAAGCTCCATGCTCTCTCTCTTACTTGGTTCACATTCAAAGCTTCATTACTCCATGCCTGAATGCTCGCTCCATTTGGAGTTCCATTTATCCACACAATTAACGGCGTTTTTCTCTCGTGTTTACTCCATAGAACTCAATTTGGAGCTTTAGGATTGGTATCCTTCTCTCTCTCTCTTTCTCTTAAGAAGTTTGAATTGTTTGAAGCTCGTCTGTTGGCTGAAGACGATTTGAGGTTTCAGGGTTTCATATGTTGGTTGATTTTGTCTCTCAAAGAAACTTGATTGGGCCAAAGTTCAAATTTTTTTCAAAACTTGTTTGCTCGTTGAAGGCAATTTGGCCTTTTTTTTAGAGGTTTCCTGTTCATCTCCCTGGATAAGATCAACTCGGTGATTTGAGGCTTTTTCTAGGGTTTCTTATTGGTCTCGATTCACCAACGTTCTATAAGTATTCTCTTCACTAAAGTTCTTGTTTTGGCAATTTTGCTATTGTAGTGAATTGAAGCTTGATTTGTTGGGGGCTTGTTTGCTTGTCCAAGGAGCTTGATTCGTGGTTGAAGCATAGGTGCTCTCTGTCTCTCCCCCTTGATTGCTCCTCAAGAACTCCACAAGAACTCAATTTGTAGCTTGTGATTGAACTCTCACTTCTTGCTCAACTTGAAAATTCGATTCCATTGTTCAAAGTTATCAATATTTGAAGCTCTCGATTCATCAATAATCTGTGCTTGAATTTGTATTGATAACAATCTAATGGATAGCAATAAATTTTTGTTTAATTCAATTTCACAAATTCCATGTACTTCTCGATAGTAAAGAAAAATATGTCACTATTGCGTTTGCACTTGTGCAGCATTAAGAGATGTTCATCCTAAATACCTATTGAGATCTCATGGGAGTTGGCTTTATGTGCTTATGTGCATCGCGATCTTTTCTTATTGATCTTGAGTTTGCTGCATAGTTGGTGAGTAATTCTGAACGAGTAAGGGTGATTTGTTTTTCGTGGCTGATATATAAATTAATTAGCTAGATTGAGGGAATGATTTCAGCAGTCATTCCCTTTACCTTTTATATGTGTTGCTAGAGTTATTGATGGATTCAATTAGGAGTAAAAAGTATTTGATGCTTTTGTGATCCATATTGATGTCCTCTTACGACTATCCACTGATTAGGAGTAGTATTAAATTCTTTTATGGCTAGTTGCGTGCTAAAAGAATTGATGTAGTGGCTCCATTTTGCTTTTGTAGGAAATCTTTTTATCTCATCACGATTCTATCATACCTCTATTACACTTCGGCAGCTACAACAACATTTATATACTAGATGGGCGCAATACTGAACTCAAACTTTGTAATAACATGAGAAAGGATAGATAAAATTTGCAGGCCAGTGCCTTGCTAGAGGATTTTGTTGCGAATATAGACAAGTGAATCGGATAAATTAGTTGGAAGGAAGGAAATAGGACACCACATTTATGTGGTTCGATTCGAATATCGAAATCTATATTCACAGGAGAAGTAGTATAGAATTTTACTATAGAAACCTGCAATATAACAGAAATTACAATTCCTCGAGCACTCAAACACTCTCTTGATATTTCCTAGCCCAAATTACACCTAATAACTTACACGGTGTTTAGCTTTTCATAATTTCTAGTGAAGTCTCGCTTAATGAACTATACAAATTCTACTCACAAGAATTTAATTGGTCAAATTTAATTGGTCAAATCACTGTAAGGTATAATCACAACAAGAAAATCTCCCTCTACCGAGAGCCTTTTCTTTGGGAAGGCTTTGGCTTCTTTCTCCGCACTGTCTTTTTTCCGTCTTTAGATGTCATCTCCAATTATGGGAGGAACAAGACAAATATGAACTCATTAAATGGCAACAACGGCCCCCACAAAACAAATCTCTCAAGTGGCAACGACGCCCTTCAATTCTCACGGCATGCATGTGCATGCATTAATGAAGGATAGAAGAAAATGGAAGTATGCCCATCATTGCACTTTTCTTCTTACACATCAATTCCCATGCTTTCTTGAAGAAGTTCAACTTGCACACTGTTCTCCTTTCACAATCAAAGAGTCTAATACCCATTAAGATTCAACAAAATAAAACAAAAAAGGATGGGCTCTTATTTGAATTAAATGAATGCAACAATATCGGAATTTCCATTTTTGGGAAATCCATCTTCTTTTACCATCTTCAATGACATGCCCCTCTTTTGTTTCTTTTCACTTTCACGCGGTTGAATATCTACCCAACACATTGAGTCAGGTTTCATTTAGACTCAAACTCGAGACATGTTTTCAACAATCTCCACCTTGACTCGACGTTTGAGTCTAGTCACAATTGCTTAAGTGGAATACTATTTGCTGCTACTCTCCCAAGCCTCTCATAGACTCAACCGCCACAATGTGCTTTGAAGTCCAAGTGCAACTTGCACTTGGACTTTGCAATAACCATTGATTTCATCAAGATGCCAATTTTGCCGACACATTTAGCTACTCTATAAGGATTTTTTGACAAAACTTTGTATACCACAAATAAAGCAAAATCATCATTGCATTAATATACGATAGAAGGTCAAACACCCACCTTGTCAAATTCAATAGTTACAGCAATCGTTGGCTCTACTAGCTCTACCTTGCTATAAGCATTGCCTATGTCAATTATTTCACTAGTATTTGCTACCTCAAGAATTTCTTATTGCAACCCCACATTAAGCTTAACACCGTTTAGATCCGTATTAATACTACCATAAACACTTCTAGTTAGAAGTACTTAAGACTCCTTAAAAGTAATTTGTTTGCTATCAATAGTTGAATTTAAATTCGAACGCCACAACTGATCGGCTCGCTCACTTTGTGCATAACCATGGAATATGCACCTTGCATTCATGTCGGGCTTACTATCACTTATTCGAAAATAACATGGGTAAATAAATATTCTAAGAATAGAATAACCATCAATGTTACCTAACTACACTTCCTAGGGAGTCTGCCGTTCAATTGCAGTCGATAAGTTTATTCACCAAGTAACTTGCCGCACTAAGCGCATCAACTAGGATTCCTCTAACAACACTGGCACTAAAGATCATTTTACATGCTGTCTCTAATAATATTTTGCTTATCAATTTTAGCAAATTGTTGTGGTTTACCGGTACTAGTGTGGTCTTTCACTATGCCCTTCTTCATGCAAAATTTATTTACCGACTTCAAGCATAATTCATGCTATTGTTAGTTCGTACATGCTTGATCAACTTATTAGTCTCTATCTCGATCAAAGCTCTTGACTGTGTATTCCTGACAATAACATCAAACTTGTACACTAACACAAACACCCAGGACTTCCTCAAGCAGTTGATAGACTCTCGAACAAATGCATGTTAAAATATGTCTCAAGTTTGTATCTGAAACGAAAGTCTAAATATTTCAAATTGGATATTTCGCAAATGTCCAAAATCTTGCAATGCATAATACGAGTTTTAGTTGTTTTTATTTCCTCTTCTTGGAGCCTAAGTTTTGGAGATTGACTTTCCTAACGCTGATGGAAGTCTTTGGCCACTAAAAATTGGGAAAGTCTGAGTTATTTTTCTTAACGTGTGTTGGAGATGCGTTGAAGAATTGAGAGTAAATTAGACTCTATCTTTTATGTGGCACTTTCCTATTTTTGACTTGTGGACTTCAATATTGACCGACCCAATATGAACTTTCTATTGGCGATGGGCCAGGTGGCTTATAGATATATATAATTCCAAGGGTTTTTCAAGGTGTCATTGTTGATCAAAAGAGTAGTGTGGTCTTAAAGCGCCAAATATCAAGTGCTTGAAAATAGGCTCGTTTTTTTTGGTTTGTGAATTACATCCAAAAAGATTTAGTGTTAAAGTCGATTAAATCTAGTGAGTTCAAGATTTGTTAATTCTCTCATGAGATTGAGAGATTATTTCATAAGGAATTGTAGGGCTAAGTGCATGTGAGTTATTGGGTGTAATTGAGGCTTGGGAAATACGTGGGTGTTTGAGTGACTCGAGTGAGGTTGTAAATTTCGTGTATATTTTGATCTAAGTGGAATTTGTTGCTACTCTCCTCATGGATGTAGATCATTACAACCGAACCACGTAAATTTTATGTCTGATTTTTTTTTTCTATCCATTTTATTATTCGATCGCTCGCTTTTTGCAACAATGAATCTTACGTCTTCGAAGCGTAACTTGTCATTGTCTCTCCTTGAACATACATGCCACCATGCTTGATTGCTCTCATTATTACCAGGGCATCTTGAACAACCTTCAAGATTTCACCTTTTGAATAATACATGCAGCCAATTAATCTAGGGTACCCATGAAACTTAAGTTCTTTTTCAATTCTAGAATGTGTTTTGCTTTAGTCAATATCATCATAATACCATAGTGCATTATGATTTTAACATCACAAATGCCTACAATATTGCATTGAATATTGTTCCCTAACTGGACTTTACTACTACCTGAACACTAATAAGTGATAGACCAATTCTTATTTGGTGTAGCATGAAATGAACAATCAAAACCTATTATTCTTTAATTTAATTACAAATCCTCAGTAACAAACAAGATACAAACAACACCATCATAATTATTTTTTGCTACAGCTGCAACATAATCTATAAACTCAACTCTAATTTCCTTACACTTCTTCATTTTTTAGCTTAAAATAGTCTCTTCTATGATGCCCACACTTACCACAATTCCAATAAATAACCCTACGAGTCCTAAATTGACTATGTCTGTTTGTATTTATATTAGGGATAAGTGCTACAGAAGTAATAAAACTTGTAATGAAAATGCAATTGAGTCATAAACTTGCAAAAAGTGCAATTAAGTCCTAAAACTTGTCAAATTGTTTTAATCAAGTCCTAAAGTTAATGCCGTTGACTTTTTTAACGGAAAATGCTGATATGGTGTGGATGTGGAATTTTAGATAATTTTCATTTTTCATGTGGCTTTTTTTAAATTATTTTTTATTCAATTTTTAAAAAAATTAGATTTAAACACTAAAAAAGAAAAGTTAAAATTTATTTTTAAAAATTGTAAAAAAAAAAAAAGGCAGCTCCTCCTTTGCCGCCGCCACCACCATTCTTTGGAGGGGCTGCCTTTTTTTTGAACTATTTTGTTTTTTAAATAAATTTTGAATTTTCTTTTATACTTTTTAAATCTAATAAATATAAAAAAATTAAAAAAAGCCACATGGAAAATAAAAATTAATTTTAAATGCCACATCAGCATTTTTTGTTAAAAAAGTTGACAGCATTAATTTTAGGACTCGATTGAAACAATTTGACAAATTTTAGGACTTGATTGCGTTTTTTGCAAGTTTTATGACTCAATTGTATTTTTGTGACAAGTTTTAGGACTTCGTCGCACTTATCCCTTTATATTACTCTTATTTACACTAGTACTAGTTCTTCCTCTACTTTCTCCTACCAAAGCAGCAAGCATGGCTTTATAAGATTCTTTCTCACCAATATCTTCACTCGGAATCAAATTGTGAACCTTGTCAAATGTCAAACTTCTTAATCTAGAGAAATTACTAATAATAGTAAAAGTGTTATTCCAACTATCAAGTAATGAAGACAATGGAATCAATGCATGTACCTCATATGAAAGTTAATCTCAAATGAACTCAATTGGTTAATGATTTTATTTAATTCGTTGATATGTTCAACAATTGACATACTTTTGTCCATTTTTAAGTGAAATAGACGTCGCATCATATAGATATTGTTGATCACAGAAGGTTTCTCCTTCATATTTGACAAGGCTTTCATTAGTCCCACAATAGTTTTCTCCTTCACAATGTTAAACGTGATGTTATGAGCCAACACTAGTTGAATAACACCCATCGCTTGTCTATCCAACAATTCCCACTCGGTATGTTTCATCGAGTCCGTTTTCTCCCTAAATAAGATGAAGGTAAGTGCAAATTTCTCTAGTACTGATAATCCACAATCTGCATTTCCAGAAAACAAAATCCTTCTTGTCAAATTGGTTGACTCTCACATTACCTTCTTCCATCATTACTAGTTTGCTTCACGTCGGCCAACACTAGCTTTGATACCAATTGTTTCAAATATAGACAAGTGAATTGTATAAACTAGTTGGAAGAAAAGAAAGGAAATTGGACATCAAATTTATGTAATTCGATTCAAATATTGGAACCCACGTTCATAAGAGGAGTAGTATGGAACTCCAATATAGAAACAAATAATACCATAGAGATTACAATAACTTGAGCACTCAAATACTCTCTTGATGTTTCTTAACCCCAATTATGACCAATAGCTCACACTATCTTTAACCCTTCATAATTCTTAGTGAAATCTCACAAAAAAATTATTCAAATTCTACTCACAGGAATTTAACTAACTAAATCACTACATTGTATAATTACAACAAGAAAATCTCCCTCTACCAATAGCCTTTTCTTGAGGAAGGCTATCACGACTTCTTTCTCCTTACTGCCTTTTTTTGTCTTCAAATGTCACCTCCCTTTATAGGAGGAACGAGACAAATAGAAACTCATTAAATGGTAACAATGATGCCCATGAGACAAATCTTTGAAGCGGCAACAATGCCCTCTAATTTTCATGGCATGCATGCGTGTGTACTCCTTATTGAATGAGAGAAGAAAATGGACGTATGCCCATCATTGCACTTTTTCTTCATACACACCAATTCCCATGCTTTTTTAAAGAAGTTCAACTTGCACACTGTTCTCCTTTACATTTAAAGAGTCCAACACCAATTGAGATTCGGCCAAATAAAACAAAAAAAAGAAGGGCTCCTATTTGTATTTAATGAAGGCAACAATATTGAACTTTCCATTCTTAGAAAATCTATCTTCTTTGACCATCTTTAATAATGTGCCCCTCTTTTCTTTCTTTTACTTTCAGGCGATTGAGCATTCGCCCAACACATTGAGTTGAGTTTCATCCGGACTCAAACTCAAAACATATATTCAACAATTTCCACCTTGACTTGACTCTAAGCCAACTCACAATTGCTTCAGTAGAATCGTTTTTACTGCTACTCTCCCACAAATCCTCGTGGGCTCAATCGCCATAGCGTGCTTCGAGGTCCAAGTTGCGTTTGGACTTTGCCATTACTGTGGATTTCATTAAGATGCCAACTCCACCTACATAGTTAGCTACTACACAAGGATTTCTCAACGTAACCTTTTGTATCACAGATAAAATAAAACCATCATTACATCCATATTTGATAGAAGGTCAAACATGCACCTTATCAAGTTCAGTAGTTACAGCAATAATTGGCTTTACCGACTCCACCTTACTACGAACATCATCTATGTCGCTTATTACGCTAGTACCTGCTACCTTTGGAGTTTTTGGTTGCAACTCCACCTTAAGCTTCATACTGTTAAGATCTATATTAACACTGCCACAAAACACTCCTATTTAGAAGTATTGGAGAGTCGTCAAAGGTAACTTCTATGCTATCAACAACTGAATTTATATTCAGGCACCATTACTGATCACCCCGCATACCTTGTGCATAGTCATGGAATATGCACATTGCTTCCTATCGAGTTTTTCATCACTCACTCAAAAATAACATGGGCAACCAAATATTCTAAGAATAGGAATAACTAGCAACGTTACTTAATCACACTTCCTAGGGAGTTCCCCATTTAATTATAGTTGATAGAGATCTATTCACTAAGTAACTTGACATACTAAGTGCATCAACTAGGTTTCTCCTAGCCTAGCAACACCAACACTAGAGATCATTTTATGGGCCATCTTTAATAATATTATGCTAATCAATTTTGCAAATTGTTATGGTTTATTGGTACCAGTGCAGTGTTTCACTATGCCCTTCTTCATGTGAAATTTATTTACCAACTCTTAGCAAAATTTCATGCTATTATCAATTTGCACATGCTTGATCAACTTATTAGTCTCCATTTTGACCAAAGCTCTCGATCACATGTTCTTGACAATAGCATCAAACTTGTGCATCGGCACAAACATCTAAATGATCCTTGAGCAATCGATTGACTCTCAAACAAATACATCTGGCATCTCCAAGGCAAAACTTGTTACTACCTCACCTTGAAGTTCATACAGACCACTGTGCTTGATTCTTATTACTTGGTCACCTCGAACAACCTTCAAAACTCCACATTTTGAAGAATACATGCAACCAGCTATATCTAGAACACCCAAAGAACTTAAGTTCCTTTTCAATTCTGGAATGTATCTTACTTAAATCAATGTCCTCACAAAACCATAATGCATTGTGATTTGAATATCATCAACATCTACAACATCGCACTCAGCATTGTTCCTTAACTGGACTTTACCACATCTCGTGCATTGATAAGTGATAACTGCGTTCTTGCATGAGGGGAGTAGCACCACCTCCTATTGGTGCTAGGGTAGCAACCCTTGGTGATCCCAGAATGGAGGGGATTATGCAGGCGCTTGAAGCTATGAGAGACTTGATAGGGTAGCAGGCCTAGAACCAAGCCGCTGTTGTTGCAGCCGTTGCTACTGCTGCCATTGCTGCCGCCACTGAGGCTGCACCCATTACTGCACATGTTGTTGCACCCATCGAAGTTAAGCCTGAGAATGTGGTAGTACATAGAGAGAGAGAGAGAGAGAGAGAGAGAGAGAGAGAGAGAGAGAGAGAGAGAGAGAGAGAGGCCGATTCACAAATTGGTTGAATAGTTTTTGAAGTTAAACCCGCCGTGGTTCATGGGTATTGGAGACCTCAAGGCTGCGTCTTTTTGGATTCAAGACCTGGAGAAGGCCTTTGCACTTCTGATGTGCACAGAAGCAAAGAAGGTTGTCCTTATAGTTTACCAACTGCAAGGTAATGCGAATACTTGGTGGAGAGTCGCCAGAGATATAGTGTTTCTGGAAGGTGTGGTCCCGGTGTGGGACGCCTTCCTTAGAGCTTTCAACGAGAAGTATTTCTTGGGAAGCGCTCGAGAACAAAAGATGGAATAGTTTCAGCGTCTCTGTCAAGGGATGATGATTGTTGACCAATACAAGGTCAAGTTTGCGGAGCTATCTCAGTACGCTTTGAGATTGATCAAGGATCTAAAGGAAAAAGCTCGAAGGTTCAGGAATGGCCGTCGGTTGGAGTTGAAGCAACCGTTGATACCTTTGGATTTGAAGAAATATTGTGAAGTGTATAATTGAGCTTAGATGCTGGAGAGAAGTCTGATTGAGCAAGCTGCCTTGTTTGGATCGAGTTCTAATTTAAATTGAGATGGGAACTGACATGGGAAGAAACCCATGATTGAAGGTAGATTCCACGTCTCGCCCTACAAAAAGGGTAGAGTTGGCAAGGCAAGGCCAAGCTAGAGTAATGTGTGTCGCCTTTGTGGAAGACGACATGGTGCGAACCAGTGCCCTCGAAGGACGGGCGCTTGTTTTGAATGTGGCCAACAGGGTCACATGGCCAGAGATTGTCCTAGAAGGCTAAGAGGACAACCGCAGTTACCACCGCCTCCATCGATGGGTCAAATTAGAGGGTTTGCATCGCAGAACGCACTGTAGGGTGGACCGATGAGACCCCCAGCTTAGGGAACAATGTATGCCATCACTAGAGGTCAGGCAAAAGATGCGCTTGATGTAATTACAGGTACAGTTTCACTGAAAAACCATGCTGCTTATGCTTTATTCGACCTAGGAGCAACTCATTCTTTTATTGTTGAGTAATATGTTAAGCTGATAGGATTAAGTCCTAATTGTTGGAGTCAGTGGTTAGCATATCTACACCATTGAAGGATAATGTGTTGTTTGCATTGGATTGTTCTGGTTGTAAGTTAGCGATTGGTGAGCGAGAGGGAAGGATATATTTGTTAGTCCTAGCCATGTATAACTTTGATTTGATAATTGGCATGGAGTGGCTCATCAAGCAACGAGCTAAGATGAATTGTTATCATAAAGTGATTCAGTTTGACCCGTTAGATGGTGAAAGTTTCGAGTTTGTTGGGAGTCGAGAAGGACCCTCGATCGCCCTGATCTCGTCGCTTAAGGCAACTCGTTTGTTAAGCGAGGGTTGTCAAGGTTACCTGGTGACTTTCGTGGATACGATAGTTGAGGAGCTGAAGATCGAAGACATCGCAGTGGTGCAAGATTTTCTAGATGTGTTTTTGAAGGAATTGCAAGGCTGACCATCAAAGAGAGAAAGATAGAGTTCGTGATTGAGTTAGCCCTTGGGACAGAGCCCATCTCTAAGGCTCCTTACCGAATGGTGTTGTCTGAGTTGAAGGAACTGAAGGTGCAGATGCAAGAGTTGTTGGATAAGGGATTCATATGTCCCTATGCATCACCTTGGGGAGCACTAGTTCTGTTCGTGAAGAAGAAAGATGGTTTGTTGCACTTGTGTATAGATTATCACCAACTCAATCAGGTGACGATCAAGAACAAGTATCCACTCCCGAGGATTGATGACTTGTTTGACTAGTTGCAAGGAGCGTCGATATTTTTGAAGATTGACTTGAGGAT
Source organism: Eucalyptus victrix (assembly GCA_016097545.1). Classification (NCBI taxonomy): domain Eukaryota; kingdom Viridiplantae; phylum Streptophyta; class Magnoliopsida; order Myrtales; family Myrtaceae; genus Eucalyptus; species Eucalyptus victrix. The sequence goes on along the minus strand of CM027836.1, from coordinate 20,476,945 downwards.
AGGATATCATCAGCTAAGGATCATGAAAGAGGACATACTGAAGTAAGCATTTCGTACTCGATATGGTCATTATGAGTTCACTGTAATGTCGTTCGGATTGATGAATGCTCCAGCTGCCTTTATGGATTTGATGAACCGAGTGTTCAAGGAATATCTGGATCAGTTTGTGATCGTGTTCATCGATGATATTCCGGTGTATTTGAGGAGTGAGGAAGAGCATGAAAGTCATCTCAGAGTAGTACTGTAGACTCTGAGACTTCATTAGTTGTATGCTAAGTTTAGCAAGTGCGAGTTTTGGTTGACTCATGTTGCTTTCTTAGGTCACGTGATTTCGGGCGAAGGAATCTTCGTAGACCCGTCCAAGATTGAAGCAGTGATCCACTGGCCAAGATCAACTATAGTGACCGAGATCATAAGTTTTCTGGGTTTGGTAGGTTATTACAGACGGTTCGTGGAAGGGTTTTTAGCTTTAGCGTCACTGTTGACTAAACTCCTGAATAAAGAAGAGAAGTTTGTATGGACAAACAAGTGCGAGCGCAGTTTTCAAGAACTAAAGCAAAAGCTGACTACCGAACCTGTGCTGACTATTCCATCTAGTCTTGGAGGATACGAGATCTATAGTGATGCATCGTTCAGAGGACTAGGTTATGTGCTGATGCAACATGGTAGAGTGGTTGCATACGCCTTCCGTCAATTGAGGCCTCATGAGCAGAATTATTCGACGCATAACTTAGAACTTGCATATATTATTTTCACTCTCAAGATTTGGAGACATTATTTGTGTGGGGAAAGATTTCAGATCTTCACAGACTATCAAAGTCTTAAGTACTTATTCTCTTAGAATGAGTTGAATATGAGACATCGTTAATGGATGGAACTGCTGAAGGACTACGATTGTGATATCCTATATCACCCTTGTAAGGCAAACAAGGTTGCCGACGCTTTAAGTAAGAAGTCGTTAGTCGCTCATCTGCTGGTTAAGGAGTGGAATTTAATTGAGAGAGCTCGAGATTTGGTATTCAAGTTTAAGGTAGGCCACCTTTTGAATCTTATGACCATTCTCAGAATTGAATCGGATGTCTAGATCAGAATCAAACTACTTCAGCCGACAGACCCGGATGTTCATAAGATTCTGCAAGAAGATATTGATAAAAGGAATGCTGACTTTCAGATTTCTGATGATGGAACATTGAGTTTCTAAGGATGATTGGTTGTGCTTGACGATGCTGAGCAAAGAGAGGATGTCTTATCAAAAGCTCATCGTAATAGTTACAGCATTCATCATGATAGTGCAAAGATGTATCAGAATCTGCATCAACACTATTGGTGGTTTGGTATGAAGGCGGACATAACCAAGCATGTTGTCAAGTGTCTGACGTGTCAGTAGGTTAAAGCTCAGCATTGCAAGCCGGGGGGACTTCTACAACCTCTTGAGATCCTAGAGTGGAAGTGGGAGCATATCACGATGAACTTTGTGACCGGATTACCGAGAAGTCAGAGAGGTAACGATTCTATTTGGGTAGTGGTCGATAAATTGATAAAGTCGGCTCACTTCATTGCAGTACAAAAGGATCTCAGTTTGGACAGGCACATATATTTGTATGTGCGCCATATAGTTCGTCTGCATGGAGTGTCGGTTATAGTTACCTCAGACCGAGACCCAAGATTCACAGCTGCTTTTTGGAAGAGCTTGTGGAGTGTTTTAGGTATGAAGTTGCAGTACAGTACGGCATATCATCCTTAGATGGATGGCCAGTCTGAGAGGACAATTCAAACCCTCGAGGACATGTTGCGAGCTTGCGTATTGGATTTCAAGGGAAATTTGGATGAACAGCTTCACCTGGTCGAGTTCGTCTACAACAACAGTTATCAGCAAAGCATTCAGATGGCTCATTTCGAAGCGTTGTATGGCAGAGTGTGCAGAATGCCAGTTTATTGGGATGAAGTCGGGGAAAGAAATATTATAGGTCCAGAGTTGGTTCAGCAGTTAGTAAATGCAATTGCAGTTATCAGAGGCAGACTAAATACTGCTCAGACTAGATAGAAAAGTTACACAGATAAGTGTCGGAGGCTTTTAGAATTCAAAGTTGGTGGTTACGTTTTTCTGAAGATGTCACCGATGAGGGGAACTTTGCGCTTTGGCAAGAAAGGAAAACTGAGTCCAAGATATGTATGTCCGTTTGAAATTCTTGAAAGAATTGGAACCCTAGCGTATCGTCTTGCGTTGCCACCAAGGTTGGTGTAAGTACATGACGTCTTTCATGTGTCGATGTTGAGGATGTATGAGCATGACCCGACCCACGTGCTTAATTTCGATGAATTGGACGTGGACGACCATGTGTCGTATGTTGAAAGCTTAGTTCAGATTGTGGATTGAAAGGAAAGGAAAAATTTTTGCGTACAAAGACCATTCCATTAGTCAAAATGGTATGGCAACACCACAACACTGAAGGAGCAACCTAGGAGAGTGAAGAGTCGATGAGATAGTTGTACCCCACCTTTTTGTTTAAAGATTTTAATGGTTTAAATTTCGAAGATGAAATTTTTATAAGAGGGGAAGAGTTGTGACATCTTTGATTTTTACTTATGCTTTCAATTAATTTAATTAGGCTTTTCATCGACGTGCCTATAGTGTTATTCTCGAGAGCTGATCACTCATGAGATAACTAGACTATCTGGGGAAGTCATTAAGGGATTTTAATGCAATAGACTTGAAAATTCGACTAGGACTCAACTACTTGATCGTGCTCATCTGCAAAGATCATTCTGGCATAGTTAAAAATCACTTAGAGATCAAAGATAGGTCGGTTCGACTGAGATATATGGCTAAACGTGGGTGATTCCACTAAATTGCAAAGTTCTCGTCAAGTGGCATTAAACTGATTTTTCTATCATTTTGGTACTCTGTGTTCGTATTTGAATTCTCGAGATTTTTACGATAACCGAGAGTCGCCAACGTGTCGAAGAGATTTATTGTGGCTTAAAAAAAATCGACCACGGATCATTTGTACTTAAAATTTATGAAAGTTATCCGGTAGCCTAGGTCACGCTAAAAATGTGCCAAAGTGAAATTATCCGTAAATTTGAATCCGATTTTAGAAGTTGAAAGTTCTGTCATGTCATAAGTCATTTTAGGAATGTCGACTCAGTCTCCGAAGATTTTTCTACAAATTGAGAATTTTTGGGAAAAAGTCATCTTAGGGCCATTTTTGACTGGAAAATGTAGAGGACCATTTTTTATCATGAAATTGGGATGTACGTGGGTTATATTGGTGTGAAAAAAAATACCAATTTGATTGAGGAATCGACAGTTGATTTTTTCAGTGGTCGAATTTAATTGATTCAAGAAGGAATGAAGTCTAATTTGTGCCAACTCCCTTGCAAATTCGTGTGCCCCCTTGCCTACAACCTTTGGACCACCTAAAGCCTTCTAGAAGGGGTATTCTTGGCCTGAAAAAATTGTGTGGACACCACTAGGTGTTGGGGACAAATTGGGAGACCAAAGAGATGAGGACAAACTAGTTAAGGGGACCAATCTGGTCTCACCAGCTAAATTGGTCCCTTCTCCCCCTCTAGCCCATCGATGACCCTTCCTCCTCCCTTCCCTTAGCCATTCGAAGCCCCAGTAACTCAGCAGACCAAGCTAGCAAGCCGTCGAAGCCGTAGCTAGCTCGTCCGACCACTGCACACCGTCGCTGCTGTCGCGCGTTCGCCCAGCCCCGAGCACGTCTCTGCTGTTCCAGGCCGCTATCCCATCTTCACCGTGTGCCCAGGAAGCCCCTTGAGCTGTTGGCAACAGCCTCGCTGTCGCTGGAGTCGCCAGATGCCCATCTGTTGCCATGAAGCCGTACTGCAGCCTTACCACCTCGCCTGGACCACTTCTCGCTCGATCAACCAACAGGTTCAGCTCCTTTTGGCTTACATCAGAATAAAAAATAAGCGGGTATCTAAGCCACTATCCAGCCCGCTTTGGCCCGTTTTTGGACCTCAAAAGGTAGTCCCCCTTTGAAGTTTATTGAACCTTGTAGCGTTCCCGTCGATTTGATTCGAGCAGATTGCTTAACAAGTGAGTTTAACTCACTAATCCATGCTTAATAGATTAATGATGCTTAAGGGTCGTTTAGTTTAGACTAAGTATGGATTAGATGGATAGTTAGATTAGATTAGCAATTTAATTAATTGATATTGCATGTTAGGTGGTTAGAGTAATGTAGTTAGAGCCTAGACAAGCTCTAGTATTTATCTAGAGTGGTTCGGAAATTTTCCGAACCTGTCTCGGCTTTTAATTAGGCTTTATGGGCCTAAGTTTGCATTTTTGCTATTTATTGTCATTTATTTATTATATTCCGTAATTATTTTTCCAGAAATTAGACCGGGATAGCCGGTTATTGGAATTTCATGGTGATTTTAATGGTGTGATCTATTTATTTATTTGACCGTTATTTGGTGCAAATTGAATGTGATTGATGTTTGTGGGTAATTATCTCAAAGACTGATAATTTTGGCAATTAATTAGAAAATTACCGAGCATCAGTCTACAATGCCAAAAATCTATTTTGGGACCACTGAATCTAATGGGAAGTTCGAAAGTGAAAATGTTGTATTTTGGCTAAGGTCGACCGTGTACTCACACACGGCTATTTTTATTAGGTATGATAAAAATGATGAATTGGTTATTTGGTTAGGGTGGTATACTATATCGGCCTATGGATGATATGTCAGTTTAGATAGAGAGTAGTATACCGGTATACTCTATCAACCTACGAGCTCTGATATGGCAACTTAGTAAGAGAGCAGTATATCTTATCAGCTTAGAGTGAGCAATATTATTGATCAGCTTAGAGGGAGCAATGTCGGTATACTATATTAACCTATGGGCTCTGATATGTCAGCTTAGATAGAGAGCATTATACCTGATTAGCTTAGAGTGAGCATTATTAGTATACTATATCCGTCTACGGGCTTGATATGTTAGCTTAAGTAGAGAGCAGTATACTATTTATCAGCTTAGCGCAAGCTATACTATCTATTATTATCTTACAGAGAGCAATATACTATTTACTAGTTTATCGCGAGCTATACTATCTATTATCAAACTTATTAGATAGTATTGATTTGGCTGACCGAGAGAAGGTCGTGATGACATGTAATCGACTAAGTCGATTGATTGATAGTTCGATTTGATTTAGTAAATTGAAATGATTTGTTGAGTTTTGAGATATATTGACTTATAGGAAAAGACTGAGGCCAAGGTAAGTCATCTGACCTATGTTTGTGCTTAGGTAGCCCTCATGGCGTATTTTCTTCCTAGTCAGGTCGTAGGGGGTAGAACTCGCTGAGACGTCTTTTCACCCGTCTTCTCACCCCGTCGTGAGATTATACTTTCAAGTCCATAGATGGCAGCTCCTCCCGAGCATTTTGGACAACCAAAGCAGATTAGGGAACAAGTAACTTATATTCCGCTACCGGGGGACCCTAGGGGATGGGAATATGCACTCGTACAGTCTATGGTATGGGTTAATGTGGGTTTACCCCACAAGGTGCCACATCATTACTGATCATGGTACTGTCGAGAGCGGAATGGACATAGAGAGGGCCCCATACCGGAATCTAAGGTACCTCGTTTCGTGCTGGAAGTTGCTTTTGGGAAAGGTACAGCATATCCTCCTAGGCGGTTCGATGGAGGACCCAAGACTGTCAGATCTAGGAGCCCTGGTGTTTTCAAATGAGGACTCGAACGCCTAGTGTGCCTGTGGCATTTAGGAAAACCCCTTATCTTGTAAACCTTGTGTATATATATATATCGAATGGTTATGTATAAAACTTGGTTTGATATATGTATATAAGTGTGGTTTTGGTTTGAAAAATTATGACCCTACTTTTCTATCCCATATTGTTGTCTGGGGATCATATATCTACTTCCGCATGCGTATTTAAATTGAATGGGTCGACGACACGTTTTAGAACGTTGCTATTAATCGACCAAGGAGGGATGGGCACGTGCTTGGAGGATCGGGGCGTGACATAACTTCTCATCAAGGTGGAGATTTGCTTGTTATATCTCAAAATTAGCTTGTTTTACTTGTAATCAATACAAGCTTGTGATTTTCTAGACAATTCGAGCATTTGCGAGGGCACGCAAATGGAGATAGGTAGTGAGATATGTGGAATGACAGTCTGCCTAGCACTTAGGCTAACCAAGGAGTGGCTATGCTGCTAGATAGTGCCCAATAGCCAAGCGCTTTTTAGTGCAATAGCTGGATGCTCAGGCCTAACGGCGCTTGGCACCTACCACGAACTTGATCAATTTGCAAAGGTTATTTTGTATTAAAAACTCGTGAAAACTTTAGAGAGCTTTTAAGAGTCTTCATCTAAAAGAGATTAATGTCAAAGAATACTCCTTTTTATATAATGATTCATGTGGTGGAGTGCTTTAGGATTGAAAAACATCTTATCGATATCTCTTTGAGGAGTAGGCACACCACTCAACTACGTAAATTCCTAGTGTCCAAGTTTAGTTTATATAATTTATTTCTTATTTTCGTTTCTTCATGATTTTGCGTTAGTCATAACAACCTCCATTGACTATTGAGACCTTGGCATCTTCTCCATGTCCCATTACCATACATAAGCCACTGCTAGGGGTGAGCATGTTCCGAGTTGGGCCGGTCCACCTCTTAATCCTAGGATCAACCCGCACAGTGCTCGTCCTCAATTTTTGGGACTAATGACCGATCCTATTAAGCTTGAGATCAAGGATCAGATTGACCCAATAGGTTCGGTCTAGTTCTAGGATTAACCCGGGACCAACCGATAATTTTTTTATTTCATTTTTTGTACTCCTTAAAAAAATGATTAAGGACCGAATTGACACAATGGGTTCGGTCCGATTTCAAGGTCAATCCATAACCAACAAATAATTTTTTATTTCATTTTTTGTACTTCTTGAAAGGGCAACCGAGGACCATATTGACCAAATGGGTTCAATGATGAGTGAGGTCAGCTAAGAAAGGCAAGCGGTGAGAGTCAAGTGAGGTGAGCATCGAATAGAATGAGCATTGAATGTCGAGCGAGGAGCGACAAGCCAAGCGAGTATCGAGCGATGAGCGGCACGAGTGACCCAAAGCGAGTGAGGTGAGTGTCGAGTGGCGAGCAGAGAAGTTGTTTCTTTCGATTTTGGCAAATTGAAGACTAAGAGGATAAATAAGACAGAAGAAAACGAATATTATAGGAGGATGCCATAAGATGCCTTTTTGGATGCCGTGATGACTCTTCACAAAAACATTTTCCTCATTCGTAGATGATGACTATTGATGCCGTGAAAAACATTAAAAGCCTAAGTTATTAAAGAGCAATATAAAATTACTTGAACTCCTCACTAAAGAGCTATTTAATGTTGTTGACGCCGTTTATTTTAAGATTTTCTCTATATAAAAAAAACTATAAATAATATATTACATGTATATGTGTGTGTGTATATATATAGAGTTGGACCGACCCGGAACTCTCAGGACTGAGGACCGACCCGCAAAGTACTAGTTTAGGAATTCTAGGATCAATGACTGACTCAGTCTTCTTGGGAACCAGACTAGGATCGACAAGGTTAGGCCGGTCCAAGGTTGGTCCAGGTTGACCTGGACCGATGCTCACCTCTAGCCACTGCTTCCAAGTATGGAGGGGTCAACACCTCCAAAAGGCATCTCTCCCCTAGAGATAGCAGCCCCTTGGTCGAGGAGGAGTTGACGTTGCATCAAGCTATGCCTGCAGGCGGTGAGCTTTAGGCCAGAGATGAGCTCTTTTAGAGTTTATTTGGTGTGAGCTAGTGCAAATCATAAATATCTTCATGTCATCTTCTGGTGCACATAATAATTGGTAGGACTTGAAAGAGAAGTTGGAATTGTAGCTGGAGAAGATTGTTACTAAATGTTACCCTACCAACACTATTCTATATGTACCTTATCCCAATACCATGCATTCACCTCTCCTGCTCGGATTATATTCCAAGTAGACATCATGTTAATCCTGCTACTATGACGCAAAGAACATGAGTGAGAGCCATCATAATAGTTCATAGTTAACATAGATCAAGCCACTTACAAATTTACTATTGCTAGGATTCATCTGATGAAATTCTTCATGGTAATATAAAGTGCACAATAGATGAATACACAAACACATATCACGATAGTGCAAAATTTGAACTCGTTATGATTCAATTGCACTATTTCCTTTCCCTTGCAGAACCCTTGCCTCAAAGCATGAAGTGTCTTGAATTTTGATGACACAATGATGAATTGCTGAGACCCAACTTAAAAGAAGGATTTTAAAGGCTATGTTTATACAAATGGATGTGTAATTTTTTTTTTCAATTTGCTCTTTTTGGCATATATTGGCATGATAATAAACAATTGGTACGTTTCAAGTGTCTGTTGTATAAAAATAAAACAACCATGGATAAAGTCAAGTTCTCATAAATTAATGAAAAAATAAAGGCATGCACATACATTGATCCCTCAATATGTCTGCATGGGGGAAAGCATGACAAGACAAGGCTTTCTTTTGATGGCGATGAAAGTCAAAGCTTTATATAATTTTTTTTTTTTTTTTTTTTTTTTTTTTTTGGGGGGAGACAAAATTGTGGGATCACTCTCTCCCTCTCGTGCCTCATTCTCTCTTGATGATAGGATATAAATGAGAAGCAAATGATCAGAGATTCTTTTGTGTTCCTTTATGAAACCCATTTGGAGGAAGCTGACTAGTCACTAGCAAGTAAAAGAGCAAATGCACTGGCCATCACCTGCCCATTAAAACTAGGAATGGGTCCCTCGTGTGAAGGAAAAAGAAAACACATTGAAACCCTCGACAGACTGATTTATTTGTTGGCATGGTCTGATAAGACTCTTATCCGCACTAATACAACGCCATATTATGTACATTAGAAGGTTGGATTCTTCAATTCCTAGCGGATAGAAATCTAAGGTTTTTAATAGGTCTTATGTATACATTGAGTTTGAACTCTAAGTCATTATGTAAAAGCTCTCTGCGCCATCAAATGTTAAAAGAATTTATCTTTTTGGGGTTTATTAAGGGTCCGTTCGTTTCGCGGAAAATAAACAATTTCCGGAAAATATTTTCCCAGAAATCATTTTCCAAGAAAATAACAATATTTTCTTTTGCTTGGCTAAAATCTCAAAATGTTTCGGAAAATATTTTCCGGTGTTCGATAAAAAAAATATTTTCCGCTCCCCTAATTGGCAAGCACGAGCGTCAAGCTCAAGGCTCGCTAGATCGATAAGCGCGAGTTTGAGATTGATGAGCTTGAGGTTTACCTAGTTCGACGACTAACCAAGAAAGAAGAAGATATGAAACAAATAAAAGAAAAAGAAAAAAGAAAAAGAAAAAGAAAAGAAAAAGGAAATTAAAAATAATATGAATTAAAAAGAAAAAAGAAAAAAATAATTCGAATAAAAAAAGAAAAGAAGAAAAAGAAACGGGAGGAGGAAGTGAGGATTTGTAGAGGTGTAAAATAAGAGAGATCAAGTGAGGAAAATGTTTTCCACTTTTCAAAAGTGGAAAACATTTTCCCTTACTTTAAAAGACTTTTTTCCTTTGATGGAAAACACTTTTCCCCAAGAAATTCATTTTCCGTGAAACGAACGCCGGAAAATCCGGAAAACGTTTTCTCGGAAAATATTTTCCGTCAAACAAACGGAGGCTAAATTTCGATTTATTACCCTAAATGCATGGCTTAGCAAAAGAGTTGCTAGGTTAGGTAAATGCATGCCAGCGGGCTGGAAATTTTTTGAGGATATATTTTTATATGTATAGTCCACAAAAGTTTGAAACAACCTGGAATTTCGGGAAATTGGATTATTTTTTTTTTTAAAAATCAATCATTTTCAAAAGAGGAATGGATTGGGGAAGTACATTGACGAAGTCAACGATAATGTGCTGTTGTAGGCTGAGAAGATGACAGACCGTTAGTAACAATTTGGGTGAAGTTTATCGTTGTAATAAATACAGTTTATTACGAAGATATGTCTGATCTTGCTGATTTCTGGACTAAATGTGTTCTTCCTTTTTTCATATTACGTTTCTTGTTGGCCCATAAATTTTTTTTTTTTTAAATGTGTGACATCTTGAATTTCAAGTTTTGCTTTCAATTGAATAAGTTGGGTTTTTCATCGATGTGCCTATAGTGTTTTCCCTTGAGTTGGCCACTCACGGGATAACTAGCCTATCAGGTGAAGCCGTTAAGAAACCTAAACGCAATAGACTTGAGAATTCGACCACGAGTTGACTGCTTGACCGTGCTAATCTGCAAGGGTCATTATGGCATCATCAAAATCGATTAGAGACCGGAGATAAGTCGATTCGATAGAGATATGTGATTAGTGCGTGAGTGATTCCATCTAATTGCAAATTTTCTGTCGAACGGCACTAGACCGATTTTTCTGTCATTTACGTACCCTGTGTCTGTATTTGAAATCTCAAATTTTTACAACAATCGACAGTCGCTAATGGGTCGAAAATGTATATTGTGGCTCGAAAATAATCGACCACGGGTTAATTGCACTAAAAATTCCTAAAAGCTACCCGATAAGTTAAGTCACGCAAAAATAATTAACTGTGAAATTGAACCCGATTTCAAAAATCAAAAGTTTTTTCATGTCACAATTTATTTTAGGAACGTCGACTCATCCTTCGAAGATTTTTTTGGCAAGTTTGGACTTTCGATGAAAAATCAAGAATTGGCGGAATTGGACAAGGAATTACGGATAGGCCAAATTGGGTGCATTTTTGGCCGTTAAGATGGATTAATTAGCAAGGAAAAATGTGGATTTAAGTGTGGACACATTGGATGAATTTTTAGGACATCAATTGAGCTCAATTGAAGGAGGATTTGAATGAAATTGAAGAAGCAAATGTGCAAATTCGTATGCCATGGTGGGGTGCAACATTTGAGACACTTGGGATGCTTCTTGAGGAAGCTTTGGGAGAGAGAAAGTGGCTGTGGACAAGGGATAACATGGTGAGGGCATGCGATGAGTGAATGGGGATAAGATAGAAGACTTTGGAGGCCAAATGGTGGACCCTCTTAAGCTATTGTCTCCTTCTTCCTCCTTAGCCTTCCTCTCTCCTATCTTGTTGTGTTGAGAGCCAAGCAAACCGTAGAAGCCTTGGGAAGCCAGCTAGCCACCGTCGACCGCCCATTACCGCCCGTCCAAGTGTCGCCGTGCCCGTCACTGCCGTCCAGTGCCGCGTGCCAGCTTGCACGCTTGTCCGCGTCCGCTCATTGTCCTTGCTCCTCTAGCTGTGCGTCCCTTGTTGTCTTGAGCCACCCTGGTCAACGTCGAGGTCGCTTGGTTACTATCCAGTCCCCAAAGCTGCCCGTTTGGTCCATCGTACCTTCGTCGAGCCTGCTGGTTGCCCGTGTGCTCATCTCACTCTAGCGCTATCTGCGTGTCCTCGCCCTTTGCGCCCATAGCCTTGGCTGCTGTCCTTGTCTGTCAGAGCTATTCCAGCCATCACGCGTCGTTGTCGAGCCCCGTTGCTGCCCATCCAAGCCATTTGGTCTCACCTTGCTGCTCCTAGCTGCCGTAGCCAAGCCAAGCAGCCCCTTCGATCCTTGGACAGAACCGAAGGCCAGCAAGGGCTTTCGGTTTTCGTGGCCTATTTTAGGTCCCTTTCGGGCTTTGGTTGGTGTCGCCGTAGGCTTGGTTGTCGCTCGCCTTCGTGTCATCATTGCCGTGGAATCACCGGATCGTTAAACTAGTGAGTTTACTCGTTAAACTCTACTTAAGGAGTTATTTAGGGGTGATTAGCTTACGTTAATTGAGGTTTAGGTGGTTAGTTAGATTAGATTAGTGATTTAATTTTTTTAGTTATGCATGTTAGGTGGTTAGATTATATTAATTAAATATTAGATAGGATGTACTATCTATCTAGATAGGTTTGAGATTTTTTTTTTGGCCTGTTTAGGCGGTTAATTAAGCATTTCCGGCCTAAGTTAGTAATTTTGGTAATTAAATTGATTTATTTCATTAATTCTAGTAATTATTTAATTCTTTAATTTTTTCGGAAATTAGACCGAGGTAACCGGTGATCGAAATTTCGTACTGATTTTAATGGTGTGTTTAGTTTATGTAATTGGGTGTTATTTTGTGCAAATTGAGTATTGATTGGAATTTTGGTTATTTATTCCAAAATTTGTGAATTTCAACATTTATTTATAAAATCCCAAGTGTCGGGTTTTAACACCGAAAATGGTTTTATATACAGTGGATTTTAAATTGGAGGATATCAATTTTTTGGGTTCGATCTGACCGTGTACCCACACACAATTATTTTCACCGGGTGTTTTTAATACAAAGAAAATGGGCCAAGTGCATTATCTTAATTGAGACATTTGAGTATAATGCATGGTGTCCTTAATCATAATTGAGTGATCGTGTGTTGGTTAAGAGAAACCGTCCCAAGCTGTTAAGCCGGATGTTACCCCTATATGGGACGCCCCTGGACAATGCAAGCTTGTTGCAATAGATTTTGGACTTGTGCTCTTTCGGGAAAGACATCTAAGAAAGACGTAGCCGTGCTTAATGGGGTGAAACGATGCCTGGCTATGCCAGAAGACTGTTGAATAGTGAGTAGGCCGTGCTATAAGCCGAGATTAAAATTAGGAACACATGATTAATTAAGTTGAATACACATGATTATAATGATTTGGCCCTATAATCAAGACCCCTGTGCTTGGTTGAAATTAAGTGTGGCCTTCTAGTTGATGAGCTTAATTGTTGCTCATGTTTTTATGGCTGTGTGAAATATGAACTGTGCTGACATGTAAGGAGAATCTGAGACGAGGTAAGTCTCTATGGTTATATGGTTGTGTGGTTAGGACGCCTTTAGACGTATTACCCTCCTAATTGGGGTTTAGAGCGTGAACTCGGTGAGATTTATATCTCACCCCGTCGTGGGCTCAATTCTTTTCAGGACCGTAGAGTGGAGGATCTGGAATCGAGCTGAGGGGATCTATGGTGTAGGTCAATTAGCACAGTTTCTTTTTGGAGAGCCGGTCTTTTGTAGACTTTGGTTACTGAATTTTGTATATGACTCAGTGTGTATATAAAGACATGTTTTGTTTGTGAATCTGTTGTTCTGCTTTTCTATCTCGAGATGATTATTGTCAGGTGATTTGTTTATTCGCTTTCGTATGTGCAATAAAATGAAATGGTCGGCAACTCGTCTTGGGAAGTCGCAATTTTAATTGATCACCAAGGGATGGTCACGCGCTTGAGGATCGGGGTGTGACAATATGGATGGTGGTATACAATTTACATGGTGTGATCTGTGAAGTGATATTCTCTCAGAGATATGGCTTTTTGGGAGCGCTTTTGAACTCCTTTGAATTGAAGCTACATAGGCAAGGTCATCTTGGTTCTTGTTATGGCATGAATGAATATCTCATGGTAAGTCTCCAAAGTAAAAGAGAAAGAGAGTTATAATGTTCCCAAATCTATGGCGCTCCTACTTGTCCTAAACTTCATGAAAATATTCACACATCTTCGCATGTATAGAAAATACAGTAGGCTGATATTATTTGAGAGTTTACATCGATGGGAAGGTTTGGCACCTTGATGTTGGCTCTTCACCACCCTGAGCTGTAGTATGCTCCAAGGGTTGTGCTGTTAGCATTTTCTAAATCTTAAGTAGCTGTGCTTGAACTATTCAGTCCTTATCTGTTCTTTTGTTGTAGAATGTAGCATCCTTAAACTCCCCAGAAACCCGTGACGACAGTGTCTTTTAAGTTGATTTTATGGGTTGTCTTCCTTATGATTACTTAGTCCTTGCTGAGACTGTCAAAATTTCGTCATTATGCTAATCAATGCAGATTTTGATTTTTCAAGATTTCACCTACTGACAGTTGATTTTCTAGACAGATATGTACATAAAGCCTCAACGGTCAACCAGACTAAACCAATGACAGATTGAAGTTCTTGACAGATAAGATTGAACCACACACATGAAGAGGAAATCAATGTATCTTTCTTTCCTCATCAGATGAATCTATGCACGGTGTGTCTGCAGTACCGGTGGTGGCAAAATGCTTCTGCCTCTTCTAGGCATATGATAGCTCTTTCATACGTTCATTGGCTTGGTTTTTCTAGAAATTATTCCATAGAGATATATGCTCATGAAGTATTGACTTCTTTCCTCCTAGGACGGTGCATCAAATCAGACACATTAGAAGAATTATTTCTCTAGGAGGCAAAACAAAATCTCTTTTCTCCTATCCCTCCGCGGGGGGGTTGGGGGGAGGGGTGTGTTAGAGAGAACCCTCTCCACACAACTCGGATAAAATGATGTGAACGGTTGGGAGGCAAAACATTACCTCGAGAATTTGCATTTTGCATGCTGACCATCAAATCATGTCACTTCATGCGCGTCCAGAAATGTCTATACCCGTCTTAAATTACTATATGTCCTATACATGCACAAATGTATAGCTCCAAGAAGATTCTATCTTTATTTCTCGTCTCGCCCCTTTTCAAACGATTGCTCCCCATCACTACGAATGGGATTCTTTGGTGTTGCCACCCAGACCGAATCTATATCATTGTTTATCTAGTAGCTTCCTTATGTTAGAGAGAACCAAAATATAGAAAGAAGAAGAAGAAGAAGAAGAAGAAGAAGAAGAAGAAGAAGAAGAAGAAGAAGAAGAAGAAGAAACTTTATCACACACAAGTAGACCCAATATTCATTGCCAGATAATCACAAAACACAATTTACATATAACCATGACACACTGACTCAAACCAACTTCTTCTCAGTTCATCTTCTTCGTGTGAGAACTCCTCTCTCACCACTACAGTTTTTGCTTCTCTATCCTAAGCAACCATCACACTTTCCTTTGCCAAATCCCCACCAAGAATCACTCAGAGTGATCTTTATAGAGTAAACCAAGACGACAATACACCCCAAGCAAGAGTAACTTCTAAAGACCCAAGGAATCATGCAACGCTGCTCTGGCCCTGGCCACGGTCAGGTCGATTTAAGTCACATGTCCCGGACTTCGAAAATGTTGCTGTTCTTGACAATGATGTCATACATGTGCACGCTCTTCAACTTTTTGAAGTCCTTCGGGAGCGAGATGAGATCGAGGGTGGATCTCTTGTGGAATCGGAGGAGTTCCGGGTCGTTGTAGTACCTCTCCCACCCGAGTGAGGATAGCTTCCTCTCGAGGTCAGCATACGAGGTGATCACCTCGTTCGTTGGGATGTGGATCAGCACCTTCCGCCGCCCGATGCCGCTGGACACCTCGCTCCCTGGGTCCTCCGCCAGCCGGACAACGCCGTTCTTGAACACCGAAACCCCATTCATTTTATAAATGTGAGATTGGGAGGAAGTAGAGTGTGCTGCGTGAGATTGGTCGATGAGCTGGCTCTTGTGGAGATGGCAAGTGATTGTGGCTTCTGTGATGCATATATATAGGCAAGGGACGTGAGGGCCCGTTTGGTTCGGCTTTTGGGGAATGCCATTGGGGGAATGCAAATATCTTTGAGAGAAAGAGGCTTTCGGATATGTTAGACCGTTTGGTAAATTTTAGCATTGAAATGCAACTTAGCATAAACACCGTTTGGCAAAATTTACATTTGGAATTAGCTTTGGTTATTTTTTTATTTTTTTTAAAGTCTGAAATCAAATTCCAGCGGCCGGCCACCGCCGGACGGCCAGATCTGGCCGTCGCCGGACTGCCAGATCTGGCCGCCGGAGGTCGCGGATGCCAGATCTGGCCTCAAGACCGCTAGATTTGGCCGTTCCGCGGCCAGATCCGGCCTCAAGACCGCCAGATCTGGCCGTTCGACGGCCAGATCTGGCCTCGCTTGGTCGCCTGGCTCGCGCGAGACCAGGCGATGCCGACTAAGGTTGCCCGACCTCAGGCCACCTCGCTTGAGGGTGTGCGACCTCAGGCGAGGCTTCTCGGCGGCCAGATCGCGGCTGAGTGCCGCCTTTGGCAAAGAAGAAGACGAACGGCGAAGAAGAAGGCGAATGGCGGAGGAGACGATGAACAGTAACGCGATGAACAGTAAATTCGCATATCCGGAATGCCCAATGCTCAAAGCTGGTCCCCCCCGGCATTCGGCTTTCAACATTCCAAATGCAAACATTTTGCCAAGTAGCATTTGAAAGCCGAACCAAACACCCTCAAATTTTTCCCAAGGGGCTTTGGGGGCTCAAAGCCCCTTGGGAAAGCTGAACCAAACACCCCGAAGTATGTATCATCAGCTTATAATAATGATTGGTCAGTTGGTAAGTGAATATTAAGGGCCTCATGGGTGTTGGTTCACGGCCCAAGGCGGGGCCCACTCACCGGGGGATTTATCGTGTAAGGATACATCTAGGGTCAGGGTGTTTGGGGACACACTTTGCCATCTTATGTGGGCATGATCAGATTGAGAAGACTCCGATCATTCTTTTTCCTAAGCCATTGAACCCACCATGAGAATCTTTGTTTGGAGGGAAAATAAAAAAAAATAGATTGAGACGTATTCTAGAAGAGGATAGCAAAAGAATGTGACTTTGTTTGTTTGTGTATCGGATTGATCTAAGGAAAAAAGACACTAACCGTTCTACAATTTTCATACGACTCTTTTATTTAAGCACCATGACTTCCAAAAATCGATCATCCTTATACGGTTGGAAATCATGTGATATTACTGTAGAAGAAATAGTTGATGGATCTCACTAAAGATGTCAATTCTCAAAATATAAATCAAACGAAGCCATTTGCCAACACAAATTTGCCCGGAATTCAGAAATTAAGTTCAGTTTGCTAAATACACGAAACCCTAAACCCAAAATCATTTCCTAAAATTAGAAATTATTTATGATTTTATTTCCAAAAACCCTAGCCCCAAATTCTAGTTTCTATCCGAACGGATTGCTCAGTGGCGACGCGGCCGTCTTGTCCTGCTGCTGGCAAGTGTGCCGAGGACTCAGAGAGAGAGAGAGAGAGAGAGAGAGAGAGAGAGAGAGAGAGAGAGAGAGAGAGTAATATGGGGAACAAATTCATATCCGTAATATGGGGAACAAATTCATATCCTTCGATAGAGAGAGAGAGAGAGAGAGAGAGAGAGAGAGAGAGAGAGAGAGAGTAATATGGGGAACAAATTCATATCCGTAATATGGGGAACAAATTCATATCCTTCGATAGAGAGAGAGTAATATGGGGAAGAGTATTCTTGGATTGTGGAGAGGCACTGAAAGAGAGAGAATTGGTTGCGGAGGGAATGTGGTTTAAAGCTAATATAGAAGACTTTGCTTCTCTAGCGAAGGGTTAATGCTCAACTTTCATTATAAAAACGATGGGAATTCACGATGATATAGGAATAAAGTACTAGACATTGGGAATGTGGTATCTATTCCCTAATGAATATTAGGATAACTTGGTGATAACATTCCGCGCTTGAATGAGAATGACAAGATCTTTATATATGCAATTAACTAGATTAAAGGACGAAAATGATAGAATACATAAAACTCATGTCGAGCAATTATTGTTTTTTATGTTTGAATTAGAATGAAGAACTTCATATTTCAATTTAATAAGAAAAAATCTCATAGATGGAGGATCTAAAATCCAAAGAATTTACGACAAGACATCATGGAATACTTTTGGGCGTATATGGGATTAAGCTTTGTCTTTTTTGTTTTTTTTCATATTATTGTTACTTTTCCCTGGAGAAGAGGTCTCGCCCACTTTGGTAATGGAGCATGGAATATCTGAAAATGCTAGTTATTCTGGGCTCTAGCCTAGAAGGCTTAATCTTCACTATACTGTGTAAAGCAGAGTTCTAAGTAGTCGACACATGTCACTTATCTAGCCACCAATACATCCTTTTTATTTTTTTTTTACAAGTTTTATTTAATACTAGAATGAGATCCACACCATGCACGAAATATAATGAGTGAATGATTTTTTTTTTTTATATAATTTCTTTGATGTACTAATTTCAAGGAGTCTGCATTAAAAAAAGAAGAAGATCGTTTAAATACTTATAATATATCATATTAGTGTCGCCATTTAACTACCGAGTAGATATTTAAGACTGGAGGTCTAATGATCGATAGTACAGGTCATGTCATGAATCCACAATTACGCATTCAGACAAATTGATTTGTCAAAGAAATGAGGAGAAAAAAAACACTTAGTGAACAATTGGTGTTGCATATCCCCATAGGTGTACTAAACAATATTCATGAAATAATCAGTCAATGAATTTTATCTTATGTAAATCCACGAATTTTGAATATTGCAAAGAGTATAGAAATTGAATCGAGAACCCAGTATGGTCATATC
This sequence comes from Eucalyptus victrix, assembly GCA_016097545.1. NCBI lineage: Eukaryota > Viridiplantae > Streptophyta > Magnoliopsida > Myrtales > Myrtaceae > Eucalyptus > Eucalyptus victrix. Next base: position 20,458,587 of record CM027836.1, on the reverse strand, counting down.
AGCAAAATAAATGAACGATTCATTAGTTGTCACTAATATTAATGATGACAAGTTTTTGAATATTGTAAATTATAATCTTTAAAATGAATTATCAATGTACGATTGATTTATTAATAATAAACTTCAAGTTTAAATATGTAAATGTAACCTTGTAATAATAAACACATAAAGAGTGAATATGCAGTTTTTTTTTTTTTTTTTGTGTTGGTAAAAGGTAAGATTATATTGACTTTAAACTAAAGAGCTATATATAGCTATAGAGTAAGAACTCGGTACCAAAAACTTACACTCACGAAGACAAAAGTCAGAGCGAGTGAAAGAATGCCATGATAAAAAATGAAGGCAAAGCCAAAATAGTGACAAAAGCATCCAAAAAGGCTGCTAACAAGGAAAACAAACAGCACAAAGGCAATCCTTAGAACAACACGAGCAGGGAAAAGAACCCAACTCTAAGATTGGTAGATAAGGATGACCCCAATGCTGAAAAAGCTTTGAAGAAACCAGATGTGGCCTCGCCTTCAGCTTCGAACTTCAACAACAATGATACTAGGAGAAACCTTCGAATGGAAGGGGGTTGAAAGGAACCCCCTACTCATGAAGGTCAATCGACCAAAAGGTAGATCAGTCTGCCAAAAGAGATGGGTTGAGCGACCAACAAAGCAACAATCTTTGATTTGTGGTGTTTGGGGGGACTTGATGGAAGGTCAAAGCTTTGTCCCTAACAACCATCTCAAGACGCTTCTTCATGGCCGAAAGGGATGGAGTCCTTCCCTGAAAGAGAATATGGTTTCGCTCCTTCCAAATGATGTTGCACAGGGCAGCAAATGCAAATCGGGCAAGCGTAGAGTGGAACGAAGTTCCAAATAAATATTTGGAACCTTACGAAGGGTTGAGGTTGCCGATGGTGAAAATCAAAGTAACCCTAATTTAGTTGGCCTTGGTAATACAAGTAACCAAAATAATATAGTTTAGGATAATGTAGTTGGGAATAACAATGATACAACAAATCAAAATATATAATAGAGTATACCCTAATTTTAAAAATCAAAGGCCAATAGGACCAGTACTTAATGGTGATAATGTGAGACCATTCGATAATGCCATCTTACACATTCGGCAGAATAGCAAATCAACCAAATATTGTTGTTGCGATTCCACCAAATATGGGTGATTAGTTTTATGGTGGGTACAGAGTTGGAATGTGGAACCTATCTTGTTATAATCGATTTTCAGTTTTTGGACCCTCGAACCTATTCTGTTTGACGATCCATAAGATGAACAAGTAATCACATGCAATTATAAACAATAAAAAGTACAAACACATAATATAAAATATAAATTATAAAACTTCATTCCCCATTCATCCATAAAAAAATTTAAAGAAGAGGAAAGACTGATGAGGAGGTTCGAGGAAGAACAAAGAACGAAGGAGTGCTCAAGTTAGAATTTCACGAAAAAAGAATTTAGGATTTTGGCTTTTTAACTTATAAAACTAGTTCCCAAACATGGCGATTTGGTTTGGTTTTTGGATGGGAATTCATTTAGAATTGATTCATGGATATGTTTTTTGGGCGGTTCGATTCTTGAGTAGAACCAGTCCAGTTGCATACCCGAACCAAATGTGGGATACATGCTATATATGCCATAACTACAGATAGACGATATAGTAATGCCACCTTCTTCGTCTAGAGGGTACACTAGTTAGGTCTAGCTAGAGTAGGATTGTCACAACCCCCTTCACTCAGAGGTCGAGCTGTGGGTTATTTTGTGACATCCTAAGCATTGTTGCCATCCCAAATTCATTTGCTTCTTATTTATACACAAGCAAAAAGTGTGAACATACAATCTCCAACACAAATAACATGGGAACGTGAGATACAAACATCACTGAAATACTTTATATATTACATGGGTAGTGATGATAACAAGCTTATCCCACATACATAAAAGTGGCTTGGGGTATCCCCTATCTTCGCTATGGCAGGTACTAACCAAAATTGGGAACCCTTCTTCTATTATATAGGGCCGGTGCACCTATCTTAGTCCAAAGCCTCAGACGGTTCATCCATATTACTGAGATTTGAGTTCGGATTGTCAAACCCGCGGAGAGGTCCTATCCATAGGTCCTCGTACCTCCTATACCAGGATTTGAAGTGCATCGGGACAAGCTCACTTAGGCCATTTTTTATCTATACAACGGATGACAATTTACAATAAGTAATATCAGTTTCTACATCTACCACATCTGTAGTAATGGTATATATCTTTATAGGGCAACCAAAATACACAGTAGCCATGATTCTAAGTATAGGTTTTGGGCTTCAACTAGAACATTGATTCATTATCAACACAGTCAATTATTTCGTGCAAACCGTGTCGAAGGCCAATCAATTGCAAGGATAACAACCAAGCTTCAGGCACATAAATGACAATTCTTGCAATGATTCGTGCATATGATGCATGCCCCGAGCTTATGCACTCTAACCTTTTTTTCTTGCTCATGCATGCCATGCTTACTAAGCTTTTCTCTTATGCTCGAGACTCGAACCCAAGTCTTCCCTGAGCCGTCTTGGGACTCAAACCCAATTCAATTCGGGCTTTTAAATCGAGCTTCCCAAAGCCGTCTTGGGACTTGAACCCAATTCAATTCGGGCTTTTTAATCGGGCTTCTGGCTTTTTGCCGGCTTCTAGGACTCAAACCCTGTTAATGTGCTCATGACTCGAACCCAAGTCTTATGCTAGCCTTTGGGACTAGAACCCAGTTATTGCCAGGAATTTAGGGACTCAAACCTCATTCTTATCTTTTCTTATCTTTGCTCGAGTACTAATCCCTTCTTGAGGGTGTACTCAAGTCTTATGCATGTGCCATGAATTAAGCATTCTATGCTAAAACATAATGCATGTACCACGAAATCATGAATTTCTTCATCAACAACATCACGAACGAGCTTAAGCCCAAAGCCCCGCTCGAGTAACAAGCATAAAGGAACCCGCACCAATTCAAGATGTGAACTCGGTATGCCTCAATACCGAATCACATCTTATGGCTATAGGCGAACCTCGACTTGTACCGATCGAAAGCTATGAACCGTGACTTCGTTCTAATCATACAATAAATTCAAGTACATGAACAAGTTATGGAATACATCGAACATCTAAGAATCAATTGACCTACCCTCAGCTTGTTCGCAAGAGGATTTCCTTGGGTTGAAGACATCTCGAATGTTACTAAAAGAAGGGAGAAACTACTCTTACTTTGATGGCCAAAGAGAGAAAGAGGTCGTGAGAAGGAAGGTGTCTAAAGAGGAGGAGGGAGGAGGAAATAGGAGCAAGGTGAGGAAATGAGAAGGGCTCCTCCTATTTATAGCCCTTGGTGTCATCATTACTAAGTCAAGTGGTCCAATATTAAGTTTCCATGTGGCCTGCCTAATATTTTTTGGTGGCAAGTCTACTTTGCCTCATGATTACATCTAGAAGATGCGTTGGCCAAGCTAAAAGATCTTAGTTGGCATTCTTTGTGACATCCTGATTTTCCACTTCTGTTTTCAATTGAATGAATCGAGCCTTCCATTGATGCGCCTATAGTGCTATTCTCTAGGTTGATCACTTATGAGATAACTAGATTATCTAGAAAAGTCGTTAAGGGATTTTAACGCAATAACCTTGAGAATTTGACTTAGGATCAATTTCTCAACCGTGCTAATCTGTAAGGGTCATTATGACACTGTCACAATCAATTAGAGATCGGAGATAGGTCAATTCGACTGAGATATGTGATTAGTGTGTGGGTGATTCTACCTGATTGCAAAATTCTTTTTGATCGGCACTAGACTGATTTTTCTGTCGTTTTGGGTACCTTGTGTCCGTATTTGAGACCTCGAGATTTTCACGACAACTGAAAGTTACCAATGACTCAGAGATGCACAATGTGGCTCAAAAATAATTGACCATGGGTCAATTGCACTGAAAATTCCTAAAAGCTATCAATAGGTTAGGTCACGCTTAAATTGCGTCGATTGAAATTAACTGCGAATTTGAACTTGATTTTAGAAATTGAAAATTTTGTCATATTACGATTTATTTTAGGAACATCAACTCATCATCCGAAGAATTTTCGATGAGTTTGAAAATCAATTTGGACGATTCGAAAAATAACGAAAATTCGGATAGGCCAAATCGAAGGGATTTTTGGACCCCTTACCGAGCTATTTAATGAAGGGAACTTGCAAAAATTTTATGGGCTTTCTTCTTCATCAAAATTGGACGTCGAATTGGGGAATTTCGTCAAGAAATTGAAGTCCAAAAATGAGGAAATTCGGAGCTATGTATGGGGGTTGTAACATTGGCATCAAAATTGAGTAATTTGGGGAATTATCTTCAAGAAAGTAATAGGGAACTAAGCCTTGATGGGTGGATAGGGTTCGCCACCCCCCCCCCCCCCCCACACACAATCCGTGGCTTCTCCAGCACGCCTGACCAGCTGTCCTCCTTCACCGTCTCTATCCCTTTCTCATTTCCCTCGAAGAAATGTGCAGCTCCTTCGGTCTTCTGCTTTCCTTTCATTCCTTTTCACTCGGACGAATTGCTTCGGCTTTCCTTCGATAGAACCTGCAGCTCCACTCAGCCTTACGTTTCAGCCAGCAGCTGCCACCCGTCCACGAGAAGCCCCACCGAGTCTACCTCCCTCCGTCGAAGCCCCAAGTGTTGACCCTGCCTTCTCCTCCTCTCGTTCGGTCCATTTCCCCAGCCGCTGCCACGTCCAGCAACCAACCAAAGCCGAGCCCACTTCTAGCTTCACGTGCAGCGCTCCTTCAGCCGGTTTGTTGACTGCCGTGTCAACTCAACTCCACCGAAGTAGCCCAGCCCACGATTGCCTCCTCCTTCATCCACGACGCAAACAACACCGGCCCATCTGCTTCCTCGTGTCTTCAATTGGCTCGGTCAACTCCAGCGTCCAGCAACAAATCGAGCTTCCTCCGCCTCTGTTCTTTTGCTCCGCTTGGCCGTGCAGCTCACGCACGTTCAGTCCAGCCCGCAAGCTTCAGTCCCCGCCAGGACCAGCCTAATTTGAGCTGAAGCTCAGCCTTAGCTGAGCCGTCTTGAACCGTTTTCAACCCAGTCCAAGCCTCCGTTGGTGCCCCCAAAAGTTTGAGTTTTGGCCTCCGTCGCACTGCTGTTGCGATGAACCGGTTTTCGCGCTAAACCAGTGAGTTTATGCACTAAACTCTACTTAGGACATTAATGAAGTTTAAGGAGTGTTTAGTTTAAGTTAATTGGGGATTATGTGGTTTTTTTAGATTAGATTAGTGATTTAATTATCCATTATTGCATGTTAAGTGGTTAGAATGGCTAAATTAGCATCTAGATGGATTGTATTATTTATCTAGATATGTTTGAGAATTTTCAGGCCTATTTTGGTATTTAATTAGGCATTTCCGGCTTAAGTTAGCATTTTTGGTATTTAAATTGATTTATTTAATTAATTTTGGTAATTATTTATTTATTAAATATTTTTTGAAAATTAGATCATGATAGCTGGTGATCGGAATTTCGTGCTAATTGCAATGGTGTGGTTAATTTCTACAATTGAGTGTTAATTTGTGCAAATTGAGTGCTGATTAGAATTTTGGTTATTTATTCCAAAATTTGTGAATTTCGATAATTATTCAGAAATTACCGGGTGTTGGGTTTTGACACCAAAAATAGTTTTAAAGACTATATAAAACAGTGAGATTTTAAATTGGAAAATATCAATTTTTCGAGTTCGATATGACCGTGTACCCACACACGACTATTTTACAGTGTATTTCTAATATGAAGAAAATATGCCAGGTTCACCATTTTAATTGAGGTATTTGAGTGCAATGTACGGTGTCCTAGGCCGAGATTGAATAGTCATGTGTTGGTTAAGAGAACCCGTCTCGGGTTGTTAAGCTGGATGGTACCCCTATATGGGATGCCCTTGGACAACGGAAGCCGGTTGCAGTAAATTCTGGACTTATGTTCTTTCGGGAAAGCTGTCTAATAGAGACGTAGTTGTGCTCAATGGGGTGAGATGACGCTTGGCAATGCCAGAAGACTGTCGAATAGAGAGTATGCGTGCTATAAGCCGAGATCAAAAACTAGGAACGCATGATTAATTGAGTTGAATGTGTCAGATTATGGGATAAAATTATGTGGTACGGTATAGGACATGTCATAACAATTTGGTCTTATAATCATGACCCCTGTGCTTGGTTGAAATTGAGTGTGGTGTTCCAATTATTGGAGCTTAATTACTACTCATGCTTTTGTGACTGTCTATGATATGAACTGTACTAACCAACAGGAAGGATCTGAGACCAGGTAAGTCTCCTTGGTTGTATGATTGTGTGGTTAGTATGCCTCTAGGCATATTACCCTCCTAATCGGGGTTTAGAGCGTGAACTCGCTGAGATTTATATCTCACCCCGTCATGGGCTTAACTTTTCAGGGCCGTAGAGTGGAGGATTTGGAGCCGAACTGAGATGATCTAAGGTGTGGGTCAAATAGGACAGTTCCTTTTTGAGAGGCAGTCTTTTGAAGTCTTTTGGTTGTAGACTTTTGTACATTACCTAGTGTGTTTAAAAAAGCGTATTTTGTTTGTGAATTTGTTGTCCTGCTTTTCTATCTCGAGATGGTTATTGTCAGGGGATTTGTTATTCACTTCCGTATGTACAATAAAATGAAAGGGTCAATGACTCGTCTTGGGAAGTCGCATTTAAATTATCAACCACCGAGGGATGGACACGCACCTGAAGATCGGGGCGTGACATTTTTAGCCTTTAGGCGTCATTGATGATGGCCGCTTTTCGCTCTCCCATTGGTCCATCTATATGGCGCATTTAATGAACATTTAATGAAGTTTGACAATAATAGTGCTATAGTTGCCAACTCGGCAATTCTAGAACCTTCGGTCATTAATGAAGACTCATGCGTCGCTCTCTAATTGGTCTACATATGTGCTGCCTTTTTTCTAGAATCTCCAAAGATATTTTGGCCGCCATCATAACTTTTGAATAGTCAAATGACAACTTACCCCTAAATTTAATAAGGGGTTTCTAGAAATTTCTTTACTTTTGTCTTTTTCTTCATTAATAAGATGATCTACAGAATTCTATCATTCAAGTTTGTTTTGGGCCGGAGAAGAGATCATTAGGTATACCTCGAAAAATCAAATCACATACACCTGAGATTCGGCCATCACGCCCCATATTTGTCCAAACCGTTTCTTTGGACGGTTGGTTGACCAATATGGTTGGTTGTCCTTTGATCAGTTCGAGATCAACCCTAAGGCTACCCATAGCCTAGCACTAAGTTAAAGCACTCATGGACCTTAGAATTAGTGACAGAATAGCTGGGTCTATCCTTGGGCTCATTCTGGTCGGCACCCGATCCACCAATAGGGTTCATGGTCGGTGCGTTACTGATCCATGATCGGACATCACTAATTCGAGATTCCGTTCCAATAACTAAGAATTAAATAGGGAATGATGCATATTTTATTGGAAGGCGTTGCATTTGATCAATTTGAATCGTCCGTGTATCAGTGCATAATCGGGTGGAATTACCCACGGTCGGAAACTACGACTAGTTGGACCGACCCATGACCATCCGCTGAACCAAAATCATCCCATGACTAATTCTCATGATCAAAAAGTTATCTTATAAGCTGGTGATTCTATCCCATTAGTATGATTGGTAGAAAATTCACAGCCGACACCTCGACCAATTCGTAACTGGTCGATTGGTCGGTCGGACTATGATCGATCTGCAATTCCTTACCGATTGAACCGATTGATTTATGGTCAATGGCCCATGATCGATTCTTTTAGGATCTTATGACCGATTCTTACGGAGTTGGAATTGAGGATGTTAAAAGGATTCTTAGAGGGATCATCACATGATTGAATAAACCTTTGGAGTGGTAATGCAATGCATAATATTGAGTGTATTTAATGTGCCACGCATGATAGATAATAAACTACCCAAGATCGACACATGTCAATCCGGGCCCACATGTCATATTATTCAAAATTTCTAAATGATACACTCTCTCCCCCCGTTAAGCTCTGTTACGGGATAGAAAAAAATTGTAACATCCCAAATTTTCACTTATGTTTTTTATTGAATAAATTGGACATTTCATCAACTCGCCTATAGGGCTATTATCAGAGCTAATTACTCTCGAGATAACTAGAATATTTAGGGAAGCCATTAAGGAAGTTTAATGCAATAGACTTGAGAATTCGACTTTTTAACTGTGCTTATCTTTAGAGACCATTACAGCACAGTTAAAAATTGATTTGAGATCAGAGATAGGTCGGTTTGACTAAAATGTGTGGCTAATCGTGGGTGACACCACTAAATTGGAAAATTCTCGTCGGCTGGCACTAGACTGATTCTTCTATCGTTTTGGTACCTTATGTCCGTATTTCAATTCTCGAGATTTTCACGACAACCAAAAGTCGCCAATGTGTCGAGTGGGTTCATTATGGCTTGACGAAAATCAACCACGGGTCATTTGCACTAAAAGTTTTTGAAAACTACCCAGTATACTAGGTCACGCTAAAAGCAAGTCGGAGTGAATTTAACAGTGAATTTGAACTCGTTTCAGAAATTGAAGGTTCTGTCATGTCATAATCTATTTTAGGAATGTCGATTCATCCTCCGAAGATTTTTCAGAGATTTCGGGATTTTTACGGAAAATCGTTTCGGACGATTTGGAAAATTAGCGGAAATTTGGATTTGCCAAATTAAAGGAAATTTGAACTTTGAAGCCGAGCCTTTGAGTGTCAAGGATTTACAGAGAATTGTTCAAGATTTTTCTCCAACGAATCGGACCTCAATTTGGGGAATTGAGTAAAGAAATGGAAACTTAGGCCCCGTTTGTTTGCGTTTCTTTTTTTTGTTTTTAAACAGTTTTTCTGTTTTTTTGTTCCTGGGAACAAAAAAAGAACAAACGCGTTTGGGTGCGTTTCTGTTCCTTTTTTGTTCTTTTGTTCCCGGAACAAAAAAAAAACAGAAACAAGAAACAAAAAAAACTTGTTTCTTGTTTCTGAAACAGAAATGAGAAACACTTTTTGTTTTTTTTCTTTTTTCTCTTAATTTTTTGTTCTTTTTTCTTTTGGCCGGTCGCCGGCCTCGGCCATGGCCGGCGACCGGCCGACGAGGGCCGGCGACCGGCCGACGAGGGCCGGCGGCCTCGCCCAGCCACGGCGAGGCTCGCCGTAGCTGGGCGAGGGTCGGCCTCGCCATGGCCGGGCGCGCGCCGGCACAGGCGAGCCGATCTCGCCCGGCTCCGGCGAGCCGAGCTCGCCCGCCCGGCGAGCCTCGGCCGCCGAGCTACCGCCCGGCGACGCCGACCGCGGTTGCTCGGAGGCCGAGGCTCGCCGGCCGGGCTGGCGAGCTCGGCCTCGCCGGATCGAGATCGGGCTCGCCCGCCGGCACGAGGTCGGCCTCGCCCGGATCCGGCGAGGCCGACCTCGCCCGGCGGCCGGCGAGCCTCGGCCTTACACGGCGGTGGCCCGGCGAGCGTGCCTCGCCCGCCGGCCCAGGCGAGCTCGGCCTCGCCGGCCGGTCGCCGGCCATGGCCGAGGCCGGCGACCGGCCAAAAGAAAAAAATAAAAAAGAAAAAAGAAAAAAGAAAAAAAGGAAAAATAAGAAAAAAATAAAAAAAAAAAAGAAATAAAAAAATTATCTAAATTTACCAAACATGTTTCTGTTTATTTTTTATTTCCGGAATAAGTTTACCAAACGCCTTTTTTTGTTCAAAAATTGTTCCCGGAACAAAACACTTTTTTCTATTTCGTTCCTGGAACAATTTTTAAACAAAAACAAAACAAACGCGCCCTTAAATTATGAAATTCGTATGCCATTTTGGAGGCTGCATTTTTTTGCCTTAATTTGAAATATATGTGGATTAAAAGGCTAGAAAGAAATGGGGGTCACCATAGGATAAGATTGGAGATAAGCATTAATGTAGTTGGACAATCCTCTTGACTTTTACACTATGTAGCACTGACACGACACGCCGACACGTCATTTCTTAAAAATAGAGAATTTCGACACGTTCCGACACGTTATATATTAAATATATTTATATATATATATACATAAATAAATAATAATAAAAATAGCCTAGAATTAATTTACAGGAAAAATATTAAATAATATCACCGATACGGACAAGCAACACGCGACACGTCATTTCTTAAAAATAGAGAATTTCGACACATTCCAACACGTTATATATTAAATATATTTTTATATATAAATACATAAATAAATAATAATAAAAATAGCCTAGAATTAATTTACACAAAAAATATTCAATAATATCATTCATTATTTTAATTTGTTACAATAATACATAAAACTTAGAGGAAAGAAACATTGTTTAAAGAAAAATGCTGAAATGATATTTTTAAATTTATTTATTTATCATATATGGCATTTTTTTATTACTTCTTTCATAGTAAAAGACTTTTTAAAAAACTAAAACAATTCTAAAAAATAAAATTGAAAAAAAGAAATTGACCCCATGCGTTTATATTTATAGCATTTTTATTACTTCTTTTATTAGTTCTTTTGTGTATATTTATATTTTGACCCCACAAGTATTAGAAATTTTTAAAATTGACCCCGTGCATATCAAAATCGCATGTCGGAATTCTGGACTCGCGTGTCAGAGAGAGTTGACCACGTGTTGGATTTTTCGAAAGTCGTTGACCACGTGTCGGACACGTGTCGGAGTGTCGGACACAACATGAAAGCTTCTAGAGAGTGTCCGTGCTAAATAGCTTTTACCCTATCTTTGTCCTAGCTTACCGTGCATGCCGCCCTCTCCCTTCCCCTTCTCTGCTTCCCCCTTTAGTTTTCATCTTCTTACTTCTGCTCTCCTGCACTTTCCTTCGAAGACGAACATCCCTGCTTCCTTTCATTTTTCTTCATTCAGCGTCCATCAAATTTAGCCAATAAACAGCCGCCCCTCTCCATTATTATTTGTTCCCTCTGGTCAACTTGCAAATCCACTGAGGCTTTTGTTGACCGAAGCTCACATGGTCTCTCTCTCCTTCATCCGAGGCTACTGCTGTTCGTCCAGCTCCACGTGACCTTCAACGCCGCACGTCGACCCGCCACTGCCCAAAGAAATCCACCAACAGCCCAACAGAAGCCGCTCCATCCCTCCACGCGACCAAGGACACGACTGCTTCTTTGTGTCTTCGTTGGAACAGCATGAAGTCAAACCCCAATGAATCCTCGTCCGTTGCTGCCTCGGTTGCCCATCTTGCTGTCTCCATCTTGCCGTGTGAATCGCACGAAGCAAGCCCGTGATTTCCTGCGGTCTTCGGCTTGCGTGTCTTCAAGCTCCAGCGCATCAATCGAGCGGCCCAAATCTTCAGCATCAGCCCACATTTCAGCCAAGATCAGCCCACAAATTCAAGTGCAGCAGCCCATTTGAAGCCCAGCCCAAATCCAGAACACATCTCAGCTTGGGCTGAGATTTGTTGGGCCGGTTTAAGGCCCGGTCCAAGCCCGTCAGTGTTGTTGTGAGCCCAAATTTGGCCACCGTCGCGTTGCCATCGCGGTGTTCCGGTTTTCGCTTTACACAAGTGAGTTTTACTCACTAATCTCTACTTAGTAGGCTAATGATGCTTGGGGGTTGTTTAGATTTAATTATGTGTGATTAGGTGGATAGATTAGAATAGAGTAATTAAATTAGTGCCTTATCAATGCATGTTAGGCAAATGGTTAGTGATATTAGCAAGTAAACTTATGTTATTATTTATTGAACAAGTCTCGGAAATTTTCCGGGTCCATTTTAGCATCCAACTAGGCATTACTCGCTTAAATTGGATTTATTGCATTTATTTAATATTTTATGTAATTAATTAATTAATTAATTTCCAGAAATTAGGTTGGGATAGCAAATGACCGAAATTTTATGCTAATTATTATAGTGCAGTCTGTTTATTTATTTGAGTGTTAATTTGTGCTGAATTGAATTAATGATGATTTTAGGATTTTATTCCTAAATTAATTAATTTTGGTAATTAATGGGAAAAATTACCGAGCGCCGGTTTACAACGCCAAAAATATGTAATGGGCTGTTGAAACTGTAAGGCCGACCGTGTACCCACACACGACTATTTTATCAAAAATGATAAAAAGATGGAAGATATGTTAACTTAGCAGAGAGTAGTATACATTATTAGTTTTGACGGAATATGTCAGTATACTATATCAGCCTACGAGCGATATAGGAACTTAGCAAAGAGTAGTATACCTTATTTGCTTAGATTGAGCACTGTCGGTATACTATATCAATCTACGAGTGATATGGCAGTTTAGCAGAGAGCAATATAGCTTATCAACTTAGATTGAGCACTTTCGGTATATTATATCAACCTATGGGCGATATGGCAGCTTAGCAAAGAGCAGTATACCCGATTATCTCAAAAGTGAGCTATACTATCTATTTATTAGCTTAGTAGTGAGCATTCTTGATATGAATGGACTTTATGGATAGTATGAGATGAGCCAACCAAGAAAGAGTCAAGATGAAATGTAATCGACTAAGTTAATTGATTAAAGATTTGATCTGATGTTATGAATTGATTGATTGATGTGATATAGGGCATCTATAAATAACGTTGGTTTGCAGGATAGAACTGAGGCCAAGGTAAGTCCTCTGACCCGTATTTTGCTTAGGCAGCCTTTAAGGCATATTGGCTTCTTAATCAGGTCTTAGGAGATAGAACTCGCTGAGACATTGTCTCACTGGTTATTATATAACCATTTTCAGGTTCTTAGATGGCGTTGGTGAAGAACCAGAGGCCCAAAGAGCAGAAGGTGAAGCCTGAAGAATTGACAGACTTGTCTGACTAGTTAGTCATAGGACAACTCTCTTTTGATGGAAATTGATTCCTTTCTGCAGACTTTGTTTTATGAACCAGTGGTTTAAAACCTGATTTAACAATTCGCCTTGTATATATTTGCACTATGATTTGCAATGTATATAAGTGTAGCTGCTTTTAAAATGTGAAAATTTGGAGTCCTACTTTCCTATCCCATTGTCTTATTGTCTAGGGATTGTTTATATGCTTCCACGTGCGTGTTAAAAAGAAAAGGTCGGCGATGCGTCCTGGGATGTCGCTGTTAATTGACCAAGATAAGGGATGGGCACGTGCTTGGAGGATCGGGGCGTGACAAAAATCACGCTTGCTCTACCTCTTTCCCTCTTGGCTTCCGCTCCCTCTCTCCCTCAATCTTCGTGACTAAATTTTCTCCACTCTACTCTCTCTCTTTCCTTTGCGAAGGTGCCATCACGCCTCCGCTCCCACCTTCGCCTCCGTTGGTTGCCTCCACCATTGCCTCCCTGAAGCCCCATAGGCTGCTTCAATGCATCCTCTACATCTGAAAAGCTCAGGTTTAGGTTTTGTAGAGATTTACTTTGGCTTTTGCTTAGTAGAGTTCAATGTAATCTTAGTGACTATGATAGGTTCCTGCCGTTGCCTCCCGAAGCCTCATTGACGGCTCTGATTCATGATTTGCGTAAGAAGAAATCAAGTTCAGGTTTTGTAGAGATCTACTTTGACTTATGTTTAGTAGAGTTCAACGTGATGTTAGTCACCGTGATAGGCTCCCAACATTGCCTCCTGAAGCCCCACCTATGTTGTCGCCTCTCGATGCCCCATTGGCGGCTTCGATTCGTCCTTTGCGTTCAAAGAACTCAAGTTAGTGACCTGTGCATTACACAGATTGACAACTTTTTCAGCAGAAAAATTTTCATTTGCACCCGTGTGAATCAAGTGAAATTATTCAAAGTAGTCTGAGATAGTTTAGTTTATCCTGAATGCCCTCTTTATTGTTAGCTGGGAATATCTACTTGTCTCGCCAAATTCTTTGCACAAATATGGCCAGAGCTAACCCAAATTTTCAAATCTAGGTTTAGCGAAATTGTCTCATGGAAACTGAATTGGAGTGTGAAATTGACTACCGGTACAAGTCAAGGTTAAATTAATAGCATTTGCGATTTTTGGCCAAATGAAAAATAGTAGTTGCAATTGCAATTAATTCTGTTGGTCAATCAACTTCATTGTAATACCCAAAATGAAGCATATGGTAGTTTGTGTGCTTGTTTGTGCGAAGTCATAGGTTCGAACCGATCCTTATTTAACTAGTGAGAATGGGTTCGTTGTGGTCATCTTTTGCATTTTCCTTGCTTTCCGTACTGTTGCTTTTGTTTTCGAGCACATATTTGTGGCAAACTTTTTGCGACTCTTTGAAGTTATGGATCCACTTTATTTGAGATCTAAAAGTGTTATCGGGTGCTCTTTGTTTTAGCTTGAAACAAGACATGGATACAAAGTGTCTTTTGAACTACTTCTGTGTCTGTTTCTTGACAAGACCTATGATATGTAGGAAACTCCGATAGTTGAATATTGTATCTTGTTCATCGTTAAGAAAATAATTGGTTTTTCATGATTTTGTAAGTTGTTATTTATGGATATTGTTTGAAGGAATCACTGCACCCGTCTTAATTTTTTCCTATACCGGACATCATTGGGTCTAATTTTATCAATTAATATATCTTAGAAGACTGACTGACATGTTCTGCAAACTTGAAATATGCTAGAGGTGTGGACTTGAAGCTTCTCTTTCTTCTCATACTGACCTTTGAAATTGCTGTCTTGGTCGATAACATCATGTTCTTTTCTTTCAATTGATAATTCTTTTTGTTGACAAAATGTCTAACATTAATAAATGTGGTCTTACTTCAAATTAAAACGAGACATGACACAAACGCAAGGTGTTTGATTAGTCTGTTGCATCATGGTTTACATCATGATCGAACTATATTTTGTTAGTTTTATTAGCTTTAAGTGGCTTGGTGTAACAGTATATTCTAAATACTTTCTAGCATAGTGGTGTAAGAACAACTAGTTCTGGATCATCTGTAAGCATATCCAGAATATTATGTGGGTGCTTCAACTGCATTACCTTTTCCATGAACGAAAAGTATAGTTCCGGGGCAACATTGTTCAGTCATTAGGATAGGAAGAGACAATGAGTACAGATTCACTCCTCAACTCTTTAGAGTAATGTTATGGTGCAACGTAATGATGGATATAGCACAATGTGAGTGGAATTTTTAGCTTCATTCTATCTTTGGATGTGTGTCCTGGATGTTTCATTTTAGAGTTCTATCAGCTTAATTTTCTCTAGCTGAATGTCGTCCTTTATTCTGAACCTCTATCTTCTTTTTGATTATGCGTCTATTTTTAGTTTTTGAATGGCCCAGATTCTACGGAATGTGTCAAACACACCTTGGATTTTTTTTTTTTAATTATTAAGGGCAATAATCTGTTACTTGACTAAAGGCAAACAAAACTATCGTCCCTTTCTTTACCAAAAAAAAAAAAAACAAAACTATCGTCCCTGGATATATCTCACTTTTAGAGAATTTTCTTTGCCTTTTTGGTGTGACTAAGTAAATTGGATGGAGAAATTTTTCATTAGTTGGATGAAATCGAAGCTGGTGTAAAGGTATGAAACCCTTGGATGTTAATATATAATTTGCTATGTATTATTATCCCATAATATGCTTTGTGTATGTTTGTTCGCTACTGCCTGCCAAATTAGACCATCACCTATTGAAACATCATAACAAGCTACTTCAGTCTTGGCTATTCATGAGTTCTAAGTATTATTCATTTATTGAAGTAATCACATGCTTTAGTCACAGAAGTAACATTGTTATCTTGTAGGTGTATGATATCTTCTTCCAGTGTGATGAGACTAATTGGAGCCGATTGACCTTTCAAAACAGAAGGTGTAAGCGTAGAAAGCATGCCGCCGTGAGAATTGACATCTACAAAAAACAAACACAAGCTCTACTATTATTGTGAGGACAAGATGCGTGACTTTTTTTTCTTGGTGTTTGCCTACAAGCAATGTGACTTATTCTATCACGAAGGCTTCGCCTACGATACTTGAAGATGACATGATAAGGTGCAAAATTAAGTTATAATGTGCATCGTTTATGTGTCTTGCAAGTTAGGTGTAATTTTTTTGTTTGTTTATCTTTTGTTATCATATTAGGACTGCTTGTCCAGAAAAAAGTAGATGGTTCAAATTTGTAATTTTGCTAGCTTGAATCAAACATTATGTTTTGCCAGCTCTAGTGGATACAATCACATTATCTAAGTTCGTATTTACCCTTTTCCTCTCAACTGTATTTTAATTGAAGGGGAATTATTTATGGTGTGCATGATAAAATTTCTGAAACAGAAATTGATTTTTGGCCAGAAATTGATTTCTCAATTTCTATTCCCCAAACAAGTTTCTGAGCAAAGAAACCCGTTTGATAACGACTTAAAATTTATATTTTCGAAACAAAAATCTAATTGATAATAGAATAAAATTTCTATTTCTAGGAATAGAAATTGATTAGATTACAACATAGGAAATCCTCAAATACAAAATAATAGTCAAAATAATAGTAATATATTACAAAAGTTGAAAATACAATTTCATGGAATTTCCGCTATATTATTATCCCTTGCCATTTTATTGGCAATGGTTTTCCTAAGCGTATTTATTTGGTTTTCCTCCTTGGTCAATGTATCGTATAAATACCACACACCTTCAGATTTTGCAGTGTAAGCACAGCCGCTCGACTGTGGCATAACTCCAAAAATACCACCTGCGCTCAAACAGAAGCAACAAATTTTCTCAAACTTCCTTAGTAACTGGAGGTAGTTCTGAAGCATGAACAATGCAATGTCGCCAAAACATTATCCATCCATCAATTAGCAAGAATAGAAAAACACTTGTGGTTTTAGGTAACTGATGACAGCTTCTACTTCTCTGTATGATTCCTGCAACCAAACCCATATCAGTACAAACTTGCGTTGCCACAATAACATGAAACTGATACTAAATGAATTATGCATGGACAAATTAGGGTTCCATGAATTCAATTCTCTTTCAATGCCACATTTTCTCATCAACCAAACATATCATCAGCCTAGCTGCAAGAAAACTCAATTTCCAAGTCTCATATCGATTTCCTCCCAATCCTCCCCCGAACAATCATCATAATTCATTTTGAAGATACCGATTTCTCATTCCACTCCAATTGATTCAAGAATGACATCAAAGTTGTCGTGCTAAAGATAAATAGCCATAGATAATCATGACCCAAAATTCAGAGTCTGAAACTTCACACCACTCACCTCGGAGACATGGGCCGTTCCAACTAGGTACACATCGTAGTTGCCATCCTCGGCCGTGGACTCGCAATCGAGGACCACCACGCTCTTGGAGAGTTCCTCGAGAAGCGTCCTCCTCCTTTGATCATATCCCTCACCGTCTTTGTCGCAAATGACACCGCCGCTCCTTCGACCAGCCTCCTCGCCATCATCCTCCACCTCCCTCTTCAACAAGCAATAGGGAAATCGAAATCAAATCTATGAGACAAAAGCCAAAACATGATAAGAGAGGTGAGAATGAAAGGATCGATCGAACCTCATGAGGAATTGTGGAGGGAAGTTCCAGAGAAGGCTGCGAACGAACGCGGATGCGAGCGGATTGAATAACGACGGAGATGGACGACGATGACTAGAGTTGTAGAATCAAGAGCGAAAAAGGGACGCGGACGGAGGAGGCGGGTTCGATGGGACGACTAGAGCAAATTGGACGGTCTGAGGATGGTGACAGCGAGATGAGCGACAATTTGACTGGCAAGAGGATGGCGATGGTGTCAGAGTTGACGGCGAGGATAGATAGCTTTGGAGTCGATGGCGCTAGGATTTTTGGTTGAAGTGAGGAGAAGGAACGCCCAAATAGAAAAGCAAGGGTAAGAAGTGAGGAGAAGGAGTCGACGTCTCTGCTGAACAAAGAAGGATGCAAAAAAGAAGAAATAATTTCTATTTCTATTTTAGAAACTGAGAAGCTACAATTTTTAGCTTCTGATTTCTCCTCCAATTAATTTATGGAATAGAAATCTGTTTCAGAAATAGAAAAATCAAATTACGTTACCAAACGGATTTTTGTTTCAAACATGTTCGGGGGAACAGAAAAATAGAGAAATCGAGAAACAAAAATTTTATCATGCGCAGCCTTAGAGCTACCTTATAGTTCTCATGATTGAATTGAGTTTCAATTTTTGCGCCTTTGAAATCCCAACCAAAATTTTCGCATACATGCTCCTCGTTTCTAACAGAATCAATAACAAGCCCATTGATGCCTGACTTGAGCACGTCGAAGTTTTGAGTGAAAACATACACATCAAAATTCCAACCTTTTCCACTCGGAATGGACACGTTTACATTCTCAGCTGCTGAAAGCGAAAAATGCCATAATGTAAATTGCGACACTGGTGTCCAGTGAGCAAAGATCGATCTTTGTTGGAAGTCATTGAGAGTTGAGGCGCTTAATCATGCTTCCTATCGTATTAAAAAATTGTCTCATACAGTGCAGCTTTGCTAAATCAGTTGGATAAGTGTGTTTCTCTTGATAAAACCCCAAACGTGCCCCTCTCATCCTCTTTTATCAGATAACACTAAACTCATGAAAGCGGAAGTGAACGCACACGGCATTTCAATTTCATCAAACATAAAAGTAGGAAAGGTGACCAAAATTTGACTATCCAACACAACCTAAGAAGCATTGACACTTTTTGGGAGCCTTTGTGTCGTGTTCGACACTCCGACATATATCCGATATGACAACCTAATTTTCAGGTTTTAATTTCGATTGAATAAGTTGGGCCTTTCATTGACGTGCCTAGCGTTTTTATCTGAAATGACTATTCATGAGATAACTAGCTTATCAGGTGAAGCCGTTAAGGGATTTTAACGTAATAGACTTAAGAATTCAACTAGGAATCGACTACTCGACCGTGCTAGTTTGCAAGGGTTATTACGGCATAATTAAAAATCAATCAGAGACCGGGGATAGATTGATTTGACTGAGATGTGTGATCAAAGTGTGGGTGATTTCACCTAATTGCAAAATTCTTGTTAATTGATACTAGATCGATTTTCTATTGTTTTGGGTACTTTGTGTCCGTATTTGAAATCTGAAAATTTTCACGACCACCAAGAGTCACTAATGTGTCGAAGAGGTACATGTGGCTCGAAGAAAATTGATCACTGGTCAATTGCATCAAGAATTTTTAAAAGCTACCCGGTAGGCTAGGTTACGCTAAAATTGCATTTGATTAAACTTAACTGCGAATTTGAAATCGATTTCAAAAATTGAAAGTCTTAACGTGTCACGAGTCATTTTAGGAACGTTGACTCACTTTTTGAGGAATTTTTAGCAAGTTTGGGATTTTTACAGAAAATCGATTCAGACGATTTGAAAAACGAATGGAAATTCCGATTGGCCAATTTGAAGGGATTCTTGGCATCTGGTGTGAGTGAATTGGTGAAAGGAAATTTCATGGGCTTTTTCCACAACAAAATGGACCTCAATCAAAGAAGTTTGTTCAAAAATCGAATTTCGGGAAAAATGAAGTAAAATTTGGAATTGAGAGGAATGGCCGTTTTTGCTACCCGAAACTTGTTATTTTGGAGGAATTATAGTGCAAGAAAGTAAGTGAGGATCAAGTGTTTCAACTTGGGGATTTTTAGGGACCAAATTAGATTAAACAAGCGCAAGTGGGACCAAGAATTTTGGCTATAGGAATTTCTTTTAATTTTCTCTTCTTTCCCCCCCTTCGGCTGCACGTTCTCCCCCAGCCAAGCTTCCCCTGCACATTTGGTCTCCCATTTCCTTTCTTTCTTTGACTTTTCCTTCATGCTTATTCTCTCTCTCTCTCTCTCTCTCTCTCTCTCTCTCTCTCTCTCTCTCTCTCTCTCTCTCTCTCTCTCTCTCGCTCGCACGAATCCACCCCCCCCAAAATCGATAGCTCTATGCCGTGTCCCACCTTCTTCCCCCATTTCTTTGACTTTTGAGTCATACTTATCCTCTCTTTTCCCTGGCCGACGCCAAACTCTCTCTCCTTTCTCTCTTTGTCGTACATTGCCAGCTGCCCCTACCAGATTTGCTGTGTCCCCATTCATTCTAAGGATGAATGAAGTCATGATGCGTTGAGTCAGGAGTCTTCAGTTGCGCTGATGGTGGTCAAGGGATGGACCTTACTTGTGAAAACTCGAGATTCGGGTTTCAAATTTGAGGTAGGCTACCTCCTAAATTTTACAGCCGCCCTCAAAATTGAACCGGATGCTCAGATTAGAATGAAGGCACTTCAGTTAACAGACCTAAAGATTCAGAGGATCCTACAAGAGACATTGATAAAAGAAAGGCTGATTTTGAGATTTATGAAGGCAGAATACTGAGGTTCCAAAGATGATTATGTAGATCTAATGATGTAGCACTTAGGGAAGAGATCTTGTCAGAAGCTCATCGTAGCAATTACATCATTCATCTTGGTAGTACAAAGGTGTATCAAAATTTGCGTCAACATTACTGATGGCTAGGTATGAAGGCAAACATCACCAATCATGTCGCTAAGTGTCTGACGTGTTAGCGAGTGAAGGCACAGCTTGCTTTATAAGCCGAGAGGACTCTTGTAACCTCTTGAGATTCCCGAGTGGAAATGAGAACATGTCACAATGGACCTTGTGACGAGCTTATCAAGGAATCAGAGGGGTGATGATTCCAATTGGAATAGTGGTTAACAGATGGATGGAGCCGACTCACTTCAGTGCAGTACGAAAAAGTCTTGACTTGAATAGGCATACAGAAGTGTATGTGTGTCGAATAGTTCGCATGCATGGAGTGCCACTGACGAATTTATATTAGATCTAGATCTGAGGATTCCCAGTTTCAACAAAACAGTTAGATGATTCCTTTTGAAGCAGTGCGAAGCAGAGTGTACAAAACTTCAGTTTATTGAGATCAGGTCAAAGAATGAAAGATCGCAGCTCAAAGTCAATTTAGCAAGCGGTGATTGTAATTGGTCGTGATCAAAGACAGATTAAAGATCGCTCAGAGTCGCTAGAAAAGTTGTCTTGTTAAGCGTCGAAGGCCCTTAAAGTTCCAAATTGATGATTACATCATTCTGAAGGTATCACCAATGAAAAATACCCTGTGCTTCGGCAAGAAGGGAAAACTGAGACCGAGGTGCGTAGGTCTTTTTAAGATTCTAGAGAGAGAATCAGGATCCTAACGTATCGTGTTGCATTGCCACCGAGGTAGGCGCAAGCGCCTAACGTCTTTCACGTGTCAAGGTTGAGGACGTTTGAGCCTGACCCGACCCATGTGCTAAATCTCAAAGAATTAGACATGGACGATATAATGTCGTATGTGAAAGCCTGATTCAACTTGTAGATTAGAAAGGTTAGATTTTGTGTACAAGAGAGTCCCATGGGTCAAAGTGGTCTAACAACACCACGGTACTGAAAAAGTAATCGAGAAAAGTGAGACTCGATGAGGCGACGGTACCCCCGCTTTTCGTTCAAGATTGGTAAATGTTTAAATTTCGATGATGAAATTTTTATAATAATGGAAGAGTTGTGATATCCTGATTTTTAAATTCAAATTTTGATTGAATAAGTTGGGCCTTTCGTCGATGCGCTTATAGTGTTTTTTTTTTTCTGAGATGGTCACTCATGAGATAACCAGGGTTTGTTTGGTAATCATCCAAACAATGCTTGATTCTGATTTTTTGTTCTCGGAATTAGTTTGGGACAAGAATTGTGTTTGGTAAGATTTTTGTTTCTGGGAACATATTAGGAAGAGAATTAAGAATAAAAAAAAAAGTTGATTCTTGTTGCGGGAACAAAATTGAGAATCAAAACTCTTTTTCTTCTCTTTTCTTCTTCTTCATCGACTGCCATCCCGCGACCGCTACCCGCCATCGTTCGCCGCCATCAATCGCCGCCGATCACCGGCAACGGTTCGATGAGCTCGCCGAGACTCTCGTTTAGCTTTAAAAAAAAGAAAAAAAAAAAAAAAAAAAAAGAATAAGAGAAAAAAGAAAAAGAAGAAGAAGAAGAAGAAGAAGAAGAAGAAGAAGAAGAAGAATAAATAGAAAAAAAGAATAAAGAATAAACAAATAAATAAAATAAATAAAAAATAAAAGAAAAGGAAAAATAATAAAATAAAATAAATAAAAAAAAAAAAAAAAAAAAAAAAAAGGAAAAAAGAAAAAAAAAAAAAAAGAAAAAAAGGAAAAAAAGGAAAAAAAGAAAAGAAAAAAGGAAAAAAATTATAAAAATTATTTAAGAATTAAAATAAATTGATTTGGAACAGAATCAATGAACACGGTACTAAACGCAATTTTATTCCAAAATCAAAAATTTTGTATTATTACCAAACACGTTCTTTTAGTCATAATTAGTTCCTGAGAATAGAATAAAAAATAATCATTTCTGATCATAATTTGTTCCCGAGAATAGAATCGTTACCAAATGCACTCCTAGTCTATCAGGTGAAGCCGTTAAGAGATTTTAACACAATAGACTTGAGAATTCAACTAGGAATCGACCACTTGATCGTGTTAGTCTGCAAGGGTCATTACGGCACAATTAAAAATTGATCAGAGACCACATATAGGTCGATTTGACTGAGATGTGTGATCAACGTGTGAGTGATTTCATCCTGTTGCAAAATTCTCATTAATCGGCACTAAACCGATTTTCTATCATTTTGGGTACCCTATGTTTGTATTTGAAATCTCAAGATTTTCACGACCACCGAGAGTCACCAATGTGTTGAAAAGATGCGTGGGTTAATTGCATCAAAAATTTCTAAAAGCTACTCAATAGGCTAGGTTACGCTAAAATCGCGTCTGATTGAAATTAACCGTGAATTTGAATTCGATTTCAAAAATTGAAAGCTCTGTCGTGTCACGAGTCATTTTAAGAACGTTGACTCATATTTCGAGGAATTTTCAGTAAGTTCGGGATTTTTATGAAAAATCGATTTGAACAATTCAGAAAACGAACGAAAATTCAAATTGGCCAATTTGAAGGGATTCTTGATATCTAGTGTAAGTGAATTGGTGAAAGGAAATTTTGTGGGCTTTTTCTGCAACAAAACGAACCTCAATCGGAGAAATTTGTTCAGAAATTGGATTTTGGGAAAAATGAAGTAAAATTCGGAATTGAAAGGAATGACCATTTTTGCTACCCGATACTTGTTATTTTGGATGAATTATAGTGCAAGAAAACAAGAGAGGATCAAGTGTTCCAACTTGGAGATTTTTGGGACCAAATTGGATTAAACAAACGCAAGTGAAACCAAGAATTTTGATTATAGGAATTTCTTTTAATTTTCTCTTCCTCCCCCCCCCCTCGGCCACATGTTCTCCCCCTAGCCAAGCGTCCCCTTGCACATTTGGTCTCCCATTTCCTTTCTTTCTTTGACTTTTCCTTCATGCTTATTCTTCTCTCTCTCTCTCGCACGAATCCCCCCCAAACCGACAGCTCTCTGCCGTGGTCCCACCTTCTTCCCCATTTCTTTGACTTTTGAGTCGTACTTATCTTCTCTTTTCCCTTACCGACGCCACACTCTCTCTCCTTTCTCTCTTTGTGGCACGTTGCCAGCTTCCCCGACCGGATCTGCTTCTTCTTTGCTTGCGTTTTCATTTTCCTCCGAAGCCCTTCATCTCTCTCTCCCTCAAAACCGAAGCAGTCCACTCGGAGCCGAACCCAATAAACTGCAGATTCCGGCCAACTTCGCGACTTCTTCAACAGCCTGCTTGAAGCCGCAAGTCCCGCTGTTTCTTCCCCACCAAAGTAGCCGCTCGGAGTCAGCCTAGCAATCGCGCAATTCCTGCAGCAACCGCGGGCTTTGTTGGCTATTTTTGGCCCAGCCCAGCCTCCGTTTGGCACTGCTGCTTTGGAGATTATCGTCCCTCACTGCGTTCCCATCGTTTTGATCTGAGCGGATCATTAATCAAGTAAGTTTAACTCACTAATCCTCGCTTAGTAAGTTAATGACATTTAAGGATTTATTAGTTTAGACTAAGCTATGATTAGGTGGTTAATTAGGTTTGATTAGTGAATTGATTAAATTATCAATGCATGTTAGGTGGATATTTTAGTGCAATTAGGGCTTAGACATGCTCTAGTATTTATCTAGAGTGGTTCTGAAATTTTCCGAGTCCGTCTCGGCTTTTTATTAAGCTTTATGGGCATAAGTTCTATTTATTGGCTTTTGATAATTATTTTCTATAATTAACTAATTATTTTCTGGAAATTAGACCGACATAACCAGTGACCATAATTTTATGCTGATTATAGTGGTGTGATTTGTTTATTTAATTAAGTTCTAATTTGTGCTGATTGTGCATGATTTGTGTTTTAGAAATTTATTCCTAATTTATTTAGTTTTTGTGATTAACTGGAAATTAATCAAGTGTCGGTTTACAAAGCCAAAAATATTTTGGTAGACTATATAAAATGGTGGGATCTATGGTAAGGAATTTACTATATTTTAGCTAAGGCCGACCGTGTACTAACACATTAGTATTTTTATTGGGTATGATAAAAATGGAGAAATGGTCAAATGATTAGACCTATAATTGCGGAAGTTTTTGGTGAGCATAAATAGTATACTATTGATATTTGAGCCAACTTCTGGTGAGCTATACTATCTATATATTAGCTAAGTTGAGTAGTCCTGGATTATGGTCAGACTCATATATAGAGATGACCGGAGAATGGTCTTGTTGACATGGAATCGACTTAGTCGATTGATCGATGATCCGATCTAATGTGTTTGGTTGATGCAATTTGCAAATATTTTATTTATACTGACTTGTAAGAGGAATTTGAGGCAAATGTAAGTCATCTATCTCGTGTTTGTGCTTAGGCAGCCCTTAGGGCGTATTTTCTTCCTAATTGAGGCTTAGGAAGTGGAACTTGCTGAGACGTCATCTCACCCCATTGTGGGATAACATTTTTAGGTCCTTAGATGGTGGTCATGGAAGACTTGAAGCCTCGAAGTTTGGAACAGTGGAGAGACTAGAATCGGTGAACGGGTCTAACTAGTAGGTCATAGGACAGTTCCTTTTGGAATGAGCTGACCTTTTTGTAAATAGTCTGGTCTTGTAAATAAATCTGGTTATTTATAAAAGGTTTTTTTTTGGTTTAAAAAATTGGTTCTACTTTTTTATCCCATCTAATTGTTGTTTAGGGATTTATATTGCCGTTTCCGCATGCACATTAAAATGAATGGGTCGGAGACACATCTTGGGACGTCACATTTAATCGACCAAAGGGGGATGGACACGCACTCGAAGGATCGAGGCATGACATCCAACATGCGGTCAACGAGTTTCAGAAAATCCGACACCTAGTCAATGCTCCCCAACATGGTTTGACATGCAATTCCGATGCACATGGGGCCAATTTTAAAAATTAATGTATAAGGGGTTAAAATGTAAATATATGGAAAAAAAAAAGGGAGTAGTCTAGGCACCATTGCCGTTATTGCCATTGGAGGTGGTTGACGAGCTCGTTGGCCCTAGGTGTCGAAGGGGGGGCAGCTCTCGTCGGCCCTGGTGAGGCCATCGTCAACTTAGGCAAGGGTCGATGAGGCTTGCCTAGATTTGGGCGATGCCTCGGTTGAGGCCCATGTAAGGCTTGCCCAAATCTGGGCAATGTTGCGCCCTTGTTCAGGCCTAACAACAATTGCTAGCCCTTGCTAGGGCTGGTGAGGCCTTTTCGAAGGTTGGGGAGGCTTGCCAACCACGGGCAAGGGCTGGCGTCACCTAGATTTGGGCAAGCCTTGCTAGCCCTAGTTGAGGCATTGCCCATATCTAGGTGAGCCTAGCCCGAGCCTCATTGAGTCTAGTGAGGGCCAACCCCCTCCATAGCAGGTCGCCCTTCATGGCCGATTGCTGGCCCCCTCTTATGGTGGTAGTGGTAGCAGTAGTAGCCTACCTAGCTAGGTAGCCATCACCTTGCCTTTTTTTTTCTTCGAGTTTTGTTCGAATTATTTTGACTTTTTTTAAAATTTTTTTACTATTCTTTAAATAAGATTTATAGAAAAAAGCAATAAAAAAATGCCATGTTGAATGAATAAATTAATTTTAAAATGCTACTTCAGAATTTTCCATTAAACAATTTGATGGAATTAACAAAAAGACTCAATTGCACCAATTTGATAAGTTTTAGAACCGAATTGCACTTTCACGATAAGTATCGGGACTTGTAATGTACATATCCCTAATTTTAATAGTGAAATGTAGATTACTTTTTTTTCCCAAGTTTTATGGATTATTGCAATGGATTGAGTTGAATTTGTCAAATTAAAACAATGAATGATATTAATAAATGTTGGATTAATTTTTTTTTAGGGTAAATTAGTTTTATGCTTTTTATTATTATTTATTTATTTGTGAGTTTACATATAAAAATATATTTAATATATAATGTGTCGATCGTGTTGAAATTCTCTATTTTTTTAGAAATGACGTGTCTGCATGTCGTATTATGTTGCGTATCTATGTCGGTGCTACATATAATACAATTAGTTCGACCTTTAAGGCTGAACATGGTCCATCAAGCTATCAAGTGAAGATTGAATGACCAATTTGGAAGTAGTGATCCTTCTCACAGCTTTTGTTTGTTTTTTCTTTTGGCTAAAAATCTAGCTTGCAAGCTTGGATGACCTTAATGGCACTCTTCAATGCGATTCCCTAAATAGTTGAAAGCCTCTCAATTTTCTAAAGAAAATAAGGAATTTTTTGTCGATAAAAAATTTGGATCATTGCTGAAACACAACAATCCAAAATTGTTCACATCACTGTAAGGCCACACTAAATCATTCATCTCCAGTTATCCTCCCATCCAAGAAATATTAGGGTTCCTCTCGGCTATTTATGCTGCAACCATACATTATCTATAGTTTTAGAGGGGGCACCGGATTTATTCATCCCAGAATGTTGAAAAGAATCTGATGAACCTTGTACAAGGGAATAACAAATATATTTACATTTTACTAACACAATATGCATAAATATTTCTCAAGCAATATCGCATCAATAAAGGGCAAGCTGTACCTAATTCAAAATGATTCCATATCTCAAGAGGAAACCATTAACAATAAATATTACAATAGTAACAAAAAATTTGAAACAACACTGAAATCTAAAATGATTTCATAATAAGTACCTAACTAATGAATGGAGAAAATCCATTCATAATCCTTGGTAGCATGATGGATGATGTTGCATCCATATGAAATAAATGACCCAATTACCATGATGAAACTAAATTATCTTAATGATTATAACTTTTGAAAGCTGTAAAGAGGCACAACAACTTGAAAAACAAACAAACAAACTGAATGATCACCAATTAAGTTCTCCTTATGCTAATGGAATCAATGTGGAAGAAACATACACTAATACACCAAACTATTTTTTACCTGATTAAGGAATGTGCAAAATCTATCATAATCCATGACAGCATAATGTATGGTGGTTGTTGCATCTATACAATATATATATATATATATATATATATATATATATATATATATATATATATATATATAAAACCAAATTAGTCAAAACTAAGAACGACATACCTCATTATAAAAATTTTAGATTTGCTGTGTAACCAACAATGTTGCTCAAATAAAATGCACTTATAAATTGATTTTAATCAAATAATTTGGAAGATGAGTTTCATTCTGTGTTTCTTGGACAATCAACTCCACATTAGAAACTAACAAATATGTCAATTGGCGTTACGTAACATACATAAAAAATTTAACTAATCATATTAACTGGAATAATATATCACTCACCTGATTTTCTATTTGCGTTGGGGGTATTCCTCTTTTAGATTTTATCTTCATTTCCTCACTTGAGCTTTTAAGCCTTTCATAATTCGTTCCTTTTGCTTTCCTTCAAAGGGAGTCCAATACCGAAATATCGCATGAAGAAACCTTATTATCATCATCATCATCACTAGCATTATCAGTTACAATCATACTTGATTCGTATGATGAAATTTCAGCTTTCGCTTTTTCCATATTCTTTCTCACTATTCTTATAGTATTTACATTTTCGGCTCCCAAACTCATGATTTCAAAAGATTATTGCATTAACGTAGAAAATTGATTAACTTTAGATGGATCTAGTGACATTTGATGAAATTTATCATTTACAATCCCTTCTTTGGCACCCTTAATTCATCTTTTTAAAATATAGGAAGATGGAATACTCGTAACCACTGAAATGTTCCCATTGAGCACTCACAATGCATGGCGACACAATCACCTTTTGATTCAAATAATTTTTATTCACAAGAAACTAAATAGTTTGCAAGGTTAAATCTAACAGAATGTTCACATTAAATCCCCATGCACTTGAGAGTATATAAATAAACCAATCCATCAAACGCATTGCTTGAAATATGTTCATAGAGAGTTTGCAAAAATTCTTTATTAAACCTTTGAAAAATAGTTCGGGTATACAATGAAGTAGCATTCGTCGAGATTCCATTATTCGAAACTTACAATTTGAGCTTCCCTCAAGAATTGTAATCATTTTGATTTTCTACTTTTTTCATGTGCTTCACTTGCTCTTCGCCACATAGAGTTGGCGGCGATGCCTCGTTCATTGAATGAGATGCTTGGGTTGAGCTCGGATGCCTCGGGTAAGCTAGCCTCGAGATGCCCTAGTTGAGCCAAGATGCCTTGGTGAGCTAGCTCCAAGATGCCTTGGTTGAGCCGGGATTCCCTGGTTGAGCCAAGATGCCTAGTTTGAAGTTGGATGCCTCGGTTGAGCCGAGAGGGCCTGGTTGAGCTAGGACAATGATAAATGAATCTGCATGAGTGCCGGTATATGCATAAGCATGATATGTTAATGTGTTCATTGATGTGCCAAAGGTAAGCATGCATTGAAGTGTGAGATGATGGACATGTCATGTAGTCGAAGATAATAATAAGTTTGCTATTGATCTGCCATTGCCATTACATTGCGAGTGTTGCATCTACTAGATTTTTATGATGAGATGGTCTCCTAGTAGAGAATTAGGAGTTTTACTTATTGAGTTTCCCCAAAACTCACCCCTCATCATTTCAATCTTGTAGACGTAGAAGTCTCATGTCAATTTTGGGAGTAGCAATCTTGCTAGAGGAGCTAAGGTTTACCCTAACCTTTTGAAGATGTGGTAGTTGTAAACATAATGGCCCATGATAGAAGGGCTTGTAAATGTAATTGATGTAATTGTGTGTTTGTAAATGGTTGTTTTCCTAGCTACTTGTTGTTGTTCGGGTGTTGTATGTACGCTTCTGCATGTGCTTAATAAAAAGATAAAAAGAAATGGGACGACAACATGCTTGGGATGTCGTGAAAATAACCTTTGCTGCTTGTGACCCTAGGGACGGAGTTAGGGTCGTGACAGTTTTGGTATCAAAGCTGGGTTATCATCTAGAGTGATAAGGTGCACTGGGATATAAGATAGTTAGCTAGGAAAAAACCCTATCCATGTGATTGTTACTTGCTTGGTTTTTGGTAGGAGATTTTGATTTCTGACCCTTTTTGTGCTGTAGAAAGCCTTTCTAGAATTCCTGTAGTTGCAACCTGAGTACTTAGGGCCAAGTTGCCACGAGAGGAAAGTCGAATCAGGGCCAGGCGAGTTCTAAAGGGATGTCAAAAGAGGACCCTCGACTAGATGGAATTTTGCAAGCTCTTGAGACCATTAGAAGCACAATGGGGCAGTAAGCACAGCACCAAGTGGCTTCTACTTCTGGGAACACTTCTATGGCTGGAAACAGAAGCAAAAATGGCGAACGTCCTATGCAGGGACTAGTGGAGTAGTTCCTAAAGCTACGACCCCCAAGGTTTGCTGGGATAGGAGATCCCGAAGAAGCCGAATCATGGGTCAATAAGTTAGAAAAGATGTTCACACTGTTAAGGTGTTCTGATAAAGATAAGGTGACCCTAGCGGTGTACCAGCTGGAAGGTAACGCCAGTCACTGGTGGATGGCAATGCAAGGAATGGTGTTCCCTACTGATACTACTAAAACTTGGAACGCATTTATCGAGGCGTTCAATGGAAAATATTTTTCTAAATGTGCTCGTGACAAGAAGATGGCGGAGTTTCTACAACTCCAACAAAACAACATTACTGTTGATCAATATGAGGCAAAATTTGCCAAGTTGTCAAGATACGCCCCCAAGTTGGTTGAGGATCCAATGGATAGAGCGAAGAGATTTCAAGATGGCCTAAAACCTGAAATCCGAAGTTTATTAGTGCCATTGAACCTCAAGAACTATAGCAAGTTATATGAGCGAGCCAAGTTAAGAGAAAAAGACTTCTTAGAGCGAGCTGCCATAACAACTTATCAAGGAGGGC